>OX421976.1:38109435-38745798 GCA_949128135.1 Parasteatoda lunata | reverse complement strand
AAATCCTTTCATTTTAAAGAATAAAAAAAAAGAAAAAAAGTGATCTGAACAGCATTTCATAAAGATTTTAATTCAGTATAATGAATTATTCATTCAGAGAAGCTTATCTATCCGAAAAACAATCTTATAGAATTGAATCATAATTAAGTAAGTTACTGTAAAATGCCGTAGTTGCAAACAATCTACGATTTTTTTTCCATTGCGTTTGATGGTTTTGCACCAAATTTGTCTTTTTTCTCCTTTTGGTACACTAAAGAATAATTTATTTGGCGTGTTTAACGTAGAACTATTGCACATGGTGCATTTCAACCATTGCATGCTTGGTGCCATTGCATGCTTGGAGCCATTTTTCAGAATTTATACTCAGCGCAGCATATGCTTTCGCCGTTCAAAACATGATGGGAGTTGTGGGTGTACTATATCGTGACATCATCAGAGCGGATGGGAAACTTAGCCAGCGATTTAGGGGGCGGGGCTAATGGAGCAATTAATAACAAAATAACTAGTTATCACACCGGTCTGAAATTGGTGTCTATCGTTATAAAATGGTATGATGTTTCCTTTAAAAGAAAAAAAAAAAAAAAAAAAAAAAAGTTGCCTCATTGTATCTAAGTATCAATTTAAATTTGAATATTTATCTCATCCAAAACAGTACAATTTACAAACCAACATGGAATACAAGGAAAACATTAAGTTTTTGAGTATTGATACATACTTCCAATAATCTAATTTAAGTTGTTAATTAACTGAAAAACAAATATAAGAACCTTTGTTTAACATTTGTTGCACAAAGTTTTAATTTACGATCTCTACTCTGCACTATTTGAAGGTAGCTAACACCCACATGACTTAAAGATTAGATAAGATAGCTGGCCTTAAATTTTAATCTTTTAAGAAAAAAAATGATAGAATCATGTTGTTTTCAGTGAATTTTTACATAAAAAAATAAGTATAGATATTTGTTTTTACCATTGAATGTATAACTGCCTTTCATAGCTTTGGGCATATAAGTTTGGAGTCCGAGAACTTTGGATTGTAAATGAGAAAGTTGCTCAGCAAAGAGGACACTTCATTATTTCTACGTTTAAACTCTGTTGAAAAAGTAATGAGGACACGGGTCATGAAACTTTGGATAATTTAAGAAGATCTTGCTTAAACACGAATATACTTAACTACAGCAGGGGTAAACCCGATTATCTGCGGAATCGGGTGAAAAGGGCATTGATAATAACAAGCATCGTGGATAATCTGACAAAATTTAAAAGAAAAATACTCTTAAAATGTGTTCTTTCATGTGTATAATGCATTTTAAATATACAACAGAACTCTTTCTTCCACTTCTGAAAACAACGAAAGGCAAAGAAAACATTATTACACACACTTCATAAAAATGTTCATACACGCATGTGTTCAGTAATATTTATTCTAAAAAATGAAATCAATGTTCGATCCTGTACTATCAAATCAATATATATGAAACATCGACTATCAAATATGGTTTTATAAAATTCTATAAAATTCTATAAATGTGGTATAATTTAGTATGGCATAAAAACTATTTATTCGGTTAAATTTACTTTTCAGTTTTGCGTGTTTTATTAAACGCGTGATAATAGGAACTAAAATTTTGAAAATGAGAATTTGTAGTAAAATATGAAAAAATTTTACTACATACCTTATGAAAAAATTACCAAATGAATGATTTAAATACCGTATATTTGAGATTTATTAGCCAGAATTATGGGGATTTTTTTTATTATCAGAAACGTCATTACCATACTGTTCGATAATTTCACCAGACTCTTTCTCCGTGCCGTTCCATGTCATGGTTCTGGTGAGAAAACGACGAGAACTAGGGTCAAGAAGCAATCTAAATAGAGCGGCAATAGCTGTTCCGAGGTTGATGAGTAACTGTGAGCAGGAAGCAGTAGATCAATAACTTACAAAAATACTTCTAATATTACAATTACCCGATATATCTGAAATTCGTACAAAAAATTTAATAGAAATCAAATTTATTCCAATTTAATAAATTAAGTACTGGAATATAACTTTTAATTGTAAAAAAAATTGTTTATAATTTTTTATTTGTTATACTGTAGCAGTTTTAAGCTTGCATTTAATTTATCTGCCCCATTATTGTCAACATAAAAAACTATTACATTTATGTTTCAATAATATATTTTTAACCAGAAAACAATCTTCTCAAAATATGAAATAGGTTATTATAGTACTAGTGAAATAAAATTTTAAACATGCCGGCTAGTCACGAAAAACGAACAAACATTCTCAAGATTCTCTTGAGAGCTCTACAAGGAATTTGAAGTGAAAGTACATTCTGGAAGAGTCACTTTATTTTACGATTTTATCCATTTTACCGATATATCAAGCACCCATAATGCTATGACAATATTAAATAAGAGTGTTTCTTGGCTATTTCTGTTTAATGCGTCAGTTTAATGTGTCAAAGTCTGCGTGGACTAAACAATTTTTGGTTTTCAACTTTACCTTTTAAATTTTGTTTTACAAAAATGGTATTTTTAGAACTTGCATGTCAAGCGAAAAAAAGCATTTTCTTGAACACGATGAGAGTTTTAGCATTAGCTATAACATTACGCTATTATAAGTCTATTACTATTACTATTAGTAATAGATATAACAATATGATGTTTTTAAAATATTTATCTTGTTTTCTACATAAAAGGTTGTTTCAGAAAAATGAAATTCTGTTAAAATCTGTGCTGTATGGTAATCGCATTTCTGGTAAAAAGAAACCCATTTTTCGGGTATTAAAAACCAAAATATACGCAAAATCATTTAGTCATTTTTACGTTCATAAGGTTTAATGGAAATTCTGGTTTTTATATTTATAAATCTTATTACCACACATTTAGTAAAAAGTTCAAAACTGAAAATTAAATTTAACCGAATTAATGGTTTTTATGCCATGTTCTCTAAGGTTTCATGATAATATCAAAAAATTTACCACATTTACCATATTGCATCATATGACTATATTGTTATTTTTAACAAAACCATTGCCAGAGCTCTTCGATAAAAATTATCGATCTTTTTGGGCTTCCAATAGAGCCAGAAATACGATAAATGTTACGATAATATGGTAGTTTTTTCTCAGTGTAATTATTGGTTAGATAAATATCGTGTGTTAGTTATAAGCAAAGAATAAATTGTAACTTCTCTCCTTTGAGCGACAAATAATTATTAAAAGTGACTAGCTTATTTATAACCTTTCGAAACATCCGATTTTATATCGACAATAACATAAAATATTTAAAAATTGATTAATAAATTAATGTATCACATTTATAATTTAACCTAAGTCTTTTCGTATACTTATTTTGAGAAGGTTATAAATATAATTATATTGATATATATTTGATTAAATTTCGGACAAAATTTTTTATCTATTAATATAAAAGAAACAGTTTTCAGAATTATTACTATTTTTCATAAACAAAACGCCATTCCTCTGAAATAGTTAAATTAATAACATTTTTAACTATAAGAAAAAAATAAAAATAATGTATTCAATTGTTTTCTTTCAAATATTAAATAAACAACTTTATGCTATTTAGTTTCCCAAAAATTTTAATTCAAACAATGCTCAAAAGAAAGATGAAAGAAAATTATGTTTCAACGTGAAAATGTATAGATTGCTTGAAAATAAAAATGAATTATTTATTATTATTTCGTAATTATTATTATTTATTACTTTTTTTAATTGAGTTATTTATAACTTTTTTTAATTATTTATTAGTTTTATTTTTCTCTTAAAATAATTGTTTTAGTGTTTAATAATATTGAATTTGACATATAAAAAATAGTCAAATAATGCAAGAATTTAATTACAAACTTCGTATAGTTTAAATAAAATGTCTATTTAAATGTTTTAATTTGAAAAATTTAATGGTATTCTCAGAAAAAGTTAATATAATTACGGAAATAATGTTGGTTTCATAGAATGTTTTTCAAAAACATGCCTATTAATTAAGTTTAAACGTTACCGTATTTTAAAGTTTAATACAACTATGCAATCAAAAAAAGCTTTTTAAAAATTTATATTGAATGAAAAATGAACAAAACTAATTTACTTTTTTTAGTTTAAAAAACTAATTTAATGAAAAAAATCAATACTACCTAATTTTAGAAAGACATTTAAAAAAAACTTTTCTATTTTTCGATTTAAAAAAATGCTTTGCTATTATAAATAATCTTGCAATTTGTTAGTTTACTATTTGTGTTCTCGCCAGAAAGAGGTGAGCAAAAATCTTCAAGATTTAATTGCCTTTGCACGCTCAAGAGATAAAGTTTATTCTCTATTTTTTTATTATTTATGTGTTCCTAAAATTACATTTATGCAGATTTAGTAATTTGAATAGATTAACCAATTTATATATATATATATATATATATATATATATATATATATATATATATATATATATATATATATATATATATATATATATATATTTATATATATATATATATATATATATATATATATATATATATATATATATATATATATATATTTATATATATATATATATATATATATATATATATATATATATATATATATATATATATATATATATATATATATATATATTGGAGATAACGACAGATCATGCAGAGAAGGAAGCACGTGTTCCCCTCGAAGCTTCAGAGCGGATTTATAGTTTCAGTGCATCTTCATGAGTTATCATAGTGCTTCTAGTGATTTGATGAAATGTTAAAATAAAGAAAATGGATCTAGAACGTCTTCTCCTCCTTTTTATATTATTATATTCCTGACCAGAGAATCTGAAGTAACACTCCACTATACCACGTGCCCGAAGCAGCCGATACGTCAATGTTGATAAAGATAATTGTATTATATTGACGTATTGATACGTCAATATGTCAATATTGCTTTTCAATCTACAATGATAGAAATCAATTTCAAGGAATCGGAGGATGCTATATTGGTTACGGTTCTTAGCCTAAACAAGTGTAACCTAAGAACTTAAAATATTAAAGGACAATATCTAGACATCAATAACGGAAATTCAGAAAACAATAAGCATTACATATAATATTGATAAACTTGTCCTTTTCAATCTGCAATAATAGAAATCAATTCAGAAGAATTGGTGGATTCATGGTTCTTACCCTAACCAAATGTAACCTAAGAACTTTCAAAAGTTGCAATATCTAGACAGCAATAACGGAAATTCAGAAATTACTATAAGTATTACATATAATATTGATAAACTTGTCCTTTTTAATCTACAATGATAGAAATCAATTATAAAGAATATTATCAGTGGATGCTATATTAGCCGGCATTCTTAGCACACATACTAATTTTGAATCCTCAAGAGGATTAAGTATTCGCTGTCAGATAATGAATGAATATCCTTACCGTACTATTATACACAGAGTCGGAAACGCGAGCTTAACGAAATAAATTTCCCTAACATAAGCACCCAAAAGATCAAGATATGATTAGATGAAGCTATTCATTTGTGTGATGCAGCTGTCTTGTTAATTCAATTGTGAACTCATCTCAAGGGAATGTGTGAAGTGGAGGTAAATCTTTCTACATTTAATGCTGTAATATATTTGGAAATAGAATTTCAAATATATTCTTGAATAATATATTTTAGTGACACAAACTTTGTTAAATATGAAATGAGCAATCGTATTAAAATGTATTAATACTGGCTTTAAAAGTACATCCTTTTCTGGAAAATATGATATGATATAAGTGTTTAAAATATATATTATTATTCGAAATTTATTAATTATTTATTTATTATTAATTATATATTTATTATTAATTATATATTTATTATTAATTATTATTCATTTTTTATTCGAAATTTTTATTGGTTTTTGAAAGGGTTATTTATGTTTTTTTAAACCAATAAAGAATATAAAAAATTAGCTTTTATTTAAATAAATAAGAAATATGAAAAAAATGAGGAAAGAACTGATTTTTGTAACTGTCAATGTATGAAATTTTTACTCGAATAACCTAAAAACTTTTAATTCGGATTTAGTTATTTAATAGAATATTTTAATGAATTTCTGGTTCACGAATATGCTAACTTGCCAATTTGTTGACTCCTTAATTTTTTTTTTCTAAAATTTTCTTTTTTTGGACGCTGATAACTTTATGGACATGTTATGCCAAGAATAATTCAAAAACGTTTAAATTAAAAGTTTTAAATTAAAAAAGCGTTTAAATTAAATTAAAAGTGAGGTCCGCGGTGAAGTGGTTGTCCCTCTGCTGTCGGCCCAGACAATATCCGTTATCTGCTGCTTGGTGTTCGTTAGTCCCCTTAGCTGGTCGGCCTAATTATTTGAGGTGGTTAAGTCTGGTGTGACTCGGGGCTTTCAATTAGAATTCAATTAATTGGTGTATGGGTCCCATAGGCCTGGATCGTAGTATAATAGTCCCCTTATTATATACGAAAAAATTATACACTATTCGTTGACTTTTGTTTGTTATATTCTTCTATCAAAGAACGGTACGAATATAAGAGAAAATGCTTAATTTATTATTTTATTAAATATTTGTCTAAAAAAAAGGAAACATTTTTCAGATTTTAAAGTTAAACGGTTTTATGAACCTATTTTGTTGTTCAGAAAGTAATTTAGTACGTTTAATGACAATTTTCTTATAATAAATAAGTATTTTATTGAATTATATTATGTATATTCTGGCCTAGTACATTTTACCATCTTTCTGACAGTATGATGATTTAACAATCATGTAATGCTTGTTCTTTACTAGGAAAAAAATGGAGATAGTTTTTTTTTTCATCCACTTCGTCTTTTTTACCAAATAACAGTTTCTGCATTCAACTTTAAACAATTTCTCGTCCCCAATGATGATGCGCCTTAGATACGGGTTAGTTTTTTAACGTTTAAGAAGCACATTACGCACGTGATTGAGGCAGCTCAAATCTCTTTCCGTAAGAAAATGAGGAAACAACGTGTCGAACTTTATGATAAATAAATGAAATAATCATGAACAGTCAAATTCGTTAAATTTCATCTTTCAATGATCTCACCAGTTATTTTTCACTAGTTGTCACTCTCTAGTTGTCATCAGTTAATGCCTTTGTTGTGCCTTCATCAGCTTCAACTAACTTTCCGGAACGTGATGCATCGTCAATATCAAAATTGCCGGATCGAAAATTTGCACGCCAGTTAGATGTGCGTACTGTGAATGCATTTTCTTCGTGTACTTTGGAATTTCTTTTTCTTTTCACAGTGTCATATTTATCTTTTCGAATTTTAAAAAGTAAAATATGCTGAAAATGCTCTTTTTACTTTTCCATATTTTAAAGGGTGCCAAAAACCAAGTTACTATCTTGAAGTAAAGAAATCTGAATTTTGTTAATTTTTTTACGTTTAAGAGCCTAATTTAGTTTTGATAAAGGTAAATTTATATTTATTGTCTGAAAAGTTAGTGAATTTAACATAGTATCTTTTACAAAGCATTTTATATGACGTAAAACTCAACAAACGTTTTATTTTTTCTATCATCTTTGTAGAATGCTCAAATTAGTTTACTTATGCATATTTTGTTTCCAGCTTCTTGATTTTAAAAAAAATTTCCAGATGATTAACCTCAATATCCTTCATTCGCAAAATACTCAGTTAATTTGGGGTTAATGAATGAAATGTATTAAAATAACATTGTTTTTCTTTCGTATTAGGTTACTAAAGCTTTGGTTTTTATTTACATAAATACGAATAAAATTTAAGGTTTTCTCCCAGTACAATTGGATTTTGTTGTGCAAATTTTTGAATTTACTCTGAAAAAAATATATATATTTAAAACAACCAGAATATGGTGAGATTTAGAGTGTTTCTGTTTCTATGTAATCACCAGAAAGCTCGAGAATTTATACCGAACTACTTTGGTAATGATTTTGTTAAAATCAACAATAAAATACTGTTTTATAATCTGTGACGAATTTTGGCAAATGTGGTAAAATTAAGTAATATTTTCATGATACTTGGAGCATGACATAAAAGCCATTTATTTGGTTAAATTTATTTTTCAGTTTTGTGTTTTTTATTAAATGTGTGGTAATAATAATGTGTCATGGTGAAAATCAGAATTTCCGATAAATCCTTACCATATGAAGTAAAAAACAAAAGCTATATAAATGATTTAAATACTGTATATTTTGGTTTTATTAACCAGAATTATGTTGTTTTTTTATCAGAAATTTTATTACTATACAGAAAGGTAAGTTTATCAGAATTTCCCCCCCCCCCCCGTGTACTATGTAGTTTAAGCCATCGCCTTAAGCTGTATTTTGTATTCGGCTGTAAATGTTAATTTTTTTGTACCTACTCCACTGAATAAAGGATTATTTTTGTTTTTCGATTCAGTTGATATTCTTTTTTCCTATTTAGGTTTTTTTCTATGTGTGATAAAAATTTGTGTTACCTACTTATTTTCTTTTGTTTGATTGATATAAAAGTTTTAACTATTAAAGCAGAAAAATTTTCGTAATGTCGTTAATTTGCCAAGAAATAATATATTAATTGCTTGGAGAATTTTGTAATTTTGATATGTATTCCATAACTCACGATCAAATGGAATATAAATAAAACTGATATCAAAAAGTTTCATTCTAAACCTTAATATAAAATTAAGGAAATTTAAATGTCTAAATGTTAATTTTTTTTTACTTAAAATGAACCTCCGGAAGAAAAGTCTTAGGTTGGATATAAGCTATGTTTTTGACAGTTCTCTGTTTCGTTTTCAACATGTCTTACAAACTTTTAAAACAACTTTTTAAGCTAGGTTTAATAGGGAATGTCTAATAAAAAAGAGACTTTTGGATACTTTTTCACTACCCTCTAAATCATTTTTGTACCTGAGTTTCCAGACAAAATATACTAGTTGTAAATTCCGCGATATAAAATCTTTCAGAAACCATTACTAATAATTTATTGAAGGCTGTAAAATACCCGTTTTTTCATAGAAAAGTAAAAAAAATAATAATAAAGTGTCTAAAAGAATTTTTTTATCTTTTAATGTTACTACTTACTTTTTATCGTAGTTTATGAGTCTTCGAACAAAATTGTATCGATTTTAAAGACTTTGTATTCATTTTGAAAACTTCTGAGGAGCCGTTTATGCATTAATAAAAATCTACCTATGTTACGAGAATTTTAAAGTTATTTTTGGTGCTAAAGAAAAATAATACATATAAAGGATAAAATTGCAGTAAAGAAACCATCAATTTTTACTGGAACATGTTACGGAACAAAAAATCTGATATATCGTATTTTTATCTGTAATAATTAGCATATAATAACTGAAACATTTTAATTCAATAAACATTACTGTAAAAATTGCGGTATAATATTTTACAGTAACAATAAATTTTACAATAAAATGGATTCTACGGATGATGCACTTATAGTTTGAGCAACTTCTACCGTAATTATATCTTTCCTAAATAAACACACCATTCTTTTGGCGGAATGAAAATTTTGCAACGAAATATAGTAATAAAAGTTACATTTTTAATAATTTATTCAAGACGATAATCAAATGTTTAGACACCATAATGTTATTTAAATTGTTTGCGTATTTCTTTTTATCTCTGAAACTAGAGTCACAGATCAAAATATTTTGCGCACAGTTGTAAAGCTTGTTTACCCAAGCAAACTGATCAATTTCCCTTATTTGTTAGATTTCACCTGTAAATTATACTTTCCGGCTGTTCACGCCATTTTTTTTAAGATAGAATGGCCATATTTTGATGTTACGAGTGTTCAGTATTATCAACGTCATTACTCTTTTTTACATTATTCAACAGAAAAATTCAGTAGTAGTGATAGAAGGTATCAAAAGACTGTAAATTTACCATAGAATATAATGATACAAAGCTAAAACTTATGTAGGTGTCAGCGTCATGCTGGAAAACAATTACAAAAGATACTACAAACTTGCTAACTACAAACAGTAATTATTTGATTAATTATTTACAATGATTGTTCGAAGTTGTTAGAACAAGACAAAAACTAATCCCTAACGTGCTCATGCCCTTAATATAGACGGGGCAAACCTCAATTGATCTCCATTTTTACTTCTCCTCCAGACTCAGAGCCTGCGCATATTTTTGGAAATGTTTACTTTCTTAACATAATTTTGCTTTAATTTTGCTAAGTGTTCATATTTTTGATACCTTTTATCCACCCTCCCTGAAGAAGTCTGTTGAATTTTGAAACACGCTAAATGCGCATGTTACTATTAAACTGTGATATCCGTTATTTCATAGAATAACTAGATATTTAATGAAATAACTAAGCAGATCAGTTAAAAGGTATAAAGTTATTGAATCCAACGATTTTTACTAAGTATTCCATAAAATAACGAGTATTTGATTGTTAAAGTATGAAAAACGGCTCTCGAAAGTTCTTTGAACCCGTTCTAGCTGCTTTTAGTCAGTTTTGAACCGACTAAATGCTTGGCAATGACTTCCTAGCATGTGTATTTTTGATGATATTTATATACAACTATTTCTGCAAATTATACTTTTTTTCCTTTTCGCATTAATAATATAAGCAATAATAAATTATATCATCTGCTTTTCCTTATTATTTATCGATTAATCATACGCAATAGGGGTGAAATGAAATTTCGAGAGATTTAGCTATTTATGTTCCATTAATTTTTAAAATAACTTTGAAATTGTTTACTTTTCCCTTTAACGATCTATCTTTAGTTATTTCATAGAATAATTAAAGTATGAATATTTTCTTCTATTATATAATTTAATTGACTTGCCTAGTTATTTCATGAAATACCTAGATATTCTATGAAATAACTGAATCATATACTTAAACGGTAACATGCGTAACAAGTGACCGACAAAAAATTACTTAAGACAAAACAGATTCTTTGTATCACTTTTCGCTTCTTTTATATAGTCTTCAATGGAATATTTATGATCATATAAATCTGCTTATCTACTCTATTATTAACAGAGTAGAAATTAAAAATACATATTTTTGTAATTAAAATAGCAAATTATCAGTTAAGTTAATGGAAGTTACATTACGAAAAAAGGATAAAAGATGATACCGTCACAATTAACACTTTCCTAGAATTTGATGAAATTGGTTGATCGAATTTCTTAGAAATCAGTTGATCAAAATCGTAGTTAAGCTTTCGGGAAAGTGTAGAGTTGGAGTTATATTCGAATATTTCTATTTCCGACTCCAAAGCTATAATCAACTCTATGAAATCATGCACAGTAATACCAAAATGTTTTTTTATTTTTTATTTATTGCCCTTGCTGTGGACTAAAAGTTTTTAGATTATGCATAACACTTTTTTAGTATTTAATCTCATCAGAAAGACAACAGTATATTTTGACATGACTGTTATCGATATTTTGACTGTTTATCGAAGATATCCCATGAAAGCCAAAACATACCCCAATCAAGCATTTTACTCTGGCACTCTACCCTTTTGTTCGACAGTGAAAAACCCACTACCACAGCATAGAAAACGCATTATCAATACATTTAGTACCTATTAAAAATTCAAAACGACTACTATTATGCCTGGTAATGATAACTAAAAATAATTATACATTATCTGCGTCAATAATACCTTGCGAAAAAAATTCTGGTAAAATGACTGTGCAGTATAGTAATAACATTTCTGGTTAAAAGAAAGTAATTTTAATTAATAAGATCAAAATATACGGTGTTTAAACTATTTATTAGGTAATTTTTCATTTCATATGATAATGATTTACCGAAAAATCTGTTTTTCAAAATTATAGAATTATAGTTCTTATCACCACACATTTAGTAAAAAATACAGAACTGAAAAGTAAATTTAACCAAATAAATGTTTTTTATGCCATGCTCTAAGGTATCAAGATAATACTATCAAATTTTATCATATATTTTAAAACCATATTGCTTATTTTACCAAAATCATTACCAAATTGCTTCTGTCAAAATTACGGAGCTTTTGAATGTTTCTATAGAGTCAGAAACACAGATAAGTTTTACCATATACTGGTAATTTTGGCCATCCTTTTTTTTCTCCGCGTCTATGTCGATTTCTCTACGGTTTTAAATTAGTACCTTTTTTTTTATTAAATCTTCTTAATACATATTTTTTTTTTCTCCACTTCAATTGAAGGGAATTTTAAATTATTTAGCTCTATGGAAACAAGTTTGAATAACCCAACTATCCACTGGCCATTCACGTGGACAACTGATCTCTTAAAAAAATTATTAAACATTAAAGAATGTGCTATAAGAAATCTTTAATAAAAACTAATGAGAAAATGACATAATTAAAATTCCGAAACGATTTTTAAGATCAGGACAAAAATTGCTCCTTGTAGTCGATGTCTTAAATTCAAGTGTGATGTAGCTGCATCACAGTTGCACAGATTTTTTTTTCATTTTAACTGGTTTAATTCAGTTTTTCTAATTATCGTTCGCACGGAAGATTTAGTTCAGTTATTTTAGTTGTGTTTTTTTTAACCGAGGTGGCATTTCCACCGCTAATGTGATATTTTTAGTGTGATTCTTATTTAACTGTAACCGTTAAGGGGTTATGTATCCCTCGCATGCTCTCTTAGCGTCACTTGATTCATAACACTTTAACGGCTACATTTAAATAAGAATCACACTAACAATATCAATTTAAAGGTGGATATGCCATCACGGTTAAAAAAACAATGCTAAAATAACTAAACTAAATTTTCCTTGCGAACGATAAATAGCAAAACTGAATTAAATCAGTTAAGATGAAAAAATAATTGGGTGCAAATGTGATGCAGCCACTTCACATCAAGATCCTCGCATAAATGGTTCTAAAGATATAATAGATACGATATACCATTCCGATATTAAAGACAAAAAAAAAAAAAAAAATGCTGAGCAAGCACAAAAGAAAAATTTTAAAATCTTAAACATAAATTAATTGACCGTAATTTAACTCGATGAAAGGAGAAAATCAAAAATCGTATTGTAAAATGTTACTACATATAAAAATATATATCTTTT
The DNA here is from genome assembly GCA_949128135.1 of Parasteatoda lunata. Lineage (NCBI taxonomy): Eukaryota > Metazoa > Arthropoda > Arachnida > Araneae > Theridiidae > Parasteatoda > Parasteatoda lunata. The sequence continues at coordinate 38,732,712 of OX421976.1, read as the reverse complement.
TTTACAAGAAAGCAATAATAGTAATAATAAATAAAACAAGAATAAATAAAATATGGCGTATTTAAAAAAATAATTATCCAGCCTCTCTGAAGATATAAGTGTTTAGCTATTGACTGATGATTTGTTAAGAAATGAAGCCAAATAATATCCGAAAGAAAGCGTTTCATATTTACAGAGTTATATATTTACAGGCAGATCCTATTTACAGCAAGTTATCTGTACATTATGTGCAGCTTAGAACCATTTTCCACACTTTTTTTACAATTCTTGCTGACAATCGTTTTTGGAAGCGGGTTGCGTAAGGACAGTATTAATGGAAAAACTAATTTTAAACTGTATGAATTGAATTTTTTACTTTAATGCTAGTAAAAACTATTAGATTTAGTCTACTTGCACTTACTGTCTTTAATATTACCCAAAATTAAGGATAGATAATTTTTCCTCCAGAAAAAAGTAAAGAAAAAAGTTTCGTCCTAAAAAGATAAATACAATGACATATTCGAGAACGTAAAGCCGTATGTAAAGAATGAAAATTCCGTTAAAATAAGAAACATGCATTGGAAAGTAATTTGAATTGTAAATTAAATACTTTTATCTCGGTTTAGCATTATCTAGTGAATATGGAATCCCCACTGTACGCCATTTCTTTAACTTAGTAACATGTTTTAACAAACATGGCGGCTTATAAGTTACTAAACAGTCTTTATACATTCATTTTTCTGATTTTTTTTCTGAAAAAAAGTTATTAGTTTCATTATTATTATTAGTTCTTCGTCTTTTATTATATACTTTAAGGCTTTTTTAACAGTATATACTTTAATACTCCTTTTTCACCTTAATACTTTTTTATTATATACTTTAAAATTCAGTAAATTGAATACTCTTCAATATTGGATATTCAAGTTTTGCATTATCTCGTGAATGTGAATTCCACATTTTACCCCATTTCCTTAATTTAGAAACATAGTTTTACAAATGTAGCATCTTATTATCTACTTAATAGACTTTATAAATTTCATTTTAATCGCATTTTTTGCTGAAAAAAGTTATGGGATTTTAGTAGTATTAGTTATTAGATTTTAGGTATAAGTTTTAATAGTAGTTTATCTATTTAATTCTATACTCAAAGTATACTCAAATACTTTTTTTTCAGTATATACTTCCACACTTCTTTTTCACTTTAAAACGTTATTTTTATTTAAACTAATACATTTTCAAATAAGATACACTTATACTCTTCAATATTGGATATTCAAGTATACATTATCTTGTGAATGTGGAATCCACGTTTAACCCCATTTCTTTAATTTAGTAACATAGTTTTACAAACATGGTCTTATTAGCTCTCTAATAGACTTAATAAATTTCATTTTCATTACTTTTATCACTAAGAAAAGTAAATAGTTGAAGCTTTGTTTGCAGTTCATGTCTTTTATTATGCTCGTTAACGCTTCTTTTTCTGTATATACTTCAATGGTTCTTTTTCCCTTTTATACGTTTTTTCACTGTGATTGTTTTTTCATTTTATCCTTTGCCTTTGCAAATAAGATATGTTAATCACCGTTTTGATTTATCTCAAGAAAGTGGAATTCCCGCTTTAACCCATTTCTTTAATTTCGTCACATAATTTTACAAATATAGCGTCCTATTAGTTGTTAAATAGGATTTATATATTCATTTTCAATATATTTTTTCCGTGAAAAAGAGAATAGTTTCATTATTAGTGGTAGTTCATATTTTTTATTTTATACTTTTTCCCTTCTTTTTAAATATAATTAGCAAAATTTTTATTTCACAAATATTTAAAGAATCATTTTATAATGAAATAAAATTGTTAATAACAAATGTTTTGAAAGTCAATTCAAATGACAAAAGATTGTGTAGAGTGTAAAAGCTTCTATCATTTTTTTAGCAAAATATTTCATTATAACCTTTTCATTTAAATAAATTTACTGCTAAAATATATTTTCAATACTATTTACAAACATAACCCTTCTTAACCATTACATATACTCATCTCCTGCAAAAAAAAAAAAAAAAAAAAAAAAAAAAAAAAAAAAAAAAAAAAGAGAGAGAAAGAAAAAGAAAGGAAATGTGCATCGGGTAGTAATAAAATGTAAGTTTAAGAAATAAGAACTTAAAAAAGAATAAAAAATGAAAAAAAAAATTTTTTTTTCTAAAAAAGACCCCTAGCCAAAAACCATCTTTTCAAATTATTCTAAAACAGTTTCGCATTAAGGTAATGACTTCCATTTTGGTTTCTAGATTATTTTGGATGCATACATTTCTATTTTTTTTTTTTGGCAATCCCTATGCATTTTTAAAACTTTATTTCCTAAATACAAAGTAATGTGTATTTTTAAATATTTAGAAAAGATGTATATTCCTATAACATCCATTCTTAATATTATAAGTACAAGTTTCTTTAATAAATTTTTTTTTCGCTTGTTGACTTCTGTCTTCCTTAGGTGTACTTTTAATGAAGAACGTTGTAAATTATGTACTAAATTTTACTTTTTATTTTAACGGCTAAAAACCAATTTTTTTCCTAAATGCGTGCATTATTCGTTCGCGTTTCTTAGATATACTCTCAGAAATAAAATTCTCACTTTTGAAAATTCAGCAATCCTTGAGCTTTATTTCATGAATTTTGAGAATCATTTCCTCCCAAAATCGCGTGATTTGTGACAAAATGTGAACTCTCAAATGTATGACGAAAATGCTTCCTCCACTCGAAATCTCATCTTAGTGCATCGTGGGAGGCTACTAATTCGGTAACTAGAATGACCAAGCTAGAATGAAGACTAGATGATCGAAAATAAAGTGACAGAACAAGCTGAACGTTCTGAATTGTGGTCAAAAATTTGGCTCGTATCAGGAAGAACACGGATGTAGACCCCTCATGGGGAATTAGTGTGATTTATCTCTCTGTTCTTTCTGCCCTTCTTGTGTTGTTGGAGCGATATTGATCCACTTATATGGTGCTCACGATAGAGTGATTCTTAAAAACAAGATACATCAAGCACTACGATTTGTTTTGAAAAAAAAATAGAATGACGAAATATTTTTATAGTTTTGACGAAAATCCTTTTTTTAAAAAGTGACGAATGTTCTTCATTTTAACGAAACGTCACTCTGATAAAAGTTTTATCCGGAATATACCACAAGTAACGGTTTCGTCAAAAACGAAGAAAGTTTCGTGAAATTTGAGTACCCATTTTTTACACTGTACATAGCAGGAGCTTGACAAAATTCATTTGCTCGAAGAATGACTGTTATTTTGAACAAAATTTGGCTCGGAGCATATACCAAATAATGCTTTTGTCAAAAACGAAAAAAAATCTTTAAATTTGAGTATCCATTTTTTACAGTGTGCATAGGAATCAAGTGAAACTTTTCCTGAACTTTAGAAATGAATTCAGTTTATAAAAGTTTTTATTCGGTTATTTTTAAGAGAAAAACAAATTAAAAACATACAATTTGTCATCTAGTGCATTCAAATCGTTTCCCCAGTTAGGTGAATTCTCATAATACTACAATTGTTGAGAAAATCAATTAATTTGTTATTGCAGAAAATAGTATGTTGCATGTTAAAACAATATTTAATTTATAATTTAGATTTAATAAACATGATAATATAAGAGTTTTAAAGTGAATAAAATTAAGCTCTCAAATAAATAAGCTTTCTCAAACAAAAATCTTTTAAAGTATATTTTTTACGCAAGAGAAAGTTTGTCTTCTTTTATTAAAAGTAAGATCAATGTAAAACTTTTAAGCACCTTAAAATTGAATGTTTTATAAATTATATATTTAAATGTATTTTTAAACTTTCGAAAAATATAAAAATTAATGAGACTTGAATATAAACGCACAAAAATGTTATATATTTTGTTTTACTTAGCATGCGTAGACAATTTATTTTTCATAATACCAGTATAAACTAATTACAGAGAATACGATGAATAGTCTAAATGTAAATGAAAGTTTATTACTAAAAAAATAAACCCAGTATTATTCATCAAAATAAACTTAAAGGGTAAACTCTAAGCAAATTAAAAACATGTAAACTATCGACAACGTAAAATTGTTGAATTTTGAGTTTCTTAAAAATATCATTTAAATATTGATTATACGTTATAGGAAATAAAATATATACGTTTAATTTTTTCAATAACATTCCTTTATTTTTCTGCAAAGATTTCAAACAATTTCTAAAATGATTAACTTATAATTTATTTAAAAACTATTTAGCTTTATAATATTTCTCTTTCATTATTTATGAATAATTTTTAAAATAATTAATGCAAACTTATTTGAGACATTTTCATTAAACAATTGATATAATTTGTATATTGTGCAAAAAATAAACAAAAAATAAGAAATGTTCGTTAATAATTAATAAAGTTTGCTATTATAGTTATTTTAAAATTATTTTCACTTATCGAAAATTGTAATATTTAATATAATAATCATATTACTTCTTAATTCTGCATTTCAGATTTACATATTTTTGTTGTTTCATTCCATTTTACATATTTTTATTACTATTAAATTACTAAATTTCAAAATATGTGGTTTTCTAAAATAACCTAACATGAAATAAATTTCTTTTTATTATTTTCCAGCTTTCTTTTAACAATGAATAATGAGATTTTATAGATGATGATTACTAGAAAATGATCTTAGCTTCATGTGGCTATTTTCGTATTATCGACTCCTTCGCTGATTAGGAAATTTACCATAATTCAACTATCATTTCATGCCTGAGCAATTTTCTCGTCAAACCAATTCCATTTCATGGTTGAAATATATTACAACAGAGAATCATTCCTCAGAAAGTAAAAATAAAAATCGAAAGTCATTAATAACTGAATTGGAAAAAAATTTGCCAATTTTTTTTTTCTGATTTAAACAGTCAATCACGATAAATGAAGAGCGTAGTTGTTGAAGTAGGTACCAAATTACATCATTTTGAAATGCAAAATTTTGAATTTAAAATTATCTTAATATATTTTTATGGGAGGATTTAAAAGAGATGGTTTTAAACGAGGAAATCATTTTGTACACAAATTTATGCTGTCGCTATAATTTCTAAAATTACAAAATTTTTTAAAAGTTTTACCTCAAAGCTATGTCAGCCAATGTACCAGTTGTTTTCTGAATTTTTCCTTCGAGATTGGTTACACAGCAAAATGCAAGCAGACTGTTAAATTTAAATCTTAGTTTAGCGTTTAAATGTATAATTTTTGGTATATTTCAATAATATTTTTTCAGTATGTTTAAATAATAATTTTTCCTTCGAGATTGGTTACACAGCAAAATGCAAGCAGACTGTTAAATTTAAATCTTAGTTTAGCGTTTAAATGTATAATTTTTGGTATATTTCAATAATATTTTTTCAGTATGTTTAAATAATAATATTTGTTAGTACATTTCAATAGCAGTATATTTCGATAATAATAATTGTCAGTTTATTTTAATAATAATATTTTAATAATTATAAGAAGTCGATACTTGAAAACCTTCATGTTAGAGTAATTTTATGTTTAAATCATTTTGATGAAATGTCATCACTTTCCACGTGATCAATTTTATTTCAATCAAGAACATATATAAATGGTACGGTACGTCTAATTATTTGGCATTTCTTCAATTATTCAACCATGATTCGTGGTGGTGAAGGGGATAGAGTGTTCGCCTTCCAGTGAGGTGAACCGCTTTCGAATAACAGCTATGGCTGGTTCCTCACCCGGCTCGAACCGATCACAGTGCAGACATAAAATATCCTCAGTGGTTGACAGATCATGGGTGAAGTCCTCTTGCCGTCAGGCTTACCATGGAAAGTTTTTGTTGTTTCGCCTCTCCATCAAACGCAAATAAGGGTTAGTTCCATCAAGAAGACCTCCACGAAGGCAAATTTCTCACAATACTTGATCCTGGAATTCCTTTACCTTCTGGATTAGGTTCGAACTTACTAGACTATGGAGTTGAACGTTACTAGTAATGAACCCGAAATTGGATCAGTTGTTCAATAATGATTATGAAATAAAATAAAATTATTCAACCGTGAGCCACGATGGCTCAAGGGTTAAGAGGGCTCACTTCATGAGGTGACCCAAGTTTGAGTCCCAGTGGTGGTTGGTTGATACGAATTCTGCAACCGGCTCGTACCGACCACAGTGCTGACATAAACTATCCTCAGTGGTAGACAGATCATGGGTTAGAATCTCTTTGTCATTAGACTAACCACGGGAAGTTTCTAATACTCGTGAACCCAAAATTGGATCGACAGTTAAATGACGGTTATTTTGATATATCTAAACAAATTTCTTATTTTTTTAGAAAATCTTAAACTTAAACTAGCCTTTAAACTTCGAATTTAAATCTTTCACGCGCATAGATAATTCAGTTAATTTTTGATTATCTTTTTTTTTACTTATCTTTTGTTTTTAAGAATTTTTGAAAGATAAATGAAGTTAATTTAATATTTTATGCATAATATGATTAAAATTAATGATTATGCAATGATTTTATTATCTTATTAATGGTCTGAATTCGATTTCATATGTATAATACTATTTAAAGCATCACTCCGTGTGGTACATATATTTGAATTAACCCTAAAGTAAAATGTGTTTTCAGTTTACCTTATGTTATAATACTTAATTATGTTTTCGTTAATAAGCTATGCTTTATTACCTGAAAGCTAATATTTATCTTGATCCCATTAAAAATTGTTAAACTTAGAATTATTATGAACATCATTCGTAAACAGCGAAAAATGTTTTTGGTGTCCCGTAAGCTTTAAACAAATGTTTACTTTGAGCAAACAGCTAAGAAAATCGAAGACGTGGTGATGCCGAATGCTCAGAAAGTGAACTTTTTCAAGTGCTGCCATTTTTCATTTTTCCTTGTTTCATCTGTACTTTTTTTTCTTCTTTTTCCCCCTCTTAGCATGAGAAATGATACTTTGGAAAGAAAGTAAGAAAAATATTTTTTGTCACCATAATTCTGAAAAGAAAAATGTTTCTTTTTTTCATTGAGGTAAGTTGAAATCTACTCTTCATTTTTTGACACTCTCTTGATGGTCACATTGCGTGATGTAGCTGCTTAAAACAGAAAATGTACTTATAACTCTCCACAGCACATACATTTATTGTTTTGCCTATAAAAACCATATTTAAACAGTATTTCATAGAAGATTAGAAGATATTATAACTGTGGTGCGTGCGTTGTTATCTAAAAGAAAATAATTGTTGTTATAAGTATAGTAGAACCTCGTAAGTTCGAACCCTAGCAAATCAAAATGTTTCATAATCTGAACCGATATTACTTTTCAGAAAGAAAAAAAAAATTCAGAGAAAACATAAATATTCATTATAAAAATTTCTGTTTTGGTTGTTCTAATCGAAGAAGTAGTTTAATTTTGCATTTGTTTTTTGTTTTTTTGCCCAGAAACTAAAACACTTCCAAACTTAAGTTGTATGGGAAAAAGTATTGTATGCACAAAGTAAATACTGAGAAATATCGATATGAGAAATGTTAATTTTTAACCTTGCAGTAAAAAAAAATTCCATGTCGGTACTGTTGCCCAGAAAAGTTCTGATTAAGCTTTTTTTTTTCTCACCACTTTTGTCCGCAATAATGAATTAATATATTTTTTTTCTTTCTCCAGAATATCTTAACTTGTTAAAAATTCCTGCTTCAGTTAATGTCAAAGGTAAACTAACAGCCAATGTTGCTGAAAATTAAAAACAAAACAAAAAATAGGTAAAGAAAATTAGAAATTTCTTGATTTAATAATTGGAGTTTGACATGCTAATTTTCAGTTTCCATAATTCAATAAGGAACACATTTCTGATACTATAACTCATTAACGATACACAATAATGTACTAATTCAAAATTAAAAGGAAAAAGTAAGTATCGCAAACAAATATATAATAGCCAGGATAGCCTGGTTGGTAGGACATTGGGCCCTGATCTAAGAGGTCGTGAGTTCGATTTCCGCCAGTCGAAAACTTACCGTTCAGTAAATGGTGACTGATGCACGTTAAATCTGTCAGGTTGCGAAGACCTCCTTGTTCCCAAAATAAACCTATGGGTCTACTGAAGCTGAGATTAATCGTTCTCTGGTTCAGCTCAAAATTTGTGATCTGTGGATGAATGAATGGATCCGTCCTATCAACGGGCTGTGACATATTTATGGCTCAAGTCTTATTCTTGGTCATAGATGGCGCCACTGAAAAACAAGAAACGCATCCCCTGTCGTGAACTTGATTGGTTTCACCAAGCAGGCCTACTGGTTTTAGTAAGAAACAACAACAATAATTAGTTATATTATTTTTTATTATTGACTATACAGAAAAAGTAATTTTACTATTAAAGTTATTTACTTAAAGAAATGTTAGTTAATTTCTACCACATTTGTTTTACTCTTTAAACAGAAGTTTTTTTTTTGTTTTTTTTTTTTTTTTGTTTTTAAGGTTGAGAAATAAATTTTATAATTTTAGCATTAAATATCTGAGATAAAGCAAGCAAGCCAGTGTATATTTTTAATTTAACTGTATCTTTTACCATGAAAAGATTAATGAATACATTGAGATTTTATACATAAATATTAATATAACCGTAAGAAAATTAAAATGAATTTCCCTCAAAATATACGAATTCAATATAATTAACAGAGCATTAGATATTTCTATTACTCCACGTTGTTTATATGTCATTTATTGTATTATTACAACGGTGTATTATGAATAAGAAAATTAAGGATAGTATTTCTATTTTTTCTTACGATATGCTAAAAAGTTTAACATTTTTAAACTGGAAACATCCTTTTTTAATTTAAAAGTGCTTAAATTATCTATAATAAAAATAATAGACCAAGCGTTAAGTCAACTGTCTAGTTTAATATGCATTAACTATTATGCTATTATATAATTGAGTAATATTATAATAATACGATAATATTCATCACTATGTGGAACTTTTTTTTTAAAAATTATTAACAACGTGACTTTATTTGAGAAAGAGTAGAAACTCTAATATTAATTGAATTTTCAGCCCTTCAATAGACTCTTACAAACAAAAATAATTTTGAGCATTAAAGTCAGAGTTTTATGGTAAGAAAAGCGAGGATGTATTAGTGGAAAATTGCAATAATGAAAAAAAAGAAGAACACTTTACTTCAACCTGCTGCATCGAGTTTTAGCTTTTCATTAAATTTGGTTTATTACCTTTATCAATATTAAAATCATAATAATGATAATATTCATCACTTTGTGGAATATTTTACTAAATTATTGAAGAAAATACTTAATTCGAAAAAGAGAAACTACATTATAATATTAATTTATCTTTTAGCACTTCTTTAGAATCTTACAAATAAAAATTATTTTGAACATTGAAGTCAGAGTTTTATGGTAAGAAAAACGAGGATGCGTTAGTGGAAAATTGTAAAAATGGGAAAAAGAAGAACACTTTTCTTCAGCCTGCTGCATCGAGTATTAGCTTTTCACTCGATTTGGCTTATTCGCTTTATCAATGCTTTGGAAAAAGAGATATGTCAAAGAATATTTTTTAAATTTTTTTTTTTTTGTAGAAAAGTGTAGATATTGCTCGAAGTGCCTTTCCGTTCATTGATGTTGAATGTGGAACGATGCTCCACAAATTTTTCAAGATACTGTGAAAGAGAAAGTATAAAAACAGTTTCATTTTCTACATTTACATTGTGGTTTTTGAACGATGAGTTTGATTTTCATTGACAATATTCTAGTTTTATCATGCGTGTAGAATTTTTTTACATGAAAACAGTTCATTTCATTATTTATTTTGTGAATAAATAATACTTATTTGAATTGATTGGTGGAGATTGCTGAAGATTATTGAATGAGGAAAATATTTTGAGATGCATAGGTTTCTCTTCTATATAATAGAGAAAATATCCACTATATATTACTTCACTATATTTTTCTTCATTATATTTTACTTCAATAGTATAATCCTTTTCTCAAATCCTATTTGTAGCATTTATAGTTCCACACTCAAAGGACAAAAACACAGTTCTAGTGTAGAATCATGTGTAATAGGTGAAAATAGCGATAAAATTTGGTAAATGAGGTTGGTAAAATTGGCGATGAAATTTGGTGTTTTTATCATAATACCTTAGAACATGGCATAAGAACCATTTATTCAGTAAAATTTACTTTTAAGTTCTACATTTATTACTAAATGCTTTTTAATAAAAAATATATTTTTGTAAACCAGAATTTTCTGTTAACCGTTTCCATACGAATGGAAATATTTCCAAATGACTGGTTTAAATACCGTATATTTTGGTTTTAAATACCAAAATTAAAATTTTTTTCTTACCAAAAATATGTTGTTTTTTTTACCGTGTATTAATATCAGATAGTAAGTTTAAGTAATTAATTAATTACAAAAATAATTATATTCTTTAAGTGATTGTTTTATTAATTTTCTGATTTGTTTTATTATTTATTTATTATTATAATCAGTTTTTGAATGGCGTTCCTTATACGAAAAAAAATTACTTCAAATTCCTTTCTCTGAAATACCTTACCAAAGTAAAATGAGCGTCATGTAATAAATTGTCAAACTACAAACTAGGAATCCTATTCTAGAAATGTCTGGATTAAAAGTTACCAAATCTTGATATATGAGAATCCTATAATAAGTTTTCTTTAAAATATTTTATACCCAGTCGTGGTTTGCAAGAAATATTTTTAAGCTACCAGACATAAAGGGAATATGGAGTCTCACGTAACGTTTTTAAAATATAGATTTTTAGAAAACTTATTTTTGCAAAATTTTATTCTTGAAGTAAAATAAATCAGAGTAATTAGAGAAAAATAAATACTTTTTCAAACGTAACAGATAATGGATAATTTAAAATTCAATAAAAAAAAATATTAGGTAATTTTTATCTTTAAATTAGAATTTTATAATTATATCTAACATAATTGTTTTTAACTGTACGAAGTGAAATATTGCTTTTAATAATTTTCAGTAAGTAAATTAAAACCTTTTTTGATCAAAACACTGCAAGATTGGTCACATTTTGCTGCAGGCTTCTGATTATTTTTGTAATTGCTTCCTCATAGATTTCAATCCGTGTGTTATTATGGAATCAATGCATACACCATACAAGCATAACAAAGCATCTAGCACTTTTTTTAGGGCTATGTCTTTCAGCAGTCATGGTGGGAAAGCAATATAATTATTTTTACCCCAGTCAGACGACGTGAATAGAGTTAAAACAGGTATCTCTCTCTGTCCTTTCTTCCACACCCCAATCAATGAAAGTACTTTCAGCCACGACAGATTAGATACGCACTTTGCTGCATACAGTCGACTTTCTGGTTCAAACTTACAACACTCGGCTTCAAGGGACAGAGTGAGTGGCACCTTTACCGATTGTGCCACAAGAGCGATGTAATCAATACATGTACAAGAGTCATGGTGGCTCAGGGGTTAGAGCATTCACCATCCAATGAGGTGAACCGGTTATAAGTCTCAGCAATGGCCATTCGATACGAATTCCGCACCCAGCTAGCACTGACCACAGTGCTGACTTAAAATAGCCTCAGTGGTAGACGGATCATGCGTTAGAGTCCCCTTGCTGTCAGGCTAACAGTGAGAGGTTTTCTCCTCAATGTAATGTGAATGCGGGTTAGATCAACAAAAAGTCCTCCTTGAAGGCAATTTTCTTCCAATACTTGATCCAGTAGTTCATTTTTCTTCTGGATAGAGTTCAAAATTGCACTTTTCAAAATTGCAGGGTTCAAAGGTGAACTTTTACAATATTTACATTACTCTAAACAAGAGTCGCGGTGGCTCAGGAGATAGAGCGTTCGCTCTATCCCGTCGCACCGACTACAGTGCTGACATAAAATATCCTCGGTAGTAGACATATCATGGGTTAGAGTCACCGTGCTATCAAGCTCAAGGTTATAGGTTTTCGTGGTTTTCCTCTCAATGTAGCTCAATATTATAGGTTTTCCTTGTCTTCTAAATTTAGGGCTCAAAATTACAAGGTTACGGAATTGAATATTAGTAGTCGTAAAGGCAAAATTGAATCAGTTGTTCAATAACGGTTATAAAGTAAAATAAAATACATATACAACTTTCGAAAAATACATCAAACGAGCAAATATCGATTCAAATTATTCGGAATTTATGTTGTTTGGATTTGCATGGTTCAACTACAATTATATTACGCTTGGATATTTAGAAATACGATCTGCAGCAATTAAAAAAAAAAAAGAGTTTATATAAACATTCTTTTAATGTAATTATCATTCCATTTCTAATATAAAAATTGGGGCGCAGTCCTTTTTTATCGTAAAATCCATTTTTTCTGTAAAATTTTATGGAACAAAAAATCGGATTAATATACGATAATTTTGCACCAATATTTACTGTAAAATCACTGAATCACTATAATTTAATAAATATTACTGCGCAAATTACAGTATAAAATTTTACAGAAAATGAATGCAGCACTCATGGTGCCAGTACTTTTTGCAGTAATTTAATGCGGAATTTTGATAGTTCATTTGTTGGATTAACATAACATTTTTATGGAGCAATTTTATACGTACATTTATAAATAAATTTCATAAAAGTTAGAAATTATTGTTTTAAATTATTATTTTTATTTTATGCATTTTTTGTATACTATTTTTTAAATGAAGTCAAAAAGTGATTTATATTTATAGTTAAATGTTTACTCTTACTTAAAATCTACATTGTTCATAAGAGCATTGCGTTGTTATTAAGTGCATTGCATTAGTCTAGCACTTCAATGCTTTTTCGATTATATTTCTAGAATATGAGAAATACTGAGTTATATTTTGAAAAATACCGAATTAAATTATGAGAAATACCGAGTTAACCGAGTTTTAATATTCATTGTCTGAAATGCTTGCTTTTAAAAAACGTCCTTATTAGTTATTAAAATGCAAAATTAATCTGGAATTATATATTTTGTGATAAGATGTTGTAGTTATTTGACTTTGTTTTGTGTTTACGCATGACTTTCTGCTATTTTAAGGATAATGACAATAATGCATATTTTCTTATTCATTATTTACTTGGAAATGGTATAAGGGGAAAAAAAGTGGTACCATGATCTTATATTTTAACAACAAGGAAGTATAACATGTTTCAAGTTTTTCACTAAGTATACTCTTTTAAAAGTGGTAATTTCTATTTTTTAAATTCTGTTTTCTTTTAAAAAGGAAACTTTTTAGCTATTTTTAGTTTTATATTCACTTCAGTACGCTTCTACAATTATAAAGTTTATTTTTATCCTTTGCATACAAAGTCGTTCAAATTAAGTTACACGTATTTTAAAATTCATTGAACATAGAACAAAGTACATAATAGGATAAACTCTTGGAAATCTTCGAAAACCTTAAATTTCAATCGTCTTGAAATTAAAATGACGTTTGGACGGATAAGAAGAACCATATTTTTGTTTTATAGCTAGCTATAAAAAATATAGCTAACTATAGCTAGCTATATACAACAATATAGCTATATACAACAATATAGCTAACTATAGCTAGCTATAGTTAGGTGTTTATTTTTTCTTGAGATTTTGCCAGCTTCTGTCCTTTTAATCAATTTGAAAGACGCAGTTTCTATAAAACGCAACTTTGAAATAATTTAAAACACGTTTTATAATATGCATGCAAACAACTCAAAGTAGAGGGATGAGAAGTATTACAAAACGATTCAAACAATATCAACAAGCTGAAACTATTAATGCCACGCGAATCGGTGAAGCCATTAAAAATATATGTATAAGGAAAAGTTTAATTTGTAAAAATAGGTTTCACAACAAAGGAATTTCGTATTTTCGATACTGTGCTTGAACTATGAATCCGGAAAGTGGTAATAGTTTACGAACAGTCCCATAAAAATTTGAAATTGGTAGAAGTAACGATGGTACAAATTGGTACTCTGTTTTCGAGTAATTAGAGAACATCCATGCAGACAGACTTTTGCTTTTATGTGTAGAGAATAGTTGTATCATAAAAGTGTGTGCATAATGTTTGTCTGTATTTTTGAAATAAAATAAAAATGAAAGAAAATAAATTCTGGGTTGGAATTCTTCTATAGGGGTAAAATTGAACGGAACGAAAAAAAAAAAAAGAACAGGAATTATTTTGATTTTTTTTTTATTCTTAAATTGTTTGATTTTTATCAAAAATTATTTTCTTTTTCAAATTAAAGTGATCAAACATTTTCACTGTTTGCATAACACGTATAAAAGATTATCGCATTTGTATTTAATACAATGAATTGATTTTATTCTTATAAAAATACTTACTTTTAGAAAGTCTAGCAAATTTCCTCGATGAATTGTATGAAGGTTGTTTTATTTATTAAAAAGCTTATCTGATATACTTGATAAATTTATAATAATTATAAATCTGTAAATATAATGCATGTTTATAAAATAAAAATAAAAATTTTATTTGCAGTTATATATTTTGAAATACAATAATTTATGGTCAAGAAGATATTACGAAGATTTATTAAAAATACATCTCGTATAAAGATGTTGCTTTTTTAAACAGACTTTGCAAATGTTGTTTCTCTAATGCTTTGAAAATATTACATCTAAACTTATGCTTACATCTCTAAAAAATATTTTAATATTATTCTGAAAATAGTATTAGTTTGCACTAGTAAACTAAATAAAACTATCATAGATATGAATTAAAGATTTTTTAATGAAAACTTGGCATTTATAGAATTTTAGACATATTTCTGATTCGTCAAATTATAATTAAAATTTTAATTTTACTAAACTAACTTATTATTAAGAAACTAAAGGACTCATTTTGCGAACATTTGAAATGTTTTGTTAAATTTGCACATAATTGAGAACTCCTTAATGAAATAAAAATACGTAATTTGTTACTTGATTAAAACCTTCAATCACTTCAAAAATATACAAATCAGAAATGACAGTCGACATGCTTCAAGATCTCAAAAATGGTATACATTTTAAACTTTACCAGTTGTGAATGAGAAGAAACAAAAGCAATTTGAATTACGAAACGTATAGTTGATAAATAAAAATGGCAAAATAAAGGTGAGAAAAACGCGAAAAACTTTAGTAGCTATAGTTTCTTTTTCTCACCTTTAATTTTTCAATTTTTCGATGGCAACTTTAAGTTTTTAATTCAAATTTCTTTTGTTCTTCAGATTCACGTCTGGTAAGTCTTGAAAATGGGTGATTTTTTTTGAGCAATTGAAACATGTCAACTTTTATTTCCATTTCATATATTTTTGCGAATGAAGTCTTTGATCAAGTAATATATTACAAACTTTAGTTTCTTGGGATTACTTATATAACGCACTTTCTTAATTTGATATTCTCGAATGAATATTTACGATTAATTTATAAAATGTTCGATTTTCTCTAACTTAACAGCAAAATGAGATAAATATATGTGTAAAATATTTTTCTCTTGTAAGATGAGGACTATGTTTTTGGGTAGTATTTTCTTATTAAATAGTATTACTTTAAATCTTCTTTTTATTGTGTTTATCTGCTTTTACCTGGCTCGTTAATAAGATATAACTTTATATTCTGCCAAAATCGACTTATGACTTAGTAATAAGCATAGATGTTTAACTGCTGCAAGTCACGGCATCCATTTTTCAGTTGATAATAATTTCATAATTAACCACCTCTTAAGATTTTAATTGCATTAATTACTTATCCAATTACCATAAATATTCCGTTTAAGAATTCAGAATTGTATAAAATTCGCTGAAGTGTTAACTTTTGTTCGTTTTCTCACTCGAAACTGTAAATCATTTTGCAAAATACTTATGTTTTAAGATAAAGCTAGGCTAATTCAGGCAAATGTTTAATATGAAATGGTTCTTTTATTGCTTCATGATTGATAAAAATTATAATATAATTATAATATACATTGCAGTGCACTTGAAAATTAATAAATATCTGAGATTATATTATGTTTTCAACCTATACTTTTTTTAACATCTTTGAATATATATAACCTTTGTAAAATGGGATACATCTTTGAATATATATAACCTTTGTAAAACGGGATAACTATCAGAATATATTAAAAATTACCGAAAGATTACTCTGTAGAAACTTCAAAAAGTTTAATATTTTTTACCGAAGAGTTTCGTTAATAATTTGGTAAATTTAACAATAAAATATGTTTTTATGGTTCGATAAAATTTGGTAACTGTGACAAAATTTTCTCATGATAATTTAAAACATAGAAAAAGAAACAAAATTTGGATAAATTTACTTTTCAGTTTTGTATTTTTTATTAAATGTGTGGTAATAAGAGCTAAAATTCTGAAAAACAGAATGAATGGAAAAATTACCTAATGAATGATTTAAATACTGTACATTTTGGTTTGCATTACCTTAGATTTTTTTTACCGTATATATCGTTTCCATACAGTATGGTAATTTTACCAGAATTTTTTCTCCGTGCAGAGAGCAATAATGAAAACATCTTTGAAATTTTATGAATTTTTTTAAAAATTTTTTTATTGCAATGGTTACTTATATCATATTTTTTTAATTTTATTTTATTCCATAATTTTTGTCACAGCCCACAAATGGCTAGAGAGGTCATGCGGATTAAGGCTGAAACATTTTCTTGACCAATGACATTATTGTTGATTGTTGGTTGGCTTCATGCCACTACTAGGGATTGAACCTTATTTCTAGCTAAGCATGGATAGCAGTTTCTATTAGATAAACGATTATTTTCGATATGGAATATTTCAATATAAAGAAAAATCTAGTTAAAATAATGTGTAAAAAATTTAAAACAAAAGTTTTTCTTCTTTGTTTAATGTCGTTTATTTTAAGAATACGGAAAAAATTTCCAACTTTTTTAAATTAAGTCTGCATAATGTCTGTAAAATGTTTTTTTGTATTTTTTGAAATTTTATTTTTGGCTTAATTTTTAGCTCGTGTAATATAGATTTAACTAACTTATATAATATATATTTAATTAACTCTAGCAGACAAAAGCTTAGCTTGGAAAAAACTTCTTGAGAAGGTCAAGGAACACCCTGTCGACCCATTGATGATGATGATGAATATAGATTTAAGCAATCAATGCCGAGCAGTTTGTAGAACTTTTTTAATTCCAATAAGTAATTTTTTTTTTGAAAAAAAACTTATTTCTGGAAAAGATGCAAAAAAACTACATTTAACACAAGCGACTATTGCTATATTTTATGAAATATGAAAATTATTCACCTACAATGAAAATTAAAAATATATTTAAATTAAACTTTTTACATGAAATGATTAAATATTTAGAGTAAGAAGCCATCCAAAAACTTACAAGAAAAATTGATGTAATAAGTTTTAAACTGAGCATCTTGATGTACATTTTTCTGACTGATTTTCGAACATCTACCAAAATTCGTTTTCTTATACAGAATTTTTATGTGACTATAAAAGGTAGTAAATTAAATTCCATCCATTTGTATATAAAGCAATTTTCTAAATAATTCATATTTTTCTAACTCGACTCCTTTTTATGAGTCATAAAATTAAATGGAAACATAAGAAGATTCTTTGTTCTTGCTTATATACCATAAACTTTTATGCCAAAAACGATATCATCGCTCGCGATCATGATTTAATTTACCCTTCTACATTTATGAGTCTTAAATGCCCGTCTATCTCAGAAAATGATCCAGGTGGTTACCATTTTTCTTGTTTAGAAGATATTTTATATTAGTCATGTGGTCTACAAAAAAGTGCATAAAGATGATACTAATTAGTTTAACGTAGGTTTTTTAAGAGCTCAGAGTATAAATTTGCTCTCCTATTATAGAAATTTTAAAATTAATATTCAGTTAGGTTTAAGTTTATACTGAAAGATGTTACGCATTTTTAATTTTTAATTAACAAAGAAATATGTAAAACATAATTACTTACATGAAAAGTTTATGAAACTTTCTTAAATAACTTTGTATAAAAGAGTCATTGCGATTTTCATCAATTTGTAATATCATTACATAAATTAGTTTTTGAACACTTGTTTCATTGAACTGTTTTGTATTCAAATGGGCATTCACTTATTATTTGTTTAATAATAACAATTTAACAAGGAATCTTAAATGAGTGCAAATGAATAAAAAAAAATATATAAAAAGAATATATAGAAAAATTAGTTATTGGGTTCATTGGAAAGTAATTTAGTTTTTTTTTTTTTTTTTTTGGTAAAGGATTTTCTTACGCGGAATAAATACTTTATTCAATTATGTGTAGTCATCTGGTCCAATACTTTTTGCCATCTTTTTGGCAGTAACATGATTCGACACTCTTTGTTCTTTACTAGCAATTTTTTTTTTTTACTAGCACATTGTTCGAAGATTTGTTCTTTGCTAGCAAAAATTGAAAAATGCTATTTTGGTACTTGAAGCAAAGATTATACCATCTAAAAACTTGTGTTAAGCTATTTAAAAACTTTTGTGTTGTAGACAAGTCATTTTGTCTCAAAACTCTAAAGGTCAAAAATTGTCTCAAAAATTGATTACTTTGTTTTCGTTAGAAATGCAAATCGAAAACGTACTAATAACGGCACCAATTTTTTTCTTTTTCTTTTCAAACATTCAGAAGCTTCAGAGATTAAACCTAGGTATTTCAAATGATCATAAACAGGTCTAATTTAATAAATTTTATCTTTCAGTGACATCAAGAGTTGTTATTCGACGGATCTCATCAATAATTGCCTATATAGGGTCTTCATAAACTTTAAATAGCCTTCCAGAACGTGGAGCATAATAACATCAAAATTGCCAGATAAAAAAATTGCAAACCAGTTTGGTAATACATTATTTCTGTGCGCATGGCCGCAAGGAAGAATTTTTTCTCCTGCTTGAACAACATTTTTACCTACTCGATTATAAAAAAATAAACTATGCCGGAAATGCAGCTTTTTACTCTCCATACTTGAAAAGACACCAACCAAAACTTACTTCATACAATCATTCGGATTTTTTTCACATTCAAGCCTAACTAAATCAGCCGTGTAATGCTTATGTGGTTTAAGTTTGCAGTTGCTTGGGAAAAAATACATTTTGTCTTCTATTAGAAAAAACCCTAAATTACGTTCAGGAGCAACCGAATAATTACTGTATATGAAATAGTATTTTGTTTAAGAATTTAAAAAAAAATTCTGAAAAATTCTTTTTTTAAATTTTAGCAATTTTATCAAATTCTTTTGTCCAAAATAAATTTAACTGAATTTTTAACCTTTTTGATACATATTTTATACGTCATATTATTTTGAAAGCTGGTTGCTTTTATCCATAGCTAAAATTCATAATTTATTATAAAAATCTACGCAGCGCTGTTTTGAATCATTTTATTTATTAGAAAACAAGAATATTTCTTTCACGATTTGTTATGAATTTCAAAGTTTTTTGCTCACACATTTTAACGTATACAGTACTGGGTTAACAGTACTAAGAGGTAGACTATAAGAGTTAGAGATATAAGAGCAGTACAAGGAATAAGTTAACAGTACTATACAGTACTAAGGAAAATTACACCAGGAATTGAAATGAGTGCTAAATAAGGAAATTTGAAATATAAATTTAAAAAAAAGATGCTGAAAACACTTATGTAATTTCAAAATTTTAAGAAAAGTATATTTTTTTGTGTTCACCAATTTCTTAAATGATCCCTTTCAAAATTGTAATCTTTCAGCCAAAAGTAATATCTTTTCATTTTTTTAATTTCTAGTTTTTTACTAATCCATTCCTTTATTTTTTCCACCTTTTTTAATAAATATTATATAGAACTGAATATTTTTTTAAATAAATTTATGCAGTGTTGTTTTGAATCTCTTTTGTGGTAAGATGATAAAAGAGCCTGTTTTCCGGTTTGTTTTGCATTTAAAAATTTACAATATCTGTACACATTTAACATAGAATGTGTCCAGAAAATTTCTATCAGGAATCGATTAGTCACCATCCAAGGGAAGATATACTTAATGTGCCTCATCCCGAAGTTACACAAGATAGGCGACGAGCTGCTTTGAATTTTAAATGAGACTTTTGTTGGGATTTGCATACCAATTGCCGAAGTTATCTACCAAACATAGTCAGTGCCATACTCAAATCGGTACTATGCAATAATTTCTAATCAATTTGGTATCGTAATTTTTAATTAAGAAAAGTAAATTTTTGGTCAAATTCTTTATTTCTCTTAAATAAGTAATTTTAATGTTATAGATTTTATAATTCCATTTTGAACCATTATATGTGATGTCATTATAATGCTTAGAAAATATGTATTGCATAATTCCAACTTTTAAATATCCTTTATTTCATAAATTTATAATTATTTTTTATTTTTTCTAACACTATTCTAATTAAATAAATCAACTAATTAACTTTCATCCTAGATCATAAAAAGTTAATATAAATATTTCTTCTCATTTCTTTTAACAATAAATATGAAGCCTAACTTTTTATTCAATACCACTAATTGTAATTCAATGTCGCGACAAATCGCATATTTATTTATAATCAAACATTCTTAAAGCTGTTTTATTTTTTGACCCCAAATATGGTACGGTTATAGGGTTGTATTAAGTTCGAATGGTCTTTTTGTGATTAGTTTGAAAGCCAGATTATTTATAATTTAATCTTAATAACGCAAGGTTGGCTTTATATTTGGCTGTGTTATTTCCCTGTAATTTTTCGAAGAATGCATCTTTTCGCAACTCCCTTGCTCCAAAGAGTCTGTTTAGAACTACACATTCACTTGTGGTTTTGAAAAATGCGACGTTTGATCTAAAGGGGGGGGGTGTAAAATGCTCTTTTTTTAAAAAAAGAAAATCTGAGACCTGTCTTTCTCTTTAAAGGTGCTACATGTTCTCATGCTAAAGTTTTTTAAATTTGAGCCCATGGTGAAATGATATTAGTATACATTAAGAAACTGTTTCTTCTTCATGGCACCATAATTAGATATTTTCTTTTCTGCTCAAGTTTAATAAATAAAAAGTGTTAGTAACTTTACTGTTCATTTTTCTTTACGAGTAAAAAAGATATGTAAATTCCACTATCTACGTGACACAATTATTAAAATCTTAATTACTGTTCCAGAATCAGACAAGTTAGGAAAGATTAATCCTAACTTGTTTAATTAATTTTTAATTTTAATTTTTATATTTTTAATTTTAATTTTATGAAAGCTTTTGATTGGATTATTTAAAAAATAAATAAATATATGACTTTTAGTATAGTTAAGAAATTATTTCTGTATGTTTAAAATTGTTTTTTTATCATTGTTAAGAATAATATTTATTACGAAAAATGTTAAACCAATGGAATTTTTATGGAATTGTCAATGAAATTTTGATCATATTTTTAAAAGAAATTTTTGATTATAAGCATGTTATGTTTGTGCAGCCTTGTTCGACTTTGAAAAAAATTTTTATGAAAAAAAAAAAAATAAACGAAAATTCACTGTGAACAAAGTTTGAATTTTTGGTTTGCTATATGAGGAAAAATTGCCAAATAAATTATTTAAATACTATTTTGGTTTCATTAACCAGAAATATTTTCTTTTATCAGAATTGTCTATACCAGAATTATAATTTTCATGTTTATTTACACAATTTCAATAGTAATTAAATAGTAAACATAGTAAATTCAGTGAATTAATTTTAATTACTACTCATCTTTAAAAAAGAAAAAGCACACAATATAAGATAAACCTAAACAGTATTTCTATTTCTTCTCCTAGTCTTGTATAAACCATTCTCTCAAAATCTCAAAACACATTTTTATACACAATTCTAATTAACGCATCTATTGTATCAACACGTAAAATAACCTTTATTAATAAAAACGGTACAAATTGCATTAAGGTTCCTTAAGATGTTTCTTACTTTCCACATATTTTACAAAACTTTTCCTCCTTTGTTTTCTTATTCATTAATTATTTCGCCATTCGTTAAAAATGCTTTTGTGTAATTCCTTCATCTGAATAACTAAATAACATTACATTTACAAAGTAAATTTTGAAACTTAATTAATCTTGGTTCATATAAATTTCTATGGGAATGAAGTTCAAATAAACCTTTACACTTCCTTTTTACAGCTCCATAAAATATTAATGAGTTGCCCTTAAAGAAGTAAGAATACACTTTGATGTATTTGTTGCTAAGTTTTCATTCCGCGTTTCGATATTTGCGTTCGCTAAGATAAATTACAAGGGTTCCTTTGAATGCATCTAAGATTAATTCAATGGTATTAAGCCCGTGATTAAATTTTCGATAACCCTAAACGTTGAAATCATTAGTCATTTCTAAACAAACTGAAGATCTGAAACTTTCATCAATTAAAATTAGAAACAGTTTCAAATAATTTGGTTTTCTGGATTATGTTTGGTTTCACGTAATTTGATTTGAGATTTTTATTGTATTGTTTTATTTGATTAGCGGAATGACATAAATAAAATTTATTGAGTTTTATTTTTCATTTTAATAAAATAATGCTTCAAATGTAACATTTTATATACATATATATTTCAGTTATTCATTCAGATGCAAACATCTAAACAAATTGTTTAATTGTTTAAATTCATATTCGAAAATATAATAATAATTATAATAAAGAATAAGAAATAAAAATATGTAAAAATAAAAACGAAACAAAAACAGGTCTTAATACTTTATGTAAATAATCATTTCTGAACATACTGAACATCTGAAACTTTCATCAGTTAAAATTAGCAACATTTTCAATTAAGTTGGCTGTAATTTGTTTGACTTCGCGTAGTTTCGTTAGAGATTTTTGTTTATTTTTTCGTGCAATTTGATAAGTGGAATGATATAAATAAAATTTTTTGAGTTTTACTTTGTATTTGAGTTTTACTTTGTAAGAATCCTTTAGATGTAGCATTTTATCTAAATATATGAATAAAAAAGTTTTAACAAATCATTTTATGATATTACTTTATCTAAATTATCTTTCTCAATATATAAAATGAAACGTGTTCATTATACACATTTGGCAATTTACTTCGAAATTTAGTATGATAGAATTAACATTGTTGTTTAATAGAATTAAGTTTTCCCCTTAAGCAAGCGTGGGAACCGGTGAAGTCCCTAGATCTATTTTTTGAACGCTTTATTAGAAATAATCATTCCCTTTTTGCACGTGACTTAAGAATTCATCAGGATTTGTTTGCAAAATTTTTCCTAATTTTTATATGAAAGCGCTTCAATTTTGTGTCACCAAGATGATCACAGTAATGGATTGAAAAACATTGTTGTGCTTTTTTCGTCCTATGCCTGTTAGTTCCAGCTTTCCCCGGATGCCTTCATCATTTATTCATTTATTCATTTAACCTATCAATTCATATATAAGTGCCTTAAAAAAATTTATTTATCAGTAAGATATAGTAAAATTTTCAGATATTAATATTAGTTAACAATAAGAAATCAAAATAAGTAACAATAAAAACAAAACAGATATTAACGCCTTATGTAAATGCCAAATGCAGCCTGAATGAAACAAAGAAAAGAAATAAATTGCCTCGTAACCATCAAATAAACTAACTGTGTATTTTAATTAATAACCCATGTTTAAAATATAATTGAAATTATTTTAATAATTTATATTTTAAATTATATAGTCCTTTAAGGATATGTTTTATTATTAATATATAAATTTTACTATGTAATTGTTTTAGAGATATTTGTTTGTTTTTAGTTTTGTTTGAAAGTAACAAAATTCAAAAGAGTTAGCATTATTTTTTGTCATCATGCAAATATTACCTAGAAATTATTTGCTTATGATTAGAAAGCATTCTGTTATTTTTCTTTATGTTGCGAGTTACTACAATATGTTAAATAAACCATATAATGCAAAATTTTACAAAATTAGTTAAAAATTATGTTAATATACTACAGTTTATAATACTGTTTTAATTTTTTTATTAATTAATACAATATGTCACTCCACTCATTGTTGATTTTTAAAAATTGAAATATGTTATGAATAGAATTATATATTTCTACTACTAAAGTGAAACATTCAGTAGTAATTTTTTTCCAATAGATACAGTTAAAGCAAATTTAAAACCCTTTAGATTTTTTTCACCGTGCGTTGACATATTTTTGAAATAATTTTGTTTTAATCACATTACAATGTTTACTTCAATTTTTAATCACAATTTTTTTCATAGTTCTTCTTACTTTGCCTTATTTCTTTATTTACTATTTTTACTCAATATTTTTTCATTATGCTTATTTAGGGACTGGCAGACAATATATTGATTTTATTTTGTAATTACTTATCAAATTAACTCCTAACTCTTGAATTAATATACATCAAACGAAATAATGTTTTTTTATAAATATAAAAATCTTTACAATCGATATGTATTTTGTTATTGGAGTTACTTCTTTGATTAGTCTTTTTTTCCATTTTAAAACTATATTTTTAGTAAAGCAAACATTTAGTACTTAAAATTTAGTATTACTATAAAATAAGAGCTTATTATTTAGGCTAGAATAAAGTATTTAACCTAATATATTTAAGAGATTGAGATTTTTCTTCAATATTAAAATCAACTGCTTCGTATTCTATTTAAATAAATTCTGATATTTTTAACACACTTTAAACTTTCCAATAAATATTTTATTGGTAGCATTTAAAAAATTTTCTTTTGAATGATATAATTAAAATAGTATTGCTGTTTTTATTACTGTTTTGCTATTGTCTTTACTTAATTTCAGGGTTAAATCATATGTATTTTAAATATTGGCATTGGTCATAAAGTGGTAAATAACTGTTTTTCTAGATAAATAAAAAAATCCAACATTTTTTTAAAGTTTTAAAAAAATTTTCTTGATTCAAATCACAAATTTACCCTTCATTTTGAGTATAAACCAAAGATAAATATATTATAGAATTGTAAAAAATTTTCAGAAATTAAAAATATTTTTGAAATGAATAATGCATTTATTTTATTAAAAATTAAGTAAGGATGTATATTATTTCAAAATTTATAATTTAAATTTTGTCAGTGTTCAAGCTAATAATAAAACAAAAGTTTAAATACTACGTAAATACGATGGTATTGCTTTGATATCAACAAATATTTGAGATTTTAAATTGAGATTGCGATCTTATTTGCAAATTGTTTTGTGAGAAATTACCCATAGTGCCTTTACTTTTCTTTCTTATAACTCATGCATTATTAAAAATCATTAATTACTAAATTATTCTGCGATGTAAGATTAACTTTTGATAAAACTAATGCGTTAATTTACATTTAGAATCATTTCAATATGATAACAGTAAAACTAATCTCATTTGATGGACAAACTTACAAAAGTATTTTAATATGAAAGAGAGAATTTTCCCTTGAATCTGTATATACTGGTTACGATAAAATTCACTTTTCATTTGCATGCTAATCCCTAGAGAAATTTCGAAAGCAGAAGTATTTTGTTTCTTAGCAGTATTGAATGCTTAAGGAGCTACTGAAGACAAATATTTCTAATTAAGAATCTTAGCCTTTGTTGAGGGAATGAAGCCTCAGCAATTCACATGATGTCTTATTAAAGCTCGATTTATGTAGGTATTTCGAGCTTTTATTAGTTCTAAATGTATCCGTTTTTTTAGCAATTCAAAATAATTTCCTTTTTTATGCCAACAAAATTTTGAAAAACACAATTTAAAATATGAAATGAATACTACGTAGAGTATATCACTAATATTTTTTTAAAAATAATGTTAAATAAATAAATAAAAATTATTTGAAAGAAAATATGAGAATTTAAATAATTTTAGGTCATTTTGTTTAAAAAAATATCAACAATAAAATTATTTAAGACGAAATCAATCACTTGTACAGTTGATTAGTAGCATTCAATAAACTAAAAAAAAGTCCAGATCGAATTACCGCAAAAAGTACCGGCACAATATCTTGTTATTTTTCCAGTAGTTCATTATAATGAAATAAAATCATTGTAATTAAATATATATTTCTGTAAAACTTATGGTATGATATTTTATGATAAAAATGGATTTTACGGATGAAGCACACAAAGAGCCGATACCTCTATGCGGCAATTTGATCTGGAAATCTTTTATGGCGTACCACCAGTTTGTAAAGCACGATTGAAAAAATGAACTAAATTCTGACTAGACTATATCACTAAAACTTTTTTTTACAATAAAATCAAGTACCAAAATAAAAACCATTTGAAATAAAAAATATTATTTTAAAATCTTTGTTTCCTTCATTTTGTTTCAAAAACATCAATAAACAGAATATTTTAGGCAAAATCAATCAAATGTACAGTTATATCCATAAATATAAACTATTAGACAACACTAATATAATTGAAGCTTCAGAAATCGTTTTTAATGTTTAAATAAATTGCAGTAAAACCTGACAAATTGAATCCTAGTCGAATTTATCCTATATAATAAATGGATCAAAACCTTTTTAACATGAACAACTGTCAATTTTCTATGATGCCCTCTAAAACTTGTCAAACATATATATATATGAATATATATATATATATATATATATATATATATATATATATATATATATATATATATATATATATATATATATATATATATATATATATATATACATATATATATATATATATATATATATATATATATATATATATATATATATATATATATATATATATATATATATATATATATATATATACATATATATATATATATATATATATATATATATATATATATATATATATATATATATATATATATTTGCAAGCAAAAAAAATTATGAAGCAGATATAATGTTATGTTTTCTAATTTCATACATGAACTAGTGAACTAGTTTTAAAACTTGTTTGTAATATCTAACTGATATGCATGAATTACAAATTATAAATACAAAATTTTTTAACCAATCAGTTAAATATTACATTTATGTAACACATTTTAATCTCTTCTGAAAATAATCTCATTTATTAAGATAAATAGGGTATTTTCTAACTAAATTTTAAAGCCATGTTAAAAAGAAATAATTACATTTACCTTTAACTTATTTCGTAATATGGAAGAAAATATATAACAAAATACGAACAACAGAAATATCATCTTAGTTATAACATGATAAAAGAAAAGACATCAACAATGTCTCGATGAATTGACTACTAATGCGATGTACCGCATTTGGTCAGCTTACATAAGATTTACTGTACATTGCACTGTAAGAGTTTTCATTCTAAAATTATTGTAATATTACCGGTAGAATTATGCCCACCTAATTAACCGTAAAGTTTACAGTAAAAAATATGTTTTACCTTTACGGTTTTGAAACCTTTATGGTTAATGAACAATTAATACAAAATTATACGGTTTTTTGACCCTCTACAACCATCTACAACTAGCATGGTTTCAAAACTTTAAAAAATACATTTAAATGAACATTGGAGCAAGGCTTTTCGTTAGGAAATGGGAAATGGAGTTTGGTTTTGGTTAAGTTGTGTTTTATCAAATGAACCTCGTAATATAGTTTAATTAGTTTATTCATTTGCTTCACTTATTGTAAGAGATAGGAAATACTAGAATTTTTTGTGTTAAGCATCTTTTTGATGCATCTAACACGTAAATGAGAGTATCGTATTCTAATTGTCAGGTTAAAAATTGGGGAGTGCAGAACTGGAAACTTTCCATGTGTTGAAGGGAATGGAAGGCCTATTTTTGTGTCAACATGTCTAAACGTGGAATGCTAGTTTATACGTATTAGAGGTATTAAGACTATAGAGGTATTAAGAATATAGAGGTATTAAGATATTTAGTTTAATTTAAGTAATATATTTTAATCGATTGCTGAAGTGAAAAAAAACTGAAAGCACAGTATAAGTATAGTACTGCATAACTAAAACAGTGAATTACAGTGTTTTTATAAAATATTTGTAGAGAATAGTAACATAACTTTATGTGACTTCAAACAAAACAGATCCATGCAATAGTAGCTGAAACGAATCAAATTGTTACAGAGTAAAGAAATGTTAAATTTTGTCACGTTTCACCAAAATTTTTGGTGTTTTCTTTTCTTTTTTGGTTTTTATTCTTCTCTTTTTTAAGTTTTTTTTTCTTTTACTTTTCCATTCTTTACATCATTAGAGCATACACATTGTCATTTTTCTTTTCTTCTGGAAGTGGTCGATTGCAAAAAAGATGTATGTTTATCTTTGACATTTTTCTCCAATATTTTCTGTTCCAGACAAAATCAATCCATTTAGTTTTACCCATTTAGAAAACATATTTTTAAGCTAGGTAAATAGTTTTTCTTGGATTCTAGCACAAAGTTTTTCTTTGAAAAACTTTTTAGATTCTTTTTTTTGAAATAGTGTAGTATGTTAGGTTCGTATAAAGCTGCTTCAAAACTGTGTATTTAAACAAATGAGCTCAGTTCATTACATAAAAAAATAATTTTATTCATAATGTTTATAAGACTTTATTTTGATTTTCTATTCCTTTAGAATTCCCTTTACTTAAATGTTTTTATAGTAAATATGTTTAGAGTGAAAATAAAATTAATTCAACGTAATTCTAATACTCTGGTTCATTTGTTTTACCATGTTTTTGTAAGAATAAATTTTTTCACAGCGCAAATATTATTTATATACTTAACCACTCGTATTATGTTTATTAAGTTAACCATTTTACAATCTAAGTTACTAGTTTACAATCTAAGAACTTTACTTTACTTATTGTTCAGACTATTATCTTTCAGTATGAAATAACGTAAGCTATAAAAATAATTTAAAAAAAAAAAAACACTTGAAGTAATTAATAGTGTTTACTTTATTTACGTTGCATAATAATCTATCGGTGACAGCATGGGAAATATCCTAGAAAACTATCTTAGCACGTCCTGAAAAAATTATCCAAGCACATGCCTTCGCAATTTTGATCCTCCGCAGAGGAGATGGCTCATTTGCTTTGGTAGTTAGACAACTTGCTTACGACGCCGAGCACTTTACTATTCAAAAGTTCAACGAGGACTGACACCACGCATTCTCAGTTCTTTTGCAGGCTGATCAAAGCGGCCACCCACCCGCTCACAGACCGATGTATGTGATGTTTAAGTCCATTGCTTTACTGGAAACCGGCTCTTTACGATCCGTCTACTGTAGTACAATATTAAACTGAATAATAAACCGGTAAGGTTCCAAAAGATTATTTTTCAAGCAATTTCAAAATAAAAATAAAACTCTTGAAAGAATGAAATTTAATTTTTAACACTATAAGATAGTTGCATTATCTTATGCTATGAAACTAGTAGGAACAGTATACTTAGCTTGAAAATAATATTAATTTATAATTATTGATTTTTTACAAAGAATTATTTTCACAGATATATGATATTTTGTATAATTTTAAAGTATTAAATATAACGAATTGATACGTAGAGGTATTGTAATTTGAATTCTATGAAAAAATGTATAGTAAAAACTCAATAGCGTGGTTTTTTTTTGGTACATAATTTTGCTTCGTTTACGAAATTATATTGTAAGTTAAAATTATCCTGATTTTATTCATTATTTATTTTTTTGTTTGGAATACGTGATAAATGTAATTTATATTGTAATTCATATTTTATCGTAATTTTCAAATTATAAGGTTTTTGGAAATTTATTGAATGTAAGTGCACTGTGAACAAACATTTACCACCATCTTTGGTATGTAGCTACTTTATTTACGTCGCACAAAAGCTGCACAATTGGTTTTTTTTTCGACAGTATGTGGAGCATATCTAAAGATAATCCGAAAACATGCCTTCGCAATTTTGATCCTCTCCAGAGGGGATTTAGTGTTGCGGTAAACTACTTACATTTTTAGATACATAATTTTAGTTATATTGCATAAAATTATATAAAGCTGACAAAATAGCAATTGTTTAAAAGAATTAATGCAAAAGCATTACTAAAAATGTGCTTGTTTTTTAAACGTATTCTTTTTATAATGAAGCAATAAATTGCTTCTAATGCTATTGAACATATGTTTCATTAGTAAATAAACGAAGAATGAATAAATTAAAAATATAAATATAAAAGGTATGGCTACTTGTACTGAAAAATTTTTTTAGTTAAGATCAATACCAAAAATCTATCGTAGAAACTGTAAACCAGAATATTTCACAGTATTAGTATTAATCTTATTTAAGAATTTTATTTAATCGTTTTTAGTAGTATTTAATCTCATTAAGAATTAGTAATTTTCATTAAAAGAACAATATTTCATAATTTTTTATGCAATTTGGCTTATTATGTATGCTTGATTATTCGAAAACTATTGTATTCCTTTATGTTGCATGAATAAAACAGTTTATTAATCACATGAACGGAGATTAAATGACACCAGATCTTATATAAAACAAAATGAAGGATTAAACTTAACATTTTGGGGGGGAAATTTGTGAATGTTCTATAGTTGAAACGAAGTAAAAAAAATACATAAAGAAAGATCTCATATTCATTGAATTTGAGAAATGAATGCCAAACGTATAAGTATTGACGTATTTTAAATAATGGAAATTATTTTGATAATTATTTAAAATAGTTAGTCACTGTTAGAAATTTTCTTACTTTAAATGGTTGAAAGACCGAGCAGTTTTGTAATCATGGTTTTTTAATCATACTAGTTATAAATGGTTTGAAAACTGTAATGTTAAAAAAAATGTTCCTATCCTTAAACTTTGTGTTTAAGGATAGGAATTGCTGCTGGTTATTTTACCGTAATTTCAAAATGAAAGCACTAAAAGTGTTTATGAAAATAACGCATTTTACAGCAATATTTTTACTATATTTAACCTCGAATAACAGTTTTTTACTGAACGCACATTTCTTAATTTTACTTTACAATAACTTTGTTTTGCTTTAATTGAAAATTATTAGTCCCATTTACTCACGGCCATATTTTAAACGATTTCAAATTATCTGTAGCTGCAATTTTCAGAAAACACCTTCGTGTATCTCCCAAAAGCAAGAAACTTTTTCAGCGCGATTAATTTTCTCGAGCTAACACGTTGAATTAAAGCCTCAATTAGTAACACACCAACATCATACTTTAATTGTATTCACAACTCCCACTTCAACTTGCACACAAGCAAGAAAAGCTGGTTCTTGAAAAGTCTTTTGTTAGTTTGGGAAGAGAAGTATTGATAGTGAGGAAAATGATAAAAAGGAGTAAATGCAACATGGATTTGCTTTCTGAATAAGTGCTATCGAGCTTCTAAAGTATTAAAGAGTTTGAGAATGAAGCCTGAAGAATATTATCAAAGAGAATTCATTACGTTATGTAAAGTATGATGAGAATATTCTGAAGGTGCTTCACCCAATTCCTTTTCAACTTTTGATGAAGAGATCACGTGAGTGTCTCACTCTAGAGTATACGTGTTTAAGAATTCTTCATCGATATGTTTGCTTTTCAAGAATATTATAAGATGATCTCATTGAATAACAAATACCTTATTTCGAGGCAGGTTTAAGAACGAATATAAAGAAGTCTTTGAACTTATTGAGGTGGCTTGAATGATGTGGATCTTAAATTTCCGTAAATGTTTGATTTATGTAATGGAATTTTTTAACGTTTGCATCTTTTCATATATTTATATGCTTAAAATTGCTGTTATATATATATAAAATGTATAAATTCTTTAACTGCCTTTAAATTTGCATATTAAATTTATTTTTTCATTTCAATTCATTCATTATATAGAAGGTTATTGTAGTATTTATTTGAGTTTATTCATTTTTTTTAAAATTTTATCATGCATTTACAAGAGATTTTTTTAAAAATTTAATTAGTTTTTTTTATAATCATACACGGAGAAAAAAATATAGTAAATCTACTGTACTGTTTAGTAATGACGTTTCCGACAACAAAAAAACATAATCATGCTTAATAAAACCATAATGTACGTACGTTATTTCAACCAATCAACAGGTAGTTGTTTCCCGTCCATTTTGTATTTTTTACTAAATGTGTAGTAATAAGAACTATAATTTAGAATACCAGAATTTACCAAACAGTTTCCATATGAACGGAAAAATGACTAAATTAATGATTTAAATGACAAATAAATTTTGGTTTTTAATAGGGTAAACTAACCAGTGAAGGGACACTTAAGCTTCGCTTGCCTTTTAAAAAATCATATTAATTTCAAAATTCGTAATTTTAGTTAAATGACAGTGTCAACATATTTGTTACTATTTGCAAATTATGTAAAAAAATTGTAGAGAACTTATATAATATTGTTTTAAAGTTTTGGAGGTTCAAATAACAAGTAGTAAGAAGACCAAGTGAAGGAACAGCTCTTACCAGTGAATGAACACCCAGTAAAGGAACACTTAATTTTGGCTATTTTTTAATGCTCTTTATGAATTTATAAGCCATGTACATATTTAAAAACAAGCCTATTCTTGAAATTATAACATACAAATATTTGGAAAATGTTAACTTTTTTTTTTGTAATCATGAATTGAAAATTAAAGTGTCAACATATTAACACATACTGTTCATTCACTGGGAAATCTATGCCCAGTAAAGGAACATGCCTGTTCCCTCACTGGTTAGAAGTTGTTTTTCGTCTTTTTAACATACTTTTGATGCGGAACATCACTAAAGGTACAAGAAAGTTGAAGTTTATCTTTTATTTTCATTAACTTAGAAAAGAAACCAGTAAAGGAACACTTGTTCCTTCACTGGTTTTTCATCGTTTGGTGATCCAGTGAATAAACACCCCCTTATCTCAGTACTTTATTATGCTATGATGCTTAAAAAAATAAAACGTAACTTCAATAACTATATTTTGAATTTTCTTTTGCACAGTGAGAAAAATAAAACTATTACATGCGATTAATTCCACTTCAAACATATAAATACAAACACTCACCTTATAATTTTTTCAAAGAAACAAGGTGTTGCAGAGATAATAACAAATTAAAAAAATTTTCCTGACAAGTCTATTTGGCCAGGTAATTCAAAACATTGCTAGATGACTTCCTATTGTTTGGCAGTAAGCTAT
The DNA here is from genome assembly GCA_949128135.1 of Parasteatoda lunata. NCBI lineage: Eukaryota > Metazoa > Arthropoda > Arachnida > Araneae > Theridiidae > Parasteatoda > Parasteatoda lunata. Next base: position 38,699,583 of record OX421976.1, on the reverse strand, counting down.
TGTTACCAATCAATCTAAAGAAAAACTTTCCAATTCTTATTTTTAATCAATATATATGAAATGTTCCTTCGCTGGGTAGTGTTACTTCACTGGTTGGTTTACCCTACCTTATTTATTGGATTCTTTTTACTTGAAATGCAATTACCATCCAGTACAGTAAGTTTAACAAAATTTCTTTCTTCTTGCACATCTTTTTATGAAGAAGAAGATACATATTTTAAAAATATCAAGTCTTCCCAAACATTGTAATACATATTATTAATAGCCTAAACATTGTAATAGATATTATTTAGCCTTATTATAATAACTAATGCTAGAAATCTCATCACGTTCAAAAAAATGTTTTTTCCACTCAACATGCAAGTTCTGAAATAATATTTTTGTAAAATAAAAATTAAATAGTGAAATTAAAAATCAAAACCTGTTATGTTCATGCAGACTTTGACACATTAAACTGAACGATTGGGGAATATTTTTTTAAAAACGAAGCCAAAAACACTCTCATTTAATATTTTCATAACAGAATGGCTTTTTGATATATCGGGGAAATGGATAAAAACGTAAAATAAAGTGACTCCTCTAGAGTTTACTTTTACTTCAGACTCCTTGTAGAGCTCTCAAGAGAACCTTGAGAATGTCTGTTCGTGACTAGCCAGCATGTTTAAAATTTTATTTCTCTAGTACTGCAAGGTATATTTGATATTTTGTGAAGATTATTTTCTGGTTAAAAATATATTATTGAAAGATAAATGCAATCGAATTTTTTGGAAGTTTATGTTGACAATAACAGGGTAGTTAAATTAGATACAACATTAAAAATATAACAATATAAGAATTATAAAATTAAAAACTTTTTTTTAACTTTAAAAGTTATAATTAAGTAATTAAATTGAAGAAATTGATGGGTGGGCAAACTTTTGCACGGATTTCAAATGTATCGGACAATTGCAATATTAGAAGTATTTTAGTAAGTTATTCTTCTACTACTCTCAACTCACATTTTCTCATCCACCTTGAAACTGTTATTACAGCTCTATTTGTATCGCTTCATGACCCTAGTTCTCATTGTTTTCTCTCCAGAGCCAAGACATAGGACGGCAAGAAGAATAAGCCTGGAAACATTATCGAACTATATTGTAGTGATATTTCTAATAAGAAAAAACCCATAATTCTGGTTAATAAATGTAAAATATACGGTATTTGAGTCATTCATTTGGTAATACTTTCGTTCATAAGATAACGGTTTACTAGAAATTCTAATTTTAGTCCTTGTTATCACGCATTTAATAAAACATACAGAACTGAAAAGTAAATTTAACCGAATAATTGGTTTTTATGCAAAGCTCTGAGATAACATGATAAAAATTACTAAATTTTACCAGATGTAATGAATTTTATCACATTTTATGTAGTTAATTGATAGTTGATTTTACTAAATCTCTACTTAATAGTTTTGATAAAAATTACCGAGTTTTGGGGTGGCTATAGAGTCAGAAATATTGCAAACTGTACCAGATTCTGGTTGCTTCAATCATATTTTTTTCCTCAATTAGTTAGATTCCAAAGTACTTCCCAATCTTATTTTTGTATACTAACAAACATAATAACACAAAAAATAGTAAACAAAATATATATATTTCAAATATTGTTGATATGATATTGTTTAACACTTTGTTCAATGTTTAAAACACCAAAATATTGCCTGTGCCAAAATTTAGAAATAAGCTGCTAAATGACTTGATTTGCGATTAATTGTTCAAATCATATTTCAAGGCTCATAAAATTATAATTTAAAGTAAAAAATATTTTTATCATATTGTAAATAATTTAGATGAGATATTTGATATTAGATTGAAGAAAATTTAAATTTAAGTTATAAAACCAGTCTACATGAAATAAAACATAAAAAAGAATGTAAACTATCTAAACTATATATATTAAGAGGAAATAAAATGTACTATGTATTTAGATTTTATCAAAAGATAAAATGGATTTATTTTTTAATACTTTCTTTCGAATGTCTTAAAGTATGGGGATATCTCTTAAGATCTTTCAGAATGATGTTTGAAATGGAATAGAATAAGAAAAATCTCCAATAGGCTAATGTCCAAAATCCAATTTGACTTCAGATTTGCATTCTCTTTGAATACCTCTTAGTCCAAATCTAACTTTCTGAAATCTTTTTACTTTGAATTTTATTGGAAAATTCTATTTATGCTAAAGATTTCTATCCAAATATGTCTGATCTACTTTTTTAGGGTTTTCTGAGGCATTATTGGAAATATTTACTTTTACAAAAGATATCCTTTGGAATATTTCTGATCTGAATTTACAAGGGAATGGAAACTGAAAAAAACATGTATTCTATTATATTATTCCAATGTTATTTTTTACTAATGTACTCAATACATTACGGTACTAAGAAACATTTTATGGAATTTTTTCTTATGCACACTAAGATTAACAAAAAAATTATTTATTGTTTTTGTCGGAATACAATCAGCTTAAAGTCTAAGAAAAGCTCAAACTAATTCTTAAAGTGGCTAAAATTCTTTAAAAAAAATTTTAAAGGTAAAAAGAAAAAAAAAACAAAAAAAAAAAATACATAGTTATTTGTTGAACTTAATGATTAGAAAGTAAAATATCATTCAATTATTGAGTAGGAAATATCATAAAATAATTAGAAAGAAAAATATCTTTTCTTTAACTAAAGAGCAAAATAAAAATAATTTACTAATTAGTAAATAAAGTACCATTTTATAACAGTGTCATTAGCTGCAAATTCAAATAATTACAATTCAATCATTGCAAATTCAAATAACAATTAATTAATTACATTGAATCATTAATCTTTTATTTATAAAGTAAAATGTTATTCATCATTTCAAAAATAATTTTCCGGAAGCAGGTTTTAAACTATAAAATATTATTCTACTATAATATATATCTAGGATATTATTTAAAGTCTAAATCCAGTCTTTTTATTATGCAAATAACGTCATTTACTTTACCTCTTGCGTAAGTTTGTATTAGGCAAAGCGTCTAGACTGTATGCTGTTTAGATGGTACTGTTAATATCCTCAAAAACTCTCCTGAAAATACAGATGGCTCCCTTTAATCAACATTATTTTTCTTACTAGTGTATTTACTGTCGATTCGTAAATCAAACAATTTACTGTTAAATAGTGTTTTTGTTTTCTATTCCAAAAAAAAAGAGTTAACTGAAGCAAAACAAAATATCCTTCTTAACATTCAGTGTTCAAATGCAACGAAAAAAAAATGTTTCTTATCACTATGAACTAATATGAGACAAAAGCCATCAAGTAAATTTTAGATAAGCTTTTGAAAATTCGATTGTGCAATTTTCTCAAAAAATTATTTAGCATATCTTTAGTTTCCCAGCGATAGAATGTTTTTGCATAAAAAATTATTTAAATGATGAAAATTGAAGCATTTCTGTTGTAGTAAAATAATGGTCACACGATTTTGATTTTATTTTATCACCAGTGTTAAACATCCATGTAATTTTGAACCCTAAAGTCAAGGGAACCCCTAGATCAAGTATTAGGTTAAACTAGCTTCCGTGTAGGACTTTCTAATGGAACTGCACCTTAATTGTATTGCAAGGAGAAGAAAACCTCTCAATCGCAAGGGGATTCTAACCCATAATCTGTGTACCACTGAGGATATTTTTCGTCAGCACTGTGGTCGGTACGAACCGGAAGCAGAATTTTTGTCAATCAGCCACCACTGGGAATCGAGCCTGAGGCACCTCGGGAGACAAACGCTCTATCCAATATTCCACCGAGGCTCTAATCATACAATTGAATATAACATTCGTGGAGCAGCCCATCCAATTTCGGGTTTCATTCAATTCCGAAGAATTGTAATTTCAAACCCAATCCAGAAGACAAGGGAACCACTGGATCAAGTACTAGGACAAACTAGCCTTCGTGCAGGACTTCATAATTAACTGACCCGAATTTGTGTTGCATGGAAAAGAAAACCTAACAATGACAAGGGGATTCTAACCCATGATCCCTCTACCACTGAGGATATTTTTCGTCAGTATTGTGTTCGGTGCAAGCCGTATTCGGAATTCGTATCGACCAGCCATTATTGGGATTTGAAACCAGTTCAACTCATCGGAAGGCAAACGCTCTATCCACTGAGCTGTCACGTGACCGGTCACACAATTGATAATATTTCCGTAACATTTGTTATTCCCTGGCTAAATGCAATGAACAAGAACATATGAAAACTAATTTTTTTAACCGTGATCACTTTTATTTGCTAATTTTGCTAGCATTTCAAGATTTTTGAAAATACTGAAACTTTTTTCTAATAATTTATTATTTATTAAACTTTTAAGACTGTCACATAGTATTTATTATCTCTACCAGTAACTTATAAGCATTTTAATGTTAAATGTTTTCGTAATTGTGAAATAAAAAAGTTTCATTGCTTAAAATCATATTGCTGCATTAAGATTTCTTTAAATTTTTTCAACTTTACTCGTTGTATAAAAGTATTATTAAAAGATAGAAAAGTTGTATAAAATAAACGAATAAAAAGTATAATTAATTAAACGTCATACATTTTGAACTGGTTTGTTTTAAAACTGTTTAAGAATTCTAATGTACAAATCAAAAATATAACTAAATTAATTAAGGGGGCTGTACACCTTAGAATTTGTCGTTTTTCTGTAAATCAACTCTTTTTCGAGACAGATTAGGTCATAAAATATTTTTTGTTAATTATGATTTTTTACACAATAAATAAGCATATTTTAAACTTTAAAATTACACTTTCAAAATGTAAAAATGTTTAATGCAGTTTTAGAAAAGTTAATTTTAATTTGTACATTTAAAAAAAATTTTTTTTATATATTATCCACGCCGCACATGATGTCTCAAAAAGTTATTAACATAATTTTCTAAAATTGACATATATCTCTTTGTAAATGTCTAAACAGTATTCTGAACCAAAAAAAACAATGAGATTTAATAAATTTTATATTTTTTCACTGTATATAATAGTAAAACTCTAATTTTTTAGCAAAAAATACTAGTAAAAAACAGCACAATACAAATATTTTGAATGAAAAGTGAAATTTTATTATAAAGTATTAAAAAAAATAATCATGAAGAATATTTACATCACATTTTATCAAATTCATAAATATTATTTAAATAATAACAATACACTAAAGTGGTAATTATCACAGGCGAAAAGAAAATCTATATATATAAATCTCTTACACGGCACCAAAAAAAAGCCTCATTACAACTTCCCGAATGGCAACGTTAGAAAATCGACCAATGATTGCATCTAAAAATGTCACATGCCAAATCTAGCTGAGGTGGCTCAACATATAGCGCTTTTAAAAACTGAAACAATAACCAGAGTGAGCATTATCAGGTTGCTCAATTCAGCTGCGGCAAAAATTAAAATAAACAACTTAAAAAATAAAAATGCTGTTGCCAGCCATAGAATTTTTTGAAAGTTAACTTAGCAACATAAATCAAAATAATGATACCTGAGCGCTTGACGTAACAAATCATTCAAATCTATAAGTGTTGTATCGCCAAATGCCCAAATTAACAATTGCAATTTCAAATTAATATTGAAATGTACAGGTTTAGAATTTTCTACAGTGAAAAGTTTTCGGAACTTCAGTATTAAAAAATGTATATAAAAGCTAGACGTTAAGAACGTATCCAATGAGCGAGCAAAGCGAGCATTGGATTGCGAAGCAATCCGAAATGAACTGCGAAAGCAGTTCCGGGGGTTGGTGAGCGCCAGCGAGCAGGGAGCGAAGCCTCCTAGTTTCAATATATTTACATAAACAATACCAATTGTAGAGATTAATGAAGACCAGCTGCATAAATTGGCCCCTCCTTTTTCAATAATTTTTTGTTTTCATTTAACTTTGCCTTTTTTTTTCCTCTTCGAGATTCAATAGGATTTAAAAGGCAACGCTTTTCAGCCTGCTTTATGCGAGTGCAATCCACTCGCATTTGTGAGTAAATAGCATTTAGGCCTGGATGTAGACCAATCAGTCTCATGACATTTAAAAGGCTATTTCGGCCATCATTAAACAAAAGTATAGCCTGATATACAGCAATTTCTGCAATTATCTTCCCACAATTTGAGGTTTTGGGACAGATCTGCCATATCAAAGAATTGAACGATTCGTTGTTGTTTTGGGTATAAGCACCCACACACCGTTTCAAAAGATCTGGTTTAGCTAAAGCTTTAAAAATTGGCTTCACAGCATCCATTACAGCTGAAGGTATAATTTGTTTATGGTGAAACACATTTTGTTCTCCACGTAAAACAGCTTTTTGGTACTTGCACCAAGAATTCTCCCCTTCTGGACAAAAGCTGTGCAGATGTTCTGTTTCACTCGAACGCATATGAAAATAAATTGCCCAGATAGATTTTTTCATCTTTTCTGGGCAATCTGAATTGCTGCGTATGGCTTTCCCATAATACACGGAAATAAGCTTGATTAAAGCTTCGGCGAGTCTTCTTTTACCGGATAAACTCTTACCATCAGCAAGTTTTTTTCCGCTGTACTCTTCTTTTAATTTCCTCAATCTTGCCCCCATTCTTTTTTGAACATGTCCAACGAATTCAATTTTTTTTATATTTGTGCTGTATGGATTACTAGCTACAATTGAAGAAAATGTTTTAGTGTCCCCATCTCCAATGTAGCTAGTATATCTTACCCCTCTCTCCAATTCAGATCTTTTAAATATTTCAACCATGCCACCAACTTCCATCTTACCAGATGAGCCGACAGGATTTTTTTTGCATGATGGAAAATGCTTTGCTTCCCATTCTTCATATTTTCCCCCACTTTTGGGACCTTGGAAGGCCTGACAACCTTTTCACGCTTGCGATTTAACTTCGACGTCTAACACTTTGCCTGAATTTGCTCCTATAACAGAACAAACACCAATTTCAGATGTATGCCCTCTCGTTATCCACGATCCATCTCCACTAACTGTCAAATCAGTGGAGTTCTTTGTTGCTGCTATTTCTTGCACTGTTGCTTTTTTCATTTCTTTAAGCGCACACTGAATCGAGCGAGAAATTTTGGTATACGTTGTGCGACAAACAGGAGCATCAAGATCCATAATGCCACAGAATGTTTTTAAAGACTCGTGTCCTTTTCCAATGCAACGCATTGCATATATTGCTCTGTGATTAACATCAGATTTTTTATTTTTCTCACCAAACAGGTTACTATTTCTGAATGATGATAATATTCCACATATTTCACAAGTTAAAACTAAGTTCAGAGATAAACCACAAATGGCCATGTCACTTACAGTGACTTTGCTGTTGCAGTCTTTACACACTAAATGTTCTTCTAAAGCAGCAAACAACAGTTGCTTGTCCACAAGCATAAACCCTTTAAATCTATTTTCTGCTTTAACTGATTCACGAGATGTAGTATCGTCACTACTATTTAATTTAGAGCTTGAAGAGCTAATGTTCAATTTAGTTTTGGTTTCAGATGATAATAATTGAGAGTGCTGATTGCCGTGAAATCTCCGTTTCTTTGCACGTTTCCCAGAAGACGACTTGCCCTTCATTATTACAAAACAATAAAACAGAAAAACAAGTATCAAATGCGATAAGTGCAGCTGCTTAATAACAATTAATAGCAAAAAACAAAAACAGTAAACAACGAAAAAAATAGTAGCAACAAAACACGAAATAATCACCACAAAATGTAAAAACTATTCGAAATGGTGTGAAAAACAAACAAAACAGATATTTAAGAAGAGAAAAGATTAGTTGTAGCATTCCTTCTCACGAAAGTATTTGATTTATCAAGTAATATCTTGCTTATGTCAGCCACAAAAACTAAGAAAATGTGAAAGCTGTCAGTAAGTGGGCGTGGCCCAGTTAGTTTCGGTTTTTGTATATTGACATTTTTGGCTATAACTTGACTAATTATTGGAATTTTGACATGGGACTTGCGTCAAAATATTTCTAAAGAGATCCTTTATAACATATTTTGTTTTTGAAAAATCGAAAATTTTGAAGGTTTTAACGTGGTCAGCCCCCTTAATTGATTTCTAAAGTTGCATAGGGCAGTTTCGGAATTAAATTCATGCATTTAAAACGCGATAACTACATTTTTTTATATAAATATATTTTATGCGAGTCATCTATCAAACTGGGGTCACGGAGGTTGGAATCGAGTTGACTAAAATAATTGTAATATTACAAAAAACACTTTATAAACGAATTCCATTCATTTTCTGAGTAAAACCTATATTTTTAGGTATCAACATTTACTAGAAATATCAGTCTTGAAAATGGTATCATACTAGTTGGAATGGAGTTGCTTTGTCTAAAATGGTAGTTGAAATCTCATTCGTTTCTTAAAAAGGTAATTGAATTTTACACTGTAAAGGATAATTTACAAATGTATGTCATATGATTGTCAAATAATCAAAGTCCCCTGTTTTTTTCTTCTTTCTTGCGTACTGTGAAACCTCCAGGAAAGACCACCTATGCGTAGCGACCACCTCTATTTACGACCACTTTTAGGAAGCACGGAATTTTCTTTCATAGACTTTGTGTTAAAGGTAATCTTTAATAGAGACTATCAAAACCTTTTCCAACAACTGGGTATACCTCTGCACCGAATGTGTAAAAGATCAAATAAGGGAACATGAAAAATCATCAAAACAAATAAGAAGATTCAAAGGTGTTCAAAATATTGAGAGTGGCACTTACTTAGAGATCTGTTTTGATGATCTCTGAAAAAGAACGAAAACCTTATGTTGCAGTCAGAGTGCGCTAAAGACAATGATTTATTTTGTGAAGTTCAAAGGTTATATTAGAAAAAGATTAAGCATTTTAAATTAACAAACTTCCTCTCACTTTTTAAAGCTAATTTTTTTGATAGAAATTAAATGAAAACTTAAACAAAACTTAATTGTTTATTTATTTAAAATAATTCTATCATTCATAATTGATAAAATATTTTTAACTCAATTATAAGTCACTTTTATTGACACTAAGTTTTATTAATCGATCCGGTTTTAATGATGCAACTCAAGTGGAATTTTTTCATCAAGACTGAAGACACTGACTGAAATTAAAATCGCTTGCAAAAAATCATGTCCCTACGATAACATTTTAAAGTCAATGGAGGTAACCTCTTAGAGCGACCAACCTCCATTAACGACCATTTTACTGTGTGACATAAAATGGTCGCTCCAGAGAGATTTCACTATCAGTATTTTCCACAAGAATCATTCTTAAAATTACCATTGTACCATTTGTAATTAACTGATTTGTAAACAACATTTGAAAGTCAATGGAGGTAACCCCTTAGAACGACAACCTCCATTAACGACCATTTTACTGTGTTACATAAAATGGTCGCTCCCAAAAGATTTCAGTATCAGTATTTTCTACAAGAATCATTCTTAAAATTAGCATTGTACCATTTGTAACTAACTAATTTGTAAATAACATTTGAAAGTCAATGGAGGTAACCCCTTAGAACGACTAACCTCCATTACCGACCATTTTACTGTGTGACATAAAATGGTCGCTCCCAAAAGATTTCAGTATCAGTATTTTCTACAAGAATCATTCTTAAAATTAGCATTGTACCATTTGTAACTAACTAATTTGTAAATAACATTTGAAAGTCAATGGAGGTAACCCCTTAGAACGACTAACCTCCATTACCGACCATTTTACTGTGTGACATAAAATGGTCGCTCCCAAAAGATTTCAGTATCAGTATTTTCTACAAGAATCATTCTTAAAATTAGCATTGTACCATTTGTAACTAACTAATTTGTAAATAACATTTGAAAGTCAATGGAGGTAACCCCTTAGAACGACTAACCTCCATTAACGACCATTTTACTGTGTGACATAAAATGGTCGCTTCCAAAAGATTTCAGTATCAGTATTTTCTACAAGAATCATTCTTAAAATTAGCATTGTACCATTTGTAACTAACTAATTTGTAAATAACATTTGAAAGTCAATGGAGGTAACCCCTTAGAACGACTAACCTCCATTACCGACCATTTTACTGTGTGACATAAAATGGTCGCTCCCAAAAGATTTCAGTATCAGTATTTTCTACAAGAATCATTCTTAAAATTAGCATTGTACCATTTGTAACTAACTAATTTGTAAATAACATTTGAAAGTCAATGGAGGTAACCCCTTAGAACGACTAACCTCCATTAACGACCATTTTACTGTGTGACATAAAATGGTCGCTCCCAAAAGATTTCAGTATCAGTATTTTCTACAAGAATCATTCTTAAAATTAGCATTGTACCATTTGTAACTAACTAATTTGTAAATAACATTTGAAAGTCAATGGAGGTAACCCCTTAGAACGACTAACCTCCATTAACGACCATTTTACTGTGTGACATAAAATGGTCGCTCCCAAAAGATTTCAGTATCAGTATTTTCTACAAGAATCATTCTTAAAATTAGCATTGTACCATTTGTAACTAACTAATTTGTAAATAACATTTGAAAGTCAATGGAGGTAACCCCTTAGAACGACTAACCTCCATTAACGACCATTTTACTGTGTGACATAAAATGGTCGCTCCCAAAAGATTTCAGTATCAGTATTTTCTACAAGAATCATTCTTAAAATTAGCATTGTACCATTTGTAACTAACTAATTTGTAAATAACATTTGAAAGTCAATGGAGGTAACCCCTTAGAACGACTAACCTCCATTAACGACCATTTTACTGTGTGACATAAAATGGTCGCTCCCAAAAGATTTCAGTATCAGTATTTTCTACAAGAATCATTCTTAAAATTAGCATTGTACCATTTGTAACTAACTAATTTGTAAATAACATTTGAAAGTCAATGGAGGTAACCCCTTAGAACGACTAACCTCCATTAACGACCATTTTACTGTGTGACATAAAATGGTCGCTCCCAAAAGATTTCAGTATCAGTATTTTCTACAAGAATCATTCTTAAAATTAGCATTGTACCATTTGTAACTAACTAATTTGTAAATAACATTTGAAAGTCAATGGAGGTAACCCCTTAGAACGACTAACCTCCATTAACGACCATTTTACTGTGTGACATAAAATGGTCGCTCCCAAAAGATTTCAGTATCAGTATTTTCTACAAGAATCATTCTTAAAATTAGCATTGTACCATTTGTAACTAACTAATTTGTAAATAACATTTGAAAGTCAATGGAGGTAACCCCTTAGAATGACTAACCTCCATTAACGACCATTTTACTGTGTGACATAAAATGGTCGCTCCCAAAAGATTTCAGTATCAGTATTTTCTACAAGAATCATTCTTAAAATTAGCATTGTACCATTTGTAACTAACTAATTTGTAAATAACATTTGAAAGTCAATGGAGGTAACCCCTTAGAACGACTAACCTCCATTAACGACCATTTTACTGTGTGACATAAAATGGTCGCTCCCAAAAGATTTCAGTATCAGTATTTTCTACAAGAATCATTCTTAAAATTAGCATTGTACCATTTGTAACTAACTAATTTGTAAATAACATTTGAAAGTCAATGGAGGTAACCCCTTAGAACGACTAACCTCCATTACCGACCATTTTACTGTGTGACATAAAATGGTCGCTCCCAAAAGATTTCAGTATCAGTATTTTCTACAAGAATCATTCTTAAAATTAGCATTGTACCATTTGTAACTAACTAATTTGTAAATAACATTTGAAAGTCAATGGAGGTAACCCCTTAGAACGACTAACCTCCATTACCGACCATTTTACTGTGTGACATAAAATGGTCGCTCCCAAAAGATTTCAGTATCAGTATTTTCTACAAGAATCATTCTTAAAATTAGCATTGTACCATTTGTAACTAACTAATTTGTAAATAACATTTGAAAGTCAATGGAGGTAACCCCTTAGAACGACTAACCTCCATTAACGACCATTTTACTGTGTGACATAAAATGGTCGCTCCCAAAAGATTTCAGTATCAGTATTTTCTACAAGAATCATTCTTAAAATTAGCATTGTACCATTTGTAACTAACTAATTTGTAAATAACATTTGAAAGTCAATGGAGGTAACCCCTTAGAACGACTAACCTCCATTAACGACCATTTTACTGTGTGACATAAAATGGTCGCTCCCAAAAGATTTCAGTATCAGTATTTTCTACAAGAATCATTCTTAAAATTAGCATTGTACCATTTGTAACTAACTAATTTGTAAATAACATTTGAAAGTCAATGGAGGTAACCCCTTAGAACGACTAACCTCCATTACCGACCATTTTACTGTGTGACATAAAATGGTCGCTCCCAAAAGATTTCAGTATCAGTATTTTCTACAAGAATCATTCTTAAAATTAGCATTGTACCATTTGTAACTAACTAATTTGTAAATAACATTTGAAAGTCAATGGAGGTAACCCCTTAGAACGACTAACCTCCATTACCGACCATTTTACTGTGTGACATAAAATGGTCGCTCCCAAAAGATTTCAGTATCAGTATTTTCTACAAGAATCATTCTTAAAATTAGCATTGTACCATTTGTAACTAACTAATTTGTAAATAACATTTGAAAGTCAATGGAGGTAACCCCTTAGAACGACTAACCTCCATTAACGACCATTTTACTGTGTGACATAAAATGGTCGCTCCCAAAAGATTTCAGTATCAGTATTTTCTTCAAGAATCATTCTTAAAATTAGCATTGTACCATTTGTAACTAACTAATTTGTAAATAACATTTGAAAGTCAATGGAGGTAACCCCTTAGAACGACTAACCTCCATTAACGACCATTTTACTGTGTGACATAAAATGGTCGCTCCCAAAAGATTTCAGTATCAGTATTTTCTACAAGAATCATTCTTAAAATTAGCATTGTACCATTTGTAACTAACTAATTTGTAAATAACATTTGAAAGTCAATGGAGGTAACCCCTTAGAACGACTAACCTCCATTAACGACCATTTTACTGTGTGACATAAAATGGTCGCTCCCAAAAGATTTCAGTATCAGTATTTTCTACAAGAATCATTCTTAAAATTAGCATTGTACCATTTGTAACTAACTAATTTGTAAATAACATTTGAAAGTCAATGGAGGTAACCCCTTAGAACGACTAACCTCCATTAACGACCATTTTACTGTGTGACATAAAATGGTCGCTCCCAAAAGATTTCAGTATCAGTATTTTCTACAAGAATCATTCTTAAAATTAGCATTGTACCATTTGTAACTAACTAATTTGTAAATAACATTTGAAAGTCAATGGAGGTAACCCCTTAGAACGACTAACCTCCATTAACGACCATTTTACTGTGTGACATAAAATGGTCGCTCCCAAAAGATTTCAGTATCAGTATTTTCTACAAGAATCATTCTTAAAATTAGCATTGTACCATTTGTAACTAACTAATTTGTAAATAACATTTGAAAGTCAATGGAGGTAACCCCTTAGAACGACTAACCTCCATTAACGACCATTTTACTGTGTGACATAAAATGGTCGCTCCCAAAAGATTTCAGTATCATTATTTTCTACAAGAATCATTCTTAAAATTAGCATTGTACCATTTGTAACTAACTAATTTGTAAATAACATTTGAAAGTCAATGGAGGTAACCCCTTAGAACGACTAACCTCCATTAACGACCATTTTACTGTGTGACATAAAATGGTCGCTCCCAAAAGATTTCAGTATCAGTATTTTCTACAAGAATCATTCTTAAAATTAGCATTGTACCATTTGTAACTAACTAATTTGTAAATAACATTTGAAAGTCAATGGAGGTAACCCCTTAGAACGACTAACCTCCATTAACGACCATTTTACTGTGTGACATAAAATGGTCGCTCCCAAAAGATTTCAGTATCAGTATTTTCTACAAGAATCATTCTTAAAATTAGCATTGTACCATTTGTAACTAACTAATTTGTAAATAACATTTGAAAGTCAATGGAGGTAACCCCTTAGAACGACTAACCTCCATTACCGACCATTTTACTGTGTGACATAAAATTGTCGCTCCCGAGAAATTTCACTATCAGTATTTTCTACACGAATCATTCTTAAGATTAGCATCGTACCGTTTGTAACTAACTTGATCTAAACTCGGCAATCAGAATCTTATATGTTCAGCGTAAATATGAAAAATTTTTTGAAAAGGACAAAGAAACGAATACCAGACATTTAATTTACGATACCTATATTATCCTAAAATCAATATTTACTACAAAAGTCATTATTTTAAATTAGGACAGACAATTGTCTAATTACATTGTCTAAATTGTCAGTCGAATTTGAAATGTGTATATTGAAAACATGAATGAATTTCAGCATAGCCAAAGTAGATTTACAAATAAATTTCACATATTTTGACAGCAAAACATTTATTTATCTGGAATTTTTTCAAAAAAAAAAGTTTTTAAAAATGGTCTACACTACTCGAAGTTCAACAGATTCCTTTTTAAATCAATTTTGGCATACACTGAACATGAAACTGGTTTGAAATTAAAATATTAATAATTTATTACTCTGCTACAATAATATAAAGATGATATACGATGAAATATTTTTTCCAACACAATCTTGAATGAAATATTAAATTAAGAATTGTTAATTTTTTTCCACTTTCCAAATATTTTATATGGTTAATTATTCATTTTATATAATTTTAAATAACTAAATGATTGATCTTTATTTCTTTAAGAAATTAAATTAATTAATGACTAACCATTTTTTTAAGTAGACATATAAAAATTTATGTTACTGAAAAATTAAAAAAAAATATATATATAAACAAATATATCATCGTAAAATTTTTTGTAACAGAAATCTTAAGATTTTGCAAATTTTTAAACCACCAGTGGGTTAATAATATTTATTTTATGTATCAGTTCCAATAGTATAAGCTAAATGTTATTTTAAAACATGAATTGATTATTCATTGGATTTAAATAATAGTTATAAATGATAATTTCAAATCAAGGAAGAATGCTGATTAAGTTAAATAAATTTTAAATGCATTGAGTATTGAAATAGTATGTAATTACATTATAAATGTTTTTTTAAAGGTGTTATAGTTTCAATATAATTTGCTATATGAATCAGTTCCTTTAAAAATAGCAGAGTATCGCCTAGAGATTCATCAAATTAAAGCATTCTTCTCTGAAACAATCTTTAATGAAATATTTAATCTGAAAGTTGTGTATTGTCCCCGATTTTCAAAATCCTGAGGGACACTGTTCTGGGAGATAAATTCATCGGTTTTCCGATATCGTAAAACTGGAGGTATTTGATAGAATATTTCCATAAAGAAGACTAAAATCAGAAAGCGGGAAGAAATTGGAATTGCAAATGACGCCAACATTATGCATTCAAATTTCGAGATATCTGGAAGGAAAAAAGGAATCGCCACTCTCGGTAGAATTTACTGTTATGGCTTTAGATCTAAATATTTTTTTCTAAAGTATTTTATAAATACCTGTAGATTTTTGTTGAATTTAAGAAGTAAAATATTTAGTTATCAATTTAAGAAAAATAATGTAAATAAAATTTTTCTTTTTTTCTTGACTCCTAAAGTATCAAACAAAAATGTGCAACAGAAAAAAGGAAATTTAATCTAGAAACTGATTTATTGCATAAAATCAAATTTTAAACACATCAAATTTTAAACACTTGTTTACATTTTTTGAGGTTATTTTAGAGAATAAGCTTCATATTATTATAAACTGAACAAACTTTAAACATTGGAATGAATAGAAAATTAGTAACGTTTATACATAAATTATTTAAATCATTTTTTTTTCAAATTTGATAAGAGAAAAAAAGTGAAAGTAAGAGAAAATTTTTCCTTTCATGGAAATAAATATTTATCATCTTTTTATTATCAGCATAAAATGACAAGACATCCATATGTAAACAAATATTTCCTATAAATAAAAACACATTACATAATTTTTAGTTTGATATAAAAACTGACGTGAAAAAAGAACACAACAAACACACACAAATATATATATATATATATATATATATATATATATATATATATATATATATATATATATATATATATATATATATATATATTATTTTAATGTTATATTATATTAATAATATCTTATTTTAAACTCTTCTATGAAAAAATTATTGTTTCATAAAAAATAAAAATAAATGGAATGTGTTAGTTTAGGAACATGGGAATGCAAGAATTATTTAAAGTTTCCACAAAATTGCTTGTTTAACGTTAAAAAAATTAAATAAATAATTGCTACTTTATTTCATTGAAATATTTTCCAAGCTGATTTTGAACTTGCCTAGATTTTCGCAGAAATTTAAAAAATATATACACTCTGGAATTTCTCTTCAGAATCTATTTTCAACGGTTTTACATGATTTATGAGTTATAAATGAGCAAATAAAAAAAGTAAATATAATGATTGAAAACTTCTTTGCACGTTTTAAATTGTTTGAAACTTATTTTGAATTAAATATCGATTATTCTGCTTTTGTTAACAGTTGCCTGATTTTCTTGAATCATTGATAGGATAGGATAAAAAATAAATTTATATGCGAAACAATTCTTCAACTTCCTAAGATTACATATATATATATATATATATATATATATATATATATATATATATATATATATATATAAACTAATAATCAAGATGCATTATTTTAACTAAAATTTCTTAATTAAGTTCTAAAAGAAATTAAAAAATAGTAATAAAATACTCACAGCAGATTTTGAGACACTCTTTCAGCATGAACCGTTGAAATTAAATATCAAAAACAAATGTAGAACTAATTTAAACGTTTTAAAGAGTGCTATTTACGCTTCTATGTAATCCCTAAATTTATTTCGTTAGTCTCATAATTTTTTTTTTTAGTATTTAAACTTATCCAATATTTTTTAGTCTCTAATTTTATTTTTTCTTTCCTTGAATATGATAAAATTTAGTTCATTTTCGCTCGTCACTAAATTTAGTCTTTCATTTTTAATTTAGTTTATAAGCTCATCCTACAGTTTTTAACTTTAATTTTATTCTTTCCTTCATTCAGCTTTATAAAATTTAGTTCATTATCTTGAATCTCTAAACTTATTCTTTCTTTTTATTTCCTTTTTACCTTTAGGCTCTCTTTTGTCTCTAGTTTATTATTATTTTTTTATTTGCTTACTTAGAAGTTTCACACCTTTCTGCCCAAAAAGTAATAAAGCCCTTCTTTTACTTGAAATTCGGCTTCCTATAATCTTTTAAAATATTCTTTCATGAAATCTCTTTACAATATTTTTTTCTATGTACCTTTTGATCTTCCTCTTTTTCTTCGGGCATCAGGGGCCGAAGAGAGGGAAAAGTATATCAATTCCTTTCATGGCATTTCAGATCATGGCCTATCTATTTCCACCTTTCGTAGTTAATTTCTTCTTCCATTGTATGGTTTGTTCTTCATTATATTTCATATTTAGTATTTAATTATTCTGAATATATTTAGCATTAACTCTCCAAATGCGCTTATTGAAATATTTTTAAATTCTTTAGGATTATCTGTTAAACACGTCTGAAATTTTATATCAAATGTTATGGTTAGTTTAAAGATTATTCAAAGTCTGAAAGAGTTAAAGATATTTTTTTCATGTATTTTCTACAGCTAAAATGAAGCAATAATTTGTATGCTTTTATAAATTTTTAATTTCTAAAACATCTTTTTACATAAGATAATTAAAACATTTTTTTTAATTTTTACAACATGCTAAAATCAAACCCTTGTATTGCAACTAATATAAATTTTGATTTTATTCATAACGACTACAAAAACATAAAAAAAGGTTTTTTATTATAAAAAAATAAGAAAGTAGTTATCTCTAAAACTGTATTAAACGTGCTAAATTTAAGGACAAATAATTCAATATGAAATGTTTCCTACTAGAATGCCCCGATAATTATACAGTACGACCAGCATCAAAACCAAATTTTTATTTAAATCTATCAAAAAAAAGAAAGTTTAAAATAGATAAAACTATTTCATCTAATTCATAGAAAACCACGTTAGAGTTAAACTTTATTCGGTAAATTAACTACGTAATTTAATAAAATTACATATTTCCTCACTTTTAATGGCAAATTCTTGTACATTTCCATTTTCAATAATAGTCATTATAAATGATAAACGACAATGCTAAAAGAATGTTTTGAAGTAATGACATGAAATAATTGAGAATAATTAGTTATGCAAGAGTTTAAAGAAAATAAATTCCAGATCTTTGGAGTATTGCCAGGATACAAGAAAAAAGTTTGAGTTCATTTTAAGTTTTCAATAGAGCAATAAGGTTTTACAAAAAATTGAAAAATAGTTGCAGTCATTAAGGAAATGGAAATGCCCTTTTTATTAAATGCCTTCAATTAAACTTTAAAGAATAAGAAGTGATATTCCGTTTTTCTATTCATTCGAAATATTTACTTTTTTTGTTATAATTCCTCATTAAGCAATATGATAATGTTTCATTGCGAAACTTTAACCCTGTAGCTAGAGTCAAACGCAATAAATATTGAAAGGTCGGAGTACATAAATTCAAATGACGTAATGCTTCATTAAAATAAGTTAGTTTTTATGAAGAAAAAGTAGATTAAGGAAAACCAAAAAAAATCAAATTTTTTTAGTTATTTTGTTTTGAAACTAAGTAAATTGCCGCACACTACTTTAAGTATTAGTTGTTTGCACTCTAAACACCTTTTATGTTTTAAATTTTGCAATGAAATTATTTATTACTTATTATTCATTATTATCAAATAGAACCATACACAGAATTGAAGAGTGTTAAAGAAATATTGGTCACGGTGTTTTAGTTTGATCCATTTTTATCTTTAAATTTAACTTTATGAGTAAATAAGAGTTTAGGATTTCAATTCATATCGTTAATTATGCGACAATTTTTTAGAGAATTTTTTCATATGAAATGATACAAAAAGCAAATTAAATTTAATTTAATGCATTTTTTTATTAATTGATGATCTTCTTCACAGTAAAATATGCATAATCAGCATTAGCATTATTATGATTTGTAAAAAATATCCGCGAGAATAATGAGGTAATAACTTAAATTTTTTTAAAGATTAAATTGTGACATCTTTTCACAACTAAAGAATTCCTATATGAAATATTTAAGGTTTAAATTTCAAACATGCACACCATGTGGCCAGTTTTATATTTTTCGCGGAACAGCAGGTGAAATTGACTCATAAACACAATGGAAATATGATTTATGGTGTATTTTAATGTTTAATAAAGGGGAGTCTTTTCTAAAGAAAACACATTCGCAAAATGAAAGCTTTATGAGCGTTTTTTCCATGGTGAAAGCTTTATTTAAGTGCATTATTTTCTTTTTTGATGGCAACAGAGATTAAAAGTCGGTATTAAAAAGCTTTTTTTTCCCTAGCTATGCAGTAAAACTAATTACTATGAATTAAAAGAAATTACACATAATAAGTTTGAATATGGTAAAAAAACACTTATAAATGTCCTTACCGCGTAATTGTATTGCATAAATCTTAAAAATATTAAATCTATTTAATATAAAAAATTGTATTTGAGAAGTATGTTAACTGTTAGTCAGGTTTAAATAATTAACGTTGCTTAGAACGAAAGAAATAGTGATTGATTGAAAATTTGTGTTTTTATTGTTAGGAAACTATAGAGAAAAATCGAATGCTTAACTACAGTGAGCTGCATGATAGAAATGACACCATTGCTGTTGATTCTGTAAGATAAATTAAAGAATTCACAATTCTCTTATGTCGTATAATTATATTTTATTAATCTTAAAAATATTAACCTTCTTTCATTAAAATTACTTTTCTGTACTGAAGAAGCATATTAACTATTAATAATAGAACAGTAGCAAGTATAGCACTTTTAACGGTTGAATTTATATGAAAATTTTATGAAACTATATAGGTAAACTGAATGCATAACTTCACTAAAAAAACGTCACACTATTCCTGCTGATACTATAATACAAGTTCTTGAATTCATTTATGACCTCCATTTTATTTTCTTCATATATTTGAGAGTTTGCGTTTAGTCACATATCACGTCATCTTGTGACGAAATGATTCTCAAAATTAACGAAATATAACTCAAAGATAGATGGATCACAAAAAAAGTGAGAGTTCCATTTCTGAGAGTGTGGATGCTCAAAAGCTGGCAGATAATATATATAATAAACAAAAAATATTTCACTATCTAACATACCTGATATGTTATATAAAGAAATAGCGAAAAAATGAAAGTTATAATGTTAAAAAAAACGGAGCTGTAAAATTAGCAATATATAAGCCAGTAGCTTTACCTTATGAATGGCAGCATACGCATATAATCCATTTATTGAATATTAGTAGGCTTCTACAAATTTTTTTTAATGTAAAGCAATCCTTGGCATTAAATTTTGGATTCATATTTTATCAAAGATTCCTTTAGTAATTATTATTCATCTTCATTCATATTCCATTCCATTAACGAAATCTTTTGAACAGAGCCTTTTTAGAAATTCTCTCTTTAATTTCACGCTTAAGTGAAAACACAGCCTTAGGGAATGTTTTCAAGCAAATTAAACACCATGAAAAATTATGCGCTTCGGTATTAAAGAATGTAATTTTTTCTTTTGCTTACTTGAAGAAAGAAAATGTGGAATACCAAAAGTAAAAAAAAAAAAAAAAAAAGAAGGAAAGGGAAAAAAAACGAAAAGAAAATCTTTGTAAGGTTGCATTCAATCATATGCCTGGTTGGTTTTAGGATAATAACGTTGCAACTATGTAAAAGCCCTACACTTCAATCCAAAGCACGAAGTTGTGATAAATTTGTTGCTAAAATTTTAATTATGTCAATTTAACTCTTTTTAAACATTTTTAATTTTAATGAATAATTTTATCTTATTTTTGTTATCAATGTGTTAATTTACATGTACAACTTTTACCTTGAAATTATAGAACTGAAAAAGAGTACCTTTAAAAAAATCTGTAAAATAGTTTTTTTTAAATTTCCAAATTGTTTCATTATAACATAAAAGCTTTATGGTAGCATAAGGAATATTTATAATAAAATTTTCGAATATTTCGAATAAATTGTATTTTACAAGAATTTAGACGTATTCTATGCTTTTGTTTGACGCAAAACATCTTTTAGGCTTAGAAAATTAAACATTCAATTTTTATTACTATTTACAAAACTGTGCATTTTAAAAGACTGTGTAACTTTGATGAACAGAATTAAAAAATGCAAACTTTTAGATCCATTATTAAAAATTATATGATAAATAAGATAAGTATGATCAGATATACTGATTTATTGTTCTTTGATGCCCCACATTTAATCTTATGAACTTGTTTCTTATTGTTTAAAATTAACAGAGTGACATAATTTGAATAAACTCCAGACATTTTCGATTTCAAATAAAAAATAGAATAGTTGGTGTTTAAAAGGCGGAATTTGTGGGAATTCAGTTTACCATAAATTTATGTTAATTGTATAGTTAATAATAAGGAAATTATTTATCTCTCGTGATTCATGAACCCAAAGACAAATAAAGGTAGGTTACACCAGTGTTAGATGCTTTATAGTGCTACAAGAGCACATAACGTATGATTTTACAAGCTTACACAGATATCTTTGATTGCGCCATAGATCAATCATCGCAGAATGTATTCGAAATTGTCGCTAAAACATACGTATTTATTTGTGGCATGGTTTCAATTGTTTTCAAAGATAAATGACTTTTTATTGTTTATAGCAAACAAATATCGAGATGCGTACAATTATGTTTATTTTAGAGTTTAATGTTTGGTACTTATGGTACATGGCGTTAGACACACAAGGTTAAATAAATGACATAATAAAGAAATCTAAGATTTTTTATTACACCGCAAAGGAGTACATTGCATGATTTACATCAGTCACAGGAGATGTTGAATGTGCGGATTTTGAAGTTGGAGTACAGATGCCTACTAAATTTCAAATATCGGCATAGATTTCAAACAGTTTTAAAGATACCCGACGTTTTGTGGATTACGACAGCACACATCAAGTATGGATGCGTGGCATCACTTTTGTTACAGAATTTGCTGCCTGATAGTTATGGTCTGCGATAATAGACACAAATACTAAGAAAAGGCCAATTACAAAGGAGTCTAAGTTGCTTTATTGTGCAACAAAAGAGTGCATTATATAAGTTAAAAGCGCAACAGAAGGTGCTCGAATTTTGTGGATATTGAAGTTGAAGCATAGGTGTCTATTGGTTTTCAAACATTTTCCAAGACATCCGACATTTTGTGGATGTCTTGAACAAATAACAGCAGACTAACAATTAACAGCATACATCAAGATTCGTGGCATCTTTTTTATTTCGGAATTTACTGTCTGATACTTGTGGTACCTGATGGTAGATAAAAATATAAAGAAATTTTATAATAAACGATTCTAACTTGTTTTAATAGCGCAACAAAATAAGGCATTGCAGGACTTACAGGCATCCCAGGAGGCGTTCGAATTTACGGATATTAAAGTTGGTACATTTATTTCATGGTTTTAAATGTCATAGCTGGCCTGGATTTCAAGTGTTTTGAAAGATATTTGTATGGATTACAGTAGCATTAATGGAAATTTTTACCATTCTATTCGTGTTCCGTACAGCACTATTTATGACCCTTCTGAGGAAATCAAAATTAAAAAAAATCAGTTAATCTAAAGAATAAAGCGTCGAGGCTTACAACCACATTTAAACTGCTTCCAAATATTTATTCAAGTTTAGTACAAATGCTGAAGTACACACTTTTTCCAAACGAGAAAATATAATATCATTCTAGAGGAAAAAAGCACCAAGAAAGTTGTTTCGATTTAAACAGCTTTTTGTAATATTTTTGGAATAGTTATTTATTATTTTTTTGACATACAATAAGAGAAAACATATATTTTTAAAACACCATGTTTTCTTAAACTTGTATTAAAAATATCTTTCTATTCTATTATCTTTCTATTCAATCTATTTTTCTTAAATAGAGACCACTTGTCATAACAAGCAGTGATATTTTTATAACGTACTAACAATTAAATTATAATTATTTTTTTTTCTAACACAGATATGGGTATCCCATATACTAGTACAATTCGGTGTTACGCTAGTTTATAACTAGTTCGAAATCGTAATATAAGCCATTAAAATAGATTTAAATGCTAACTTATTCTTAAAAACATTAGAACAAATTATTTCAGTATCATAAATAGTTTATATTTATATTGTTGTTTTTTTTATTTTGCTCTATAATTTAAAAATTTCATTGATTTTTTTTTATTAATTAACTATCTTAATTTTATCATGTCTATTTCTAAAAAAATTAAATTATCTAATATTCCACAAGACTAATTAACTTGTTTATTCAATAATTCTTTTAGAATAATATAAACTTACACAGTGTAAGCAAACAAATAATAAGTTAACCAGAACAGAAACCTCTTTTTAAACTGTTCAATCTCCATTCTTCTTAATTACATCCCATTTTCTTAGCAAACATTCAAAAAGCTGTCAGGGAGATTTCTTTCGCCTCCTTTAGAGAAAACAAGAGATTTATTTTCTTCTTTTTCAGAAAATTCTCGAACGGATTTAAGATCTTCTACATCAAAAGTTAATATCCTGTCATGACCTTATGGATGGAGGGAGGTAATTGCTTTCGATTTTTTCAACCTATTATCAGAAATTTTAAGTATGGAGTATTTTCATATTATTTTGGTTTTTTACATCTTGGTTCATAATCAGAAAAAAATTTAAAAGTGTGCATTGAATTATATTTTATTTGAACTAGTTTGAAGGGAAACGCATTTGTATTTTTTATTGATTGCTTTTTAATGAGTTTATAAAGCTATTATAGACTAGGGGAAAGAGGCTATAAAATATGTTACCGTCAATCACTTTCAATGAATATTTATCGCAATAAAATAATTCAAGTCAAAGCTTCGAAAGTCCAAACTGCTGGATAATCCAAAAAGATTTTGCATTTAAAAAATTTAAACTGGAAAGAATTTTTGTAAATGAAATTTATTAGATAACTACAAAAATCACTCCTTCAGTGAGTAATAGAATAGGCAGAAAAAATAGGAAATTAAATTTAGGTGAGAGCCTGTCAATAAAATAATTCTGATGGTCTCCTGCAATACTAGATTTATCTAACTATATATTTTAAATATTATATTAAACGAAATTAAGCTTAAGTGTCAAAGAAATTCAGAAGTTTGCTCAGTAATAAAGTATCTAAAATGTTATTATTCAAAAAAATTTTATGACATATTGTATATGTGATATTGGATGTGATATTCGATAGCTATAAACCACTCAATTGCGATATGTGATTTGAGTATCACGTGATCAAGACTAGTAATATAACATTAGAAGTAAAAATTTCCTTTCATCTTAAAAATGGCATTATGTTTAAAACATGCATCCATCCCATTGTCACATAAAAGCCTTAAAAAGGACGGCTGAAATCCCATTTCAATTATTAATAACATCATGTAAAAATATAATATCAGTAATATAATGGCCGGCTTTAGAATGCATAGATTTATCTTTCATAATAATGAAAAACAAATGTGTGAAACATTTTTACAATCAAAATTTTGGATATTTCGAGTTTTCAGAAACATGCAACGGTCCTAATTAGTTTAGATAATCAAGATTCTATAGCATTTTTACGAATAACGCTTAGCTGTTGCAACGTGTACTAAAAATGATTCTTGAACTATTTAGTGAACAGAAAAATAAATTTTGCAAGGAAAAAAGAAGTCTAACAAATGAATCAATGAGTATTTATTTTTTTGTATTTTTGTTGAATACGTTTCTTTACAAATCATTTGTATCTTAGATATTTCACTTAATCTAAATTAATTTTCACTTGCTCAAAATTTTTAAAATTTAAAAAAATTAAGAAATATTGTAGTTTAATGAAAATTTTAGAGCAATTCATACATTATTAACTGTATAATAATCTGATAAAAAATATTGTGTGCACTTTAGGCCATACAAATGTCATTTACAAGTCTATAGTCTTAACAAACAGAATAATATATTAATTGAAACCGTTCACTTAAATGGTTTTGTCAATTTGTTTTTCATTGCTATATAGTTCAATGTTAACGAAATTTTGAGTAATATGTAATGTATTACATTAATAACAACGCGAAGGTAACAATCACGAAGGTAACAACGCCAACGCGAAAGTAACAATCAGAGATATATTAAATCTCAATTCAGTTAATAATAATGTTATTAAAGTCTTTCTATGTATACGTTCCCTTTAAAGTAGTTCAATATAAACCAGTTTATTTTAATTAAAATAATATGGTTTAGATAATCACTATGTTGAAAAAACTTTCTCAACTATGATGAAGGTTTTCAGAAACTTAGATGTAGGCTAAAGAAATTGTGCAATAGTTAAACTCGAGAAATATTATAACGGTGTAATAAATTAATTTACATTGATTGTAAAATACGAATTGTTACAAGATATACAGCAATGTATTGCAGTGGAATTATAATGCAAAACTTACATAAGCATGGATAATTGAGGCTTTACTGGACTATTTTTTAAAACTAGTAAAACTTTATGAGATTTTATGAGAAAGATTGAGCTTTTGTAAACAAATGGAAGAAAAAAAATATAAGATTCATTTTATAGTCCAGATTTTTATTTGTATAAAAGCATAATTTTGAAGAAATTGATTTTGAAAACTTAGAAATGTTTTGAGAAATAAAACTAGTATGTTTTAATCAAAACTTAATGCTTATTGCAATATAACTTTTTGTTGTAGTATAAGTTGCCGATACCTCGAATGGTAAGAAACTGTCATATGTGTTATCGATTTTCCTCCAACCGCAAAGATTGAGTGACGGTTGTCAGATTGCAATACAAATCTATCTCAAAAGTACGTCAGTTTAACGAAGGAATATTAAATTTTAAATAAAATACTAAAAACTTTCGAAGAGAATATTAAGTATGAGAAATGTAAGAAGAAACTTGTTCGAGAAAGCAATTTTTAATATACGTTAGAAAAATTTAATATTTCCTTATTTTATAAATTTCGAAAAAGAACATTAAGTCTAAATAAGTTTATGGTTTACCATTTATCGTTAATTCTTTTCTCGACGAAACTAAACTAAAAGATACAGATTTTTTTTTTTTTTTGAGGGGGGAGATAATTATAACAAGTTTTGTAATTTATATTTTCGATTTAAATATTTTCTAGGTAAAAAAAACTCATTCATTTACTTTTTTGAAACATTTATAAAAAAAGATGGATGGATATTATTATTATTAAAATGGAAAAAGAAGTAAAATATGTAAGCATATGTACTGGTTGAATTTAGTTAGACAACGTTTAGTTGCTGAAGCTGAAAGCACCCAGATTTTATTACAATATTGATCTAAACTGGGCAGTGTGTTTACATTATAAAGAATTGGACAAATGAGGTTTCTCGAGAAATATGAGTTTTACATTGTTTTACATTAATGCTTTTGAAAAACTATTAAAGCATAGTTCTAATAAACTGAGTTTTATTCTTTTACTGCTTCTCTGTCAATTTTTCTTGGAATTTTTTGACGACACGTATATAAAAGCATAGTTGTTCTCCCGGATAGCAATATTCTCTCATATAGCAATGCAAAGTTGATAATCATGTCAGCTACTACTTTAATCACAAAACCCAACAAGGTTTATAAATGATTAGAAAATAAATCACTCAAGCTTCAATGTTAGTCAATGTTAAATTTCTTCAATCTTTAAGATTCAATCAATGTTAAATTTAACTATGCTTGTTTACTCGCTATGAGGCTTAACATGCATAACAACATTATCTTGCATAAACAACACTTTTATATCAAGATTGAATCTGCCTTTACAAAACCAGGCTAGAAAAATTTTCTGAAATTGATGATGAATAATCATTTGCAAATCAAGACTTGAAATTCTCAAACCGATGATAATTTTTTCTTTTCAAAGTATATTTTAGATTCGACAACCTTTCTTTGCCAACCAAATTAAAATCAGAATAAAATATTTTCTGTAAGGTTGCCTGCTATCTGGGTTTTCATTTTTCCTGACGAACAAGTTGGATCAGGCATTCGTTTGAGTCATAAAATGAATCACAAATTTGTAATTGGAATAATTTTAAAATTTAACAAAGATTTAGATTTTACGGAGGTATTTTATTTGCTAGTACCCCCTTCTCTGTTGCAGGTAGTGTCTTTAAATTTTTTCTTTGTTATTTCTCAAGTATATGGTCATGCATGTTACCACAAAGCAATTAAAATATTTTACTAAAATTTTTACCCAAGATAGTATGTAAACATTAAATGTGTATATGTGTATACAAAAAATAATTATAATTATATATATAAATATATATATATATATATATATATATATATATATATTACTTATTTTAATATGCAGAGAAACAATTTGTCAACAGACAAACAATCAATATTTCCCTGTAACAAAATATATTTAATTTTCCCTAAACTATTTGAGTAAACAGCAGCACTAAAGATGGCGGAAGCTAGTTAATACCAAATTTATTTATAACAATATATTATATATATATATATATATATATATAACAATATATTACAAGTATTAAAATATAATTTAAGTGTAACAATGTATGACAAATATTAAAATATAACATAGTGTTGAAGGTCATTGACGCAAAATACAACAAAAATTATAAATTATAAACCAGTATTTGCGATTTCAGATTAAAAATACGACAGAAATAGAATCTGCAAATTATAAAGCAGTATTAGTGGCAGTTGAGAATCAAGTCACACTTCAATCTTCCCAGCATAAAACCATTTCAAAATATTAGTACTTCAGTTTATACTACATTCAGTTATATGTCAGAACCATAAAATGCATGCTATAATATTGCTCAGTGCCCTTCATCTTACAAAATCGTAAAGATGCCATAAAACATAAGCAAAACAGTTAACGTATCGTGTGCTCAATCCGTTATATAGGATGGCATTTTGTCAATATGCAAGGGATTTAGCTGAAAAGTTTCAATTTGACATCATAAAACAAATACTTACAAGATGCGAAGAACTCACTGGCCAATATAGACACGCTTTCTTCTAGAACAGTTTCCTAAACTACAGAATCTATTTGGAATGAAACAGAACTGATAACAAGAGTATCAAGGTACTGGTCTTTAGCCATTTCCCCCAACATAAAAATATTTTATAATCCTAAATCTGTATCTAAGTTCTGATCCTTAAGAGTCGTAAAATTTAAGGATATCTGTGTGGTTTTAGATTTAGGGCATGAATTTTAAATTTTAGTGAAAGTGCTTGTGCAGTTTTAATCCTGACAAACTTTACACTTAGCTCTCATTTGTTCAAATGGGAAATTGGCTATCATCAAATTTTATTTATCGACTTGCAAACCTGTGCTTTTATGCCGATCATGTTCACTTTCTATATTGAGCCAGTATCAATTTCGAGAAGGATTTAGGAAAAGAGAGATATCATCTGGAATGAATGCTACCGAAGAGACTATATATTTATCAGATTTGAATTAATATTAAACAAGTTTGTTATTATAACTAAACTGAAAAATACTGCATTTTTATGTTTAATTTTTTTTTAAAACCTGATATTTTTCAGTTTTAATATTTGTTGACAGAAATTTGAGAAATAGCTTACAACTACAGGCACTTCAAAGTTATAATAGTGTTCGAAGTAATTAATCCTTTGGTGCAGAATTTTTATTAATATTTTTTTTTACACTTTTTTCCTTATTTTGTTTTAAGTTAGATCAAAATAATTGAAAAATTATTTATTTAGTATTTTTATAAACTATAGTAATGAAATACAGCATGAAGCAGCAGTGTCTTTTACAACGTTGGAGGTAAAATCTTTCAAACACGACTCACTTCCAAATAAAAATTTGAACTTATTTGGTCACTAGAATGTCAGGGAAAGTATATAAAAGGACAATGATATCCAATCTGCGTCCAAGGGTTAAGGTTTCATTAAATATTATTTTTTTCTTAGCATAGTACTTGCATAATTTTCTATCGTTGTAAATATTAACCAAGATTGCTTCATATCTAATGATTTTCAGACAAATAAGTCTAAATTTTACTAAGACTTGTTGAAAAATATTTATGTCGAGCATCCAAACTAGAAAAATTTTTGAGCAAAGTGAGTTTTCTTTTTATTTTGTGCTTTTGATAATTCGGTAATATAGTTCGTTTTATGACAGAGTCATTTAAACTGAATATGTATTTTTATTTTAATTGTTGTTCAATACACGTATAGTATAGTTTTTATATATTTTATTATAGTCTAAATATTTTTTTTGTTCTTAATTTGTCTAAGCTATGGGTCCGAAATGATGAAAAAAACTCACATTTCAATTTAATATATCTTAAGTCAGCAAAACAAATTTTGTTTTAAATTTGATTACTTAATATATTAATAATTATTTGTAACAAAAAAGTCTAATTCAAATTGCACGCTTTTAAATATGTGTCAAATTTAAATGGTGTTATGTTTTATTTCATCAATATAAGGATATAATTTGAATTGACAACAGAAAACTACCTAAGAATGGTTGAAGTTTATGCCCATTTAAGGTATAATAAAAACGATATTATGGCTCAATAAACTGGTATTTTAAGGATT
Source organism: Parasteatoda lunata (assembly GCA_949128135.1). Classification (NCBI taxonomy): domain Eukaryota; kingdom Metazoa; phylum Arthropoda; class Arachnida; order Araneae; family Theridiidae; genus Parasteatoda; species Parasteatoda lunata. The sequence goes on along the minus strand of OX421976.1, from coordinate 38,669,812 downwards.
TTTTTTTACTTATTTTATTGTATATCATAGCAATGTAATTACATCGTATAAAATTGTTTTAACTAACTACTTTTTTTATTTTATTCAGTTAGTTGCACCTTTTAAATTGCTCAATAAAAATAATAAATGCGATACATTTAAATAGTACTAATATTTTTTTACTTTATTATTTTTAAATTTTTTTAAATTTTATACCGTCGTTGAACAGCCGACCCAATTTTGCGTTTACGACTACTAATTTTCAACTCCGTAGTCTTGTAAATTTGAACTAATCCAGGAGACAAGGAAACTCTTGGATCAGTACGCCCAGAGGCATCAGTCACCATTTACCACACGGCGAATCTTTGACCGGCGAGGATCGAACCCGCGACCTTTTGGACATGGGCCCAATGCGCTACCGACCGGGCTATACCGGCCTTTACTTTATTATTTTATTTTATAACCGTCATTAAACAGCAGATCCAATTTCATGGGTTTACGATTACTAATGTTCAACTCCGTAGCCTTGTAATTTTGAGCGCAGTCCTGAAGACAAGGGAACTCCTGGATCTAGTATTGGGAGAAATTTTGCCTTCGTGAAGGACTTTTTTGATGGAACTAACCCGCATTTGCGTTACATGGAGAGGAAAACCACGAGAACCTGCTACGGTTAGCCTGACGGCAAGGGGACTCTAACCCCTGATCGGTCTACCACTGAGGGCATTTCACGTCAGCATTGTGGTCAGTGCAATCCGGAGGCGGCATTCGTATCGACTGGGATTTGAACCCGGTCCACCTCATTGGAAGGCGAACGCTCTATCCCCTGAGCCATCGCGGCTCTTACTTTATTATTTATCATTTTCTGGTTATTTTAAATGTAGGTACAATAATAAAGAAAAAATAAAGCACCACACTTAAAATTGTGCCCTTTAATCAGCAAAATGATATTTAAGTTAAGGAACCAGATGCATAAGTTAAATTTCTGGTGTAGTACTCAAAGGTTTGTCAAAACAAACATATCTGTTTCTTTTGTGTTTTTTTTTTTCGATTGATCAGGTAAAAAAGTAAAATTTCTGGTGTGTTACTCAAATATATGTTAAAAAATTAAACAAAATATTGCAATTCAAAATTGGATAATAAGCTTTTTTTTCTGCAATTATGTTACTGAAATTGTTGAAATAATAGTATATTGATATAAAAATTTGCATTTTTCGTAGAATTATTCTTGAAAAAAAAGAAAAAAAATTTTTTTTTAAAGGTGTTTTATAATTTTGTGCAAAAATCAAATGGTTATCTTTACTTTTAACAGCAATAAGATAAAACACGCAAAGGGTGAAACTAATATTAAGGGGCGAAAACTTTTTACGTTCTTTTACTTAAACTACTGGAACTACATTTTCAAGATAGCAGTTACACCCCTCAAGTTTGGAAAGACAAAAAAACTAATATCAGTTTAAAAAAGAAAAAAAGAGCATGTTTATTTATTCAGATTAAACAGAATTTAAAACACAATCTGTATAAATATTTTAGTATATTTAAGGTTAGTTTACCGAATCAATATGTTGAAAATTATTAAAATAATCATTTTTTATTTGCTCCCTTTCAACATTATATTAAATTCAAATCTCTCAGACATTTTCTGTATATTAAAATACGGCAATTATCATAAAATAAAAAACGAAAGTAATTACAATACATAAGCCCAATTTAAGCTAGAAAATTAATCATATATATTGGAAAACTCGTAAATTTCTACATATTAAAGTAGTTTGAATGTAATGCTTCCAAAATTTTAAATCCAGCCAAACGTCGTTGGGAAGTTTCTATCTAATTAAATCCGTGTGTCTGAAAAATATACAATTCTTATTATCTACGTATGAAAAAGGTTTAATAAAATTAAAAAATAAAACAGTCAGTAGTTTACGGCATATTGACATATTTATGACATTTATTATAACGTATAACTTTAAATGACATATTTTTCTCATTTTCACTAAATAATTAGATTATTAAAGTTGTAGATATTATATTTCCCTCCTGTAATTGAATTTTTCATATCTTACTCAGCTTTGTTTAAAATAAGAAAAAAAGTTGATGATAACTTCCTTCTTACAAAAAAACTTAGTTTTGTTTGACGAGTATTATTAAATAGTTAATCATCACCTTATTTCACATCATACTACCAATAATTTTTATTCAATATTTTGAAAAACTGTTTTAATATTAATGATTTCCGGATTCAAATGAACAAAAAATTATTCTTTTAATTATAATCTGGCCGTTAAATTGCATTTAAAAAGTTTACTTTCGGAAAAAAAGAAATTATTAAAAAAACTATGTAAAAAGTGTATCAGACACAAATTTTTTATCTTTATTCTGAGACCTTCCCGCTGTGAACTGATCGTAGTAGAACACCGAATTCAAGCATCACCCTGCATAGGGACCGTGAGTGCGCGAATTCGAATCATCAGAAACTATCATCTCAAGAGTAGCAACGACTGGAGTCATAGTTTTAGCAAGTGTGAACAATTTGATACGGTTATGACGGATCAGAAAATCTGTTTGTCTTTGTAAAGCATTGCTATCGCTTGTTTGCAAAATTTTACTTTCTCATTATGATATGGAAAAATATAAATGCTTAAAATAAATACACAAAATATTAAAGAATAATAATTTAGGGTAATTTAGTAATTTTTTATTTTAAATCACCGGAATACCTGTTCTTCACACTGAGTTCAAACAAAAAGCAATTTATCAATAAATTAGTACTAAAAAAAAAACCCTACAAAATAATGCCCAAATCCAAAAGACATATATCAACAAAATATATAGGGCGAAAATAATTTAGATTTTTATATTATTCTTATTATTATTGCCAATACTGAGGGCTTTACGTTATTAGATTAGAATAAGTAAAACAAGTTTTTATTAGTTTATGTCATCAAAATAAAACGCCATTCAGTATCAATTCACATGATTATCTTACTCGAGACCAACACATGATAGTTAAAATATACCACAAACAAGAGATTTCTCTTCTTCATTTCAATTCCAAAAGGGCTATGAAAAAATTCTTCTGATTTTAAAACAGCACAGTATTGGTGCTATTTTTATATGTACCAAAATATATAACATGTATGTTTTCAACATACTTTGTATCTATATTAGCATACTTCGTTCGTATATTAGCATATTTTGTATTAAAAAAGCATAATACCAGTTATGCCGATTACCAAAATCAATTCTTCAAAAAATGTGATAAATTTTAGGTATAACGTTTTAACAAAACAAAAAACATGTTACTATTAAAAAAAGATGTCACTCAGTGGTTGCCATAAAAACTTAAATTATATGTGGTCATCATTAACTTATTTACGAAAAAAAGATATTAAAATAGGATTTTTATATTCTTAGTTTTCTCAATTAAGTAGAGGTACACTGTAATTAACTATTTATTAATATGTTGTTCTAGTAATGTCTAAAACACTGAGATAAACACCAAGATATGGAAGACATAGATAGTTTAATAAATTTTTAAAAAAAGCCGGCAAATTATTCCTTTGTATTTTGCTTAATTTTTGTGACATACAAAACCAATTTTAATGATATCCCTTCATTGTTTTCTTAAAACAAAATTAGTATTTTTAAAAATCAATACCGTTTATATATGCCTTATACAGACCTTTTTTTTAACATTTTGCCTAAAGAGCATTTGTCATTCTTTAGAATACGGAAGACACTGGTAAGGATATCATAATTCACATGTTTGATACTGTGTCTGCAAACAAAACCTGGCATTCCATAAGACGCCTAGATATATTTTAAAAATAATAAATAAACATTAGATACAAAATAGAATAAATGGAAACAATAAAATTTAATTATTATTAATTGTTTAAATAATAAATAGCATTGTCCGGTCTCAATAATCATTGATTAAAGTATTTAAAATTTCTTGTACAAAATGCAATTTTTTGTCCACCTCCAATTGTATATATTTAACTAGTTACACGCTTGTGTCTAATCACTTGGTTGTGCGGTCTTAACGTTACAGCTTCCAGTTTTGGCTTTATTATTGCAACGGATCACATTTCGAATAAGATTTAATTGGATACCTGCAAATGACGTCACGTGTGTGTTGACCCTGATGAACGGACCTCGGCCTGGTATCGCTTGCCTTGAAACAAAAAACAACAAGCAAAATATCAAAATCAAATTTTATACTTAAAAACTTTTAAACAGAAATAAAAGGAACAATAGTCGGAGTATTCGAATTTCAGCCTTATCTGTCGAAACTTGATAACCAAACATAAAACTTCTTTTATAGTCGATTATAAACTAAAATATGTCATCAAAAACTTCTAACTTAAACACCAAACTTATTTGACATTTTTCTTCAACAAAAGTTCCAAATATCCCCATGTAAGAAATGTAAGTTTTGTTCCTGTATCCTGGTTTTCTAGTTGGAATTGACATTCAATCTTTTTTTTTTCTCAGATTTTTTTAACTGCATTTTTGCTTCTGATTCAAGTTACTTTTGGAATTTGACATGTGTCATTGTGTTTCTTTTCAATTTTTTGCCATAGAGATTGAAGAGCCAACACTTATTTGACAATCTATTACCGTTTAACGCATTTGGCGGCGACAGGATGTCGATTTTTAGGAAACAGTTTTTGGTTCGAGATTGGCTGAAAAAATAGTTCAAATAGTACACTACACATTCAGAATTTTTTTTTTCTGAATTGAAACATGTTAATGGTACCTCGAACTAAAATATTGTGGAATATTGCAGCATTCTCAATAAGGTGCAATATTGAGCCATATTTCTGATAAAGCTGATCGTAGTATGGTGTAATCAAGTTTAAGATGTTTGAAGTTGAACGATAATGTTCTTCAGCTTGATACCCTATCAAAGATGTCACAAACTTGCACGGCATCATACTTCAGCTAAAGACAAATAAACCCTACAGCAAATGTGCACCATATTAAGGGGGTTTGTATGTTTTAACAGTATGCAGAGTGCGACGTGGTTTATGCGAAGTGTAACAAAATGTATACTTCTTTTGTGCCACTTTAAAATAGTGCTTGTTTTGTATGAAATTTTCTTTGCCTTCAATCTGTATCAATCCATCTTTTGATGAATGTATATTTCGGAAAATTTTATGAACTTCCCAAAAATTTCGTTAAAGATTGTAGAGGTAATAACGTTTGTCATATACTAACAACAAGGCTACCAATAAAGTGCTCCATGTGAAAGCATATATTGTACTTAGGACATAAAATTGCTTACTTAGTCCCTTTATATTTATTTTGTGCGAAATAATGTAAAATTACGTGCTTAAAATTCTATAAATAAGTAATTTCAGGCAAAGTCACATACTTTCGAAATTAAAAGATGCATACTTTTAAGTACGAAATTTTTGTGTACGTGAATTTCAAGCATGAAATTCCTCATACAGTGCGTTTTACTCTGTCATGTGTAATTATTATTTGCACATTTCTAAGAATATGAAACTCGAGGAAATACCTTTTTTTTTGTTAATAACATTTAATATTTTTCTAAAAGCCTGTATACAATGTAAATTATTTCGAACAATAAAATGTAGTTTATTTTTAATAGTTGGGTAGAAAATAATAACAAGTTAAAATATTTTTACTAGGCAAGTGAGTTGAAGTTAGTTAAGTTGTAAGATTTAACACTGTCCATTATGTTTATCGTAATTAAAAATTTTTTCAGTGCTCTACTACTAATTACCTAATCATAAAGCCTCAATGATTCAAAAGCGAAACTACAACAAACAATAGTTAATTTTGTGCTGTTTTATACAACAAAGACAATTTGCACTGTGTAAATTTGAATTGAAATTAGCCATTGTATTTTCTAATACAAAGATAATCATAGTCTTAAAAAAATCGAATTATTATTATTATTATTATTATTAATTAGTTTAAAATAATTAATAAGTCGAAAGTGCTTTATTTCCATTTAATAAAAGAAAATATACATATCTTTGCATAATAATCATCAACAGCAGCAACAACAAAGATTTGTGTTTAATGCATTTAAATTTTAAAAAGGGGACAGCAAAAAATATCTCTCTCATAAAGAACGCTTTTATATACGCCTCATGTGATATATGCTATTTATGGTGTATCATGTATGTATACAAAACCCTCGGTAACTCTTGCGTTGATTACATTAGCCAAAACATACTCCATGGTATTAGTTCAGATAGTATTGGATGAAATAAATTCAGCAAATCAGAATTATTCAGATACAAGATTCTGTGTACCAAGAATTTGCCTCCGAGAGGAAGCCGTATTAGATATTAGTGTCTGGGCTGTTTACAACAACCCGAGCATGTAATTTTCTGTAAAGGTATCTAAAGGAAATTCGGCCTTTGCGTCTCTGCATTGTGAGTCAAAATTGCGTCAATTGTAAGTGCTCCAAACATTATTCTTCAGGAATGAAATTATGTACATATTAGCAGTTATAACTCTAAGTTAGTAAAAATCTTCGAAACATATTAAAAATATTTCGGGTAAGACATCCAATATATTTAATTTTATTTAAAATTTTAATTTACGGCTGATTGATTTTTGTGTTTGTGGATCTGGAAAGCAAGGAAACTCCAGTATCATCAATAGAGCAAACTAAATTTCGCGGAAGAATTTTTGATAGAACTAATTCTGAAAGGAATTTAAAAAATTTGAAAAGGAATCACGGATATTAAAGCGATGATAACCTCCCACTGTTAACACGAAGGCCAAATGACTCTAACCCGTGATTCGTTTACCACCAGAAATAGTTTATAAAAGCACAATGGTTGCCGAGAGCTGGTAGAAGAAATTAAAACGACCACTTTCCACTGCGATTGAAAACAAAATCAACATTATTGATCACATTATTGCTTGAACCCCGCAACCAACGCGGATCCCCACCCGATTTATTAGAAAAAAAATAACTCCTAGACGTTACGGTTATTGCATTCACTTCCAATACACTGAGAAAATAATTAGGATCAAAATTACAAAAATATGGTAAAATTTACTGTGTTTCTGTTTTTATAGGAATGGATAATTTTAACAAAAAATATGGTTTTATAATATGTGCTAAAATTTGGCAAATGTGGCAAAATTTGGCAATTTTATCGCAACACTTTAGAGCATGACGTAAAAAAAAATTTAATTGGTTAATTTTTTTCCCTTCAGTTTTTCACTTCTTACTAAACGTGTGGTAGAAAGAACTATAATTATTAAAACAAGAATTTCAGGTAAACCGTTATCAAATGAACTGAAAATTTACTAAATAACTGGTTAAAATATCGTATATTTTGGTTTTATTGGGCAGAATTACTAATTTTTTGTCAGAAATATCATTAGCATACAGTAAGGCAATTTTACCTGAATTTTTTTCTTCGTGTGAAATCTTACTATATCGTGAACTGCTACATAGTGATATTATATAGTGATCTGTACTACATAGAGGTCTATACCATATAATGGTCATTAGTCCCTGAATCAAGTTTAAATACTATCAAACATATATTCATATATTTTTACAGGCTGTAATGCTTCCTTAAATTTATAGAAATATCCTCATAATAATAGATTTATCGTATACCAAAACTTCCAGCTAAAGAACATCCTGAATAAGTTAACTTGATTCGCGATGGCTCAGGGGATAAAGCTTTAGCCTTCCAATGAGGCGAACCGAGTTCAAATCTCAGTCGATACGAATTCCGCATCCAGCTAGCACCGACCACGGTGCTGACGTGAATATCCTCAGTGGTAGACGGATTATAGGTTAGTGTCCCCTTGCCGTCAAGCTAACCGTGGGAGGTTCTTATGGTCTTCCTCTACATGTTACGCAAATGCGAGTTAGATCCATCAAAAAGTCCCCCGTGAAGCCAATTTCTCGCAATACTCGATCCAGGAGTTCCCTTGTCTTCTGGATTGGGTTCAAAATTACAAGGCTACGGAGTTGAACATTAGTTGTCTTAAACCCATAAATTTGGGTCGGCTGTTCAACGACGTTTATAAAATAAAATATAACATAAACTAACTTAAAAACTGATACATTTAATACTATAAATAACTAAAAGATAATATTGAATTCAAATTTCTCTAACAATAGTTCTCAGTGGTTATGCAAATATGTACAATTATAATATTTCACTGTTTTTTGATATTAGATAGTTAATAACATTAACAAAAATATTTTAAAATGGAAACCACTATTCCATACAAGCATGGAATATACCTGGCAAAGCAGTTTGTACTCTTAATCTAAGGAAGAAGACATTTATAAAGGTCATATCTTCAATAGAATTGCCAGTTATGCTCCGCTTTACTAAAATAGAAATTTTATGAATGAATTTTATGGGTTTAGTGACTCTCTATTCCGAAACTACTTCATATTTAACGATCACTGTTCTTTAGAGGGTATAATAAAAGCCATATGGAAGCGCAAGCATTAAAACATTTGCAATATATTTTATGATGTTGCAGTTGAAAGCATTACTCATTTGAGCTGAAACTTTAACTTTTGCAGTTTTGCATTCTACTCTAGAAGACACTGCAGATACGTTAACGTTGGATGTCAAAAATATAGAAAAATTGAATTATTAACTAATAACAATGGATGTTATGAGAGAAATAAATAAAAAAAAAACATGAAAATTATTCATAATAAAATGTAAAATGTATATAAATATTAAAGCAAAAAAATATATATATTTGAAATTAAGCATAAACTACCGTTGTTTCAAATGAAGTAAGTTAAAGAAATTTATAATATAGGAATTTACATACAGATGAAACATTTATCATAAATTTAAAATTATTATTTGTGGGCTTAAAAGTTTAAATAGATGCCTAGATAAGCGTTACTTAATTTATAATATTATCTGGGCTAACTTGGTAAAATTAATAAGCATAATTGAAACAAAATTGTTACACTGCTATTTGAACGTTTGTACAGCTATTTTGAGTAACGATTTGAATTCTCTAGCTTATCTCACAGTTTCTCATAGCTCTTCATTGCCAACACGAGAGTAGAAATTTCACTTATTTCGTTGTGTTTTATAAAATATAATCTGCATATAATTAGATCCATTTTGATTATTATCATTATTATTTAATAAAATATTTTTGCAGCAGGGACATTTCACAATTTATGCTTAATTTTTTATTGAAACATATTTTATTATATATATTGTAAACAATTTAATGAATTGAATCGATAATAATCTAATAACTGATGTATCATTAGAAATAATACAGATTATAAAAAAAAAAATACAATATTAAAAGCAATTCATGATTTCATTACACAATAAGCGGTATAATCCACACCATATATTGTATCAATAAATTATGAATTGCTTGCAATATTGTATATTTTGTAATATGTATTATTTCAAAAAATATATTAGTTATTAGATTAAAATTTAGAGTTTTTACAAACTTTTTTTTACACTTTTCAACCTAGATTGTTTATCTTATCATAAAAGTTTTGTAATAACATATTTTTTGAGACTTCAAATAAAATATTTCAAATAAAAATAAAAGATAGTATATAAATATTATTTTTAATTGCTAATATCAGCATTTTTGTAAGAAGAAACATTATCTGAAATGCATTTTATTTTTGTGTGCTTAATTAATTGAATAACACAAATATTATATTATGACACCACAATAAAATGCATTGATTTACAATATAATTTTTTGTATGATTTCTGTATGGATAAATATAAACGATAAACATGTTACAGGAAGTTAAACAATTAATCCTGCCCGTGACATTTTATCGAAAATCGATGCTCAAAGAAGAAAGTAATCTCAATTAAAAACTCATCATGAAATGCCAATTTGATGCTTCAACAGCTTAATGATGTTAAATATTCAACAACTACAGCTTAAAGCTTTTTTTTTTAAATTCCCACAATTTATGAGGCTTACATAATGCGGAAAAGGGAAGCCTTTTGCACATGTTTTTATAGTTATATCGATTAGTCGAATTTTTTTTCTGTTTCCAAATAATTACCGTGAAATTATTGAAACTGTTTTGAAATCAATGCTTCATTATTAAAGGGTAACCAGAAAATTATTTTGTCAATAGTTTTAAAGAGTTAATTTTAAATTTGCCATGTTATTTTAAATTCAATATGTGATATATCTGTCATGGTCAATTTGAATAGTCGGTGATTAATAATACTAACCAGTCAATATTAATAATAACCAATTAAGCCAGTTAAAGTGAATAATTTAAGAGAGTTTATCGCATTAACTGCTTATTATTAATAATAACCAATGAAGTTTGGTGAATGTCATTCTTTCACGATTTCATTGGGGATATTTCCGTTTTATGATCCGCCACTCCAACTATAATCACCATGGCATCGAATTGATTTTAAACTGGAAAAATAAAAATATATAAAAATAAAAATATATAAAAATAAAAATATATAAAAATAAAAACATATAAAAATAAAAATATATAAAAATAAAAATATATAAAAATAAAAAATAAAATAAAAAAAGCAAGTAGATGTTTACTTGGAGGAGGCTACAAGTTGGTCCCTTTCTGCGATGTATTTTTCTTTAGTTTCACGCGGGCCACTGCCTGGAAGTTGCCAAGACTTGGCAATTATTCTGCCACAGATCACGATACGAAAATTTTCCCTTTTTATTTCTCACTTTGCCCAAAAGAATCGGTTTTTATTAGCTTTGACCAATTATCATTAATAATAACCGGATTTCTAACTTTAACCGTAACACATATTCAAAGAGGCCCACCCATGTACCAGGCCCACCCACCATGTACCTGCTTTATAAACCGTGTATTCACATAGACCAAACTTCAGTGGTTATTATTAATAATAACCGGTTAAAAAAACTAATTTACGATATTTCTCACCTTAACCAACAAAAGTGGCTATTATTATTATTGACCGATTAGTATTTTATTATTAATAATAACCGGATTTATTACTTTAACCATAACATATCCATTAAAATATTATGTTTCATTCGTAGCAGTGTATGGATAGACTTGATGTTTAAGAGCAAAGGATAAAAGCAGTTTATTTTAGTTCAATTTTTAAAGTAATAGTAAAGGAAAATTCCAAATTTGTATTTTTCTATTAAAAATGTTACATTAAGAAAAGAATTTGATCAAAACTATCAGGATATGGTAAAATTAACCCGGTAGGAAGCGCGCCTCACTTACGTACACAAAAACGCTCGTGGGGTCTCCATGGACTCCATAAGCCAAAATAATAGTTAAAGCTTTTTTTCCCCGTAACATTTAAAAGCAAAATGATTATAATTATAAAATTTGAGTTTTTTAAAGATAATTAACGCACGAAATCATTAAAATACTCCCAGTAATTCCAAAATTAGCATATTTATTATACGTAACTTACTCTACATTGTCTTTTTTATCTAGTCGTTATTAATGTAGTTTTAACATATACTAAGAGTATGCTCTTTGCGCAAAAAAATTTCACTTGTTAAATATGCAGTTGATGATTTATTTTTGTCTTTATTAAGTGGGCAGCTATCAGAGCTTTTTTCTTTGAAGTGGGTTCATTTTCGTTGTTGCATGCATCTAGGCAGTCTTTGGGAAGGTTTTCCTGCTGGAAACTTCTTTCAATGAAATTCTTTAAGTCTCAGAGCTGGGAGTACCAGGACTCTGACGTTGTGTAAACCAGTTCGAACATTGGTCTTGAATTTTTTTTTTTCGCAATGTACATTAATCTTTTCCAATAAAACGATTGTTGTTTGCAGCATCTTCTTGAACGGAACCTTCATCTAATTCTGATTGTGAGTCATGATCAATCATAATTTCGTGATAAGAATTGCATTCTGCTTCAGAAAAAGTTTCTTCCTCACTCTCAAATTCATCCAAAGGCTTTTGTAGCCTCTCAATTTCCTTTTTGTACGGAGTCGCCATGTTGCAGCTGATAAAAAACATCCGAACACAAAGCGTAGCAGTGTTCAAATTCATCTTTTCGACTAACGCGAAAAGGAGCGGGGCCCAAAATTCTATTAACAAAATCATCTGGGGTCCATATGGACCCCTGCTCATCCTGCCGGGTTAACCATGTTTTTGTCTGTATGGAAATTCAAGAAAGATCGGTAAATGCTTCCGAAATAAGGGATTTTTGTAAAATTAATAATAACATATTGTTTTTTAATATATGATAAAATTTTGTAATTTTATCATGATATCTTAGAACATGGCATGAAAACTATTTAGTCGGTTAAATTTACTTTTCAGTTTTGCACTTTTCACTTTATGTGTGGTAATAAGAACTATGCTTTTGAAAAACCACAATTTCCGGCAAACTATTGCGAAATGAATGGAAAAATTACCAAATGAATGGTTCAAATACCATATATTTTATATTCATTTTTTTTTACTGGAAATGTCATAACTATACAGTAAGGTAATTATTCCAGACTTGTTTTCTCCATGTAAATTGACTTTTTTTTACCCTAAATTAAAATTAAGTTTTAATTATTAAAAAAATTATTTATCTAAAAGCGTTTAAAGTAAGATAAAAAAGTAAATTATGTTGAAAATGAAGGAACCCTTAGATTTTATTATAGACCAGCCTCAATTGAAAAACCACAATTATAGTACCTAAGTAGCTCTATGTTCTGGCTCTATGGGAACACCAAAAAATCACTGGTTAATACATAAGCTTAAAAAGATTTAAATCGGATGAATAGTTTCTGTGGTATTGATAGGCTGTAGGTTGAAATATTCCTATGAATAACGCAATTGGAATTTCAAGGCTTCCATATATAACATAACTCTACATGGACTGCCGTCATTCCTAAAACAAATTCTCACTTTAGAAAATTATTTTGATAAACTTTAACTTACTGAAAACAATCAGAAAGTGTAAAAAAAAAGATTCGAAGAAATGTTTGAGGAATTTTTTACTTTCAATTAGCAGTTTTGGAAAAACAAAATTTAATATCCTTGAGAAAAAATTCAATTTGAAAATCCATTGCGCATCTTTTTTTTCCACATACATGTCAAAAGTTCAATATTACGTAGCAAAAACGCAATGTATACACTTCTACTTTCAGATCCTGATAGTATAGGAAATATTCCCTATCTAGGAAGACAATCTAGGAAGTATTCTCACATGGTACCGAAGTATAAAATCTCAATTAATGACTTTTTTGAATTTGAAAATTATTGCACATCAATAACAGTAATAGTTTAGAAATGTTATACTTTATTTTACCAATTATGCTTTAATATTTTTATATCGCTAATAACTGACAAATCAATATATTTTATCCTATACGGTACATTCGTATAACAGTTCTGTTGATTCAATTCTACACAGAGAAAAAAATTATGGTCGAAACTAGACACTTCCAGACTATGATGAAATATACTGTGTTTCTGGCTCAATAGGAACATAAAAAAATTTTGGTTTTTCTACCGAAGCGCTTTGATTATAATTTCTGTACAATTTTCGATAAAATGTAGTCTTATAATATGTGATAAAATGTGTTAATTTTATTATGATGCCTTAGAGCATGGCATAAAAACCATTTATTCCGTTAATTTTTCTTTTCAGTTGTGTATTTTTTACTAAAAGTGTGGTTATAAAAACAATGATTTTGAAAACCAGTATTTCTGGTAAATCGTTACCTTATGACCGGAAAAAATTACCTTGTGAATAGTTTAAATATCGTACATTTTGATCTTATAACTTGTGATAAACCTTGGTAAATATGGTAACATTTCGTAATTTTATCATGATATCCTAGAGAGCATGGAATAAAAACCATTTATTTGGACAAATTTACTTTTCAATTTTGTAATTATACTAAATGTGTGGTAATAAAAACTATGATTTTGAAAACCGAAATTTTCGGGACACCATTTTCCAAAAAATTACATATGGATGGTTTAAATACAATTGTTATGGTTGTATTTACCAGAAATGCCATTACAGTGCTGTAATTTTATCATAATTGTTTTGTCTGCCAAAGCTTTATCACATGCATGTGGAAACAATTTCATTCAAATACCTGCCGATTGCATTATCTGTTTATGTGAATACAATAAAATAATTACAAATAAATTACAAATCCCAATTTTAAGAGGAATCTGATGAAAATAAGCCATACGCATTTTTTTTTTTTTTTTTTTGCTTAGTTATCCAGGAAATAATCGCAATATTTTTTTATACAGATTCTAAGACAAATCTGTAACAGACAAAATAAATAAACACGATGTATTTGAAGTTTAGTAAAATTGCTGTGCTATGCATTTATAAGAATTCATATCATGTGGTACTAAAAATCTATTGCTATTGAACATATGTATTTATTGAAAGAAAAAAACATAATAAAACAAATAAATAAAAATGAAAAATAAAAAAAGGAAAAAAACTTTAACCTTTGAAGATATCGCTGTATTCAATTTCATATGTTAATAAGCAGGTTCGATAAAAATCTAGCAGCAAACATTCCAATACTTTTTTTATAACTTTGTGTGTGTGATAAAATACATGAATTTTTAAAAAAAATGAATTTGAATCAACAGATATATTAATATAACAAAAAAGTTGCGTTAAAATGAAGTAATCGAATTCATGGATCAATGTAAAAAGAAACATCTGCTTCTAAAGAAAGTTAGAAAACAAGTAATAAGGAAAGCAATGTACTCTTAGAAGAAATATAAAAGTGACAATTGTCCAAACACAGCATGAAAGGGAAATTCTTAAGAATAGTCGTATTTCTTATGACAATTTCCTTCACTTTCATAATTTATTTCCCTTTTCTATTTTCTTCCTTTTATTTATTCTTTCCTATAATTCTTTCAAAAATAGAAAAAAAAGTTCCAGTAGCTTTTTCATCTTCTTCTTTATTTTTACATTTCAAGAAGTGCATTGTAATGAGGGAAATTTTGGGTTATGCATCTTGTCAAAATCTACTGAAATTTTAAGATTTTTACTGATAGTGTTTTCAATTCTTTTATTATACCCATTATATACAATATTAAGAGACGGTAAATTTTAATCAGATTTTCTAATCAAACTTTAACCAAACTTCTGTGATCTATGTTAACATTTTTCAATCACTTTCTAAAATCTTCTAAATAAGTTTAAGCTGTATGGAAAATAGTACCATTTATCTTTTCCAAAAATAAATTTTTTGAAAATATCATTTTCACCATTCACATGGTGTCATTTGATAGTTTTTGAAACTAGTCTTCTTTCATTTCAACTATGAAGCGAAGTTCCATATAACTGTCTGTTGTATTACTTAAATCACCTTCACAGTCAAATTATTATCTGCACATCTATAATCCACATCTAAAACATGCATTTTACATTTTTGGGAATTTTCAAAAACATTTCAGTTGGGTCTCGTTCAAGTGCTCTGAGGTAGAAAACGTGTGCTGCCATCTATTTATTCAATACCAAACAAATCAGTTAACGATAGAAAATTTCACATGAGGTGCAGGAGAAAATAGTGTATGTTTTCAATTTTTCAGAAATCTTTTAATAAAAGGGTAGCTGATTAAGTCAAACCTATATAGCCTCACTTTCTATTGGGCATCAAATCTCATTCTCCAGGACACAATACTGCTATGTCTCTGCAAACTTCTATTATCTAGTTGGAACATCTAGTTGCTTTTAATATTTAAATAAATTTTTCTTAGTCTGTATTTTTACAAAAGCTTTAAACATGCATTTTATTTAATAGTTAATCTCATGTTTAAATATTTTCTATAAAATCTAACTAATGTAATTTGCAGAATATTAATTAGTTTCAAAATGCATGAATTTGTATAAATACAATTTCTTTGATACATTAAAAGCTTTCCAAAGTCGAGCATTAAATATTAATAAAAGTAACAATAGTACCCGTTTCTAATGTCTTAAATCTGTAAGAGAAAAATCATTTTCAAAATCAGTCAAATCATAACCTGTATTTAAGAATAACTTTAAATTCATTGCCTCCTGAAAATCTAATGTTATCTCATTTCCAAAACATCTGTTAAAATAGCTTATGTACGCAGAAATCGAAATTTAGAAAGTTAATGCATTGATGAATTTTTAAATCTATTGCAATAAATGCAATGTATTTGTTAAAATAGCTTAAAAGCTAATGGTAGAGCTTTTATAGCTTAAGGAATTGAAAAGTGCTGCAGAAGTGTTTGATGTTTTAGCGTATGGAAGTGAAATCTCATTATTGAATTTTATTTATGGTGTTTTCATTCATGTATTGCAATAGATTTTAAGATATTCGTAATTAAACTTTCTTCTAAATATATTTTTAAGCAATATTATTTATTTTGATGGTGTTTTGACTGACATGAAAATATATTTTCATAGTAGTTTTGTCATTTTCGGACTTACAAACACAATAGTAATTAAAACTGTTTGTTAAATGCACAACCACTCTCCAAAAAATTCCGCATAAAATTAATGCATAAAGCACCGGTACATTGGGTGCATTATCTTAAAAAACGATTTTAACCGTAAAATAATATATAGTAATATTTATTTAATTCAGGTAATTCAGTGATTTTATGCTTATTATTACTGTAAAAATTACGGTATTTCAGATTTTTTGTTTCGTAACACGTTCAGATAAAAATGGATATTAATCTAAAAAGTACCGGCACCCTGAGTAGTGGTACATTTTACCGTAATTTGATCCTGATTTTTTTACAGTGTACTGCTCAGTTTATTTTAATGGATCACGTAAAATAAAAAAGAAAATAACTACTCATTTATAAATTTTAGGATTATTGAATATTTACTTGAAGAGTGATTGAAAAGTGGTGAGATGGTTAAGTGATTCAGTAATTTAGTGATTTCTTGAATTGAATAAAGGATTTGAGATTTTCTCTAACTAATGATTCTAATATGTTTAATATTATTTGTTATTTTGAATCAGCTATTAAGATATTTTAGTAGTCAATACATGGATTCCTTAATTTTTTTTATTTAATTCTTAAATTTGGCAAAAAATATTCTAACTTCCATACATGACTTGCATTTTTGATTTCATGATGTACGGAGATGTCCTATGGGGCCTGTATCTACAGACACACCCTGCAGGCCATTTTCGAAATTAATAATTTTAATATTTAAATTCGTAGATTCATATTTATAAAAAATCGTTGGAGATCCCAAATAGCAAAAAATATATATTTTTTAAAAAATTCAATCTGACTTTTCAATAAATTGATTTAATGATATATTTTGTCTTTCCTAATCATTGTGAGAGGGGAATATGAACAAATGTATAATAATTTTCTTCAATGATTATTTTAATTCATCGGTATATTTTTTCAAGTGCTATTTCCCGCAAATAGACATTTCTTTTTCAATAAATGGTTACCAACGTCTGCAGGTAAAATATTCCAACCAGAACTGTGGTAGCTCAGGGGATAGAGCGTACGCCTTCCAATGATGTGAACCGGATTCAATTCCCAGCTATGGCTGGTCGATAAGAGTTCCGCACCTGGCTCGCTCGGACCACAGTGCTGATGTAAAATTTCCTCAATGGTAGACCACTTCCACTAATCCACTTGTCACCAGGCTAAGAGTGGGAGGTTTTCGTAGTTTTCCTCTACATGTAACGCAAATGTGGGTCAGTTCCACCAAAAAGTCCTCCACGAAGAAAAATTTATCCTTATACTTGATCCAGGAGTTCCCTTGTCTTCTGGATTGGATTCAAAATGACAAGGCTACGGAGTTGAACATTAGTAGTCGTGAACCCGAAATTCGGTCGACTGTTCAACGACGATCATAAAATATAAAATCTAACATTTAGAAAATAATTATCCAACTTAACTAGTAATGAAAGTTAAAAAAAATCTTTAATGGCACATTTGTAATGGTGAAAAAAAGAATAATAGCAGCTATGCATAGTTATTTTAGTATCTTGATCATCATTAGTTGTTTTATATTTACTTTAAATTTTGATAAGTAGCAAAAGACAACTAGTGGTAATCGTATAATAGCTTTTTTTCGCTTTTAGTTAAGTTGAGTGGCAATTTGTTCTTCCCTTTTCTTTAATTCTAAAAATAATTACACAATTAAATCATTTTAAATATATAAAGAAAAATAGGCAATTATTGTTCATTTAGTAAAAATTGGCATTAGTTGTTTAGCGTCTATAAACATTTAGTAGAAATTTGCAATGTTTAGTCTTACCGTTACTGCGTGTTTTACACCAACCTAAATAGTAGCCGTTTATTACCGTGATACAGTGTATTAGTTAAGTGATACAGTTAAGTTAATAATTAATAATAAATAATTAATGTAACTTTAATTTAATACTTATAATTGAACCGTGGTGGCTCTCTATGAGGAGACTCTATGAGGCTCTCTATGAGGTTTCCGTGGTTTTCCTCTACATGTAACGCAAATGTGGGTCGGTTCAACCAAAAAGTCCTCCACGAAGAAAAATTTATTCTTATACTTGATCGATCCAGGAGTTCCCTTGTCTTCTGGATTGGATTCAAAATGTCAAGGCTACGGAGTTGAACATTAGTAGTCGTAACCCAAAAAATTTGGGCCAGCTGTTCAACGACGGTTATAAAATAAAAAATTTTCCAACCCACACTAATTTTAAATTTTTTTTCTTGATACTGACCGAATGGACAAAATAATTCGAAACTGTTAATGTTTTGTAACTGTAACTGTTTTCATTTAATTAAAAAAAATAGTACATTAAGAAACTATTGAATATTTTGCTTTGATGAATATAGAATAGAAAGGTAGGAAAATACTGAGCGTAGATATGTATGAGCGTAGATATGTATTTATGTATGAGCGTGTCTTCTGGATTGGATTCAAAATGTCAAGGCTACGGAGTTGAATATTAGTAGTCGTAACCCAAAAAATTTGGGCCAGCTGTTCAACGACGGTTATAAAATAAAAAATTTTCCAACCCACACTAATTTTAAAATTGTTTTCTTGATACTGACCGAATGGACAAAATAATTCGAAACTGTTAATGTTTTGTAACTGTAACTGTTTTCATTTAATTAAAAAAAAATAGTACATTAAGAAACTAGTGAATATTTTGCTTTGATGAATATAGAATAGAAAGGTAGGAAAATACTGAGCGTAGATATCCAAAACAAGGAAAATACTTAAAAGAGAAAGCATATCTATTTTCTTCCATATTCTATATTTTATTTATCTGGAAAGAGACACGTTTTAAATTTCTCATGCATGTAAAAAACACGTGTGCGAAAGACAAAATATGCGAAAACAAACTAAGGTAGTGAGCTATTTTACATTTGACACAAAGAAAAAAAAAAATGTTCAGAAAGATCTATTTTTTTCTGTGGTAACGGGTTCGGATAATCACTTGAGACTATAAAAAAGAAGAATTTCAAGAAAAGAAATTTGAATTGCAAATTACAAACTTGCATTTTGAATCCTTGTACTTGCATTTTGTTGAAGAAAAATATAAAGTTTAAGAAATAGGTTCATGTTAGTCTTTCGTCATGGAATTGTATTGGCGGCGACATGAATGTATTGGCGACCAATAAATTTCGTTAATAAACGAGTTCATAGACATATTTATAAATAGTCTATCTCGTAACATTAGTATATAATAAATAATTAATGTGCAAATTGTAATGAATCTGTAATGTTGTAAAAATTATTCATTAAACATTTTGCAAATAATAAACTTTTGAAGGGGCTGTTTATGTTATACTTATATTAATATTTTTGAGCCCCTTCTCCTTTTTGTCAATGGTCATACTATAATACATAGGTACAAGCAATACATATATAGCGCACTATATCCAATCTTACACACTATATTACACTGTTATTTATTTTCTTCAGAATTTTTTCTAAGATTTTTAAGTTGCAGATTTTTATTTAAAATTGATAAAATCATAAAATACCTCGACTGTAATCTTTGTCACGTATGAAGGATGAATTAATTACCCGTATAAAAAGTTTTATTATGATTAGTGCTGCTAGTGCACTTCTTAAAAGATGGAATTAATAATGTTAACTACAGTTAAATTTGAATTCGAATCCGGATCAAATTAAGATATAATATACCGATATTTTGTGTGCACCATCCGTAAAATCCATTGTTACAGTAAAACATTATACCGTAATTTTTACAGTAATATTTTTTTAAATTTACGGTATAATTCTATGGTATACATTGTTGTTAAAATAACATGTTCTGGAAGAATTAGATTTTGCGTTGAAAAGTACCAGTTGCTCTATTGCGTTTGCTTCATTACGTTAGAAAATCTCTTGGAAATCTCGTACTTGATATTTGAACATGCAACAAAACATAAGGTTTCTTTTCCTGTAAATATCACATAATTAAAAATTACCTAAGTTGCAGTGTGAAGACCAAGGGGAAAGACCAGACGATTAGAACGCCATTTGTTGCATTTTGAAGATATTTAAATTTTAACGAATCAATAACGTGGAAAGTCGGTCTGTTCTTCCGACAGTTATTACACGCTGCTTATAGTGAAATTTAAAAAGAAAAAAAAGTGCATTAATTTTACTAAAAATACCTTTATGCTAATGTTTTAGTAAAATTACAATACTGTAAGGTAATAGCGACTCTGGTAGAAAAAAAACTTTAATTATGGCAGGGCTCGAAAAACCGCCCGTTCGCCCGTCCTCGGCGGTCAAAAATTCACCGCGGACAACAAATTTCTCGAATCCGACGTCCGCGTGGACGGCCATTTTCCCATTAAAGTTCGTGATACATTTTCAATTTTTGTTATCTTACAAGAGTCTATCGCCTCACTTCTATAATGACCCTCTAATCTAGAAATACAGCAACATACTGCGCTTGGTGGAATTGATGTTTTCTCTGTCTGGGAGTACTGCAGCGGTTGAAAAGAGCTTTTCAGTAATGAACTTATAAAAAAACACATTACGTACTGGTCTTAACAAGAAGCGTTAAACGCAATTATGAACATCTACTTAAATGGAAAACCCCTTTCAAATTTTTGAGCACAAACCTTTGTAAATCATTAGATTGATTGTGGAACTGGCAAACGTCATATTTGATTCATTTGAAAAACGCAGTACCCTCGGATAAATTGACATTCCAGATAACTTGACCTTTGTCATTTAAATTATTCCATTTTAGAAATACATTATTTCATAAAATAAATACTAGGTTACTATTAGTAACCTAGTATTTCTTTTATAACTATTTAATGTTATCCTAGTATTTGTAATCCTAATAACTACTAATTCATAGTGCAATTTATATGATAAATGTTTGTAATAAATAAGAGAAAATCATATTTTTATTTATTTAGAAGTGACGGGTTAGTTTAAAAGGATGACGGGTACATTTATGGACAAGCCGTCCTCGGGGACGGTTAAAATTTCCGAGTTTTTTCGAGCCCTGAATTATGGTTAACAAAGCCAAAGTATACGGTGTTTAAGCCTTTCATTTGGCATTTTTTACTGTTCGTGTAGTAACGGTTTACCGACTAAAAGGCTAACTAGTAACGGCTTAAATTCTGATTTTCAAAATAATATTCCTTATCAACACACATTTAGTAAACAAATACTTTAATGGAAGGTAAATTTAACCAAAAAAGTGGTTCTTATGCCCTTCTCTAAAGTATTACAATAAAATTACCAAATATTATTACGTTTACAAAATTTTTGTCTATACTACAAGGACATGATTTATTATTAATTTTACTTAAATCATATTACTTAATTTATATTATCATTTATTTAAATTATAAATTTATTTAAGTACTTCCGTAAAAATTAATAAGTCCTTTGGTGTTCCCATAAAGCCAGAAACTCGAAAACTTGTACTACATTCTCGTAGATTTGTCCATACAATCCCCCCCCCCTTAACAGACACTCTTTATTTGTGCAAAATCATTTTTTTCTCCAAATCACACACACACACAGCTTTTATAGAAATAAACCAATTTTCCTTTGCGATCTTATTTGTTAAGGAAATTATCATGCAATCACCCATTTAAGAGTTCCTCCTTTTCTTTTTCATTTTAAATAATAGGAAACTTGTCTTTTTTAAATAAAATGTTTTATCGGTTTTAAATTGGCATTGTGAACATCATGATTGCGAAATATTGACCCTTTTTTTGCAAAAACAATAATATTATAAGCTTTTTATATAAGACATTTTTCAGTTATTTATATTGGTTTCGGTAGGTACACAAAGTTATAAATTATAAAATTAAACTTACACTGAAAATTTTGCTGCGAGTTAAAATGAAACGTAATTGCTGTCAAATGTTTTCACTTCTTGAAAATTGCCTTCTTATAACATAAAAAATAGATGACGTGCATGACATATTTCTGCAACAATCACTAACCTATTTTTCCACTCTACTTTTTTTAATAGTATTTCAAGTATTTAAAGATAAATTCAAAAATAAAAACGAATACATTTTTATGCCTTATTAAACTGAAATTTATGAAATATTCAATGCATTCTGTTACTCAACAAAAAGTCATCAATAATCCTTTTTAAGGAGTGAATATTTAAGTAGTAAAATATGGCGTAAACTACGATGCTGCAAATGAATGTCAAGAATTTTCCAAGAAAAGAGATTTTTGTGACTCAGAAAATGATATCGTTTTAACTGGGAATGTTGCCAGATTCTAAATAAAGCTTAGTTTTATTATTTTTTTCACATCCTTCCTATGGTGGAAGATTTTACGAGCTCATCCAAATCCATTAAACACAAGCAGCATTGTTGGCTCCACTATCACAAATTTAAGTTATACATCACCCGAAATCTTTCCAAGCGATAAAAATACTAAAGAACTATTTCATTTTGAGACATATTTTTCACACCATCAATAGAAGTTCCTAAGAGAAGTTAAAAAAAGTTACACAATGGAAGATGCAGTACTGGAACGCTTCTAAAAATAGGTCAGCTTATGCATTATTTAATGTTTCAAGTTTTGATAAATAGACAAATTGCTACAATGAGTTTGGTTTTGATTTCTTTTTTTTTTTTCAAAGTTAGAGAATAATTATCATTCTTCTACAGATATATAGATCTATAAAAGATGTTTCTCCTTTTTATGAAAATGCAATAAAAATACATTTTTAATACTGATTCTTAGCGTGAATATCTCAAATTAATACTTAAATAAAAAGCTATAAAGCAAAGTATCATTTAATATTTTCGCAGGCTAATAAGGATATCAAAATGAACTTAATAGGCACTCCTATAATATCAAAATATCGGTCAATGAGTTATGGAGGTTAATGTTCTTTAAATCAAAGACAAATGGCTTGATGTAGTCAGTATTTCGCACCGGTCACCTTTATTTCCTAGACTAGCTGGTACATCCTGTAGCAGAATTTATGGAGCAAATCTGTAATATTATCTTTAAAAATCCTTGTATGTCAGCTATCCCAACCTAATCAGACAGACATTATTAGAAAGAATGATGCCAACAGTTTAGAGTGGTATTTTATTTGTGATTATTTTTTTCTTTGTAACCGTCGTTAAACAGCCAACCTAATTTTTGAGTTTACGACTACTAATGTTCAATTTTGCAGCCATGTAATTTTGATCCCAATCAAAACGAGTAGGGAATTCATGGATCAAGTATTGGGAGACATATATCTTCGTGGTAGACTTTTTGATGGAACTAACTCCCATTTGCCTAACATGGAGAGCAAAATCACGAACATCTGCCATGGGTAGCCATCAATAACTAGAGAGACAGAATAATATGCAAAATAATATTCTGTAATAATCAAGAGTGCTGACGGTTACCGGTCTGGTACCCATTGATATGAATTGCAAATATGAATACACTAGGGTTAGAAATCCAGATTTTCACAATGACAGCTCAGGTATTCGGAACCTTAACCACACTGAGAAAATCACAGTGAGTCCTACACAAAGGAAAAACGTATGAACAAAACTTCCAGAATATGGAAAAATTTACCGTGTTATTTTAATACCAAAGAGCTCAGTAATTTTTATCGAATGATTTAAATGATTTCGATTTATCACAGCATAATAGCGTCTTATATATATGTGATGAAATTTTGTAATTTTATTATGCTACCTTAGGTCATGACTTTAAAACCGTTTATTTTAATTACTTTTATGATTCACATTATTTACTAAATGTTTGGTGTTAGTGGTATATAATAATAAATTGATAAAAGGTAATAAGAACTATTCGAATAAATGGTTGTAAAAACTTAGAATAAATAGCTGGGATGGAATAAATGGTAATAAACTAAACTCAGGAGCGCGACAGCCCATAGAGAGCAAAGGCCTACTGTGTCCATCTCAGTTTTCTTGACCTTGGGCTTTGAGGTGCAACAGCAGATGTTCCAGTTGGGTGGTCAGCCAAACGTGGAAACCCAGTGTTTAGTCCCCAAGCACGCTTGGTACTGATTTTATCAACCCACTGAAGAGATTAAAGGCTGATAACTATAAAGGTAATAAGAACTATATTTTTGAAAACGAGAATTTTCGACAAATCATTCTTATGTGAACGTAAAAATTAAAAAATCAGACGGTTTAAATACTGTATAATTTTTGTTTTTATTACCAGAAGTATGTTTCTTTTTAATTTACTTTTAAAAATGATTAGTATTCTTATAACTGTGTTTTACAGTTAAACCTGCTTCAAGAGTTTAATGAATCAAGAGTTTGAGATGGTGAATAATAATGATTGCATAACAAATTGCAACTTTGAAGAAACTAATTGTTTCAAACCACGGAGTTTTGTCCTTATTTCTTTTTGAAATTAAAAAAAAACAACTTTGATTTGAATTTTATGACTTCATGTGATATTTGAAGATAGATTCTTAACGTTTTTTATACACTCTAATTTCAGAAAAAGTAATAAATAGATACAATTTGCGCAAAATTTAATTTCCTTTTAACGTATAACAATTAACTTTTATCGTGTACATCAATTAATTGTAATTATCATAATGTCAAACAGAATTTAAAAATGCAATTTCAACTTGCAGGATTTCGTTATTTAGTTGTAAGGAATTATTTCTACGAGTTGAAAGTTAGAAATCCGCTTAAAAATTTCCATACTATTTTAAAATGTGAAAAAAAAAGAAATTTTTGTGTCTAAGTTGAGTCATTGTAGTGATGGCATTTATGTCTCTTAATTAAAATGTATATGATCATTTTAACCATTTTTAATTACAGTTTAATTAACGTTTTAAATTCTTGTTATAATCTAATCTAGTATTTGTCAACATTTTAAGATGAATTAAAGTCGTTATTTCACTGAGAAAAATTGTGATCAAAACTTATATAATATGGTAAAATTTACCGTGCTTGTGTCTCTAATGGAATACCACAATGTTCAATAAATTTTACCAAAAAGCTTCAGTAATGATTTTCGTGATATATGTGATAAAACTATAATGTGATATATCAGATTTCATATGGTAAAACAAGGTAAATGTAGTAACGTTTTGTATTTTTATCATGATAACTTGGAGAGTTTGGAATAAAAAGAATTTATTGAGACAAATTTATTTTTCAGTTTTGTATTTTTTTTTAAATGTGTGGTAATGAGAACTATAATTTTGAAAATCAGAGTTTTTGGTAAATCGTTAGTATATAAACAGATAAATTACCAAATTAATGGTTTAAATACAATATATTTTAGTTTTATTAACAAGAATAATGTTTTTCTTTTACAGAAATGTAATTACCATAAAGTACCGTAACTTTACCAGAATTTATTTCTCCGTGTACTAACTCATACAATTGCTACCTGGATTAGGTTTTCTCTTTTAAGTTTGATTAATCTCAACTACCTGTTAATAAATAAAATCAAATAATTCGTTAATTTCTAATCTCGTGTAAAACTATAGTTTATATAATTTTAAACATTTTCTAAAATGAATCAAAAGAAATAAATGATGTTATAAATAAATGACAATAATCTCTCGTAACTTCTAAATATGTTGCCTATTAATTATACTAGAAAAATGACACTTTAAATCTTAATTATATGGAAAAGGGACCTAAAATTATTGCATTTTAAATAACATGGCTTGATGTTGCATGATTCGCAGCATTTGAAGCATTTTCCAGAATTTGTACTCATTTAAACTTCTTTATTACATAATACTACACAAGTACAATTAAGATTAAGTCAAGTTTATATGGCAATTTTGTGTGGATAACTGTTACAAACCCGCACACTGAGTGGCTAATTTACAGGCAACACACCGTATCTGTAGATAATATTGATCCACTCAGCTATGATAGCCCAGAGGTACGTTCATGACATCCTTCAGTCACATGTGCTGCTACTTCTGACAGGACTTCCAGGACCTAGTTTTCAACAAAACTATGCAAAAAACGACCACACACAGCATATTTGCAAAAGAAATGTCTCCGCCACATTATCTCTCTTTTCTGTCCTTCTCGATCTCCAGACTTGTCACCAAGCGAGAATATATGAGACAACTTGTAATTGCAAGTTGGGTGCCTCCGAGCTTAGTTGATTAAGTGCTGTTTTTTCAAACGAACGAGATGCAGTAAGATTTCTGGAACGAGATGCAGCAGGATTTCACAACGTACTTGCATCCTACATTCGCGCTCGAGGTGTTTCAGCAGGAAACTAAAACCTCCTTTCATCTGTGTTTTTTTCATCCAATAAATAATCATTTAGATTTCATTTTTAATCACTTGTAATACTTAGATCAAACTTGTACAATATGAATGTAAAAATTTGTTTTATTCTGAGATCTCTTCCTTTGTGTGTTAATTTATCTGGCAATGAAATTATTATGATCATCTGACAGCTGTATGCAAATAAGGTCGAATGCCGCATTGTTGCTAACAGAGGGTTAATTTAGTACCAACATGTTTTAGAAAGTAAAATTCCTGTGCGTGATGGTTCTATTAAGGCATCACACATAAAAGCCATCTTTTATTAATATAAACTATAATTCATATAGTTGTCAATTGCAGGGTGAGCCAAGATCTTTCGTTGGTAGAGCGAAGAATTAGTTTGGAGAACATTATCAAAGCTGCACTTACGTTACTACAATACCCAGATGTCAATCCTATTGCTACTTAGGGAGGTGATGTTTGAAGATCCATAAGCCATATAGACCTACAACCACCTAGTCTCAGTTTATTGGAACTTACTATGATCAGTCCACAAACGACGGATTGTCGTCTCACGAGGTCTAATTGAAAAAGAAAAAAGCTTGTATGAAAGGAAAAGGCGGTTAAACCAAGTTATGGATATGATAGTAATAATAAAATATCTACTCATTGTTATAATGCTGACAAAGCGCACTTGGATTTTATTTTAGTGCTTAACTAATGACTTTAATAAGTTTTAAATAATGCAGTCAAGTTAAGTTCTTATTTTTAAGTCTTAAAGTTTCATATTTAGACTTTCTTAGTTAAAATATGCCTTAAATATCTGAGTGCCACTACACATGTATGTGCAAACAAGTTAAAATTATAGCTGGGAAAAATACAAAAAGAAAGAGTAAAAATGATATGTAAGAAAATAAAATATTAAGTGTAAATACATCTTATGCCGATGATAACACCACATTTTATTATGTTGTGCAAAGAAAATATAAAAGATCGAGATGAAGTAAAATAAGAATTATTCTTGCATAAAAAAATTTCACTGTTTAGATATTTATTATGTTGTGCAAAGAAAATATAAAAGATCGAGATGAGGTAAAATAAGAATTATTCTTGCATAAAAAATTTTTACTGTTTAGATATTTATTAACTTAATGATCACGCATAAGGAACACCAAGAATTTGATGAACAAAAAAATCACACAAATTCTAAAATAACTAATATAAAAGACCGTAACAAAATACGAAAGAATTTTTATTTCAATATCACAGACGTTTTCACTATTAATTTAATACGTTGCTGGCTTGGCTAAAAGTGAGCAAAAAAGAAAATACTTTTACAGTATTTCTAAAAACTTATATTCATTTATCTGCATTCGAATTTCAGCACTTCATTCGAGTATTTGCTTAAGGCCTTATCAGATTCAAGACGAGAAAATTTCTTTCGATGAATTTAGCCTGGAGAGAAATTGGCACAAAAAGTAAAATCTCTTTCAAACTGTAAGAATATCGATGAAATGACAGAAATAGAATTGCCTCTAATGTAGCTTGTTATATTTTCTACATGCTTCTTACTCAATTTAATGCCATATCATATGTATCAGTAATCGTAAAAAAATATTTAAAGAAAAAAAATAACTTTTGCAATCTTTTTACAAAAAAATCAGCTTTCCAGGAATATGATTTTTCTCTTTTAAAAGCAGAAATTGTATTTATATTTGATTAAATATTTTGAGGGCAATTTTGATAAGCTTTAATTATTTTTTTCTACTATGCAGTATTTTTAAAACGAAAAAAATTGCTCTGTTTATTTTAATTTGAAAGAAAAACTCACATATTATTTTTGAAATTTGGAATATATTATACACGGAAAAAATTCTGACACTTTACCGTACTGTATAGTGATGGCATTTGTTGTAAAAAGAAACATAATTATGGTTCATTAAACCAAAATACACTGTAATTAAATCATTCATTTGGTAATTCTTCCGTTCATATGGTGACGTTTTACCAGGAATTCTGTTTTTCAAAATTATAGTTCTTATTACCAACATTTAGTAAATTTAATTGAATAAATGGATTTTGTTCCAGGATCTAAGAGATCATGTTAAAATTACCAAATTTTGGCTCAAGTTTCAAACTTTATCACCTATTAAAAACTATATTTTATCGTTACTTTTTCCAAAATCATTCATTACCAAAGCGCTTTGATTAAAATTACCGAGCAATTTTGTGTCACCATAGAACCAGAAAAACAGCGAATTTTACTATATTTTATTAGTTTCGAAAATACATATTTTCTCAGTGTACTAAGAATACTTTTTTCATTTTGCAGTTAAAATCAACTTTATATGTTTGTTTGAGTAACGGAAAGTTGTTTTCAAATATACATTTAATTCTAAAATCAGCAGTTGATTTTTTTAGATGATTATTAGTATACATAGATTTATTTTGTAGTAAATTCATTGTTCTTTTTTAATTAAATAAAACTATTTCCAAAATGTAGCATAAAATCTAAATGCGTTTATTTTATTATAACGTACCATTTCTGGTATGATTATTCTGATTTTTTTTTTTTTTTTTTTTTTTTTTTTTTTGCTTTTCTTTAAATAGAGTATTGGTAGCACTCAATAACACAAAATTAAACAACTATTAATTAAAAGTTTAAAAAACCTAACTTGACTAAAATATAAAGTCGAAATATGCTAGCTTACATAACAAAAGTTCTTATCAAAAATATCGTGGTTAATAAAAACAAATCAACTTTTATTATCCATGTTTTTGTAAATATCCCTCCGAGCTTTTGTAACATGAACTAGGAGAAGCAATATTTTAAATAAAAACGTATTCTCTAAAATGAAGTAATTCCTTTTCACATTTAGTTTTCAGTGCATTTTTTTATTAATAGCTTTTCGAGCTTTTGTAATATGAACTAGAAAAAGCAATATTTAAATAAAAACATTTTCTCTAAAAATGAAGTAATTCATTTTCACATTTCATTTACAGTGTTTTTTTTTTTTCTTTATTTAAAAATATAAGGTTTCATATGAAACATAGCAAAAACTAAGTAGAATTTTTATTTCATAAATTTTCCAGTTTAATTATAAAGCGAAAATATTAAATACTAAAAATATTAAGTATTATAATCATAAAGACTTAAATGATAAATGATAAAAACTAGAAGTACTCTGTTTACTAATTCATTCCATTTCAGAAATCACATACTAAAATGCATTTAAGCGTACATATAAAAGCAAAAGAGTTAGTCGAAATAATTATAACGTTATATTTTGTTGGTTTTTGTTAAAATTAAATACGCAGTGTTGTTATCCAGTCATTATAATTTTTTTTTGTATTGAGAAAAAACTCAAATATCTTGATTTTGAAGATATTTTACCTCACTCAGGAATTAATCTCAAAATTGAAATTGTTGCAGGAGAGATTTCATTAAAATTATATTCCGATTCATCTCGTGCGAAAGATATATGTATTACATACATAATGATGTAGTTGAATTGCCCCAATTCATCAAAATAGTTTAATCAAAGCATTAACTGTAATACAGATAATATGTATATTGATAGAATTCTGCAGTTCAAATACTACTGAAAAGGATAGACAAATGTGCTCATATGTTTACATTGATAATAACATTTCTTAGTGATGGTACCATTACTAATAAAATATAATTTTTCTCACTGAAAATGTAAACAAAACGAACATCGGCTAAAATAAGATAATTATAAAACCAAATGAAATAGCATCCTAGGTTACCGTAGTTGTGTACTACTCTGCGTTGCAAATATTGCAGGTTCAAATCCCGCTTCAGATGTGTATTTATTTTCCTTTTATTCTATGTATTTCTTGTGTTATACGAGGGTTGCTATTTATATTTCTGGCCTTGGCAACAGTAAGTGTTGCTAGGCGACCGCAGACGATTTTAATCGAAAGTTTGATATTTTTAAACATAAATTCAGCAGCCGATTTACCATTATAGCTTCATTTGTGTTGTTGACAGTAAATTTAAAAGTTCTTCTCTTTCAAAAAATGGAATTGAATCGTGAACATTTTCGTGCCATTATTTTTCATAACTTTCGACGTGGACTGTCAAGACAAGAGTGCTTCGATGAACTTAATTCTTTATTCAGCGATAAAACGCCATCCTACAGCACTGTAAAAAGTTGGTATAACGAATTTAATCGTGGTCGATGTTCGATCCAGGACGAATCCCGTGCAGGTCGTCCAAAATCCGTTGTTGTGCCAGAAGAGATCGATGCTGTGCGTGAACTGATACAGCAAGATCGTCATGTGACATAGCGTGAGATAGAGGCGTCTTTGGACATTAGTATGACTAGCATCAATAAAATATTGCATGAACATTTGAGTGTAAAAAAAAATTTGTTCGCGTTGGATCCCGCATAATCTGACAAACGCTCAAAAAAAGGCTCGTGTCGATTGGTGAAAGGAAATGTTGGAAAAATACGTTCAAGGTACATAAAAGGCTGTGTATAACATCTACACAGGTGGCGAATCATGGATCTATGCATATGAGCCGGAAACAAAACAGCAATCAACTCTATGGGTCTTCCAAGACGAGGCAAAACCAACAAGAGTTGTTCGAGGAAGAAGAACATCGAAACAAATGATTGCCTGTTTCTTCGGCATTAACGGTCATGTGGCAACAGTGGCGTTAGAGCAACGCAGGACGGTCAATTCTGAATGGTACACGACCATTTGTATCCAGAAGTCATCGGAGAAATTCGAAAAAAGCAAAGGAACAGGCGAATCATTCTTCATCATGACAATGCGAGCTCTCACACATCGACTCAAACAAAGGCATTTCTGACGGAAAGAAGGATCGAACTGATGGGTCATCCACCGTACAGCCCTGATTTGGCACCCAATGACTTCTTCTTATTCCCACACATCAAAAATAAATTACGTGGACAACGATTTTCGACCCCCGAAGAAGCGGTTGATGCATTCAAAACGCATGTTTTGGAGTTACCTCAATCGGATTGGAAAAAGTGCTTTGAAAATTGGTTCAAACGCATGCAAAAGTGTATTGATCGTCATGGAGAATATTTTGAGAAACAATAAAACTAATTTCGATCCTACATATTTGTTTTTTCATTATTAGGCCAGAAACATAAATAGCAACCCTCGTAAAAGTAGGAAAGTGGTGACCCTCTAAGCCAGAATAGATCAGATAAGGTAAATATAAAGTAAATAAAATCAGTAAAATCAGATGTTTATAAAATGATTAAATCGACACCGTGGTTATAAAATTAATAAATTAATAAATTAATAAATTAATAAATTAATAAATAAATAAATAAATAAATAAATTATTAAATAAATTAATAAATAAATTAATAAATAAATTAATAAATATATTATTAAATAAATAAAAATTAATAATAAGTCAAAGTTACCTATATGTAATAAAGAGAGTATTAATTGTCGGTGACCGTTTAGTGCATTCTTATTCAGCAGAAAAATCGTATGATATAGCTATTTATGCATAAATAATTCAATAATCCAGGTTCACGTAGGGTACTGGAACGTAATCAAGAACGAGGGAAATATTGTGGTATCAACACTGAGATTTTCTGGTTGTTTCACCGTATTAGGCAAAAACAGTCAATAAACGAGTTTTCTCAAAATTAGCAGTTTCAATAACATCTTTTTTATGATTATTCAACTGTGCTAGAGAGTGCTTCTTTTTGTATTACTGCTAAACAATCTATTTTAGCCAGAAACATGTAACGAGTTTTTTAGTTAAAAAAAATTTTACATGAATTTTTTTAAAAAAACAAGGTTGTTTATGAGGTTTCAATGGTAACCTAACAAAATGATTAGGTTTAAATTCGATCTCAAAAGAACTAAATCCTGTAGAACTGAATCCGTGTTTTAATGTTATCACTGAAGGATCAAAGATATAACGAATATTGTCATTCCAACTCGATACTTATTACTAAGCAATTGCTTATAAGAAAACTGATTTAACTATAATATATAGAGATGTCTACGCTGGCTTGCCCAGAGAGGCATAACAGTCGTATAAGTTTTATTGTTATGTGTTATAAACATTCAATCAAGATTTTAAAAGTGACTAGTAACTTTCTAAGGGAAAGCAATTTGCTTAAAAGGATGCTCAGCATAGTATTGTAAAAAGAAAGAATATACTTTTCATTTCAGCTACAAGAAACGAAATTACCATACAAAACTTTGTACAATTCATCTAAAATGTGTGCCAAAAATCATGAAATATATTCTTATGTATGTCTTGAAACGCCTTTGAAAACAGATAAAAAACATGAAGGATATCAGCCAAACAGCCCTGATACATTCCGATTGCTCTTTCCAGCTTATTTGATACTTTTTTTTTTTTTTTTACTTTTATCATTCATTCTTTCTTTTTTTTTCTCATTCCCATGTATATCTCAGAAATCTTGGCTATTTGCCAACAGAGAATAAAAGAACACAAACTTCCTGCTAAGACTTATCCATAAAAATGTGACGTTTTTATGTTTTGCTAAAGATGAAAAATATTTTCAATAAATCTCTTTGATAGAGTACGTGGAAAAGAATTTTTTGTAGTTATGTTATTCTGCAAGAGACTAAATAGTTATTGAAGAGCTGCCTTTTTTTCCTCTTAATTCTTTTATAAGTAATTAAATAAACAGATAGATGCAAATTGCAAAAACAATAAAAAAAAATGACGTATACTTTTTTTTAAAAAAAAAACTACGAATGAAACGTATTTAAAATAAAAATTTAGTGCTTACTTTATATGAAATATTTGTGAAATTGTTAATAATTGCAATGTTAATTAGACGTTTGAAGTATAATTAAGGGCCTGATTGGCAGGGCGCAGGACTCACATTTGTGAGAACAGGAGGTCGAATCCATCCAGCCAAAGACTGCCTGTGTAATAAATGGTGATGTGTGCACGGTAAATAAGTCGTGTCACAAAGTCCTCCATGTTCCCATAATAAATCAATACCTCTGGGAGAACTGAATTGGAGATAGATCTTTCTCTGATTCAGGCCAGAATTACGATCTGTGGATGAATGAATGGGTTCGCCCTATAAACGGATGTGACATATGGGTGTGGCAGAAGTCGAATTCTTGGTCATAGATGGCGCCATTGGAAAACAAGAACAACCCCCCCCCCTCTGCCTTAATGGCCGATGACAGCAACAACAGTATAATTATCGAATTTTAATAATAGAAATATCTAAACATAACTAAACAAACATATCATTAAATATAGATCTAAATTATAACGAAACAAAAAAGAAAAGACAAATGTCAATTAAATAGCATAATTGAAACGAAAAATATAACTTACTTTACTTTTATGTGCTGTTTGCTGTTAATTTTTCATTTTTGCTCCTAAATTGCAATAACTCTATTAAAATGGACCATTCTCACTTAGTCTCTGTATGAGCGGTCTAAATTATTGCACCAATCAAATTAAAAACTTGCTATACATGTTTTGGAAGCGTTTTACATAATAACTAGGGTTACTTCTTGCTCACTGCAAACGAACAAAGAGCAAAAAACTGTTCTCGCAATTGATTTCGAATTGTTCCGCATTCGAGTTTGCTTTGCTTGCTCTTTGAATTCTTCTTTATTCTAATCTAACTTCGTATGTTTAATAGTATTCTTTTTAAAATAAAGTCCAACACTGTGAATAATGGATACTTAATATTCACAAAGTTTACTTTGTTTTTGACAAAACCTTTTCTTGGTATATTTTCCATTTCTTGAAACCATTTACTGATATTTTTTAATTTGGTATATATTTGACAAAACCGTTTCTTGGTAGCGAACAGTGGTTTTGAACTTGGAACGAAATAATTATCGCCACTTCTTCGAGGTAAAGAATTTCAGAATTTCGTCGACAGTAACTTGCTCCTCTTATGTTTTCCACAAAAAAATAAAATGCTTAAAGTATCTAACTTTTTTAATAATAACTTTATCATGGACACCATATAGCTGAGTCAATATCACCTTAATAATAAACAAAAAATGCTTTGTATTTTAATAAAGTTTTCTTTTCTTTTAAATAAAATTTTTTAAAAAGTTTTGTATATATATATAAAATATAGAAATAATTTAAATGAGTTGAAATTAATTTAAAAATATATTTTACAAATATATTTTGATGAATTTATTTCCACGATTTAGAGAGAGGGGGCTATGTTACAAAATAATTTTAAATATATGAGAATTTAGTTTATTTATGTTTATGTTATGTTATAATTATAGTTATATTTGTGCATTAAAGTACATAATTTTTTATGTACTCAAATTTAAAATCTAGGGTTTATTATTTACTATTATAAACTTTAAATATATGATTGAAATAATTTAAAGCACAATGATTGAAATAATTTAAATCACAATATTGCAGCGTTAGTAATTCATTCTGCTTATGAAATTTGTGTATACTGGGACGCAGATATTCACTTCATGAGGATTATGTACGACTAATGAAAGGTAAACAATTATGAACAGGCTAATGCACATGATTATGTTAGGGAAATGCTCAGAATACTTGATAAGATGCTTAATAGAATTACAGATTTCTAGAAACTATTGAAATATAGGTAATTGATTCGAATAAAATAAAATTTTCAAAACAAATTTTCTAAATCTAGAGCTGTTTTTTGGAAAATTAAATCACTGTTATAAAAAATTCTAAAAGAAAAACACAACAACTAAGTTAGGGTAATTGGTAAAAAAAACCCAGCTAAGTAGGAGTTTTTTTGTGAAATTTAAAGTGTGCAAAGCGCCAAACAAAAAAACCGACTACCCTGAATAACTTTTGATCTAATGATCGGATTTTTACGTTCTAGAACTCAATCTTAATGGTTCGAGGGGGTAACCTCAAATATCCTAATTAGCTGGTGCAGGCGATGTGCAATCAGAGACAAAAAACACCTTTCCTGAATATGTACCTTTTTTCAACGGATTTAGTTTTCTGACCGTCTGGTAAATGTAGGCTCCTGTAGTGTGATCCAAAGTTTGGACCCATTTTATTTTGTAACTTAAAATATCACCTGCACTCGTTAATTAGCATATTTTCAGTTACCCCTTCAAATCATTAAGATTGAGTTCTAGAGCGTGGAGATCCAATTATTAGATCTAAAGTTATTCAGAGTGATCAGTTTTTTTCTTTTTTTGCACACTGTGCAAACATTATCAGTTTTTTCCCCATCTTTTTTGCTATATTTAAACTAATTGCTTTGTTATATTATGAATTGACCATAGTACAATTGCTTCATATCGCGAAAACTAGGTGAAATAGTTTTACAGTATCGTCATTTAGTATTATTTGGGCCATTTTTGAATTTAATTTATATGCTAATTTTTGCTCTGCGATTATAAATAATTGTTATTATTGTAAAAATTGGGTTTGCAGCTATATTCTGTGTTTAAATAGTAGAAAATTTCTTAATCATACGTGTTAAAAACAAAAGAAAGATGGACTTCGTTATCTCAAAATGCAATATAGAAAACTAATTAAAACTCATTTTTTGGATTTGGCTCATATTTGTTGGTGAAGGAGCAAAAATTGTGATGTAATATTTGTGGAATCATTGAGGTTGAGTCTTAGACCATGAAGATCAGATCATTGGATCAAAAGTTATTCAGGGCGGTCCCTTTTTTTCACGCACTGTATACCACACGGAATTCTAAGATTCGGAAAATTTTGCCAGTTTAGAAGTTATCTTTGATGATTTTTATTTTATAAATCACTAATGTTGTTATTTATAATAATATTGTTTTGCAATTATAATCAATATATAATGCAAACATCAATTTCAATATTATGATAAAATCAATTATAATAAATTTCAGTTATAGTCAATTTCAGTTTTTGTTTTGTAACATTGGTTGACCTGCCTTTTACACTGAGAAGAATAAATTACGGCAAAAACAACTAAAATATTGTTAAATTTACCGCTTTTCTGGGTCTAAGGAAACAACAAATAGATTGATAAGTTTTATCGAAGCACTTTGATGATGATTTTTTAAAAATTAAAATAAAGTTGACCTAGTGTACCATATATAGCACGCGAATTACTAGAATTCTTCTCATCTGAAAAAGGACTGTTTTAACAACAAGCAAAAACTTTTTTTTCTTTTCAAAAAATCAAATAGTAGATAACAGAAAAAACTTTTATCTAGTTTCAAAAAAATAATCGAAGATTTTTTTGCATTACGACACCTGAAGGAATCAGGCATTAATAGGCTAACAAAAAAATATGGTATTTAAATGTGTGATAAAATTTTGTTATTTTGGGAAAAATTTGCATTTAAAGCATTGCATAAAATCCATGTATTTGGTTAAATTTACATTTCAGTTTTGTATTTCTTATTAAACGTACGGTAATAAAAATTATAATTTTCGGTAAACTGTTTATTACAGGAATGAAAAAATCAACTATTGAATGGTATAAATACCGTGTAATTTGATTTTATTAACCAAAATTTTGGGTTTCCTTTTTATTACTAAAAATACCATAGCCATACTGTGGTTACAAAAAATTTTGGTCGCCTCGTATTATAATTATTTATAAAGAAAATTATACGCAATTATTATGATACATTACTTTTAATATGATAATTGAGTAATAAGTTTTTGTATAACGTTTTTTGTTTGCGGCATTATGCTAATTTTGAGTTTTATTTCATAGATGCAGTGTATAAAGGCAAGATAAAAATAAAACAAATGCCTCTAAGAACTACCTTCGACTACGACAATTTTGTTTTTGTAATTTTGGAGAAAAAAATTATAATTTAAGCTCTCTACTCTAAAATGTAATCAGTTGACAAATTATAATTTAAATTATAAAAATTTCCATCATTCATCAGTATCAGAAGCATTCCGCAGTTAAACTTTTAATACATAATAACAAATACATAAATTATTTTTAACATTAGAAAAGCACGTTGGAAAGTCTGTGAAGTATTTCTGAAAAATGAAAAGACATAGAAAATGGTTGAATAGATTATAAAATATGCATACATGAATGAAAAATTTATTTTTAAAAGTTAAAAACCGTGTTTTTTAAAAGCCTTGTTTTTAGATTTTTTAAGAAAACTGGAAAAAGAAATATATTTTAATTATTTCTCAAAATTTGCTCTATTTTATGTTTGTTTACCGTATAACAAAATAAATTTAATGTTATTTGAACTCCTCATTTCTTTTAAATTCTAATTGATTTGTATTATTACAGTAATGGTTAGTATTATTAGTATTTATCATTAGCAGAAATGAAATAAAAATTTTCAGTTTTATGTTCACATATATTCTTAATTTGAAAAAGTTAGCAGAGCATTTAAAAGCAAAAACAATGCTGCACATCAAATATTATATTATTATTGTAAAAATGCAAAATATGAAAGAAGCGAATATCTTATCAAGCAGATCACTTTCTTCTCAATGACTTTAAATTTTTAAGACAGTTCTGTAATCCTGCAAATCAATCTGATATCCCAAAACAAAATAGGTAATTAAAACAGTTAGATTTAGGAAAACTAAATTAGTTCCGTTACCTTAGCAACTATTGATTTGAGTGATTAAAAGATAAATAAAATGGTAATCAAGTATGCTTCTTGGATGCTGTTATTGCCCTTTCAGTGATAATGAGATTTTTTGCTTGATTAATGATAAAAAACGAAATTTTTCACCGCCCGTAAAAAAGTAATTAATTATAAACTTGAAAGAGAGTTATTTAATTAAGGTTGAAATATCACATAGTAAAAGTTTACGACTTTAAAAAATGCTAGTCTTTTAAAACGGTGTTATTTTATATTCATTAGAATTAAAATATACAAAGTGATTCAATATAGCACATCATTGAAGTTGAGAATTGCATACCAATCCATAGCCGGAAATGCAATCGTATGCTTCCCTATTTTGAACTAACTGTTCGAGTGTATTTGGATTGGTAATTTCATTAACTAAATCATTTTAATTTTATGTTACATGAAATTTTTTTCTCTTCTTAAAGTCAAAAATATCCAGAAATAGTTTTATTGCAATTAACTAATTTGCACTATTCAGGAAACAAGTGCAACTTGTAATTATCATCAGAGAACGCACTCATTTTGAAATTAGAAGACTGCACTAATCGGTCTCAAAGAAACACTGACACTGACCCTGAACAGAGACTGTCTTTCACAAATTGCCAGACATAGTCAAAAAATGAAATTTTTAAATTTTTATTTCATTCCATTATTTTTTTCTTTCCAGTTTTGTGTCTGTCAGTTGTAAACAACTAACAGTGTAACATTGTAACGAAAACTGATCCGAATTTTGATCAACGAAGGATTTTGCTTGCACTATTCAGGAAACAAGTGCACCTTGCAGAGAACGCAATCATTTTTAAATTAGAACACTGTACTGATTGGAACACAGTACTAATCTGTCTCAAAGGAACATTGACACTGACAATTTTCAATTTTTATTTCATTCCATTATTTTCTTCTTTCCAGTTGTGTGTCTGTCAGTTGTTAAGTCTATCGTCAAAGGATTTTGCTTGTACTATTTAGGAACCACATGTAACTTGTAATTGGTATCAATAAGCGCACTCAATTTGAATATAGAGTACTTTGTATTAGTACTTTGAAAACTGTACTCATGTACTAATGGGAAATTCAATAAAAGATAAACTGTATTTTACTGTAAAAACTGTGAAATAATTGCAAATAATTTTATAAATTTTTATTTTGATTCTGTTTTATATAATACGGGTAAAAAAATACGTACAGTTTTATTTGGTCATTAGATGAATAATGGAAACTATTGACAGTTTACTTTTTAATTACTTTTTATTTACAGTTTTCTTTCAGTTAATTTTAAATACCAACACAGACTGCTGGCCAGTCACGAATTAACTCGTCTTTCAGTGGCCAAACGTTTTTAACTGATGGCGAGTAAACATGGGATTGCACTTGCACTACCGATTTTAATCTATGACGCACGTGGCAATATAAAGCATTGCAAAAGCTTTTCGCATCGCCTAGAATGCTTAACCTTACTTCCATATTCAATTAAAAATAATATTCGCAATGTTAGAATTTTCAATCAAGAACTATGCTTATCAAAAATGATGGTAAAAAATTAACCAGCAGCAGTCTGTCCATCCAATTAACCGTAGAGTTTAAGGTAACGAACAATTTTTATCTTTACTGTTTTTAAACCGTTTACATATAGTATGGTTAAAAAGTCATGGATGAAACTATGCTGTGTTTTAATCATTTACTATTAGCATGGATTCAAAACCATAAAAAAATTAACTGCACTTAGTTTAGCAGCTTTATGGTTCTGCCACCTTTGTGTACTGTATTCTAATAGTCCAGAGTCACAACTTGGAAGTATGCAGATCAAATTGAACGCTTCTTGCGTTAAGGGAATTGAGGATATATTGTGGTGTCGACACTGGGATTCGAACAATCGTTCTATCTGTCATATAAACGACGGATTAGGCATCTCGGCTATAACATGTACTCATCTGCAAGGCACGAAGTGGTTTCATTAAGTGGGCCTATTTGGTTCGATAAAATTCTGATTGTTTGATCGAATTAAGTTTCAGCAGTTAATAAACGGTTTTTCTCCCGATTAACACCACATTATTCATATTGACTGTTATTTGACTGTTTTTTTTTTAATATGGTAAAATAACAATTGAATAAATTATTATTTAACCATTTTTCCCGACAAACGTCTAACAGTGCAGCGGCATGAAGTAGCTTCTTTTTTTAAAATTACCGGTCAACAAAGTATTAAATAGAAATAGATAAGCAGAAAATATGGGCTTCAAGAAAAATCAAATTGAAAGAAAATATCAAAGATCACATTTAAAATATCAAATTGAAAGAAAATATCAAAGATCACATTTAAAATATCACATTGAAAGAAAGGGAAATAATAATAAACTTTATGCATTACGAAAAAAAATGTTTATATTGTAATAGGAGTAAAGTGACTAGGGGCTCCTTACTTTAGATAATATGTGTATATCTGAATACTTCTGAAATGCGCAAAAATTTCTTTAGGCTATACTAAATTGATATTCGTACCCTTCTATGGCAGCTGATTAAGCACAAAAAAGCAGTAGAACAAATCTCTCCAGAGGTTTATGCATTAAATGTATTCTATTTCTGGAACCATGCCAGGGCGATCTGATGAACAGTATAATATTCTTTTACGAAGAATCTTTGGGTAGAGATGCTGACTGTTATCAGAAAATTGCAGTCCCAAGCATTCAGAACACGAAAAAAAAAAAGCCAATGATTTTATGATTTTTTTTTTCTTCTTCTTTATGTTTACTGTTGTTGATACCCAAGTTCTAGAAAATCTTGCCGCGGTAGTCCATAAGTATTAAGATTCCTGTCACAAATTGTAATAGAATCAACATGTATTGGAGTCCATGTGAAGAAGAAATAAACTAAGAAATTTTTTACCTATTTGTTACTCCCAGGTCTGAAGTAATATACGTTACTCATCTAATACACATTGGAATATTTTTTGTCATTAGAATAAAAAAAAAGAAAAGTAATGATTAAGAAACCTAAATGCAAATTAAAGTCGGGACAACATTTTTTATTACATTTACAAAGTGTGAAAAACAGAAAAATTGAAAATAATTGTTGAAAAATTTAATATTCTAATAACTTTAGATATGATAGTTGAATTTTTCTTGTATGCTTTGATTCAATCATCAAAATTTTGGTAGGGACAACTTTATATCAAGTTGTTGACTAGAGTAAATGATAGTTTAATTTATAAATCACTGATTTTTTATTTTTTTTCATTCAAATTATGCTTTAATCTGTTAATTTTTTGTGGTTTTCATTTCAGTCTTTGTTTAGTTGCATTACGTTTAGTAAAATTAAGACACTTTTTGCAGAGATAGTGACTGTTATCAAAAATTGCATTCCCAAGCGTTCGATGCACTAAAAATTTCAACAGATTTATGACTTTTAATTTATATTTTCTGTTGCTGATTTGTCGTAACTGGCCATGACCTTGTCGTAACTGGCCATGAGTAGTTCTAGTTGCAAATTAAAATTTATACATCGTTACATAATATTCATTTAAAGAAAAAAATATTTAAGAGAGTTATCTATAGTAGTAAATTACTGATCTTAAAATTTATGCTAATTTTGTGATCCATATTTTCATTAATTCTGTTAATAATTTTATTTAGAAGAACAAACAAAATTTAGAATCGGGGAAAATAAAAAATATAACAAAATAATCTTCGAACTAATGACTTGATTTTTATGTTCTTAATACTGATTTTAAAATCCCACCTAAAGTGTATGCGAATTTGTATGAGAAAATGGACGCCCGGTGGCTGAGTGGTAGCGGTTCGCGCTCCCGTGCCACAGCTCCTGGCTTTAATCCTCGGGCCGGGCAAGGTCGACTCAGCCTTTCATACCTTCAGTGGGTAAATAAATGAGTACCAAGCATGCTTGGGAACTAAACACTGGGGGTTCCGCGTTCGGCTGATCACCAAACCGGAACACTTGCTCCTGAAGACACAGTAGGCCTTGGCCCTCCATGGGCTGTCGCGCTACTGAGTTTAGTTTAGTTTAGTATGAAATAATGATTTATAATGATGATTATAATGATGATTATAATGGTGATTTATACTAACAATTATAGTGATGATTTATAGATGATTTGTAGAGATAAGACTTTCTGTTAGGAATTCTTACGAGAGTGAAAGCTTTAGCATTTTTGAAAATCAACTTTACTGCTCTACATTTAATAAATGCATATACTTTTTAAATTTTTATGTGTTTTAATTTACGTTTCTAAGCATACAGGTTTAGTTACATAAAATAAAATTTGTTTTCTTAATCGTTAGAAAAATAACAGTTATTTTTATAATTATGCATTGTTTAAAATTCAAATTTTCTCTATTATAGTTTGATAACAATGTATTGGAAAACGTATGAAATAAAATTTAATAATAAGGATATCGTATAACATATATTAAAAATCAAATTTTGTTTTTGTTTTGTTTTAATACATTTATTACAAATAATTTTATAATTTTTTTAAAAATGCAAATAAAATTACATAATTTGATAAGAAACAAATTTTCAATTCTCATAAGAAACAAA
This sequence comes from Parasteatoda lunata, assembly GCA_949128135.1. Taxonomy (NCBI): domain Eukaryota; kingdom Metazoa; phylum Arthropoda; class Arachnida; order Araneae; family Theridiidae; genus Parasteatoda; species Parasteatoda lunata. The sequence continues at coordinate 38,627,040 of OX421976.1, read as the reverse complement.
TAATCCTCCCATGAAGTTATGAATACTAAATTAAAATTATGAGAATTGTTGACGTCATTTTTCAAAATTTAAAATTTAGCTAACCAATTATGAAATGATATTTAGTAAAGAAACTTCTATTTATTCTCACACAGTAAAAAGTCCGAAATAAATTAAAGTAAAAAGTACTGGCACTCAATGTGCTGGTCTTTTTTACCGCAAAGTCCACCTTTACAGAAACATGTTACCCATAAAAAAGCCTGACATACCGTAATTTTTACAGCAAAATATACCATAAAATAACCTTATTATTAAAATTAAATAAATATTACATTACATTACAAACGGTAAATATGAATTTTATGGTAAAAGGGATTTTACGGATGATGCTCTCGAAATGCCCGTATTTTATACCATAATTTGAATTATACCAGACTTTATACTATCCGGAATTTTTTTACTGTGCAGTCCTAAAAATTAAAATCTCCGTTCACTCTGATGATATATAGATTATATCTTATGGAATATTATATAACTATTACGATAATTGTTTCACTTGTTTATTTATTTATGAGGACTGTTAAGTTAGACTGTTATTCCAGTTCTGTATTGGAGCTTCTTTACTTTACTCTAAGACCATTTGGACTGTCTGACAGAATTTCACAAGAACTAATGTGCTTGTTTGTCAAGTAATATTTAATTCAATATTCAGCAGTTTCTGAATATCAAAGTTTTTTATCTTTACTTTGTATTTCGTGCTATGAAAATTAAAAAAAATGATTCTAATTGATATGTTACTGTTGAGCCTAATGCTTTTGATGAAATTTAAATCTTCAGACAAGTTAAGATCGATTTCGTAAAATATCAGTTCAGAGCATTTCCTCGGAAATGGTTTCATGAATATAAAAAGGATTTCGTGGATTTGTGTATTTATTTTTTACAATTTGCATGATGTGTTTTTGTTCTATACGATGTATCCTGCACAATGTATCTGTGATACATTGTGCATAATGTGTTGCTCTATATAGCACAAGACCGTGTCTCTTATACAAATATATAACTGGATGTTTTATATTAAAAAATTCAACTTTTTCATAAGACTACCTCAAAGACTTTTAAAAAAATAATGAAAGCTACCAGCATTAATGTTACTATACAGTTATTATTACTGTTAGTATTACTGACAGTAGTATTAGTTTAACAGATAGTATTGCTAATAGTATTATTTTTACTAGAGGCATTAGTATTGCCATATAGTAATTGTTAAATATAAGGAAAATTATTATGTGTTCTTTAATCTGCCGTGAACTTGAAAAAACAACGTTAGTTCTTCATGATATATTTCTTGAAAAAAAAATTTCTTTAGATTTTAGTTTTTTTCCATTTCTATTGCTAAAGCCTTAGACGATAGAACAGAATATTAAAATTGATAAAATAAGATTTATTTTTAAAAAAAAAATCTTTGCGGTAAGTATCTTTTCATACAAAAATTCAAAATATGTGAAAATTTCAATTTTGAAATTCTTTCTCATTTATGTTGATTTTTCACAATTGCACTGCAGTATTACGCTATGAAGCTGAAACGTTGTAAATTAGTTATTAAATTTATGAACTAGTTTTAAAATACAAATCCAATTTTGTTACATAACACAATAAATATTCAAAACAACTTAAAACTTTATAAAATTCTCTTAAGTTTATAAAATAATTTTATATTTATTTATTGTTCTTTTAAAGTACAGAATAAAAATACGTGCTTAAAATTTTACCACGAAAATTATTTGAAGGGCAATAAAAAAGCTACTTTCGCTAAAAATAATTATTGGTTGAAACTTAAATAACTGTTTCCTCTTATTAAATTTTAATATTTACTCGGCGCTCTTAAAACCTTAACTAATTACTTTGAAAATTCGCAATGAATATTTATGAACAAAAAGTTCAAGAAAATTATAAAATGTTTAGTTAAAATCAATTTAATGTTTTCTTCCTAATTAAATTAGAAGAGTCTTATAACAACCATTTGTTGAAGTTTTCCTTTAACGCAAATACACATAAAAGAAAACATTCGATTTTCCGGATACTAAGAATGTTTGCACAGAGAACCATTTTGGCGAGTTTGAGCCAAAGAGGCTCTAAAATGTTTTTTTTTTTTCGATCATAAACTAATTTCTTTCTATTTATGTTTAATAACCATAGAGTACTTAAATAAATAATTGACTAACTTAATGTTATTCTCGGTTGAGTATTTTCATAACGATGTTCTTTTGTTTTAAAATTAGCATGCATTTTATTACAAGTGTTTTGAAGAAAAGGTAAATCAATATTTTTAATTAAATTTTGAAATTTACAAGAACATTTGTGACAAAATGGTATTAAAAAGTTTAATACGAATGCTTGAAAGACAAATACAATGAAATTTTTTCCGTACCTATAAAATTAAAGTAAAATATAAATAAAAGAGAAACAAAGTTAAAAGAGAAATAAAGTTAAAATGGAATAAAAATGACTTAAGTAGTTCAATTTCTTTAAAAAACAATTTTGTTTTAAGTACTCTTACAATCAAAACTAATTCTTTTTAAGAAAATAAAGTAGTTTCAGGGGTCGTGAATGTTAAATAAATTAATTAATTTTTGAAAAATTATAATACTCTTAAAAATGATCATAGTCAGAACCATATTCTTAGTACCTTGAATGTAATTCGGTATATACTTGTTACAAAAAATTTTTAATTACAATAAGTCGAGTCTTTTAGCATAAAGTACTATTAATACCTGAATTACTCACACTTCCAACAAAAAAATAGCTCCAATAACGAACATTACATAAATAAATAAATAAATTGATTCATGAAAAGCTATAACTTTTTAAAAAAAGTCGTGAAACGTCGGACAATAATTTTATTAACTTGAATGTAATGCGGTATAAATTTTTTACAAAAACAATACTAAAAAAACAATACTGTTCTCATACTAAAGAAAAATACATGACCTGATAATTAATTAACCAATTCGATTTTGTTTTTTTAATCCGTTCACGACACATTTTATCTACTTAATATATTTTGTTCATACCACAATTATTTATGAAATGAACTAATATCAAATAATGTACCAAGTATCGAGCATCAATTATTTCATCTTGCAATTGTACCAAAAACAAAGTTTTTTGATTCTAAGTTTTGATAACATTTTCTAAAGGCTACATATTTTTAATCAAATGATCTAACACCAAATATTGTACGAAATAAGAAGAATAAATGAACTTAGTGCATTTTATAATTGAAACAAATACCACTTATCGATCTGCGCTGGCTTAGAGGATAGAGCGTTCTAGTATCTATAGAGCGTACTTAGAGGATAGAGCGAACCTAGTTCACCACAATCAGGTGAACTCGGTTCAAATCTCAGCAATGCTTATTCGATACGAATTCCACACCCTATTCGCACCGACAACATTGTTGAAGTAAAACATCTTCGGGGGTAGACTGATCATGAGTTAGAGTCCCCTTGCCATCAGGATAACCATATAAGCTTCCTCTCTATGTAACACAAATGAGAGTTAGTTCTGTCAAAATTCGTCCAAGAAGGCAAAATTCTCCCAATAATTTATCCAATAGAGGATAATTTATCTTCTGGATTGGGTTCGAAATTGCAAGGCTGCTAAATTGAGCATTGGTAGTCCGTAAATTCGAAAAATTAGGTCGGCTGTTCAACCTTAGTTATAAAATATTAGTTATCAATATTAACATTATTCTTTTCGGTTTTTCTCATTTCACGCTCTATTGAAATTGATATGAAGGTTTCTATTCAAATTTATTTATGAGAGAGAACAATATCTTAAATAATTTCAAGATTCTGGATTTCATTTTATGAGGATCTTAGACATTTATTAAATAACCTAACATCAAACATTGTACCTAATACCAAGTATCAACGATATTAATACAATTTACAATTGTACCGAATATCAAGTTTTTAATTCTCATTATTTATTTATAAATGAGCACAATAGCTTATATACACTCTTTAACAAAAAAATCGACGCACCAAGAAGGAGTTGTCCGAAATTGGTGGATAGGAAGACAATGTAAGGAATAGTAAATGATTAAAATTTCAGAACAATTGAATAATTTATTCCAGAGTTACAGTAACAAGTTCAATAAGGTGTTGACCCGCCTCTAGCCTGGATACAAGCTGCCACACGGCGTGGCATAGACCGATAAAGCTCTCGGATGGTCTCTTGCGGTATTTCCTGCCAAATTCGATCCAATTGTCGAACGAGATCATCAACATTCCGTGCCAGATGCAATCGCCTTCCCATCATATCCCAGACATGCTCGATGGGAGAGAGATCTGGTGATCTGGCAGGCCAAGGAAGAGTTTGACAAGCTTGCAGACAGTTCATAGCAACACGTACCGAATGTGGTCTGGCATTGTCCTGCTGAAAAACTAGCCCAGGGCGCTGCAAAAGGAACGGTAGCAAAACAGATCTTAGGATGTCGTCGACGTACCGCTGTGCAGTAAGTGTACCTCTAATGTCGACCAAAGGGGTCCGGCTGTCAAGGGAAATGGCACCCCAGACAATAATGCCTTGTTGAGGGCCAGTGTGGCGTGCAATAGTGAAGGCAGGATCCCCCCTCTGCCCTGTGCGTCTCCAAACACGTCTTCGATGATCGTCAGGACACAGTTGAAAGCGGTATTCATCACTATAGACTTTACGTCCCCAGTCGGCATCATTCCAGCCTGATCGAGCCATGCACCACTGTCATCTGGCTCGGCAGTGTGCGTCGATTTTTTTTGTTATAGAGTGTATTTACCAAATTTTCGATATCATTTATCGATATCATTTTCGACATCATTTTGTGAAGACCATAATTGGTTTCAAAATGACCTGACACTAAATACTAAGTACCGACAATTTCATCACAATTTACAGTTGAAGCAAATAATTAGTAAAATTGTTTGCAACATAACAATAGTTTATACCTTTACTAAATTTTCGATATCATTTTGTGCAGACCATAATTGGTTTCGAAATGACCTGACACAAAATACTAATTACCAACGATTTCAGCACAATTTACAATTGTACCAAATACTAAGTTTTTAATTATCATTATTTATTTATGAATGAGAGCAATAGCTTAAAAATTTCAGACACCAAATATTTCTAAACTGATCTTAACATCAAATAATGTACCAAATATCAAGTTTCAACTATTGTAGTAAAATATACAACTGTACCAATGCACCAATGGTTAAATTATAACTATTGCTTGATTCGCACTGTCCATAATTCTTTTCTGTTTTGCTCATTTTACGCTCTATTGAAATTAGTATGAAGGTTTCTGTTTAAATTTATACAACATTTAAGAAAACGGTTTTGCTATTTGCAATGGTAATCAGCAAATTCTCGGCCTCGCATTTTCTCTTTAAAAATAAAACGAAACAGCAATTCATGCAAAAAGGAGGGAAAAAAAACTACTAAGCTGGATTGTTGTACATTTAATCATACGCTTCGGTGAGGCCAATTCAGGGCATCAGCATTTTAAATACATTAAACAAACACATTTAACAAATACTTTCAGATTAAAAAAGGTATTTTCAAAATAAAAGCAGCAAAGTGAAATAAATTTTGAATTTCATAATGATATATGATTACGATGGTTTAGTATAGTTTTCTCATATGATTATTTTTTAATATAATTTCTTTTTATGCAAATTAATTAGTTTTTTAAGAAAATATAGTTATCTGCTTTAAAATTCAAACTTTTGATTGTTGAGTTTTACACTTTTATTGCACAAACAGTGTAATATCAAAATTACACAATTATTCTTTAAATTTTTAACACCGCAGAGAAAAATCATTTTTATAAAGTGAAAAAAATACACATGAATGTGATAATTAAATAGTATATCCTGATCAAGAGTTTTAATTATAAATGAGAAATAATTTTTGAAAGAAGTACCGATATTTTCTGTTTAAAATTTTTTTACTCAATGTGTGGTAATAAGAATTTTAAAAATCAGAATTTCGGGTAAACCGCTACCATATGAATCGAAAAATTACCAAATGAATTCTTTAAGTACCGTGTATTTTGCTTTATTAATCAGAATTGTGTTTTTTTCGTTTATTTTACCAAAAATGTAATTTCTATTGAGCATAGCAATTTTGCCAAAATGTACGGTGCGAGGTCAAAATCATAAATGTCATTATTTGTCTAATCTCTTGTCTCAGATTTTAATGAAACCCATTTAAGCTAAGCTGAAAATTGACTTAATATTTTGTCTTAACTTATTATTTCACTAATAGAATCAAAATAGTGTACAAATACAATACTATAGTATGCACAGCCATTAAATTGTTTTTCATAATTTTCAATAAATTCCAAGTGTAACCTCTAAAAATTATTGAAGTAATATACTATCTTTCTTTATACACCAGAATTTGAAAAAATTCATAAAAAAGGAAAGCCGTTGCTGGCCAAAGGAGGGTCCTGGAGGTTAAAAATCTCCCCAATTTCATGATCAACGTCATGGTTGAGGTAATGTGGTCAGTATTGCGTTCCGGGAGTGTTTAATTCCCAGGAAAGTAGGCGGCCATCATTCAGAAATTTGGGGTTTCTTTCTGACTCTGGTGATCAAACCCCAGTTTTTCCAAATGCCGGTTCAGTGTTCTTAGTTGGAATAATTCGCTTGGAATAATTCGTACTAATGTTTAATCAACAAATGCTGTTCTTTACATTCCTTTTTTTAATATATATATATACATGATTATAAGCAATAAAATTTACAAGTAAATATAATTCTGGTAGTTTGCATATGCTATTTTATGTGCCACTTTGTAGTTATCAGTGGAACTGTATGCAACTGAGGCATGATTGCTAAATACATTATTAATGACATTAAAAAAAATTATTTACATTGATATAGTTAAAAAAGTATAGCAAAGGTATACAAAAATAAAAAAGGGTATAATTTCTGATTTAATAAATGTATTTTTTCAGCTATAACTGTAGTTAAAGCCTTTAAAAAAATTGAAGTATTTTGTTTAGCATTTTAATTTATTAACAAGGCTTTTAATTAACGAAGAAATTTCTACGCATATAGTTTGCATATATTTATTACATACAGCATCAACATATCTACAAAGCCTGACTTTCCCATTTATTTCCGATTAACCATTTCCTACTCCCTTAACGATTGTCGATTTTGAAACACTTAGCTTTCAAAAATATTTTTAAAAGGTTATTTCTTAACTTGACACAAAGGTCGATTATTAATTAATTAAACTTAAAACTCGCCATTCCTTTTGTCTTTAACATTGTTCCCAATCGACTAAAGTAGTTCCTTTACTTCTATAAAAGTTTTCGAGAGCAAAGTGTCTAAACGAGTCCCCCGTCAATTATGTGCATTTAAATAGATGGCTGACTTCTATAAAGTTTGGAAGAAGTTTTGAATAAAAGAGTGGAGTTATGGGAGTTGTTGGAGCAAATAACTCAATCTTGTTATTTTATTCTGAAATTGTTATTGGATATTAACGAAGGAATTATATATTGCTTGTTAATATGAATAATATAATTAAATGTTTAAATTTAAAAAGCTAAAAAAAACTTTTTTTAAATTTTTTTTAATATTTTAATAATTATATTGAGGAGAGAAGTCTCAGAATTTCATTAAATGATTGAATTACTTAGAGTGCAAAATTGAAGGAAAAATATTTTACTATAAAGTTAATGAAACTGAATTTTCATTTTGTTACTTAAGTATTGAATAAAATATTTTAGTTATGGGCGTCAATACAACAGTTAATGAGTAAAAAAGTATTGAGTACTTTTTTTTAATAACAAGTTCATCTAATGTGAAAAAATTTTCAATTCTCAAATGAGGTTTTATTAATTTTTAAAACGAATGAGTGAGTTTTTTGATAAAAAGTGCATCTGATGTTAAAAATATTTTTATTTATCATTTGAGACCCTATTAATTTTTAAAACAAAGCAATGAGTTTTTTTTATTTTGATATCAAGTGCATCTAATGTTAAAAATATTTTATTTTATCAAATAAGGCTTTATAAATTTTCAAAAGAAAGCATTGAGCTTTTTTTGATATCAAGTGCATCTAATGCGAAATATTAAATATCCATATTACTTTTCAAATGCATTTATAGATTAGTAATCATAATCTATTTCCCTTGCATCGTGTACGCTCACGATTAGCCGTGTAATCGAATGACGCGATTTAGCGTGGTGAAAGTTTTGAATAGAAGAGTGGAGTTATGGGAGTTGTTGGTTCAAATAATTCAATTTTATTGTTTCTTTCTGTGTTTGATATTAGAAATCGATGTAACAAATTAAATATTACTCCAAAATGTGTAGAATAAAATGTTTAGATATAGAAAAGCAAAAAATATATATTTTTAAAATTTATTATATTTTAATATTTACATTAAAAAGATAAGTCTTAGAATTGCATTATAATATTTGATTACTAAATTTGTAATGCTGATTTTTACATTTTTTAAAAATGTTGAATAAAAGATTTTAGTTTTGGGAGTTGTTGATGCGAATGCCACAACATTTGACTTTTATAAAGTTTGGAAGAAGTTTTAAGTTAAAGATTGGAAATACGGGAGTTGCTGGTGTTAATAACTCAGTCTTGTTTTATTCTGAATTTGTTACTGACTGTTGATGAGTGAGTTATATATTACTTGTAAGTACGCAAAATTATATGTTTACATTTGAAGAAGCTCAAAATCTTTCAGAAATATGTCAGACTTAAGAATTATATTGAAGAAAGAACTTTCTGAATTGGATTAAATAATGACGACAATGGGCTAGATATCGGGGGAATAGGTAAGCAATGAAAGAAGAGATACGTGTTAGTCTTAGAAACATTTGCATCCTGCTGAAATACAGCGCATGGAGAACTGGAAGGACCTCTTGCACCACAATTTCCCTTATGTAGCTGTCACTGAGGCTGCCAGCAAACTGCTTCACATAGGATCGATAAATACATCCAATCGTTACCCACGCCATAATGCTAGACGTTTGCTTGGTATGACGCTGAATAATATACTGTGGGAGCAGGCTTTCCTCTCTGTAAAATCTGACACGTACTCTTACATCATTGTACTCCAGATTGCAACGAGATTCATTGGAGAAAACAACTTGTTGCCAATGAGCACGCAATGCACTCTTTCACTGAGTCCATTGAGGAGTTTGAAGAAATCATGAATCATAGAAAGCGGAATCCTGCTTAGAGGAACTTTACTCGATGCTACAGACGGTGACAAACCGTCGAGCTAGACAACAAAACACCTGCAGCCATGCTCTAACAGTTTGGTAGCCCACGGAAGAACGCTTTACGGCATATCACCACTATACGGCCGAGGTGTTAATCGTCCCGAGCTATTGTGCAATTGCGTGCTCCACTGCCATGTCTTCACCTTGTTCGTTTCTCTTGTGTTCATTTTTTTCCAAACACGCATTGCTGTTGTGGCATTACACAGTATAAAAACTGAGATTTCTCAATACGAAAAGGCACCATTTCGCGTACCGACGATGCGGCCTCGTACGAACTTCGTCTCCTTACAAACATTTAAGTTATTCTTGAGGTTGTTCTGAGGTGTCAAATTTGATGTTGATTTTAAAAACAATCTTTAGAGACCAACTTCCCAAGGTGTATAATCAAGGCACATGAAGTTGTGTTATTCACACTTGAGGTTGATGGAAATCTACTGTAAAGCAAACAGCTTAAAAGAGTTGTTTTTGAGGTGTGCTGATTTTTTTCTACATTTCAAGCAAAGACGTGAATAATTTCACCCGATCTAAATTAAAATTATTTCTGAGTTATATATAAAATTAATTTTGTGAGGTGTAAATGAGGCTTAAATAGAGGTTTATAAATGAGGTTATTTTTGGAGCAAAACATAACCTCATTTTCTACCTCAGGTGTATTTCTTGCATCTATCAACCTCAAAACAACCTCGAAAGCAACTTATTTTTTGTGAAGGTCAGTTATTGATATGGCACTCTCCGCTTTTGACGAGGCATATTGACCATTACTTAAGCGTTTACCTCAGACAGAAGACGATAAACTGACTTAAACTTATCTTTACAATCCTTTGCATGGAGCAAACGGCTACGGCTACTACGGAATTTGAGCCTACACGGCTCAAATTCCACACATGAGCAATGGCTCAGAAATTCTAATCATTTGCATGTCTTACATCACTTTAAATTTTATGTAAGTTTGGATCAATTTGCAAAACTCCTTCTTGGTGTTTCTCAAACATGAGTACAGTAACCCCTTTACCCACTATCTTAAACAACACAAATCAACAATTCTTTTCACCTTCCCTGTCTGAAATTGCGCAATTTTCCATAGCCGCTACAAATTGCATTATGTCAACTAAGTTCAATAAAAATATTTTTTACATGAGATTCTGTTCCTTATTTTTTACAACTTAAAAGAGATAAAACTTAGACGTTTTTAAAATAAGGAAAGTTTTTAAATAAAACCCCCGCATCGGTCAATAGCTTAATTTATTAGATCTTTTTTTTATTTCCTTTTAAACAGCTAATCAAGAATTGATTACTAAAACATTAAATTCCAGGACGTCTCTTGGTAACTTCTGATGCTAATTACGAAAAACAAAATGTAATTAACGTCTGAGAAATCCCTCTGAACTTTTATTCGACCTAATTAGGCTGTTCGTGACATTTTGAATTGATATATTTTATTATCTTTAATTATGTTTCTGTTTGCTTCATTCTATTCAACGCATTCTACATAAATTTTAATTGTAAAAATAACGGGCTTGTATAATAAACTGAACATGGATCAGTTGAAGCTTTTAATACTGAATAATTAAAAAGCTAATTAAGAAATATAAATTTTATTAGAAAACAAAACAGTAGTTAGAATAAAAAACTATAATCTGCATCAGAAAAAAGCACGTAAAATTAAGTTCTTTTTTTAAGGAACTGTTTGTAAATAATCAACTTTTCACAATTTAATGTGTATTCAAGATATTCTAAGATAAAATATGGCATGTATTCTCCGTTTACTACAATGACTTAATGTTTTCTTTAAAGACAGTGAATTAAGAGAATCAGGTGCTTAGAAAATAATATTATAAAGAAAGTAAAGCACTTTCAACCATGGGATGATGGAAGTTATAGGTACATAATTATAAGACCAACGCAATGCTGTGGAAATTGAAGAGAGCATTGCGCATATGACACATTTATTTATCCTACAAGAGGATTGCTTCATATTAATACTGCAATTATTTCTATCCCATCTATTTTTGCGAAAAAATACCTAATGTCAAGGTTAGAATTAAAACACAAAATAAATATTAATTTCGTAAATCTAGTTTTTTTGTTGAAAATGCCTAATGTTAAGGCTTGAATGCTCCACATAAAAACATTAATGCTCTATTTTGTGTAGTCCGTATATATTCTGCTGAGATTGCCTAATGTTAAAGCTGGGATGTTTTACATAAAACAAAAAGTGATGTTTCATTTTTGCTATTCCATAGACTTTAGTTAAAAAAAATACCTAATGATAAAGCTAGAATTTTGGGTACAGAAACATAAATATTGCACTGTTTTGTATATTCCGTATATTTTTGTTGAGAATTTATTATGCTAATTCTTACGTAATTCATTTATTCCTTCGTTAATACGAGAATATTTACAACATATTTAGAAACCATATTCTAACGGTTCAACATGCTTCAGTTTCTGTATTTTCTATATTTTTAGTTTTTAGTAAAATGCATAATTTTTTTTAAATTTTATTTATATTTGGCCGTTCTTCTCACAGAATTTAGTAATATTTCAGAAACAATAATAACTTTCTGCAGCAACTGAGACCCTACGAACTTCAGCATGCAACACTCGAGAGATTATTTAAGATTGAATTGGGTATTTAATGTTGAATAACACAATTAATGAGACTATTATGACTAATATATTTAATAATATTTGTTTTGTTATTATGTTAATAAAGCCGACAATATTTAAAAATATGAAACAAGCTGAAAGTTACCAGAAAAAAGGATAAAATTTGCTCCAAGTAATGTTATTAGAGCTATTAGTATTATTATCATATTATAAGACTTTTTTCTGACTACGCCACATATTTTAAATGCATCACTGAAGTAGTTATTTAAGGTTGAATAGGGTATTTCATTAATTTATTACACATGTTAAATAATTCAATTAATTCTACTATTAGGATTAATATGTTTAATAATATTTGTTTTGTTATTATGTTAATTATAATGAAGCCGACAATATTTAAAACTATGAAACCAGATGAAAGTTACCAGAAAAAAGGATAAAAGTTGTTCCAAGTAATTTTATTAGTGATATTATTATTATCATATTATAATACTTTTTTTAAGTAAAAAAAATTAAAAGCAATGAGATATTTCTTCAGATATATGTATATTTTGATTCTTCAGATATATGTATATTTGATTTTGATGTACAATTTAAATACATCATCTGCATTACAGAATTTATACATTTATATTGTGTATTTGGAGGTATTAAAATAGAGTGTTACTACAAAAATGTAAAGTTATTAGGTGATCAAAGATTATTAGGTGAGCAAAAATTTTTTGCAAAAATTTTTTCACACTTCACAATCATGTTTTATCAATATGATCAAATAATCATTTTAGAGAAATATACTGTAAATTATAATATAACTCTATATATATTAAAAATTATAATCTATATAATGTAAATTATAATCTATATAATGTAAATTATAATATAATACTCAATTTGATACGATATTTTCTTAATCTATTAGAAAAAAACAGTTTTTTAAATCAAAATTGTCTTTTATTCAGTTTATTAGTTTATTTTCCATTTAATACATACCAAAATAATAATCGAATGCATATTATTTTGTTAATGAGTCTCCTTCAAATTACCATCATTTCTTTTAAAACTATATAAATATATAGAGTAATAATTTCAATACATAAGTATTAATTAAGTAATAAATAATAAAAAGTGAAATAATATTTTTTTAAACATGCATCAAGAATTATATCGGTTAAACCTAGATTCAAATGTTATACAATTGAGAATTTAAGGAAATGATGAATAAATAAATTTTGATATAAACATCGATGCATTTTAGGAAATACCTTATAATAGTGTAAAAATTATCATTTTTATCTTAAGGGTTTAAGCATAACATTTATATTTCTTAAAGTTATTATGATTTAACAAATAAAACAATCTAACATCACTATAATGTTTTAGATAAAAAACTCTTTGTTAAATTTAAATAGATGAATGTTTGGCAGCTTATTATGAACAACGATTGTTCAAATATTTAAGTAAAGAAGTTTTTTTCTGTGAAATGGTTATTTGCATTGTTCTAAATACCATGGCGGAAAGGTTAATACCGTAACAATAAATGAAACCTTAATGAATTTTTAAAAACGTTTCATCCCTTTATTATACGTTGATCTGAATTGTATGAAATTCAATTACAATATCCTCACTACTTTCATAAAAAATCGTACCTATTTTTAAAGCAGATCAGCAGACGTAGTAACTTGCAAATGCACAAAATTGGAGCACTTTTTTGTAAAAAATATTTTTCATGATTTTTAGAGGGAAATTATTCGACACTAAAAATTGATTTGCTTTTTTCTTAAAAAAAATATTGCAGAATAAAGCATTTTTTTACTTAGATTTAAAGCTCAATCGCTTATCAATACTGTAAACAAGTCTGGTTCCGTCTTTTTTATCGTAACGTAATTTTAATAATAATAATTATTGTAAAGTAACTAAATCCGTCTGATTAAAAATAAATATTACTGTAAAATCTACGCTATAATATTTGACGGTACGAATGAATTTTACGGTATAAAGAATTTATGGATAATGCACCCAAAGTGCCGGGTTTTTATACTGTACTTTAATTCAGAATTCTTAACAGTGAAAGCATTTCATCTCTTTAAACAAGTTGCAATTATAAACAGATCGTAATTATTCAAAATTTAATTGCAATAATCACATTACTTTCATAAAATTTCTTTAATTTCAAAGCAGATTACGATAGAACGTGCATTTTATAAAAGCAAACAATCGTCTTTAATTGACAATAGTTATTACAATGGACTTAGACCTACGTGTAGAACATACTTATTACAAAAGAATAAACCTTTTTATCAATCAACAAAAGTTAGAGCAATTTGAGAAAGCTGCACGTAGATCAAAATTTAAGCATTTTAGAAAATCCGAAGATGACAGTTCGGTAAAAGATTTCTTTTTGAAAGACTTACTTTCATGAATAATTCTTACTGGAAACTCCCAAAATCATGTTTTCTAAAAGAAAACGTGGAAGTTCAAACATTTATTTCGCGATTTATATTTATTTGTTTATTTAATATTAACTTATGCGGTAATTCTAAAGAAAATTAATTTTTGATATTCTTTCTTAAGTTTATCAACTAGCTTTCAATATTACTGTGCTGAGATTAATTATTTCTCTGAAATATTTATTGTTTACATAAAACGTAAAACAGTTTTACACTGAAAATCGTTTAATAATTTTATTTAATATTGTAATATTTTTACATTGTAATATTTTTATATTGTATTAATTTAATATTGTAATATTGTAATTGTTTAATATTGTAATTGTTCAATATTGTAATATTTTTTGCATTAGATAATTTTTTATTATTTTGAAATCGTTCTGTCTGTCACTAGACTAACGGATTAGCTCAATAATACGCATTGCAAGGAGCAAAGAAGCTTCATTAGGTGGGTCTAGTTGAAACCTCTGGTTATTTAACCGTATTTTGTGAAACCAGTAAATAAACGGTTTTCTCACAGTTAACAATTTGAATATCATCTTATTTAGGTTTATTTGACATGTTGCGCTTGAACATGGTAAAATAACAATTGAATAAATTGTATTTAACCATTTTTTCCAAGAAATTTCTGACAATGTTTCCAGTTTCCAGTTCTCTTATACATCTCTTATAAGCAACTAATTAATTCTATATAAGAGCAAATTCTTAATGTTTTCTAAATCATTAATTTCAAATCAATAATTTAAATACTTTGCTGAAAGTTATCTACTGATTCATCAAGAGGGAATCATTAATATTTAAAATGGTAATCTCCTTTACAAACGAACAACAAAATCGTAGTTGCGCTATTGGGTCGACCTCAACAATGGATGAGGCTTAAGCATTGTGTGACAGATGAAAGTGACAGTTAGACATTAAATTCAATTTTGAAGAATGCGTCCCACTGAATATTCACCATAAGTCACGCCGAGACCATAGAATTTTCAGGAAATTTAATCAAAATTTATACCAGTTCTAAATGCTTGTTCTCTGCGTAGAAATATTTTACACTCAGTGTTGTTGTCATGGACATCTTTGTGAGAAATGTGTATTATTAAATGTAGTTTGTTTTCCGATTGTGTTATTCATTTTATGTAACAAATAATGTTTATTTTTTTATTACTACTAATAATGCATAAGACACTAAATAAATATTTATATTCTATATACGATACACTATATAATATTTGGTCACATAAAAAATAGTTTTAATCAAATTATTTCTACAATTATACCTATACTTCTCAACTCACAAATATTGTCGTAAAAATATCGTAGTATCATATATATATATATATATATATATATATATACACTATAACAAAAAAATCGACGAACACTGCCGAGCCAGGTTACAGTGGTGCATGGCTCGATCTGGCTGGAGTGATGCCGACTGGGGGCGTATAGTCTTTAGCGACGAATCCCGCTTACAACTGTGTCCTGCGATCATCGAAGACGTGTTTGGAGACGTACTGGGTATAAGGGGGATCCTGCCTTCACTATTGCACGCCACACCGGCCCTCAACAGTGAATTGTGGTCTGGGGAGAAATTTCCTTTGACAGCCGGATCCCTTTGGTCGTCATTAGAGGTACACTTACTGCACAGCGGTACGTCGACGACATCCTAAGACCTGTTTTGCAACCGTTCCTTTTGCAGCGCCCTAGACTGGTTTTTCAGCAGGACAATGCCAGGCAACATACGGCACGTGTTGCTATGAACTGTTTTCAGGCTTGTCAAACTCTGCCTTGGCCTGCCAGATCACCAGATCTCTCTCCCATCGAGCATGTCTGGGATATGATGGGAAGGCGATTGCTTCTGGCACGGAATGTTAATGACCTCGTTCGACAATTGGATCGAATTTGGCAGGAAATACCACAAGAGACCATCTGGGAGCTTTATTGGTCTATGCCACGCCGTGTGGCAGCTTGTATCCAGCCTAGAGGCGGGTCAACACCTTATTCAACTTGTTACCGTAACTCTGCAATAAACTATTCAATTGTTCTGAAATTTTAATCACTTACTATTCTGTACATTGTCTTCCTATCCACCAATTTTCGTTTCAATCGGACAACTCCTTCTTGGTGCGTTGATTTTTTTATTATAGAGTGTATATATATATGAAATGAATACAAAAAACACGAAGAAAGCAATAATCCTGTGAACTGATGAAGAGATTATACAATCTATTTTCCTGAATTTTTAAATTTTTACGTACTTTTTTTCGGATTGTTTTTATTTTTTTCGGTTTCTCGTTATTTTTTTAATTATTTTTCCCCCTTCTTTCATTGTTCTGTACTTTTTCCCTTGTATATATATATATATATATATATATATATATATATATATATATATATATATATATATATATATATATATATATATATATATGTATATATATACATATATATATATATATATATATATATATATATATATATATATATATATATATATATATATATATATATATATATATATATATATATATATATATATATATATATATTTAATTTCTATCTACAACTTTTTCGAATGTAATTAACACAGACATATAAAATTTTATTTCAAAAACTATGAGTTTTATTTCGACTTTCTAAATAAAATTTATATGTCGATATTATTCATATTATTCGATATTATAATTTATTACATAACTGCGCATTTTAATATTAAAAATTTGTTCCTTTGTATACAGCGAAAGAAGTCGTAAAGATCTATTAACGCTTACAAACTAAGGCGTTAAAAATATTTACACTTTCGTTTCCTATAAAAAAAATTTTAATATAGTCACCACTTAATATTTTTTTTTCATTTTTATTAATTTTAGATTCTTATCTAGCGGCCAAAACTCTTCACAACCATCTTGTTTACGATCGATGAATTTTATAAACTTTCTCTGGACCTGTTCCCAGCCATCCCTTCGCATGAATGAAATATCCAGGATCATTTTTTTTTGAGCATGCGCAGCAAGAAATGCTCCTGGATGAGCTAGAAGAGAACCAAATTGTGCTGAAATATGGCTCTTTCTGTTTCTCTGCTTTTTCAAAACATATAAGTAAAACATTTTTTCATTAAAATGTTTAGTATTTTAAGTTATTTTGTTTATTTCTTTGAACTTTTTTTCTTTACGCATATTATTGATTTTTAAAGTTTAATGGTATATATTAAGTTATGATAGTAGAAATATACTGCATTTCAATATTCTTTAGCACTTAGGTGTACTAAATGTCAGTTTCATTTACAAATATTTTGAAGGATATTTTCGGTGTATAGATAAAGCATTTTTAAAATCGTATTCGTAGTCCTAATTATTTATAAAAATTGTTTGTTGCTAAATATATTCATATCACACACTTAATTTTTCTATTAACTAAAAATCTGTTATACATTAAATAATATGTTAAAATACTTAGGAATAAGCATAAAAAATTCTAGAAATTCATTAAAAATTGAATTTATAAAAGTTAAATTTTTCAATTTATGAAAAATAGCCATAAATAATAATTGCCTCATTTGTCTATTTAGATAACAAAAAATAGCTATATTATTTATAAGTGAAAATAAGTTTTTTGGAAGTTAAAATTTTAATTATAAAATGTTTAAAAGATAAAAATGAATTTTACTAAAAACTTCATATATTTAATTCTATTATCAGTATTGCATTAGATTTTCCCTTTCCAATATATCTATATACACAAAAAGTAATTGCACTAAAATCATAGCAGTGAACAAAAGTTCTGCTTTTCGATCAATTTAACTGTCTTTGGCTACGTTGTTCTATAATAGTATGAAACAGTAATCTTAATACTTTTAAAAGCAATACATTTTTGCAAAAGACATTGTAACATAAAATTGTAATTGAAATTATTTCAATTCTTTTCGTTTCTTTTCTTAATTTCGATTTTTGCTTCAAATATTGTATTATTCGCTATTATCTAAAGTAACTTGCATTCTTATTTAGATTGAAGATAATCAATCTCCTTAAGCAATTGCAATTGGTAAGCAATCGGTAAAATTGTCTCTTGCTGATGATCCAACATTGACTTTCTTTATTTAGAAAAAATAATAAAGAAACTACAGATTCCACAGGTATCATTCACTTACATGTTTTTAAGATAAAACGAAATAAGGAAAGTTGAATTTAAAATTCCCAATGCTCTACTTAAGCTAAGGGACCATATTTTCCAAATTGTTACGACCCCGGAGGTCCTTCAGTTCGAATCCTGTCAGTAGCCCACTATAATCTCTCACTCATTTCTCTGACTTCATCGCATTATAGACTGCCCATTTTGCTCAAAAAGAAGTGCATGGAGTTTTCAAAATCAAACTCCATTCCATCTCAATGAGAGTTCACTGCTTTAAGTAAAGCCCACTAAGCCATCAGGGCTTGATTTAAAATCTAAAAAATGGTTATGTGATGGACTAAACATTAATTTACGTGAAAAAGCGTGACTTTCCTTTTTTACGGCAAATGAACAAAAATACGTTGCTGATTTCTCATAATAGAACCTAATTGATATCAGAGGAGTGTTCACTTGCTTAATAAAAAAGCACATTAAAACATGTTCAAAACACATTTTAGGGTATATTCTTTATTGGCAATTTAAAACGCATGATTAACATTCATTTAATTCGTAATCAATAAACTGGAGTAAACAAAAACTTACATATTTGAAATATATACATAAACTCAGCTGTTTGATATACACGAATGCTTATCTGATAGCAGTTATAACATCACAGTTAATTTGAATCAAGTCTTGACATCACAGTAAATCATCACAGTCGAGATGGAACTGCACCAAAATTTCAGAGTAATTGCTACATTTATCGATAAAATGAATTCAAAACGATCTCCTTGTCTGAGGGATTTTCCACAGTATCATTTTTTTCACTGAGATACACTATCTGGCCAAAAATATCCGAACTCCCTGTGATACAGAAATGTTTTTCCATTTTTTTCTCCCATTTTGCATCGATGAAAACCAATACACACGTCTGGAGAGGGCTGGTTATTACTAGAGAGTGCACCAGCTTTGATAGGTGACCATAGGATTTGACATTAGCTGAAATGAGCACTGTCAGTAAATGTAATGCATTTAACTAGTGACAAATTCTGTTTTCTAATTTGTCTCAAAGGTATTCTAGCGGTTCAGGATCAGGACTCTGAAAAGGCCAATCCAACTTCAGAACAACCACTTTGCCAAACCGTGTCTGCGCAAGTTTGGATGTGTGAATGGCGTGGTAAACCTATTGAAGGAGGATTGGGCCTTCCTCGAACCTTTGTCATGGAGTTGGACGAGTAGTTTAGTTCAGAACGTCCACATACATCTCAGAGTTTATATTTCCATTGACAGAAACTAAGAAATCCAGGGCAAGCAATGAAAAACACTCCCAAACTAAGATACTTTATGTTGGTGTTTGGATACATTTAGCCAGATTGAGTAGTCAGTAAACAATTTCATTACTGAATAATAAAAATTAGAATAAGAAAAAATAAAATATAAATTACAATCTCGTACCTGATAGATTTTATATTGATAGATGATGTTTGGCAGTTTGCAGAATTCTTGATAAATGCATATTGTTTATTATAGTTACTATCAAGTAAGCATAATTGTTATTACATTTATTTCAGAATTTTGATATAATCAAATCTCAAATTGAACACGTTTTATCAGGGGGTTAGATACTTCATAGAAGAAAGTGTATGATCTTGCATATTAAGAAACTGGAGCAGACCAGTTTAAAACCAAAACATGCTGCTAAACTAAATAGTAGATAAATCTTGTCTACGAGGGAGGTAATTTCTCTGTTTATTGTAATAAATTGACTTAAATAGTTGACAAAATTTAGAAATTAAGAATGTTTTTTATTTTATTTAAACAACAAAACTAAATAAAAGAAACTAAAACAAACAGAACAGTCTGAAACTTATAGAAAAACAAGCTAATTAAACATTTTACTTACTGTATGACAGACTGCATTCTTAAATTATTCATAATTCTCCTGAGAAATTATAGATAGTTCCTTTCAAAATTTGAAATAAAATTAAAATTAACTCCATAACAAAACGTCTGAAAACTAAAAAGAACTATTTTTCATATTTTTAAAAATATATTTTTGCGACGAAATTATGTAAAGTTAAAAATGGAAAACTATAAAAATAAAATTATTAACTTCAATTTAAAATAAGGCATTATTCAGGTAAGTTAATTAAATGCGTTTCATATTTAACAGATTTTGTCATCAACAGGAGATTTTTTGAATTCAAAATATCGTTAATCTCAGCCAAATGTCACAAATGCCAAATGAGAGAAAATTTATATATTTACAATACATTTTTAAATCATTCTTAAAACCCTCGTGTGTTATTGTTTTTTTATCAATAAAAACATTTAATGATATTTCATGCTTGCATAAATTAAAATACAAAAAAAAAAATTTTCGAGTTTTTTTTTTCATGCTCTTATGACAAACACTTTTCTTTAACTCTTGATTTAAACAACTGAACTTCACATAACTTTTGAAGTTCAGCAGAGAAATGTTAATCAGTATTAAAAGAAAGTACTTATTTTAATAAATTATTGAGATTTCAGACGAAAATTATTCTTAAAATTTATAATAAATATTATTACCACATTTTGCAATGTTAGTGTTTCTATGCAGAATTAAAATGTTTACATTTCACTTCTGATTTCACTAAAAAGAAATGGCATGAATGCCTATCAAATATGACAGAAATATTGAAACTTATTGTAGTATAAATTATTTGGTTAAAGGCATTTAAGATATATATTGTTTCTAACTTGATTAATTCAAAAACAATTTGAGTGCTTAAATTATTTTTAATAATAAGTGACCAAGAAATATCTTTATAAATTTAAACGTATAGAAACATTTCTCCAGTTAACGATTTTCACTTCAAAGTATTTTCTGAGTGATTTAAGGACAAAAAATAAATGGTTATATTTAATAATATTTAGATGTAATAAATATAATTGAAGATATATTTCTTATTCTTCAGAAGTAGAATTGTGGAAGACTTCAACTATTTACACATTTAAAAAGAAAAATTCAGAACACCTGTTTTAAATATCGAGTGCATATCAATGAACAAATACAAAAACATTAACATCAAACTTTATTTTTAAAAAAAAGTCGCATTTGTGAACCATGGCTAGGATTTGATCTTGTCTCTTCAACTGCATACTGAATCTTGTAAATGTTTTCGACAATGAGCGATGAGCATTTGGCAAGGATCTCACTGCATAGAGTATTGTTCAGTGCTGTTTGTCTGGAAGCAAGAGCACCAACAGCAGTGATAAATATGCATGATTTAACGCTACAATTTATTCATCACTGTCAGTAACATTCGTTTCTGTCCCAGTCACACTCCGCTTCTGACATTTCTTGTTTCAGTAAAAGGTCATCTACAAGGTCAGAACTTTCTAATTCAATATCAACATCACTTTCAGCCGTGGTTTCTCTAGATAAAAATAATTTTTTTTTGTAATAAAATTATCAACAGAATTGAATTGAAGTTGATAATTAAGGTATTAAGTAAGTAATTGAATTAGTATAAATTATATTTAGCAATTAACCAATTTTAACTAAATTTTAAATTTAACTATTTATTGTGAATTTAATTTAGAAGTATATAAAATATTTTTATTACTTAAGATTTAATATAATTTATATTCGCTTAATAAAAATAAAGTCACTTAATAGAAATAAATCTGTTTTACAAAACGTCACCTGGGTTCAAATTGGTTCGAATACAGTAGCCACCACTCGTGAGTTTAATTTAGTAGTAAATAAAATATTTTTATTATTTAAGATGTAATAAAATTTATAGCCGTTTAATAAAAATAAAGTCGTTTAATATAGAAATAAATCCGTTTTACAAAACGTCACCTGGGTTCAAATCGATTTGAATATTGTAGCCACAACTCATGAATTTAATTTAGAAGTACATGAAATTTTTTTATTATTTAGGATGTAATAAAATTTATAGCCGTTTAATAAAAATAAAGTCGTTTAATATAGAAATAAATCCGTTTTACAAAACGTCACCTGGGTTCAAATCGATTCGAATACTGTAGCCACAACTCATGAATTTGATTTAGAAGTATATAAAATATTTTTATTATTTAGGATGGAATAAAATGTATAGCCGTTTAATTATAATAAAAGTAAAGAGGTATATAAAAATAAAGCCGTTTAATAAAAATAAAGCAATTTTACAAAACGTCATCTACGTTCAAATCGTTTCGAATACTGTAGCCACCACTCACCGAAAACAATTACGAAATGTGTAGACGGATCTTGTATTATATTACCTTTGTTTCCGGGATAACTGTGAGAAGTTCTCGTGGCTTTTTATCTCCATGTCACACAAAGGCAAGGCTCACATACTCATAAGTTAGTTTAACTTATAAAGTACTTTAAGTATATAAGTTTCTTTCAATACTTAGTTTAGATTCCAGTGGCTTTTAAATTAAAAATTACAAGCCTACGGAGTTGAACATTGACATAGTTGCAAATCTAATAGAGATCTACAGCTCAAGCTCAATTTTATAATTACTTTAAATGGTGCACACTTCGACATTTTTCTATATTAAAACATTATTTTATGTTGTTTTATGAATATTCTAAGCCGATTCTCAGTTTCGCGAAAAAATCACATTTTCAAGCTTTTTTTTTTATTGCCATCAAATCCTTGTTTATCTGCATAATTATGAGCCATTCATGAAAATCTACTCAGTAACAAAAAGAATCATTTCATGAAAATGTGTTTACATCATATTTTAAAAGTAATTTTTCTCTTTCTTACATTGTGGCTCTGTAAGATTCTAAACCTAACATTGTAGCGGCAATTCCAATAGAGATCTATTTCTCAACTTTGTAATTTAAAAAAAAAAAAAATTATGGTTTGCATTTTAGCATTTTTCTATAACAGATAATTATTTTATTTTATTTTATAACAATTCTAGACTGAATATTATTTTCTGAAAAAAATCACATTCTTCATTTTCTTCGTCACTTGTATTAAATTCTAGTATTCATCGGCATAATTATGAGTCATTCATAAGAATCCACTGAGTAACAAAGCACGCGTCTCATTAAAAAAAGTGTTCACATTTTAATTTAAAAGTATTTTTTGTTTGTTTTATGTCTTACCGTGTCCAGTATGGCTCTATGAGACAAACCCATCTTCTATAAATCTCTTTGTCTAACCGTCTTTTTTCTCTAGTGGCGTCGCTATCAGCGTCGTCGCCTCTCTGTCCCTCTGCGGGCATGGTTCGAAACTTCGACTCACTATATACACCAATGGACGGATGTGAGGATGGAAATTTCACGTCATAGGTCGGACACTCGGCTGAATGAAAACATTCAAGATTTAAAAAAAAATTTATTATATTATAGAATATATATAGTAATTAATAAAACATTTACTCATAATGTGATTAAAATTTATTATTGATCTCAGTTATTTGATGACGCTGACTGCCGAATATATTATTAGTGTCCAGTCTAAACTCTGTGCAAATCTTTTGAAACATTAGATTGGTGGTCGAAGAATTACTTAAAAAATAGTGCAGTATTTAATTAAAAATACACAAAAAACTTGCTTATAATTTATTGTTCAGCAAAAGTGTGCATTCTCATAGTCTTCCAAGTATGTAATTAACTTTTTCACTAATATATGTTTGACTATTTCCTGAAAAAAATATTAAATACTTTCTGTTAGAAAAAATATTAAAAATGCATTGCAATAATTAATAGTTAACACAAAACTTATTTTTGAGTAAATTATTTATTGTTTATTATAATTGTTCAAATTTAATTTATGACATCTGTGCAAAATTAAAAATCATTCGGATTGCTGAGTGAGAAATCTTCTAACATGTGTTTCAACACAATAAAATAATTTTTGTTACACGGAATTAGACGTAGAAAATAATAAATAATCAAGAGAAAATAATAGCCTATTTCCGTTAATTTAAATATCTATAAATGATTTCAAGTTAACGCGATCATATGTTTAACTTTAAAAAAGTACTGCATTGTGTATTTAGAATGTCATATAATGATCAACTTTCCTTGCTAACAAATGCAGATAAAAAATAAACTATTCAATAATAATAAAGAAAAGAGGGGCTCAAAAATAATTACAACTTTAAAATATTTTTAACTGAGACAATTTTAATTTTGGAATCTAGTTAGATTTAGAATTTAATTCGTGCTGAAAGTTTCTTTAAATAAATACTCAAATTAAAGATGCATTTATAAAACTCAAATTGCTCAAGCTAAGATATTATTAAAAAATATGTGTGTTATTTCACTTAAATCACACGATGCTTGAGCAATTACTAAGTCTACTATTAAGTCTTAAAACGTAAAAAATTAATTATTGGGATTTAAAATACTTTGTTTCACGAATAAAGTATTTCACATCAATTAGAATTAAATTAGCACTTTTTAAAACAACTAAAAAATATTATTATTAAACACCTTTTTCAATTTGGTTTCATTATAATATTTCATATTTTTTTCTAAGAAAGCTGTGGGGACCGTTTGACGCAAGCCCGGCAGAACATCGGAATGTATAAGTATCCCCCAGTCGAACATATGCTAGATCTATAAAGTAGGTACCAAAATCTTTTTACGTGCCAAGTTCTAGATCGAAAGTTTTAGAAACTTGTAGAAATTGGGAATCTATTTTGGAAGGACATAACATGCATGAATCCTGAAAGAAGAACACTACCAGTCTTTCTTTTATTAATTTGTTTGTTCTTGATATTTTTTCCTCGTTTATTTTGTGATATAATGGGCTGATTGGTCTGTATTGATAGATAATTTAAAATAGAACCATATGGAACACTGATTTGAATATCTTAAACCAAAACTAATTTTGTTTTGTTTTGTAATAGTGCTTTGTTGAGCTTAATTAAACTATACTTAGAGCATAAGGAATTAAAAGAATTGATTTTGATTGTATATATATAGTATATAGTATTTTAATATACAGGTACAGTGAATTATTAACAGCACTCTACCTATTTAAAATCTTTGAGCTTTTGAAGTTTTAGATTCTATATTTTTCTAATCTACAATCTTTCTATTCATACAATAGTACAGAAAAAAAAATATTTATTGGGCCTTCTTACCTATTTTTTGATATTGATCGATGCCCTGGTTTAGAATAAGTTGCTCTTGAAGCCTAAAATGAAAGTGAATAAAAAAAAAGAATAAGTATTACTGAAATATAATGATATCTGATTAAACTGTTGATTTTTATCTAAATGATATTTTAAGTGCACCCTAACCTGTGTATTTTGAAGCAATTCATATTGAACTATTTTAATTAAAATTTATATTAAGATAATGTTAAAGCGAAATACTACATTATCATTCATTTATCAGCTATCTTGTTCATGTTATGTCCTTTAACTTTGCAGTCATATTCGAAGCAATTACAGCTACCAACGACCATGAATGTGAATATTAGTAATAATAGAAAAGTCATTTTTGATGCAAAAACAAAAAAAAAAAAAAAAGGTTACGAAAACTAACTTGTTGAAAATAAATGCATTTAAAATCATGATTTGTGTTGTTTTTGAAAATATAAAAATGGCGACAGAGAACTTTGCTTTTTAAAAATTCTCTGAAGGTATAAAATTATTATCCCCACACCATAATTATAATAAAGGAATTGTTTTAAATTAATTTTTTTCTATTTATTTTTATTTGAATTGTTTTTGTTTGTCTCTTAGAAATATTTTGCTACTATGCTTATTAAAATATTTATAAGGCATGCGGAGGGGAAGTTTACGCTAAAAACAAATTTTATAATTCAAAAATGGTTTAAAACAAAAATATGAGTGCCTCCTGTTCATTACAAACTATAAAGATTGTATTATTTATCAAATATCTGATCATCATATTTTCTAAGCAAAAATTCTAAGGAACCAAGAGTTTTCCTTTGCTTCTGGCAAACTGAGGTTTTCTATGTGATTACAATAGTTAAATATTAGTCTCTGCAATAAACGGTCGACGATTACTTATAAAGTTGCCTATATTGGAAAAAAAGTCAAAAAATGGAATAACAAAGATGATTAATCAGGATTTAAAACCAATTAACAGTTTCATCAATTATATATTTTCTCGTGCACTTTAAGAAATATGTGGATAATATCACAGTAAAAAGTACTGGCATTTTTGTGCCCTAGCATCCGTAAAATACATTTTTGCTGTAAAATTTTATACAGTAATTTTTACAGTAATAATTATTTAATTGCAGTGAATTAGTGATTTAACATTAACTGTAAAAATTACGGTCTGTCCGACTTTTATTCCGTAACTTTTAACAGTGAAAATGGATTTCACGGTAAAAAGTATTGGTGCTGAGGGTGTCAGTGCTTTTTTACCGTAAATGGGTCGGAAATATTTTACAGGGCATAATAAAGTATTAAAGTATCATGATAAGTATTTAATTATGAATTAAATAATTTGAAAAAGGTATTTGTTAGGATACGTGTTAAATAAATAAAAAAAGGATATGGTGGTAAAGGAGGGTATAAGTGTTGTGTAAAGAACCTCGTACTGAGCCGCTGAGTGGTCATGATAGGATCTTCTTCCATATTGTCCAAATGTGTGCATCTCTCTAATGGTCTCGTGCGAGCTTTCGGTGTCCGATTCACATCCTGGTAGCCGAAATGTCGCGTACGGGGTGATATCGTCCTCATAGTCTGCAAGGAACAACGCCAATTATTACTAGAATTTTCTCACAATAATAAATTTGATAAAAAATACACTTTAAACTATCAAGCAAAAGCGCATATGTAGGATAAACAAAGGAGGTAAAATTCCTTTTGTACATTAAGATAGCGCTGCAAATATATATTTTGTCTATTCCTTCGTCTCCTTTTGATACATGCTCTGTAGTCGTTTGGTACCTGTTAAAGCAACATCGTCTGATTTTTCTCAGTTTAAAGTGTATATCCAATATGTTTTTTTTTTGTAACTTTGATACAATTATTGTCGATTTATTTAAACTCGATTTAGTTAGCTTTATTTCATGGTAATTTCAGCAAAGCTTTTGCTCTTATGTGATTTTTCTGTCCTTAGTTTCATTCCTTTTCATGTATAGAGAAATATTTAACTACATTGTAACGATTTTATTTTATTTATAACCCGTGTTTGAAAAGCAGACCCATTTCTGATTTTAGGACTATTACTAATCATCTCGTTAACCAAGGAAACTCCAAGATCGAGTATTTGGTGAAACTAGCCTTTGCAGAGGATTTTTGATGGAAATAACCATATTTGCCCAAGTTAATAAAACCACCTCATGGAGAGGAAAACCAGGGAAACCTCCCTAAGGCAAGATGATTTTAACACATTATCCGTATACCATTGAGGATATTTTACGCCAGCACTGAGATTGGAGAGAGCTTTGAGCAGAATTCATATCAACCAGCTACCTTTAGAATTCGAACTTGGGTTACCTCATAGAGAGCCACCTCGGTACAATTATAAATATAAATTTAAGTTACATTATTATTCACTGTATCAAGGTAATACACAGCTACTATTTAGGTTGGTGTAAAACACGCGCCCGCGGTAAGGCTAAACATTGCAAATTTTTACTAAATGTTTATAGACGCTAAACAACTAATGCAAATTTTTACTAAATGAACAATAATTGCCTATTTTTGTTTATATTTTTAAAATGATTCAATTGTATTTTTGTTAGAATTGCAAAAAAAGGAAGAACAAATTGCCACTCAACTTAACTCAAAGTGAAAAAGGCTATTATACGAGAACCACTAGTTGTCTTTTGCTTCTTATCAAAATTTAAAGCAAATATAAAACAACTAATGATGATCCAGATGCTAAAATAACTATGCATAGCTGCTATTATTCTTTTTTTCACTCTCACAAATGTGCCATTTACAGATTTTTTTAAACTTTCATTACTAGTCAAGTTGGTTAGATATGGTTGGTTTCTATATGTTAGATTTTATATTTTATGACCGTCGTTGAACAGTCGACCGAATTTCGGGTTCACGACTACTAATGTTTAACTTAGTTGCCTTGTAATTTTGAACCCAATCCATCAGACAAAGGAACTCCTTCTCCTGAGCCACCACGGTCCTAAATGTTGGATTATTATGCTATATGTGTTACATTATTATGAATGGAAGAAAACTTTTGTGTCTCAACCAGCTAAGCAAAGCATTTTGAAAAAGGGTGCGCTTTTATACTGATGAAAGAACTTGTGTTATCAGACTTAGTATTAGATAATTGAATTGAGTGTGATACATGTTTCGCTAGTTGAAAGTTCTCCCTTTTGTACAGATGGGAAATTAGAATAATACGTGTTAGATCTACACATTTTCTTATCCAAATTAAAATTACAAGGGCTCAGTATTATTAAAATTATTTTTCAAAGACAAAGAAGGAAGAAACATCTGAGTTGTATGTTAATAGATGAGTAATACATTTGCTGAATAGTAATTTTACTGTTAATATTACGAAAAAAGTTACGGTACATCAGACTTTTTGTTTTATTACATGTTCTGGTAAAAATTGATTTTATAGTAAAAAGTGCCAGTTCCCCGAGTACCGGTGATACTTTTTAGCTGAATTTGACGCGGAATTTTCTATATTGAGTTTAGCACTTTTAGTTATTGATTGGCTTAAAACATGTGCTTTTCTTATAAATATCATTTACTAGATAAAATTTATTTTTTTCTAGCTAAATATATTTTCAAGAAATCTTTCATTGGAGTATTCATCATATTTATTTAGAATATTTTTTAAAATTTCTTATCGGAAATGTTTAAAAATTCCCGCATTTTGTTCTAGAATGCTTCAGCTGCAGACGCATTTCTGAACGTAACAATGCGTCTTAAGAATTGCGAACTGCATAGTCACTGTTAGAAATTTCTCGGAAAAAATGGTTAAATAACAATTGATTGCATGACTAATTTACCATATTTAATCAACACAGTCAAATAACCATAAATAAAATGGTAGTCAAACTGTTAAGTTTAAGAAAAACTGTTTATTAACTGCTTTCACCTAATACGGTTAAACAACCAGAATTTTATCGCACCAACTGGAGCCACCTAATGAAGCTACTTAGTTTTCCGCTACTGCGCACATATCATAGCCGAGCGGGCTTATCTGTCAATCTCATGATCTTCAGAACTGGAGTTCGAGTCCTAGTGTTGACACTACAATATCTTCTCTATTCCGTTCAACACGTGAAGAATTCCCAGTGTCCGGCACTCTCCAATGACCATTAACTTACGAAAAGCCGAGCTTCTACACCTAGTTAAAAAATTATTACGTTTTTAAAAAATGCTAGTTGTAAATGGTTAAAAAACCGTAAAGTTTTGCATTCATGGTTTTATAACGATATTTTTGTAAATGGTTATGATACCATAAAGGAAAAAAATTGTTTTTCCGTAAACTTTACAGTTAATCGGATGGACAGACAGCTGCCAGTTATATTACCGTAATTTTAGAAGGAAAATTTTAACAGTGTTTTAAGAAATTGTAAAATATATAGCATATATTTTTGTAATCATTGTAAAGCTTACATCAGTTGAACCAACATTAATTTAACTAGCATAGGTACCATGCTATGAAATTTCATTATTTGTTTTTCAAAATTCACATTAATTCCCAAAATTTTTAGCGAAAAGCTATGCATGAATATTTTAAAAATCAGTTAAAATACTAGCAATTATGTAATTATTAATGATGAAAAAGAATTACCAAACTGAAGTAAACAAATATAAGAAAAAACTGTTACTATGCCTCACAATGTCCTTGTTCTCCTGCTGTATTTGGATCTTGGTTTGCCTGAATAGTTGCTTTAGGACCACATGTTTGATACATGGATGTCTCTCGAATGGGAGTGTTACCACACTCTGATGTCTTCTTTACAGGTTGATTTGGCATTAGAGGAGTCGTGTTTGAATTTCCAACTCGACGTTCGTAGTAATCATCTACATAAGGTAGTAAAAAATCTATAGTGTGAAAAATCTCACTAATGTCAGTAACAATTAAATGGAAACAAATATATTTAATTTAAAATTTGGCTGGCTACAATTAGTATTGCATGTTCTAAATAAATGAAGAGTTTATGAACGTTATAGAATTAAATTCTTTTAATAATTCTAATAATTCTTTTAAATTAAAATAATTAGTCAAGTAAATAAATGATAATTTAATGATATTATGTATGTTCACTTCGAAATGATTAGCATTATTAATTTAATTAGAGCACTATAAATTGCACTTTAACTGTTATCTCTTATTATTACTAACTACAGATATGGGAACTTGCATTGACCTGGGGAATTTCAATATACCACATTTATTAAAACAAGCAGATCATGGCTACATTAAAAAGTTCAAAAGAAGAGACCATCATCATTCTTTTTATGTCTTCTGGGTGGCAGACCCGAACGTAATTACTGAATGGCTATAGTGATTGCAATGCACTGAAACGAGCGCTAATCGATTGGAGAAATGCACACCTTGCATATACAAGATGTAAAATTGAAAAATCCATGAAATGACTAGCATTGCGTAACGTAGTTTTAAGTCAGCAAGTAAAATGTTTTTATTATAAATTTTAAGGATAAAATCAGTTTACGTTAGTATATAATGTAAGAAAAGGCAGTTAATCAGTGGTCAATTTAATGTACGTATAAAACAATAATAGATTACTCTAGAGCAATCAAGCTTATTTTTAGATACATTTGGAAATTTTTTTAACCAAACAATATGTTTGAATTAATACCTGCTCCTTGTCTTTTCTTGACACATACGCAAACAGCGACTCCAATAACCACTGTCAATGCTATCACAGCAGCTACAACTGGAACTATTATATTCACATCTTCCCAGATGTTAACTGATTCTCTACTTTCAAGGATTAAAATAGGAGCTACTGTACCTAAAATTCAAGAATAACCAATGATTAAAAAAAGAAAAACTCCCTTTAAGAAAAGAAAGGTGATAGAATGTATTGTGTCGCTCTAGAAAACCAGAAATTCATTTTTACATAGTTCGAGTTAATTAGGCAATTCTTTAATCGATAACGCTACTGCTATGAGTAATCAAGCTTATTTTATGCGTTATTTTTGCTGCTTATGA
This sequence comes from Parasteatoda lunata, assembly GCA_949128135.1. Taxonomy (NCBI): domain Eukaryota; kingdom Metazoa; phylum Arthropoda; class Arachnida; order Araneae; family Theridiidae; genus Parasteatoda; species Parasteatoda lunata. The sequence goes on along the minus strand of OX421976.1, from coordinate 38,595,478 downwards.
AATGTTGCGCCTAATTGCGGCTGAAAATGATAATTCTTTTGAAAACATTATTTTTCATTTTTTAGGCTTATCACGCATCATAGTTTGAAAATTTTTAATTAATTTATTTTTTTATTTTTTTGCGTCAAATGGCCATCTACAATTCTTTTAAAACAAAAAAGGGTACCGCTTCTACAAGTGCTTTATTGAAGCTTTTTTTAAGTTTGATGAACAATCTTACTGATTTCCATTTATCGAAATAATTATATTCTAAAGTATTAACGCCATTTTTTAACAATCCATTGTTTGTAATTTAAAATAAAAGCTTGTTTTCATAGATTAGACCTGATGTCAAAAAAAAAATCTAATTTGTTTATTGAAGCAATAAACGAAAACTAATTTATTGCCCCATGAAGATTGTTTAGAACTAGAACTGTTCATTTTCACGATACGATATTTTTACTACAACTTGGATAAGGATTTCTAATATGTATACAGATATTCTAGGGAGCCTAGTGTTTCTTTTTAAATATCTTAAAACTAAACTGAAATAAGAATATCGAATTTAAATTACCTCCATCTAACGTAAGAGTTGCCATTTCGTATTCCGCCACAGTGGATCCGGCAACATTGTGTGCAGTCACTCTAATGCTGTACCATGTGCCGGGACTTAAGTCACGAATAACTACCTTGTCTTGCTGTTGACTGATTGAACTGGCTGCCATTCTCCAGTCTGTTGTATGCATTCGTTTGTACCTGACCACAAAGGATTTAATGCCACATCCGCCATCTTCCCATGCTCTCAAATTCACCACTAGTGAAGTGGAATTGGATACGACGAACAAGTCTTTGTGGGGAGCTACAGGGGCTAAAATTAAAAAAAAAAAAAAAAAAAAATCTCAGCCCATTTATTAACTTATCAGTCTCAGTAGGTTTAAAAAAAAGTTTCAGAAAAAAATATTTTTTTCAAGAATTAAAATTAAATACTGGTCATTTCAAATATAAAGTTAATCAAAATTAAATGCGTGCTAATTCAAAATTGAATGTAGATCATTCACATAAAATGTTGATTTGCGACCAATAATGAGTATACTTATTTAATTTCATTTCTCCAAAGATTTTAAAAATACTTTGTAATGGCGGTTAATACAAACCACCCTGTATAAACTACATTACAATATAGAAACAACACAAAAATTATAGTAATTTAACGGTCAATTTTCTAACCGATTTTCCATTAACAAAATCAAAAATGAAAACATATGATAATTTTTAAAAGTGATGAATTTTTTTTTCTTAATAATATTTTTAGTTACCTTTAAACTTCTTCTAAAAGCAATTGCAGAAAAATAATGAAGTTAAAATGCAAATGTAGACATATGTAGAATGTAGACATATGCATCTCGATATTCTTATGAACATATTGTTATTAAAGTTAAGCTTATCATTGATGTTCTCAAATGTATATTATCGTCAAATATCATGGCGATTATCAGGAAGATAAGAATATCCTTAACAAAGCGAATATCCCTATTCTGCAAAAATTACTGTTCCGGAGCTTTGCGTCATAACTGTTCTTTATGAATGAATCTTTAATTATTCCTTTTCCAATTATGAACTAAGGAAAGATTTACTTTACTAAAGTATCTTAGAACCGAAAGCAATAATAAATATTACGGAAAAGTAAATAAATAACTCAAAAAAGTTCGAAAACCATCGCGCGAGCATTTTATCCGTAATTGTGCTCACAAACTAAAGTATTCATTACATTTACCTACAATAATCCAACTACACTGTACAAATTACGGATATTTACGGAGTAAAAGTACCGGTATTTTGGGTGCACATCTTGCTTAAAATACATTTCTACCGTAAAATATTTTGCCGTAGTTTTCACAGTAATATTTATTTAATTAGAATGATTTTGTTATTTTACTGTAATTATTACTGTAAAAAGTACGGTATATCAGGATTTTTGTTCTGTAACATGTTCAGGTAAAAATTGATTTAAAGGTAAACAGTACCCTAAGTTCCGGAATTTTTTACCGTAATTTGATACGGAATATTTTACAGTAAGAAGACTTAGAGAAATCCGAATCATGATACGAGTTCATGGGTTAAATGTGAATTTATCTAGAAATGCGTTTAACATAAAATAACAGAAGGCTACGGGAAAGGATAATATAACTATAATGACTAATAGTATTTATTAGACTATATTACTCTAATGTCTAATATTATATGTAAGACTATAGGACATTAATGACTATTCTTAGAATAATGTCACATGTCGAAAGCCGTAAATCGGCCAACTTCTTATGCTGACTGAACTATATGCACTATGTATGCACTATGAACTACTTGCGTTAGTACAAATTAATTTTTCAATAAGTACAAAGTAATTTTTTTACATAAGAAAATCTTTGTGCATAATAAGGTTAAAGAGATGAGTTTTCACAAATAGATTAATACAAGTAAATTTTTTAAAATTATGAATGAAAGAGAGCATTTTATTTACCGTTTCCGATCGTTTTAGCTACAATAATTTCACTTGGTTCCCCTTCTCCATTTTTTCCTAATGCTGCAACATATATATAGTACTTTGTACCACACTGCAAATTCTGCAAAATATGGGAAAATGCTTTTGACGTTACTTTTGTCTCTTCCCATTGCCCATATTCTCGCTTGTGTCTGATAATGAAACCTGAAAAATATGATAAAATTACTTGTAGTTTATATAAAATTACTAATAATAATACAAGATACTTAATGTTTATAGAGTATTTGAACTCATGAATGTTTCTAATTGTAAGCAACTGGTATGTTAATGATTTTACTGAATATTTTAAATTTTAGAAACATAGATTTATTCCATCGGTCCCTAACTACCCAATATTTAAAAAAAAAATCACTGAAAGAAAATAGAAGAAGATAGAAATAATTGAGTTTAAAAAAATTTATAACAATCGGAGCGCCATCTGCTGCTGAACTTTGTAGCTAATTTTTTTAAAAAAAATTAATATAAGTTCGGGTTAAACTAAGCAGAACGCAACAAACTATACCTTTATATCCTTTTTTTCTTCTTAATTGATTTATCAAATTACCGTCATCGGTCATATTTCGAATAATCGTTATTATGTCAAGTATGTCTTCAAAAGTATTAAAGTATTTATAGTATTAAATTTTATCCAATAAAAATTCTATAGAAAATAAATTGATAATGCGGTTTCCTAAAATTAAAATATAAATTCAGCTTTCTTCATGAATAAGAAGACTTCTACCATCTTACAATAAATAATTTTCAAATTTCGAACTCAAAAATTTGATGTAATTTTCTGTGTAAGAATTCTGCTCAAGCGACAGTTTTTTTTCTTTCTTTTTTTAATTCTTAGCAAATTAACATATTTTAAAAATATTTCAAAAGATGGCGCTAATAAATACAAACACTATAAAACAATGTTTATTGCTATACGTCAGATAATTACGATTAAAGTGTTTGCATGGGCGTCTCTTAGCTTTGCTTTCACACATCATCACGATCTTGCTGAAAACGTTGGTTTCTTTGAAAATATAGTGTATTTATTTTTCGTTCACGTAAAGTGTAATCTGTTACTAAGTTTTGCAACTCAACTTTAAAATACAGTTGGAATACTAAAAAATTACTTACAAAAAAAACCTACATACTTATCATCTGTTTAAATAAGAAAAATTGATTTTTGAAATATTAGATACCCACTATTATTCTCTGTCAGTTTTCCGAAGTAAAAATTGAAACCAGAAAAAAAATCTTAGAAAAATAGGTATGTAATAAGATGCAAAAAGTGAAGTATAAATCCAGCTTACTGTACAGTTAAGAATGTTTCTATGAAAGTTGTTATGTTGTTTTTGCTTATCATTTTTTTCATTAAGTTCAAGCATTGATTTAATTATCTGCAAGCAAAACAAGTCCCGCGGGTATTAATTTCTTATTCAAGCAAGTAGCTTTTTTTACAATATATCTTTAAAAAAATATTATAGTATATAAATAAGCTTTGATGTTAAAGTGAAATTCCAAATGAAAATAAAAATTAAATATTAAGCTTTTCAAAGAATGTGCTTGCAATATATTTAAACTAAATTTAAATCGGAAGATAAAAATAGTGTTTTTTAATCTTTTCTCTTTCTAAAATCGAAGGTGAGTTTAAGTTTCCCTTTTTTCTCCCTATTTTAATTTTGCGGGAGGATAGATAGATTTAATGAAAAAGAAAAGTCTTTTAAATTCTTTTCTACATTAGAAGGACATATTACTCTGTCTAGAAGATTATTTTTAAGCTATTTCTTGATAGATATTGTAATTTAAAGCAAAGAAAATCTACTCTTAAATCTGTAAAAGAATTTAAAAAGAAATGTTTATATTCTTTGGATCTTTTTTTTTTCTACAGTAATCTAAAATCCATTTTAATGTAAAACACCAAGTTATTTTTAAGCCTCTATTTAAAGATGTTTAAAAAATACAAAATAAGTTACCTGCATGATTAAATTTTTTTTTCTGCTATCTTAGTTTTTGAAAAAAAGTTATGTTTTTATTTAAAATTATATTACTAGATTTACTTAAATAAATAGAATGGGCAAGAGAACATTAGTTACTGAAATATTGAAAAACTTTAAAAATACCAAATAAATTACCTGCAGGTTTTAGTTTTTTTTTTTTTTTACTGTTTAATTTTTTGAAGAAAGTTTTGTTTTCATATAACGTTATATTACAAGATTTATGTAAAAATAAAAGAATGGACAAGGAAACATTAGTTACGGAAATATTAAAAAACTTTTACATTTGCGTGTATTCAGCAAATAATAAGTTTACTTGGATGCTCCAATAATAGTATCCTTTTCTTGTATTGTTCAAGTTTTTAATATTTAATCTTTAATATTGTAATATGATATGTAGTTATTGAAGTTTGAAACTTCTGATGTACTATGTACTTTTAATGGGTATTAAATAAAAACAATATATATTAAGTATTTCATTGCCTTGTCATTTTAATTTAATCCCATTCCGTTATCAGACAATTTTTTTTTCTGAATTTTTTCGATGTAAATCTCACAAATGGTAAATTTTAATGAATAAGATTCCTTTTAGCAAATAATTTTTATTATTAACGACTAAGTAAGAACTTTCAGGTTCCCTTTAAAATATGTGTAATACTTAAATTCACCTCCATAAACCCCATTTATTACATATTTTTTCTCTTTTTTGAAAATTAAAAATTGCAGAATATACTTGTTTATAAATTATATCGTTTAATTCAAAATCTATTTTTATATTAAGCAAAATTCTCTCATCATAAAGAAAATGAATATCCCAATATAAATAAAGGTATAAATATATAAATAATGTAAACATAAATATATAAAGGATATATAAATGCGAAAAAAAATTATTTGTTCTTAATAGAGTAAAAATATATATGCCTTTTATGACATTAAAATTCTTTTCAGATATTTTCCGAGCCATTTAAATGAATATGACTTAAAAATAACTTTTTGATAATCAGCAATTACTCCCTTTTTTTCAACGTGAATCTCACGAATCGTACAATTTTAATGAATGAGGATTCTTTAAGCAAGATATTTTTTATAATTAACGACAAAGTAAGAACTTTTAGATATTCTACTATTCTCTCAGAAAACCTGAATAAAATTTCAATTCAACCCGATAAACCCTATTTTTTTAAATTTTTTTCTCTTTCTCTTGAATAATAAAAATTCATTCCACTAATTATTAATATAAATATATTAAATAAAATAATTTAATAACTAGCAGGAATAATTACATAAATAGTTGTGTGAAACCTTCTAACTACGAACTTACTTAAATTAATAATTCAATAATACACAAAAGTTTTACTATTATGTGCCAATTGGCTTTGCAGCAATTCTTAACCTTACATAATAATCACATGATGAGCAAAGAGAAAAAAAATGGACCAATCTGAATAACGTTTGATATAATAATCGGATCTTCACGATCTGGGTCTCAATCTGAATGGTTTGAGAGAATATCTTGAAATCTGATAATTAATTAGTGCAAACGATATTTTGAATTGTAAAATCAGACTCAAACTTGTACTTTCTCTGAATACACTGAGACTTTTTTTTCAACTAGTACATATTACCAAAATTAATTAAGCTTCATTGGTGACTCATATAGGTCACCGTTTTTTTACGCTCTTTTAAACAAATAAGTAGCATTTTCCATTAATTTTACTGTGGTAGCCGAAGACTCTTCTCCCTATTTTCAATACATAGACCTTGATGGTGAAATATAATATAATCCCGATTCAAAATGATTACAATAAAACGCAAACCATACGGGAAACTTTTGTATCTCTAATAAAGTGTAATTTAAACCTGAGTTGTTCCCATGAAGTTTTTCAAATTACTATTTCTCTTTATCAATTTCAATTGACTAGTATATTTTAATTATGGTTTTATCTTGACCTTCATTTTTCATTTAAATTGAACTTGCAGTTACTTTTCACTGCCTTCTCTATGGCGTTTCGTATTTGATCATCTCGTTTGGAAAACTTTCTGAATTTAGAAGTCGAAACTTTCGGATCTTAAAAGTCGATCGAAAAAATTCCACATTTTCTTTTTCGTATCTATACCCAAGTTTTAGTTATGAATGTGCAATTCACAAAGAGGACAGATATATAAATAGAGAAAGATATAATTCTATTTGGACTTTAAAATTAAAAATACTTTGTTAATTTCTTTGCATGTTTCACTAATGAATTTTGAGCTATTAATTAAAAGTGTAATATCTAGTTCTAGAAATAAAATAATGCATTTTCCAAACTGTCAAAATACGGTAAAATATACCATGTTTCTAGCCCCAAGGGAACACCGAAAAGCTCGGTAATTTTTATCGAAGTGTTTTGGTAATGATTTGGCTAAAAAATAATAAAATATAGTTTTGTGAAATGTAATAAAACTTGATAAATGTGGCAAAATTTAATAATTTTATCACGATACCTTAAATCATGACATTGAAACCATTTATTCGGTCAAATTTACTTTCCGGTTTTGTATTTTTTACTAAATTAGAACTATAATTTTAAAAACCAGAATTTCCGGAAAGCCGTTTCTATATCCACGAAAAAAGTACGAAAATAATGGTTTAAATATATTTTATACATATTTTGGTTTTATTATTATGGTTTTCATTTTTGACAAAAATTTCAATAAAAAACAAACTGTGATTTTAGCACATTTTTTTTTTCCTCCGTGCGATAACGATAGAGCTATTAGAGCAATGATTCTTTTATAACTAAAATTCCTGTACTGCGAATTTGTGTAGAAATAAATTTTTATTTCTCAAAAGTTTTTACGCTGCCAACATTCACTTGAACATGAATTGCAACTGTTTTACAAAATGAAATAAAGGGATATCAACCAACTCTTAAATGAAACTTAGTTTTATATTTTGAGTCTTTGATGGATTATTGAAATTTTTTTAAAATTTCCGAATCAAGCAATATTTAAAGTGTGTAATGTCTTTTTTTTTTCCCTAAGTCGTATTTCTATTAGAAAAAAGGATGGAAAAAAAAAAGTCACCTTTTGTTTTCATTCGACCTCGTGGTTCCATTGCCCACTTCACTTCTATGCTAGAAATAGTTTCACTCATAACTGCTACTGTAGATGGCGGTGGTAAAGCTAAAAAAATTGGATAAAATTCTAAAAACTTAAAAAATTTTATAAAAAAAAAAAACATGTAACTGTTGTGTATAAGTTTTGTCAACTTACCCCTTCCATCTAGATGTTTCGCTGAAAAAGATTATAAAAAAATTATTTTAAAAGGAGTTATAAAAATAAGCATATATCTGATTCAAGGTAAAACAAAACTTATTGTTACAGTAGGTAGAATATATTGAAGTTAATGTTATGTACCATTTTAATTAAGTTTCAAACCTTAAATAAATTTATAACTAAATGAGTAGTTTTGATGGCATATTTTGAACCAACGATGCAGAGTTCCATGTATTATCAATAAAAAAGTAGATGTATTGTTTTATAATAGTTAGTCAATGTAGTTTAAAAGACCATATGTACAATTTACCTTGATTTTTTTCTTTAATTCAGTCTACTGGCGTTTTACCACTAAAACTAAATTTCGAATGTCAATATTTTAACATATATGTAATAATATTGTTTTTAAATTTGAAACTCTTTTTTGATTGTTAATCAAACTGTTTTTTACTATCATCTCCATATTTAAACCTATTGTAAGACAAATTTCTATGAGAAACATGGTATATAGTAAAAATAGGAAAATATCGAAATATAATGGAAAATATCGAAAAGGTTCCTAAACGGTAGATTTTTAAGCTGAAAGTTTTTTTTTTAAATTCCACTTGTACTTATAAGTTTGGAATATAGAAGTCTATGTTTACGTCAAAACATATTGAGTAATGCTTGTTGTTGGTGCCGTAGGGTATTAAGGCAAGGGTGTGCGATTGTTCTTATTTTCCAGTGGCGCCATCTATGGCCAAGAATTCGACATTTGCAACACCCATACGTCACACCCTTTAATAGGGCGTACCCATTCATACATGCAATTATTCATCCACAGATCGTTATTTTGACCTGAACCAAAGAACAATCAATATCCAATTCAGTACCCCCAGAGATATAATTTGTAATAACAAATGCGTGAAATCTGGATAATGTATTCAAATATAGAGTAATATCAAAATATATGAAATAGAAATTGTTACATATGCCACTTGCTAGTATCAGCAAGCCTGCTTGAAAGCAAGTGGATTTTTAGGGCAGAAGGTGAGCTTCTTTTTTTTCAGTTGCACCATCTATGGTCAAGAATACGATGTTGCAACACAAGTACGTCGCAATCCGTTTCACAGGGATGACTCATTCATCCATCCACAGATCTTAATTTTGATCTGAACCAGAGAACGATCGATCTCCAATGCAGTACCACCCACAGATTATTTTGTATGGGAACTATTGATTTGTAATGGGAACATGGAAGACTTTGAAAACCGACAGATTTTACGTGCTCACGTTACCATTTACTACACGGGGAGTCTGGCTGAATTCAAACTCTCGTTCTCAGAAACGAAACACTAGCTCCCAGCCAACCAGGCTATCCCGGCCCTACTTATTGCAATTAAATTTACGGAATAATAGACTTAATCATTTAAGTTTTCGTCTTAATGAGATTTTTTTTACGACTTTTGTATACCTTTTTTCTAATAACTCTCTATGTTTTAAAAGAAAAATTGGCAATTTGAGAACAAAAGCATTTTAAACCAGAAAAATTATAAATAAAATTAGTTCTTAAAAGTGGTTCGTTCAGTATTGTTGAAATAAGATGCAACTTTGCAAGAAAAAATAATTTATAAAATGGAAAGACTTTCCAAACGAATACTTTTAAAAGGTGCATTATTTTTTTCTAAGTGTGTAAATTTCATGTTTACTCAGAATATAAGTATTGTTCTTACATTTAATTCTTTTCTACTCTATCTTTAATGGTTTCCACGGAAGTTACATTGTGAATACATTAAGTAAACTCTTTGAGCTTTGAATAATATATAGTTACCTCTCACAACCAATAGGAAAGCGATTTCATCAGCTCCGTAAACATTCTGTACTCTACAAGAGTAGTTGCCAGCATCATCATCATCCACATCTTCAATCAGTAGGCTTCCATTATTTAGAAATTTTGTTCTTCTTCGATCCCTTATTGTCTGACCTCTAGAAATATGACAAAAGTATGAAGTTTGGATTTCCATAATATTTTTTTTCTTTATAAATACCAAATGAGCTTTTTACTCTAGAAGCAGCTCAAAATGCGTGTTTACGAAAATGAACACAGTTCAAATCTGTGCGCAGGTGCCTGATTTAATTTTAAGTCATATTAGGGTTGAGGAATTTAAAAAAAAAAAAAAAATTTTGTGTTGTAACTGATAACGGAACCATAGGAATTCTTTACAACCATGAATTACAATCAAAATACAAAAAACCTAATATATTAAAAATGATCATGGTTTCTGAAATAAAGTGGCTAGGCCATGCATTTAGATATAGAGATGAAAATCCTGTTTAAAAGTAAACTTGAGAGGGTGAAAGAAAAAGAGGAAGAGCTAGAACAAGATGGTTAGATAGAGTAGAGAAGATGTTAAAGGACTCGGGAGTTAATAGATGGAGAATTAAAGCGTCGAATAAATCTAAATGAGGTAAATTGACTGAGATGGTCTTGGCTAGTAGCCGGCTGTAGTGCCTAAGAAGTGGTAGTAAATTTATATTGCAGAAATTTCAAGTTTTTTGGTGAACTTCATTGTTCAGAGTTATAAATAGGGAGACATCGTTCGGAAATTTACATCTCTAATTCACCCAGCCAACCCGATCCCTAAGTCTGCGACTTCATCCCGTAATGATTATGCTTAGTATTGAAATAAGTAAAGAAAAATAAACAAAAGTTTCCTCATTCAGTTGTTAAATTTAGACTGAAGTTTGAAAAGGCTTGTATTTTTTGTTGTGTTCATTTCCGTGAACAGAAATCTTGAGTTGTGTCCCTTTTCGTGAACACGCATAGTGAGATGTGTCCAGTTTCGTGAGAAAAAAAATTGAGCTAAGTCAATTTTCGTGAATACGCATTTTGAGCTGTGTGCGTTTTCGTGAACATGCATTTTGAGCTGTGTCGAGAATAAAAATCACAATGATTGCATGTTCTTAAGAAAGCAATAAAAAATTACGTGAGATATTACGCAAATTTAAAGTTTCCTTTGTTTATAATATATATACGAATATACTGGTTACTGAACATTTGTCTCCTTTTTTGAATTTTCAATTGTTTAATATATTATTAATGTCCATTTTATTTTACTAAAAGTACAACTTACTTTAAAGTCCATATTCTCTCAGCAGCAGGAATTCCAACAGCTTTGCAGGGTAATTGAACTGCTGATTTTCTTTTTGCTAATATTTGTAGTGTAAAGGAAGCTATCCTAGCAGGAACTGAAATGGTATGTATATGCATTTTAGAAAAGAATCTGCATTATGTAAAACACTACTAAATATAATGTCACGGGTCCCTTTCTCTGATTGGTAACGGAAAACTAAAACAAACTGATTTATAAGTGAAGCAAAAATAAAAGGTTAAAAGCGGACAGTTTAGACAAAAAACACATTAAACTGTATTTTTATTTTATTTGGGTACTTGCACTTTAAGAAGAAGTTCTCAGATACCCACTAGTGTGACCTATGACGTCAGCGTTGACCTTAGTTTCTCCACATAAGTTAGAATGTTAATTAACGTGAAATAACTTAAATACAGCGCCCTATCGCACATCGAATGAGTTGAAATCTAATTCTTTCTCAACTACGTCTTTTACTCAACTTAGATTAATTTTTTTACCCATTTAATTGTAACTGTTATATATTTTTATTTTATGTACCTTGCAACTTCGATGCATGATTAGTTTGTTTATGTTCTACATGGTTTCGTGCTTTTTTTTAAGTAAGAAATATGTGTCGGAAGAATTGAAATATTTGTGAAAGAATATGTATTATGGCATTTGATACTCGACGAGCTTGGCTTACTCGAAATAGAATGGAAAGAACAGTTGCTAACGTAAGCAAATGCCACGTTTCAACAACCAATCAGGATCTAAATACCCACACTACGTTACTTGCTGGTATCCCATTATTCTAACTAATTTATTTGAGAAACATAATAATTTAAAGCTATTTTATAGCTTTATTGATGTTTAATATTTAACGCACGAGTGAGATGCGTTTTATCAACGGCTATCGGATACAACTACGTTACTCCCTGAACAACCTGCATTTTAATAAAAAAAATTTAATACGTTTTTTTTAATTTTTTTTATTTTATTCCCCTAACCTTTTCTTTGAATATTATTTATTCTGCTAGTTTATATTAGAACAACCTTTTGTTGAGTTTTCAAAGACTCAAATTTATGAGCACGTAGGATTCCGAATGTAATTTACGGATAGCAACGAAATTTATATAACTCTATAAATATATATAATGAATTATATGTTTAGAAATTTAAGTTTTCACGGGATATATATGATGCATACTTTAAAAATTTCATTGTAAAAAGAGTTCAAGCGAACATACAAGGTTGGACTTAAATAAAGTTGTCAATGAATGAGAGAAGGGAAGTAATCGAAAAGGATTTTCGAAATCAGTTCTCTCGAACAGTGAGCCCAGCAAACAAAAACCGGGGTCTCCTACAGATTAAAAATATCTGGATCAAATTACAGTATATAATACTGTCACTTTGGTTGCGTCATCCGTAAAATACATTTTTACCACAAAATAGTATATCGTAATTTTTACAGTTATATTTATTTACCTAGAGTGAATTGACCATTTTGCGGAAATTTTTATATAAAATTTACGGCACATCAAATGTTCTGTTCCGTAACATAATCCGGCAAAAAATGAATTTTATCTTAAGAAATACCGGCAACGGAAGTGGGAGTATTTTATACCGTAATTTGATTCATGATTTTTTAATGTGTAGTAAGTATCTATTTATATTGAATGACTAATGATGCATAATTCGTTTATGCATGGTAAATGTGCATAGATTTTTTGGATGGTTATCAGAAGAATTTGTTTAAATATTGAAGCTTTATTACTTTCATATACTTTATTAGGACAAACTAGTTTACGTAGAATACCATTATAGACATGTTTTACACAAAATTTGAATTGATTTTATGTATTTTTTCATACAGCTAAAATTGCGGTATATGAAAAATTTTAAACAAAATTTGTAAGTTCCCGAATACCTTAGAGGATAATAATTGTTTTTTGTATTAATTTTATTTTGTGTATTTAATTTGTATCATAACAAAGTAATAATAACAAAATTAAAAAAAAAGAAAAGATTTTATTAAACTAAAGGAGGGTAAAAAGTGGTCAAAACATTTAAATAAAACACTTTTTCTTCTAATTGAGCGTAACCTTTCTGCAAAATTTTATTTGATAATTATGATTGTTCTATAATGTTCGTAAATAATGACCTGAAGGAAGAGACTCTGCATTAAACATAATATTCATATAAATGAAACATAACATTTGACTAAAATGGCTAAAATAATAAAATTTAAAATCATATATATATATATATATATATATATATATATATATATATATATATATATATATATATATATATATATATATATATATATATAAATTAACCCAAAAAATGACCAAAATATCGATATTTTTTATCGCTTATAATAAAACTTCAAACTATTTCAAATGCACTGAAAAAAATCATCTCTTTATCTACATTTTTTAAAAAATTATGAATGATTTTAGATTGCTAGATTAGTAGACAGACTCTAAAGTGATTTTCCTCATAAATGATAATTTTGTGTTTTAATCTTAATTAAATCCCTGAGGATTTTTTTCCATTGAAGATAAATCTTTGAAGTAAGCTTTCTTATCTTAAGAATATTACACTTATTTAAACTGTGCATGTAATAAGCATTTTATGGAATAAGCAATTTTTAAAGCATGTTATTTGTACCTAACAGGAATTTTTAACCTTTTTTCTACTTTATACAAAATAATCTATAAAAAATGTTCGAATTGATACATAAACAAATTAATGCACAAAATTGTTAAGATGAATATTGTAAGCACTTAGAAAAAAAAATTTTGAAAATATGTTAAAAACTAAAAAAACCTTAAAGATTTAAAAACTTTGAATTTTTTCAAATTTTTTTTAATTTAAAAAAATAACAGTTTAATTATTTTTTGGAAATAAATTATTGATTATAAGTTAAATGAGCATGTGAAGCATCCACAAAATAAATGACTTCCTTTATTTGAAAAAAAATTGTTTTAAGGTTACTGTGACCCCTTAAATGTGGAAGAAATGACGAGAAACATAATATAAGGCAAAATATTTTGTTCGTGTTATGTCAGCCTGTGTAAAAATTTTCTTTAATTATCTTAACTTTTCCAAATGAGATATAAAGAAAAGTTAAATATTTTTGGAGAAATAAAAATGATTATTTTTTATTTGATATAAAAATCTGGAGTTTGGTGATTTAGTTATAATTGGTTTAAAAAAACATTTAGTTACTTTAATTAAATAAATAATTAACATGCCAGCGTGTATAAAACAATAAATTAAAGGTTAATACGAACCCTAAAACAAACTGTTGAGATATTCGTAACTCAACTGTCATTCATTTATGTATTGCAGTTTTAGTAAATATAAACTGTGTATGTGAATAAATCTTGTTCGAAACAATTCCGAGACTTACTTGTATCTGACGTTGTTTGAGAAAGTACTCTTGTTCCTTCACTTTCTCCAGCTGAAGTAGAAGCCGTAACCCAAAACTCGTATCTTTTAGAACGTTCTAGACGAAGAGCTTCGTAATAAAGCTGAGAGGGTGATAATGTATGTTTCTTTGTAACCTATGAAAGTTTGAAAAATTAAATGAAAATTAAATTTTAAAAAATGAACAAAAATCGAACAACGTAAGGAAGATATTTTGGACAACACAATTAAATTTTTGGCGTTCAATATTGTAATATGAAAAAATATAAAAGATTGCAATTTGTGCTAGCACTATTAAGAGAAAAACTATAGATTTTTTTTTTGTCGATCTTTTTAGGTTTTCTTTGTAATATTCTTAAAACAAAGCAACAAATGTAGATGAGCATAGCTCAACAACTTGAAACAAACACAAATAATACGTCATCATTTTTTAATATTTTATAAACTGCACTTAAATGCCGAAACAAATCTGAGTCTACATCTAAGGGGCCTCGTAATGTTGAACAAATCCCAGAAGACAAAGGGACTCTTTTGATAAAATATTTAATATTATAAATCGCCTTTATGGAGAACTTTTTTATGGAACTAACCCGCATTTGCGTTACATTGAAAGGAAAACCATAGAAGCCTCCCAAGTTTATCCCGACGGCAAGAGGATTCAAACTCACGTACGTCAACCGCTCAGGACATTTTCCGTCAGCACTGTAATTGATGCACATTGGTTCTAAAATAAAGAATCTCCAAATGAAAAATTTTGACAGTTTTCCATTGATAGACCAACATAATCTTGATGGTAACCGTCAATAATTTCATCATGAACCATTATATTTTTTGATAGTAACCAACATAAGTAATCATCGTGCTAATGTAGGAATTCGGACTGATTTATGATGGTCCAACATAAGAATGGCAACTTGTTTCGAGGTTTTGTTCATGTTGAATCATCCAGAATTTCCATAATAGTATCTAAGAAATCAAATGTTGTTGAAATGATAATGAACAACCATAATCCCAATGTAGGAATTCGGACTGTTTTATTATGGTCCAGCATAAAAAAAAACGAAATTGTTTTGATGGTATATTCTTGAGAAACAGTAGGAATTCCCAATCAACTATCATGGAAATGTTTAGTTGGAAAACCATCATGAACCCTCACGAATCATCATAGATTCTTGGTCATTGAGAGTTAAATTTATTTTGATGGTTAACCATCACTAAATGGTTTGTTGGCACATCAAAAACCATGAACACGTAATGGAAAAATGTTGGATGATGGTGACCATCAAATGATATTGGACCATCAGGAATCGCACTGAAGCCAACATAAACCCTCAAAATGTTTTAATGAGACCATCAAGAATTTTGACTTGGGTCCAATCAGTGTGTTAACACGTAATATTTTGGTATTTTATGGAGAAAAGTAATGTCCGAGCAATTAGAGCTTCGTCGTTGAGTATATAGTCTCTCTAAAGTTAGTTCTCTTAAGTTAGTATATTTTAAAAATGTTGTGCGTTATACAGTATTTACTTGATATTTAAATCAATATTTGTAACCTTAGAAAATTATATATTAGGTAAATAAATAATCTATTACCTGCCTGCCATTTATAGTTGTCCTTTGATATAGAGTGTACTGTTGTAATATTCCACTAGGTTGAGTAGGTGGTAGCCAACTGAGAAGAATTGCATCTGGTAACATTGGTAATGCTTTAATATCTGCTGGAGGACTTGGAACTATAATATAAATAAAAATCTGCTTTAGACGTCCTGGAACTGTTAAGAATGCACGTCTTTGAAGTGCTTCCTTTATAAACGATACATTTATTAATAAATTACAATCATAATATTTAACTCTTTCAACAACAGTCACTAATGACTTTTTATCTGATAAAAATATGCAACAGTTCAAAACATTTTTCACAACGTATCTCTCGAATGTAGAAATTGGTACAATTATACAATTTTAATTTTCATTATTAAATTGAATAGTAAACAAAAATGTAAATTTAAATTTTTAGGATTATTACTGTAAATGACACAATAACACACAATAAATCACCATTAACATCAAGGTAACTAAACCTTAATTTTAAACATTTCTATAGAAATTATTTTTTCGTTTAGCTTGATTATATTTCCGCAGTTTTTACATTTAAGTGTTTGTTTCTATAAAACAGAGTGGTGGAACAGATTCGTGCGAGCTACTGAAACAGTAACATGTCAAGAAAAGTAGTCTTTTTTGTTGTTTGTCAGAGTTCGTTTCTTATGGGCAAGGGAAAAGAAAAAAAAAAAAAACGTCTGACGTCTGAAAAGGTTTGATATTTATGGAGAAAGGTTATCGGTATTGTATATTTTCCTTTATACTTTCCTTTTACTAGACAAAATTTTTTATCTCCCTCATAATATTTTTTATCTCATCCGTCATATGGAAATTTTTTAACTTTCTGTTTCAAAATTCTGAGATTGAAAGCTCTATACAGTATTGGAATGATTCAATCATGCTAAATTAATAATGTAACTAATTTTTTTAATTAGTATTAATTTCATTAATTCAAACATTTTACTTCAAACTCATTATTGTTAATTATTAATTTATTTTTATGAAATATTAATTATTATTAATTTAATTAATTTATTCTCAAATATTATTAATTCTATTAATGAATAATTCATTAAAGATGTAAAAATATACATGCAAATGGAATTAGAAACGTACTTACCATCTTCCATTGTTTTGCAATAAAGTGGCTCACTCATTACACCGTCACCCCTGGCTGTAAAAGCCAAGACACTTATGCTGTAGTTAGTAAACTTCTCGAGATTTTTAAGCAAAGTTTCTCTTTCCGGTGCATTGATAAGAACTTCGAGATCTTCCATTTCTATGGACAAAAAGCATGTTATCTTGAAATATAACATAATGATAAAAAAGTACTTTAATATGTGTGGTAAGCATTTTTCAGTAAGATTTTATTAAAATAAAACCAATCTGAAACTTAAACTAATATAATTCAAAATTGTGAGACAAGGTGCTTAGTTAATTATGTTTCAGTATTGTGTATAATAATTTTTAGTAAAATGTCTAAATTGTGAATAAAACTTATTATAACGCTTTAATATACTCAAGCAGAAAAATAAACTAACATTTATAAAGTTATTTCGTCGAAATACAAGTAGCTTAGGTCAACATTTTCAAAAAATAAATTAAAATTCATATTTGTCAAAAAGGGTTTGTTTTCCCCCATACACAATAAGTTTATAAATGTTTTTTTAAAGAGATAAAATCGTAAATAAAATTCATAAATGTTTTTTGTTTTTGTATCTAAAGTAAGAAAAATCAAACACCAGACATTCAAAAACGATCAAATTATTGTGAATGAAACGACATTTTTCCAAGATTCACTCCTGGCATTCCAATAAATTCTATACTTTTTTTTCGAAATTTTAATCACGTTTAGTAACGGGATCCGATGAAAAGATGATGCAGAAGCTAGTGTGGTCACTTCTGAATCATGTTTCTTAATTTCAATTCCTAGTACTGCATATCATTTGTCAGGCTTTTTATTCGTATTTCGTAATCATTTTTTCAATTGAAATGTTCTTCTAAACCTTGCACTCTAGGGATGTAAGCGCTCACCACACTGGTGGAGAGCTGGGGCTGGGGGTCGTAATTTCGGTCCTGGGCACAAACTTAAAGGGA
Source organism: Parasteatoda lunata (assembly GCA_949128135.1). NCBI lineage: Eukaryota > Metazoa > Arthropoda > Arachnida > Araneae > Theridiidae > Parasteatoda > Parasteatoda lunata. Next base: position 38,577,467 of record OX421976.1, on the reverse strand, counting down.
AGGGTACCAACCAAGACACTGTCCATGTTGTCTGACCGGTGTAAAAATTTGACAGCAATCCTACACGGCTGCTTAGAGATGTTATCACTTAAAATTTGGGATAGCTGCTTGTTTATAATGGGGTGGTGTATGCTATCTTTAGAGTAATGAGTTTGAAAAAAGGCGAATCATCAAATAATTGAAGAAAATAATTCCCTCCATTTGGGGAAATATTAGTTCAACGTATTCCTTTAAAAAAGTTTCGTTAAAAAAATATTAATTTAGAGAAATAGGCATACTTTATTCTCTATACAATATTGTTACAGTTTCTTCAATAACTTTATTTTCATCAACTACTCCACCATTTTCTTCCTCTTAACTTTTTGATATACTTAAATTAATAAGAATATTAAATCGTTTTCATGCATCTTTATAAACTTACATTTTTATCAAAAAACTTGCAAGCTTCTACATAGAAATGTTTTTAAACTATACCAGTATATTTACACAGGATTTTCTAAATATCATAATTTATCATACCTCTCCAATCATCTGCTGATCTATAAAAAACTTTATATCCTTTTAAGACACCATGGATTGCGGAGGCAGGAGGAGAATTCCACGTGACTTTAATAGTTTGTGACGTCAGTGCCATGCAATCGACTTGTTGAGGAGGTACACTAGGCACTAAAAAATTACTTAATTTAAATATTGAAAAATCCTATTAATATTCAGACCAAAATATTTAACTTTTAAATTTATTCTTATTTTTGAATTTATTGTTTTGAATTTATTCTTATATTTGAAATGATACATAGCACATTCCGATAAAATGCACAGTACTTATATCAGAATATTTTACGTTAAGTAAAACATGTAAAAAATGTTTGATAATGACCAGTTTTCTAGATTTTTATGAATTTTTCCAACAATATTTTTTAAATTATCAATAACGCATGCAGATATAAATACACAGTACTTTTATTAGAGCATTATTTGTTAAATAAAACGTGTAATAAAAGGTGTTCTTTGAGAATTCGTTTTCAGATATCTTCTTAAACACTTTGAGCTTAATTGAACAATTTTAAAGTATATAAACCTTGTAAAATTCTTTACTTTGGTAAATGAAAGTTGAAATTTGAAAATCTTTTCCTGCTTTATGACGTTTTTGGTAGTTGAAAATTTCTTATTCTCCCGGGTTAATAAATCAATAATTCATCAAATAAATCAATTATTCATTTCAAATTAATGACATTTCACTTATTCATTCCTCAACGTACACTTCGTGCTTCATACGAATGTATTATAATAAACTCGTATGAAGCATGGAGCTTCTTTTAAGTCGAGGAATGGATAAACAAAATGTTTCTAATTTGAAATGAACAATTGATTGCTATGAATGATTTATAATAATTTATTCATTTGAATTAAATTGATTGATTTATTAAAATATATTCTTATGAATCATTTTTTTTTGTTTGTGTTGAGGAATGGATAAGCCAAATTGTGTGCTAAAAATAAAAGGCCTTTTAACTTGTCTCCTTTCAATCAAGATTTATCTCCTTTCAAATTCAAAAACTTATACTTTAAAGTTTGTTATACTTTAATTCTTTTAATTCTGTTATACTTTTATTATCTTAATTTCTCTTTTTTTCTGGAATAAAGCATAAATCATAGATTTAAACTCGGATTCATAGGAATCATAGGGTTATAACTTACCATCTTCCATTGTCATTGCTATAACTGGATCTGATCTTGGACCAGCTCCTTTAAGGTTAAATGCTTGAACAACAATGCTATAATGGGAAAATGGATTAAGGCCCCGGAGATCCGTTGATTCTCTAATTTCTACTGATGTAGTAACGTCAACAGTTTTGTACTGATATGGTTCTGAAGAGTTGGCACTTTTATACCCGACGTAATAACCTTTCACATTTCCATTTCTAAATCGTTTTTCAGGAGGCTATGAAAAAGAATTAAAAAAAAAACGAATTTAAGGGAAAAAAAGTTTTAAGTAATTTTAAATTCAATTTCAATTAAATTAATTTGTTAAATAAATATTTGCATTATACTTAAAAACCATTTGAAGCATATTATTGTACTGATACTCAATACTGACACAAAATTGCTTCTTTTGAATTCCTTTTTATTAGTACCTATACTATAATTAGTATATACTATAATTACTATATATACCATAGTACCTACTCCTAAATTACTCTTTTATTAGTACTTATTAGTAAATCGTTTTTCAGGATGCTATGAAAAAAATTTAAGAAAAAAAAATGAATTTTAGAGAAAAAAAAGTTTTAATGAAATAACTATAAATTCAATTTCAATTAAATTAATTTGGTATTGAAACCTTTGCATTATTCTTAAAAACCGTTTGAAGCATATATATTATTGTACTGAAAAGCAATACTGACACAAAATTGTTGCTTTTGAATTACTTTTATTAGTACCATAAAAATGAAAATGATTTGAAATTTTTTTTTAAAGTAAATCTATGCGTCACATTTAGTAATTTTAAAATTTTTTTCTTAAAAGTAACTTGGTATAAATAAAAATTTAGTGATATAGGTTATAAATTGGTTATAAAAAAGCTTGGTTACTTTTTTCAAATTTTTAGAAAACTGTTTAGGTGATGTGATGATTTTTTTATAATTTTTATAGCGTATTTTAACTCTTATTATCAGTTTAAGAATCTAATTTTAAATGCTAAAATGATTTAAATTTAGTACAAAATTAATGTTTGACCTCACTCAAAACGATCTTATTGATTAATGTATCTTATTGATTGAAATAATATCACTGATAGAAATTATGGCTAACTTTGACTCATTTAAGAAATGTAATGAAAATAAACGCGCTAAAAATGTTTTTAGACGTCTGCATAACACAAGTTTAAACAAAGTTTAAAAACAAACAGCGTAAATTTTAGTCTTTATAAAACAAACTAAATTAGTATTTTACTAAGACTTACCTTCAAAGCAGAAATAGATCTTAACAGGAATTGCCGAAGGGTTTTAAAAATAAAATGCTTTTTTTTACTCTAAAAATGATGAAAAACTAAAATCTATTTCCCGAAATAAATAATAAATAACGACTTATATATTTAAAAAAAAGTTTCATATTATGGTTTAAGTATAGTATAAAAATTCTACAAATGGCAAAGTAAGAAACTATCAATAAATAATAACAACGAATTATAACGACTTAACTTAGAGCAACGTGCATCCAATCTGTTAGAAAAGTTTCGATAAAATAAAATAAAATTGTTCTCAAACCTTCCAAAATGATTCTCTATATAAAATTCTTCCAATATTTTGATTTAAGAAAGTGTGATCATGGAGTGCTAAAGCAATGTGTATTTACTTGTAATCGTACACATCTTGATATTATTTTAATGATAAAAACAAACAGTGCTTATCAAAATTCTAACTTTATATCAGACTATATTAAAATCAGACATACCTCCCATGAAATTTTAAGAGCATCTGAACTTGCTGCTTCAGCTTTTACAGAAAGTGGAGGACCCTCGGGCACTAAAACAGGATAAAGCTCTGTTTAACTAAAACATTAAATAAATTGATAATAAAGAAAGAAAAATAGTTTTTAATGCATGGTTTCAAAATAACACTTTAAGATGATTCTGTAACATCCCGTTTCTAATGTCTTTTAAGGTTTTTACCACATTTTCCCAACAGATTTCTCTGAAGAAATACTAGTTTCCCAGCGAAAAATTTCCTGAATTCAGTAATATTTTTGGGCGGTGTGCAGCACTTCACTATATGCATAATACATATTTTAATTACTTGATGTGTATTATGTTTTCATGCATTTATTATTAAACCAATTTCATACATTTATTATTAAACAAAGTTGAAATAATTTCTACATTTTGGGATGAAGCCACAGAGTTCCTTACGCTGAGAAAAATAAGCTCATATTCTCTATTAATCGATACAAATTTATCAGAAATTCAACTCCCAACACGGAAAATATTTCCTATATCTCTAATACCCATTAGGAGTTTTTAGACAAACAGTTAGTTTGGAGTTACTGATGCAAGATTCAGTAGTATTATATCGCACATCGAACTAGGTTTGTAACGAGTTTTTACACGCAATTCTCAACAGGGCATTTCTGCTAATAAGAATACACAACCAAATTCAGGGATATCTTGAAGCATTTACCGCATTTCTCATCATCCTATTCACTGAATTACAAATTCTACTACGATCCATCATCCATCTCTCTTTCTCTCTCGCTAAAGGATACATTTAAACCAACTAGGTTATCCACCGTGGTTAAAAGTGACTAAAACAAGAACAACTTAAAGTTTATAATTTTATCCCAGAAAAATTACGGGCTATTGGCAAGAATGTTACTGAATTCTTAAAAAAGTTTCTTGGCACATCATAATCGTCTATTATTTCAATTAGAGTCTCTAGATTCCTTTTACAGTAAACTTTAAATCTTCATAAATATTAAATTCATGAGAACAACTGTTGTAAGAAATTCAAACACATAATCAAATTTGTTAAACAGGCTATTTAAAGGAGTACATAGAATTCACTTGCAGTTTTGCGATTTTGACTTCTGAACTCGATGCATTTGACATTTGAAAGCTATTATATAGCATATTTTCAATAAATTGGAGATATTTGATTGATATTATTTATTGAATCTAACTTATATTGAATTCTAAACAATTGAACACAGAGATAGTATTTTTTTACTGCAAACTATAGGTTTATTACAGTTAAAAATTATAAAAAAAAATGTATTTTCTACTTTTTTACCGTTGTCACATAGGAAACATGTACCTTGGGAAAAAACTGTTTTGGACTGGAACACAGAATTCTTAGTTTATTAGAACTAATTAATTCTTTACCAGCTGTATTAACTAAATATTGTTTTCAACTATTTTTTAGCAGATGAAGTGTAGGAAACATTTTTTTAACTTTAAACTACCTCAGATTCTTAAAGGGCATGGGAATTTTAACAGGAACTTGCTTAGGTTTAATTAAGTAGATTTTAATTTTTGTTCTTGTGGTGAGGATGTTGACACTGTAGAACACAATTTTTTTTATTGTAATTTACATCCGAATCAAAGAGAAAGCTTAAAAGAGGTACTGAAATATTTAGATATTTCTTAACCATATGTTTTGTCCTTGTTTGTTAAATAAACTGAAAAACTAAATATTTTTCTTTGTGGTGCATGAGGAGTTGTGTAATTAATTTAAATAAAATAAAATCCCTAACATAAGTAAATTTTCAAAAGTATATAGCACTTTTACCTTTTCATAATTATAACTTTGTGATAAATGAATTATTTTGATGTTTAAATGCATATAAATCGATTAGCAAGAATTATTAACGTTTTGTACCATCCATGACATTTATATTCAACATTAAATTATTTTTTAAATGTCTTTTCAGTTTTTTTCTACGTTTAATAAAAAAATAATTATAAATAAGAATATCGTTTTATTCTGATAAAACAACTCATAAAATCAATTTATTGGAGAGTGTTGTAATACAACTCTTATACTCTCAGAACGTGACCTGGGTAATGTTTTGGTGCCTCAGGAAAAGGTAGAAATTCTGTGTTAGATTTCCATCAAATGCTTAGTATCTTTCTCAGTAATTTTGGAGGAAATTGGTAGCAGTAATACCCGCAAAACAGCACTAGTTTTTATTGAGTTTGATAAAGAAATATAACTTTTGGCAGTCATTTAAAACTATACTTTTCAATATACACTTCTATGAAAGCTTGGCTTATTAAGTTTTAAGACAGTGACAGACAATGATGATGATCAAATATTTGACTTTATATGAACAATGACCTAACTTTTTGTGTTGTATCATTTTTTTTTTAAATATTTTGTAGAACAATATTATTGGTAGCATTTTCTAATGCGTAAAGCATCTATATTTCAGAGATCTTTAACGAAATGAATTCAAAAATGAAAATTGTTGTAAGCATTTACCATTAGCAATACCATTTACCATTAGCAAAAAGACAATGTTAGATTTTGATTTCTGTAGTAATATAAAAATAGTAAATGCACTTAGTAGTATTCTATTTAGAAATTAAAATTGTGTAAATAATTTCTAGAACAATATTATTCGTAGGATTTTTCAAAGCGTAAAGCATCTATATTGCAGAGAAATGACAAGAAATGAATTCTAAAAGTTAAAGTTGTTGTAAGCATTTACTATTAGCAATTTGTAAATACAATGTTAGATTTAGATTTCTATACTAATATAAAAATGGTAAATGCATTTAGAAGTATTTAAAAATTAAAAAATGCTTTCTTAAATAAAGATAAAAACTATAATGAATATTTTAGAATATAAATAAATATTTGCTCTAACTTCAATTAATACAACTTTGTCGTAAGTTTCTAATAAAACTTGTGTATGCGTAATTGAAGAGTTAGTGCATAAAGGTTTAAATAAGATTTTAGTTAATTTAAGTAGAACTTTGAAATGTATACGTTGAAAATAGATGTTCTGACTTGCTATTATGTATTTATCGCAAGCTTCTAATAGATCTATAAATCTTTGAATAAGTTCCTAACACTTTTAATAAACATTGTTTTACCGTAGGAGGCGTTAAATGCGGTCTACATTATGTGTTAGTTACAAAATTCAATCGGAACTTTCTTCAAACCTAAAACACTAAAGCTTAATAATTTACTTTCTTTATCCACTGCAAAAGGAAATTAATTTTTATAAAGTTTAATTAACATCAAATTAGATTGTTTCCTCGAAATATCTCATTTAATATTTTTTAGAACAGTCTTTCACTAAGATCTTTATTTCGTTTTATGAATAGATCATTACATGAACTTTAAAACGAAAACGATAAGGAATACAATAAAATCCAATTTTAAGCTGTCAATGAAAACACCATTTACCTTCTTCCTCTGTTTTAAAATGAAAGCTTCTTCCTTGGCCACTTGCCCCAATAGCATTCTCTGCAATTAACGACACGTCATAGCCAGTTGCGGGCCGTAAACCAGTAAATTCAGCAGATGTCTCAGTACCAGGAACTGACATATTCCTTGAAGTTGAGGCTACTTAGAAAGAAAAGAGAAACGTTTTTACTTAAGACTTGATTTGCTATTCTCTTTAAAATTAATTCCAAAAGAAAGAACAAATCAATATAAGAATATGAATGAAATTTTGAAAAATATTTTTTTACAACAATGTATTTATATTTTTAGATAAATTGGTTCAATTTTGGTAAAGTGTGGTTGCTAAATAAATTATGTACAAGTTTGCTGCCACTTTAATAAAATGTTAATTACATCATGTTTCCGTTCACATTTAACCTTAGTATTGTGTAGTGTTCATGGTATGGCAGCTGAATTAAAGCAAGACCTCGTAGTAAACATAGTATTGTGACTCAAATAGTTTAAATATTGTGATAAAATGAAAAAAATGAAATGACTGAAAGAAAAACTAAGACTTTATAAGCACAGCTTGGTTAAGGTATCGAGTAATTTTGTAGTATGAAGGCAAAGTTAAAACTTTAATTTTTACATCAATTTCACATCAGTTTTACTAATAAGGCTGAGTTTCTAATTTTTTTAAAAAAAAATTATATTATGAAGATTCTTTTAAACCAGAATGCAAAGAGTAAAACAAACATCCCTTGCAAAGATCTTTTATATAGGAAAAAAGAGTTAAAAATGGCGCATCACTTCACTGGCGTTCAGAAAGTATCAATTTATGTTGTCCCTTGTTTTAAAAACTATCATACAAAAACTAATATTTAACTTTTTCATTTTCCCGAGATAGCTCTGAATAGTAAACTGATGGTAAATAAAATGTTTTTTACAAATAAGAAAAGTTAAAATTTCAACTTAAATTCTGAGTATTATGTTTTGTTTTAGTTCCTTGTATTTATTAACAAAATAAAAAGATATGTTGATTTTTTTTGGATTTTTTTTTCTCAAAAAAAGTGGTAATGGAAGCAATTAAAATATTCACATTTAATTGTTTTGAAATACTTGAAAGGTTTTACATTATATATATTTTTTAATAATACAATGCTTAGTGTAAAAATCAAAAATTTAACAAGAATATGAGAAGGTCGTCATAATTAACTTTTTAAAATTTTAATATAAATTACTTTTTATTAAATTAATTTTAATAAAAAGTAATTTATATTAAAATTTTTAAAAAGTCTATTACTAAAACTGTGGTCCAAATAATTTTACTAAGCGCAATTCTATTACAAATATAGACCACTATGAAGAGATCACATATAGCTGCTCTCGGCAGAAATTATTGGGTTGCTGATCTGGAACAATCTAAACGGTTGGAATGAAACCCGCCTACCTGATTTACTTCTCCCCACCCGATAATTAGACTTAACTGTTATTTAAAAGCGATAATGCCTATATAGCCATGACTACAGTCCTTAAAGTTATTTTAAAATTTCCGAAATTCGAGTTTTTTTTTCTCGGTTGATTTAATTTGCTGATAATTTTAAAATGTCAAAAATATTTTCTTATCACAAATCACTTTCCTAATTTTTTTCGCGAACCGCATTGCCGGGATTTCAAATGTTATTTCAAAATAATGCCAGAATATAGCAATAAAGAGTAAAAATAAAAATATTCTTACCATTTTCTCGAATATGGAGAACATACTGAGTGATCAGGCTGTTTCCGCTGAATGGTGGTTCCCACGACAAACGAACTACTCGACTTCCTGTTTCAGAAATTTGAATTTCTCTAGGAGCATCTGGTTGCTCTAAAAATTTTTGAACTAGTTAGATACAAATACAAAGTTAAAAAGTACTTATAAAGAACATTGGTGTCAACTTAACTGATGGCAAAATATTTAACGAAACTGCTTCAGAAGTACCTACTCGTTAAAAATTTTAATTAAGTTCAACGATAAATTAAAAAAGTATTCAGCACGTCATTTTATTCAAAACTTTAAATTTGTTGTGTATAGTGCGGAAAAAAAACTGACCACCTTGAATAACTTTTGATATAATGACGGTATCTTCACGTTCTAGTACTCAATCTTATTGGTTCGAGGAGGTGACATTGAATATGCCAATTATTTAAATTTGAAGATATTTTAAATTACGAAATCAGACACAAAAAATTGCTTTATCTGAATAAATATATCTTCTTTTAGACGGATTTGGATTTCTGACACCCAAATTCGCAATCTGGAAAAGATTGTCCCAATAATTTGGTCAAGAGGATGGTCCAAAGTTTGGACCTCTCAAAATTAATTTTATTTTTTAAGCGTATCACTTCATCTCGAGAACGTTTCAAGCGAATCAAAAAATTTTGCTCAAAATTATAAATTTAAACTATCCAAACAAATTTCATGTAAAAAATAATTTTTACTAAAGATTAAATATTTTGTAAAATCATATATAACAGTAAAAAAGTTTAATTGTAAGATATCCAATTTATACATCATTTCTGAGAATATAATTTTACATGACAAAATACAAAATGTGAACGAAATCGGTCGAACAGTTCCTCAGAAATTTATTTTAAAAAATACGACGTTTTTGTTATCAATGTTTAAAAAGAATTTTGTAGTTTCCTTATTGGCTGCTGCAAACTATGACTACAAAACTGATTTTTGGTAAAATTAATGAAAGGTATTTTTTACTCCAATGCCCACCTGGAGAATTATCTTCGTTATAGAGGCATCAGGAGAGCAGATTTGTTGGCCACTCTTGTATGGCACTATATTGGGTGGGCCAAAGTTGCTCCTTCAGTACGGAAAGATAGTACAGAGAATGAAATAACATCCATGCCTTACCCGGAATTCCATCCCAGAACCTTTCAAGTGTAAGTTCAGTTTCCTGACCCCTGCACAGGCCGGTCGGCTTAAGAAAGGTATAAATTTTATTATTTCCTCAAATGGGAAAATAAATGTGTGCAAAATCGTGAGCGTTAAAATTTTGATAAGTTTATTGACGAAATTTAAAAAAATTAACCTTTTAGAAGAGTGAGTAGAAAAAAAAACATACGCTGAAGAGAAATTTCATTGTGCTTATTTAGATTTTGAGGAACAGCAAAAATCTGTCCTTTTATAAATATGGGACAACCTAAACAAATTTTTATGATGATATAGCTCTGCAATGAATGGTTGAACTAATTAATTTCGTCGGTTGACAAATTTACAAATTTATAATTGATAAGGAATGACAGCAACAGCACATAATGTAACATCCAGCTAAAAGAAAAAAATGCAAAAAAGCACTTAAATTTGTAATAACTTTTGAACAAATTGGAATTTCCAAAAAAAATTAATAATAATTAAATAAATACAAATAAATAAAGCTTTGTGTTATGAATATTAAAAAGTTTGACCCTTTCAGCAAAGTCAATGCGGCTGGTATGGTATTTTACCTACATGTTTTACAATTAATAATTGCCGGACGTTAATTTTTTTTTATTCCATAGTATTTTCTATACATTTTTCTACCCACCTTCGTAATTTTTAGTTCCAACGTTTGAAAGAGTTTGTTCTGCAAAATAACATGTAACATAAAGCTGAATAATCAAAATTGTGGTAACGAAGAACGTTACGATTTTTTAATATAGAGAGAAAGAGAATTGAGTAATTTTGTAGTCCGAATATTATTGATGCGTACGGATATTTGTTTCTAAACTTTACAAAAAGTTTTTTTTTAATTCCATTTAGTTTGATTGTTATTGCAAGTTTAAGCGCGTGTTGATGCGAAATTCGGCTCTCTCTCTTTCTCTCTTTGTTTCATTTTTCGTAATAATTTGTTTTGTGCGCAAAATATATAACAAATTCATCACGCAACTATGGTTTCTTAAATATCAAGACTCTCCAAGTGTTAATTTATGTCAAGGTTAGACATTCGGATGCAGCGTCTGCTTCAATTTCTCAATTATTTGTATTTTCGTTTTCGAAAAGTAAAGCTTTCATAAAAAGTTAACGTATAGAAATTTTGGAAAATTACATTTTTTTCTTAACACATGAATATTCTTATCAGTAATATAAAGTAAAACAATGTACATAAAAGCTTTATTTTTAACGAAAAAAAAAAAAATTCTAGCATTACTACGAAGCCCTTCCTAAAGATACGAGCAGATAATTTTCAAGTTTACAAATTCTTACCAAAGGCAATTTTTACAGCTAATAGAACTCGTTACAATTTTTTCCTACACTATTATTTTAGCCCGCAGATTCAGTTTTGCCTGTGCAGTAAAGGTATACTTTTGAATAAAACTATTTTACGTTAGTGATCAGGGAAAGTCAACTTTTGCGTTTTTCACAATTTTTACTTTTCGCTGTTACTATCCGTTGCTGTTACAATTTTTGTTACTATCATCTCAAAATTTAATCTGTTTTGCAGTGTGGGGAAGAAGCAATTAGTACGAACAAAAGTAAAAAGAAAAAATAGTGGTTGTTCATCACATTCACGTCAAATTTAATCTACTAACTGCGAGAAAAAGAATTAAGTATTTTTAATGATAATTTTTTTTTCTACTTTTGATCAATATTAAATATGATCGTTATAGAACTTCAAAAAAAAAAATCAAAACAAGGTATAGTGTCGTCTTAATAAAAAAATTCTTCGAACTACGTAAACTAAGCAATTTATGACTCACTCTAATATTTAGAACCATGATTTTCAATAATAACCGATAAACAAACAGTAACTGAAGTCAAAAGTAAATACAATATAGGTTAACTATTTTCGGATATTTTGTTAAAATAATTTTTATGTCTTGAAGCCGAAGAAAATTAGGGTTTGTCACGATAAAACTTAATAAAAAGACCTGAACTCAGAAAAGTGTATTGATGTAAAAAATATAAAAAAAACACCTTTGATTGCATGCGACAAAGCATATCGGAAGTACCATTTGACTTTACACTTACTTTTATCTGTAGACACTGTCAAAATATATGAAGGTTCTAATATAGTTAGAATTTTCATTCTAAAATTATGGTAAAATAATCGGCAGCAGTCTGTCCACCCGCTTTACAGTAAACTTTACGGTAAAGAACATTTTACGATTTTGAAATTGTTTACAACTAGTATATTTATAAACCATGAATACTGAAGGCCGGGATAGCCTGGTCGGTAGGACACTGGGCCCATGTCCAAGCGGTCGTGGGTTCGATCCTTGTCGGCCGAAGACTCCCCGTGTAGTAAGTGGTGACTGATACACGTTAAATCTGTCGAGTCTCAAAGTCCTCCATGTTCCCATAACAAATCAATACCTCTGGGGGTACAGATCCAGGAGTTTCCTTGTCTTCTGGATTGGTTCAAAATTACAAGGCTACGAAGTTGAACATTAGTTGTCGTAAACCCAATATTGGGTCGGCTGTTCAACGACGGTTATTATATATATTTAAAAAAAACAAGAATACTAAACAATACATTTTTTAACCATTTACAACTAGCATGGTTTCAAAACCGTAAAAAAAAATTAACAAGAAATAAGATAAACTATTTTCTCTAGGTAATGAACATTATAGAGTGCAGGACACAAAGTAGGGACTGAAGCACACTGGAAATTCATGTTGAAGGAAATGCTGAAAATGTTGTGCTGTCAACTCTGGGACTCGAAATCTAGTTCTGCAAGTATACAGTCGCAAGGAACTAAGTGGCTTCATTAGTTGGGATTAGAAGGTGCGATAAAATTCTAGTTATTTAAACGTATTAGATGAAAGCAGTTAATAAACGATTTATTTCACCGTTAACAGTTTGATTACCATCTTATTTATGGTTATTTGACAGTTTTGTTTGAACATGGTAAAATAACAACTAAAAAAATTGTTATTTAACCATTTTCTCGAAGAAATTTCTAACAGTGTGGAACTAAATTTAGTTAAATATGAGGTAGAACGGCCGTTGTAAATAACTTTGAATATAGAGTCATTAGATTTGAAATTCATTTGAGTAATTGACTAATCTGTATTAGTGATAAATTAGATGATAGATTTTAATATCAGTTTTTAGTAATGGATTCGAACATTTTTAATCAGAATTAATAATAAATTGAAGAAAACATCTTAAATTACTTATTAATAAAGAAAATTAATGTATAATTAAGGAAATCAGTAAGAATTAAAATTTTTATATTTTAAATCCTTAAGATACTTTTTTTAAAATTTAGTTTCGTAATTTCTGAAATTGAGAAATTAATATTTAAAGAAAAATGTATCACAGACAGTTGAAAAATAATAAAACGTTTACTGCACACGTTGCAATTTTTTAAAGAGATAATAAGTATTGTGGTCTGTTTTCGCATCCTGAATAATAGTTAAAATAGATTAACTAACATGTTTCATGCGTCTTTCGGGTTGCCCCATTTGCAAAAAAGAATGCGAAACTAATCATTAGATTAATGTTCTTCAAGGTTAATTGTTCGTTTATTTTATTTTGTTTACGTGGTAAAACAAACTTTCCCGTTGGAACTCATTATAAGTAATTTATAATGAGTTTTATGAATTATTGATGACCATTATGAGATAATAAATTTATAATTGAAGGAGCTTCAGATCGGAGATGGTCGAATCTTTGTACATTGGCTGATTACAAAAGACGCTTGAGTTAGTTTAAATTTTACGAAAAGTCATTGTTCCTCTACATATTTTGTAAAAGTTTTTTTTTCTCTGTATCATTATTTAAGCATAAGTAGTTAATATGATTTAACTCTTAATCGAAAATTTTATTTATCTTTCCTACCATTTAAGTTATGTTTATGTTTCTGCAATAAAATTTTTTACCTTCCCATGAATCTTTTCAAAGGATTTTTTAATCCGTGTTGTTTTGACCAGACAAGATTCTGTTTCAACTATAACATCACTAGAAAGCAATCATCTAACTGCTCTCAACAGAAATTACTCGGTTGCTGTTCTAGAACAAGCTAAACAGCCGAAATGAAACCCGCCGGACTGGCTTTACTCACCCCACAATTAGGTGGGACTGATATTTTATTACGTCTTTATATCAATTAATAATTGCACTCCTTAAAGATATTTTATTTTCTTTCGATCAGAATCAGAGGGTGAATTGTCATTTTGAAAAGCCATACTAAAATGGACTATTACAGTTAATTTTTTAAAATTTCTTAATGCATTTAGAATCCCTCATAACTACCAAAAACATTTTATTACTTTAAGAGTGATAGTTATTTAGTTATTTTGAAGCAAAAAAATAGTTACTTTCGTTTTCGTCTGAAATTGTGAGTCACGTGACTATTCATGAATTGACGTCACAAGTGCCCATTGCACGTCACAAGTGCATTACGCTCTTGCTTTCGTTTAAATTTTCGTAATTAAATTCAACTAGTTTAGATAGTAAATAACTATGTGAGAACGAAGATATGTATAATAAATCGTGTGGCTAAATATAACGTATGTAAAATGTGGGCTAAATATAACGTATTTTTATAATATTTTAAATTTCAATGGTATCCACTGAAACATAGTTAATAGTTGACGAAATAAATTGTGCCCTAAGTAACTTAATGAAAATGTGGGATAAAAATAATGCATTTTTATAATATTTTAAATTTCAATGGTATCCACTGAAACATAGTTAACAGTTGACGAAATAAATTGTGCCCTAAGTAACTTAATGAAAATGTGGGATAAAAATAATGCATTTTTATAATATTTTAAATTTCAATGGTATCCACTGAAACATAGTTAACAGTTGACGAAATTTTCCAGAACAGTAAGATTTTTTAGTTCAGTTAAAAAGGTATTAGCTTCAGTTATAGATGCATGATATTATTAATGTTAAAGTATATTTCAAATTCATTTCGAAGATTTATTTTGATGTTAAGTAAAAAAAGAAGTTGAAGAAATTTTTTTTATAAAGAATTTAAAAATATGGAAAAGCTTAAGTTATTAATTCTTTTTAATTCATTTATTCTAGCTTGAATTTAATGCAGGAAATTTTCTTAGAATAGCAGTACTCTTTTAAAAGAAGTGTGATCCCAGCGTAACTTTTAATTCATTATTTCAAAAAAATGTTTTTAAGTTAAAAGAAAAAAATAAATTAATATATTCCAGTTGATTTTATTCACATTATTTTAATTAACGTTAATCTACGTTATAAGAGTATAGAAATTAATAATATGCATTTATTTTTTTCTACACAACAGAAACAGGAATTAAATTTTATTAATGCATATAAAAGTAATTTTTTTGATGTAGCAAAATCCTATTTACTCAAGGAATAAAAATAATGTGTATGATATCATATTTATTGTATATTTAATTTTTCAAGAAATAATAAAAAATGTGCTTTAGAATTTCCTTTCGTTTGCATATTTTTTTTTAATTCTTTCGCTTTAGTGGAATAAAAAAATGTAAATCTTAATTCGCTGAAACTATATGGCTAAATTAAATTGCAATATGTGAAATTTTAAGTAAAAGATCACAGATTGTAGCGAAGACGATAATGATGGACAGATATATTTCAATGAACTAGATTCGTTAAAGTGTTGCTTAAAAATAGGAGATGCTGTAATTGTCCATTCGGGGTACCAAAATTCTCCCCTTTTTTCGGCCAAAGCATTCTTCAAGCAAAACACATTGAATCTATTTTCTGCATACTTTGTTGAAATCAGCGCATCAAATTATCATACAAAAAATAACATCTAACTATATTACATTGCCCTGTTGGAAATAACAATTTATTTAATTGTTATTTTACCATATTCATACATAAAAGTTAAATAACCATAAATAAGATGTTGTTCAAACTATTAACTGTGAAAAAACCATTTATTAACTGCTTTCACGTAATATGCTTAGACAACCAATATTTTATCGCACCAACTAGGCCCACCTAATAAAACCACTTTCCTTGCAGATCGGTACATATTATAGCCGAGAAGTTTAATATGTCCATCGCATTAAAGTCAAAATGGCAGTTCGATTCCTAGCGTTGACCCCGCAATATTTCCTCCATTCCAACTTCACACAGCACTCCCTCATTTACGACCCTGGGCTATTCGAATACAATACCTGGGCTATTCTCGCATAGATGACTACATCATAAATCTGGTGAACTATTTCCAATGTCCAGTAAAACTTATTTTTTGCGGTTTTGAAACAATGCTAGTTGTAGATGGTTAATAAAACTACATGGTTTTGTAAACATGATTTTTTAAACATATTTGTTGTAAACGGTTTCAAAACCGCAAATATATAAAAAAAATGTTCTTTACCATAAACTTTGCGGTTGTTTGGATGAACAGACTGCTGCCAGTTATTTTACCATAAATTTAGAATGAAAATTCTAACAGTGTGGGGTTTCATGAAACTTACATTCGTAACTTAATTTAACTGCGTGCTATCCTAAAGTTTCTATAAAGTTTCTATACTATTGAAAACATTAAACGTGAAATAGTAAAAAAAATGGCACAGTTTACAAGCGCATCGAAACTTTAGTTCGCTTGATGTATATAAAAAATTAGGCAGCTCCGTTTTAGATAAATAACAGCTCAAAAAAGCATTATTGATTGTTTTTATTCATTTTCCCCATACAAATGTTGTCGCCTTTTAAAATCCAACTTTAATAGTAATTTTTCTGCCTTGGTATAAAATTATTAACGCTTTTTCATTTATTTTAAAATATTTAAGTAAGTTATATGCATACCTTGTACAATAAGCTGTATATTTGTGTCATCCTCTCCATAAGTATTCGAAGCTAAGCATGTATACAGAGCTGAATCAACTCTACCTACAGAGGTTACGCGAAGCATTGATTTCAATCTGTTTTCTCCATTTGAAGCTTGTGTAACTTGAAACCTACAACATAAAATAAAAATAATGTAGATTTAACTATTTGCGGAACCTAATTTTATAAAAAATGAATACGCAAAACTTATGATATCAATGAAGAGAGGAATACTTAAGGTGTTTGACACAACTTGAGAAAATAGAACGTTGAATTGAATAACTTGAAATATATAATGTGCTGCTAACAATACATACTACATATTGCTAATTTTGGTTTTTAGCATTAGTTCAATCATTCAATAGCCAAAACGCATTCTGAAACCATTTACCATTTCTATACTTAAAGAAGGAAGTTGTAGAAAGTTTTGTTTTCAAATATATTAAAACAATCAAGAACTGTTGTATTGGGTAGTTATAATCAAATTTATAATTTAAATGGAAAAAATTCTATTTTGGGTGTTTAGCGGATGGATGATTTGATATGAACGTAATATGAACCACGGGAACAAAATCTACAATTAAGAATAGTTTACATTTTGACAGATAGATGGCGCTATTCAGTACGAGAAAAACTTTAAGGTTACTTGGAATGGTATAAAAACTAGTAGTCATTGCAAAATAAAAATTTTGCATAATGAAATTATGACTGAATTAACTATAATAAGATTATTATTAAACTGGATGAAACATTTTTAGACAAAGGAGTGCTGCGGACCAGAGAACAGAAGTGTCTTCCAAACTAAAACTGAATTGAAAGCTAGCATATCACGTTGCTGTAATAGATATAGAAATCTTTCATGATTTGGTTGAACTCGTTATAACGCGTTTTTTAAAGGCATTTGACATGGAATGCATCTGCAACATGGAATTTAACTTGGTAATTGGAATTAGAACTAATTTTTATGTAGGATGTTTTCCATGGTATGTAGTATCAAATTTCATTGACATCCATTAACAAGAAAGGACTCTATGTAGAACAAATCAGGTTTGTTGAACAAATCAGTAGTATCTTAAATTTTAACTACTTTATCTTCTTTTAATAACTGAATTGTTCATATATCTTCACCTGCACATAATACTTTTTAAGTATACAGTTTTAGGCTTTTATAAAAACACTTACCTAGGTTCTGTTTCTAAATTTAATGGTTGTTTATCCCGGGTCCATGTGATTGACAATGGTGAATCTCCAGACACTGAACAAGATAGCGTAACATCATCACCTTTCTTTACCATTTGGGTTCGAAATTTTGTTTCAAAGCGAGGTGATTCTGCCAAAACAACAATAATTCGATAACGTTTAAAACAAACCGGCATATTTATTAAAAAAAAATTTGAAAGTAAATTTATAATTTTTTAAACACCAAATCATGCATATTATCATTCTCTAATATGCTGGTTAGCTTGATATTATAATACTTTAGAGATTCTCCAAATTAATTGTAATTTTTCTTATCAAAATGATTGACAAATATTTTATGATGATAGCTGATAAATATTGCATTATAAATTTTATTGAAACAATTCAAATATTAAACTATTTGAATGGTATTGAAATGGAAAAAAAATAGGTGAATAAAATAAGGCAATTCATAATAAAACACTAAAAATGAGTTTTTTGTATTTCCCCGATTTCCAGGAGTAATATCGAGTATGAATGTTTCTAAAATGGCACTTTGTAATATTAAATCCTTTAATATCCTTTTTAATATTAATCCCTTAATTTCAACTAATAATCAAGGTAAGTATAATTTTTTTTTTACTAAATAATAACTTAGGTTAAAGTTAATTGCAATGCATTTTTTTTTATAGAAGTCTTTAAAGTGACAAAATGTTTCAACAAGATCATGCATAGTATTTAATGATATAGAAAAAGGGAAGACAGTTATGAAAATTTATGTAAAAAAGGAAAAGTTATGAAAATTTAAATTAGGTACGGAAATTTTAATGGTTTAAAAGCGTTAAACCTATATTTCATACAATATTAAAACAACGTCTGCGTGGTAAATTATTCGTAAACCAATTATAAAAGTTTTAATATGTATCCAAGTTAAACCTTGGAAAAGGATATAACCAGAAAACAATTTGCATTTTTCTGACAGTAAATTTCTAAAGTATTTCACCGTAATTGCAAAAATCACTTTGCAAAAAACATTTATGTTCTTCAAAAGTAAGAATAAATATTTTCAAACTGCTAAGGAAACTTTCATTATCTTTTCGTACGATATTTTTGACATTTTACACTGCAAAAGTAATAAATGACTTTTTTTCTGAATTTTGTCGGTGCAGTTAGTTTGCCTATAATTCATTTTTAAGAATACACCAGTTTAGAAAAAGCAATTTGTAATAATTTCTTAGTGATATATTATCTTCAGTTTAAACCTGGTTACACACAGATTACAAGTGTTTTTACCATTTAAATAGCAGTCAGATATATAATAAAAAAATTAATTGATATCTATCATTAAATTTCATTCAAAGAAACGGTACAATAATTCCGATAAAACTAAAACTAAAAATACAGAAACAAATTGAGTTTTTAAGCTTAAGTCAAAATATTGAAAAAAGCTAATTATTTTAGGATTAAAATATTATATCTTTAATTCATAAAAAGTATTTTAGGGACTTCAAGTTCTTTTTTAATATTTTTCTTTCGTTTCCCATATTTTTAAATGGTTTAATCTGCACTGTTACGAAATTTTATTTCACAGTATGTCTATTAATGTATTGATATAAGTTACTTTGTTGCTTTAGATTATTGCTCAAATATTAGAGAATTAATTTAAAAACATAATAGAGTTCATATTTCTTATGATTAAGAACCGAAAAGTTATGTAATAGGATTTCATTATAATGATCTGCTACTTAAATTTTCAAAATTTTTTCATGTAAGATTGAAAATTAATAAAGTGAATAAATATTATAAAATAAAATCTATAGTTGAAATATTAAAAAAACTAAGTATTTTTCGTTATTATCCGCAATTGTAAGAGCGTAGAAAATGAATGTTTGAGTTTATAACTATTATTCCACATTATTCACATATAGTGATCATTATAATACTTTTGAGGTTTATTTTTGAAGTTGAATTGAAATTTTGTACAAAAAGTGTCAGTGAGTTAATTTAGGAAAAAAGGAGTCATAAAATAAAAGAGCATCAAAAAAGATAAAAAGTTATAACATTTTAAGATGATAAAAATTGCAAAATAATAGTGATCTATTCACACACGTTTGATTTTTGAAGTTTAAGAGAAGTTAAGAGAGTTATAATTGGATTAATAAAGTTATTATGCTTGCTGTTCGAAAACTGATTCTTTTAGTTGTATTTATCAACATGAAGATAACTGGTTTTCTCCTTGAAAAATTGTCAGGTAAACTATCAATGGTGCTTACATGTCAGGCGTCTAAGAATATACAATTTGAAAAATTAATGACAAACGCAAAAAGACCAAATGCAAGCAATTCATTACGTTCCCCTTGTGAAGTTATGTTTATTTATCACCACGTTTCAAAAATATTTTGTCAAAGTTTGTCTAGAGATGGTTCTGTGAAGCAGAAATATTTTTTTTAATATTTTTTTTTTCAGTTAGTGCCGTAGTGGCTCAGGGGATAGTGCGTTCGCCTTCCAATGAGGTGAACCGGGTTCGAATCCCAGCAAAGGCTGATCGGTAAAAATTGCGCACTCGGCTCGCACCGATCACTAACGTAAAATATACTCATCAAAAAAGTCATCCACGAAGGCAAATTTCTCCCAGTTCTTGATCCAGGAGTTTTCTTGTCTTCTGGAGTGGGTTCAAAATTACAAGGCTACGGAGTTCAACATTACTACTCATAAACCCGTTATTGGACTGGCAGTTCAACGACGGTTTATAAATAAAATACAATTTTTCCAGTCAGCAGCACCATCTGTTGACAAACTATATCAGGGCTCGAAAAAACTCGGAAATTTTAACCGTCCCCGAGGACGGCTTGTCCAACAATGTACCCTTCCTCCTTTTAAACTAACCCGTCACTTCTAAATAAATAAAAATATAATTTTCTCTTATTTATTACAAACATTTATCATATAAATTGCACAATGAATTAGTAGTTATTAGGATTACAAATACTAGGATAACATTATACAATTATAAAAGAAATACTAGGTTACTAATAGTAACCTAGTATTTATTTTATAAAATAATTTATTTCTTATATGAAATAATTTAAATGACAGAGGTCAAGTTATCTGGATTGTCAATTTATCCGAGAGTACTGCATTTTTTAAATTAATCAAATAGGACGTTTGCCACTTCCACAATCAATCTAATGATTTACAGAGGTTTGTGTCAGAAATCTGAAAGGGGTTTACCATTTAGGTAGATGTTCATAATTGCGATCAACGCTTCTTGTTAAGACCAGTATGTAATGTGTTTTTTTGTAAGTTCATTACTGAAAAGCTCCTTTCAACCGCTGCAGTACTCCCAGACAGAGAAAACATCAATTCCACCAAGCGCAGTTTGTTGCTGTATTTCTAGATTAGAGGGTTATTATAGAAGTGAGGCGATAGACTCTTGTAAGATTACAAAAATTGAAAATGTATCACGAACTTTAGCGGGAAAATGGCCGTCCGCGCGAATGTCGGATTCGAGAAATTTGTTGTCCTCGGGGAATTTTTGACCGCCGAGGACGGGCGGATGGGTGGTTTTTCGAACCCTGAACTATATATTTAATTTTATAACTTTTTCAAAGTATTTTCCGAAATAGAGTTCAACAAAATAAACATTTCTAACTCCTTCCGTTTTTCTTTTATTTATTTTTTTCAAACGGACTGTCATATTTGGGACAATGTATGTCAATATGAATATTCGATCATTATTAATACTAACCGGTTAATATTAATAGTAACCAAATAAGCCGGTTAAAGTGAAAGATTTTAAGCAAATACATCACGATAACCAGTGATTATTAATAATAACTAATGAAGTTTGGTCAATGTCATTCATTCCCGTTTTTATTGGAGATATTTCCTTATCATGATCTCCCAATTGCCAAAGCGCCATATTGATTTTGAACTGGAAGAATTAAAAAACATGTCGATGTTTGCCCGAGGGTGGTTATGAGTTATTCCCTTCGAGTTGGTCCCTTTCTGTGATGTTGTTTTTAATAGTTTCTCACGGGCCACTGCCCAAAAGTCGTTAAAACTTGGCGATTATTCTGCAAGCAGATTACGATACGGATATCTCCCCTTTTTATTTCTCACCAAAAGAAGCAGCTATTATTAATTTTGACAGATTGGTATTAATAATAACCGGATTTATCACTTTAACCGTAACACATATACATAGAGGCACACCAATGTCCCAATGCTATATAAACCGTTTAATCACATTACCAAACTTCATTGGTTATTATTAATATTAACCGGTTAAAGTGTATAATATGCGATATTTCTCACTTCGACCAAAAGAAGCGGTTATTAGTTAGCGGTTATTGACCGGTTAGTATCAATAATAACCAGATTTATTACTTTATTCGTAACTTATACATGTCAGTGTAACTTTTAAACAGCTAATAGATTTTAGAATGAAGTTAAGGAAATAAATCTTTACCGTGCACACTTAGGGTAACAACACTGCTGAGACCAGGTCCGATACCGTTAGTTGCTTGGCACAAGTAATACCCTCCATCTTCCTCTGTTATATCTTGTATTGTGAGAGAGCCATTTTCAAATATTTGGTGATGATAGCTCGTGCTAATCGGTCTGTAATCTCTTGCGGAACGATCTGAAATAAATATATGTTTGGAGCAAGTGTTTAGAACCAAAAATGTAACCAAATTCTTTTGCAGAATGAAGCTTAAGGGGGGAGGGAATTATCCCACACATATGTTTTTTTCGAGACAACATATTAAACATATTTTCATGCACTGTAAACAGATTCCATAAACTAAAAAATTTCGGATCATGTCGTGTAAAAAATGTATTGGTACCAAATGGGCAATATACCTGACGAAATAGGCATTCAAATCTTATCAGAATCACTAAATTTTGCGTGAAAACCCTTCAGCAGAATAATCCAAGTTGTTTTACGCGCACACTGTAAAAAATTACAGATGAAAGTATGATAAAAAAAGCTCCGTCACTCAGAGTGCCGGTAATTTTTACAGTAAAATCTATTCTGGTAAAAATTTATTTTTAACGGAATATACAACGAAGCAAAAAACATTAAGAACTGAATTTTTACAGAAATAATTACCGGTAAGTCCATGAATCATTTTAATTAAATGAATATTACTGCATAAATCATGATATAAAATGGATTTTACGGTAAAAATGGATTTTACGGATGATGCACCCTAAGAGCCAGTTCTTTATCCGTTATTTTATCCAGAATTTTTTCCATCATGGCCTTGTTTAATTTTTCATATCATGGCTTTAATCATGGTTTTCTTTAATTTTTTATGCACACATTTAGTTTTATAAAATCCGAAATCAAATCATTGATTTTTCATTTACATACAAAAGGCAAGGTTCCGGTTTGTATTTATAGTAATCTCATTTTTAACTTTAAATATTCTATGGCGAAAACTCTATAAATGGAGAAAAAAAAATTACTTCAAGAATTCAAGTAATTTCAACGAACAAATTATCCCAAACGGAGGAGCAATGGTAAAACAGAAAATAAAAAATACCAGAAGCTTTTTCCCAACGAATCTGAGGTTGAGGAAAACCATCGGCTTGGCAATGAAGGGACACGCTTCTTCCGACGAGAACACTCGTGTCAGCTGGTTCCATTCGCCAACGAGGAGGAACTACGGAGAAAACATACTATTGAAATGTACAACAGAATACGCCAAACTGGGACAATGATTATATTTTCTATTAGTTAGGTCAAAAAATTTACTTATTTAAAATTTAATTATCAAATTCAACAAATAACAGTAGGTTTTATATTTATCTCTTTAATGAGGGGGCTCTTAATATGTTTTTATTTCTTCAGATATAAATATAATTAAAGCGTAAATTCCATTGATAAATAATGCAGGGAAAAATTCCTTAAAACAGGATAACTTTTGATCCAGTTATATTAAAATACTTGACTGGAATTTCTTTTTGTTTAATTATTCAACTTCTTTGATGATGTATTGCGTACCGGACTGAATTAAAAATATGAAATAAATGTTTGTGCTTAACAAAATTAAATAAATTTTTAAGAGAAAACTAAAAACAATAACGGAATTAAGAAACAATAAATAGATTATATTAGCTTACCGTGGATTGTGAGAGTAGCTGTATAGTTAACAGTAGCAACATCATTCTTTACAACACATGTGTAGTGTCCGCTATGCCTTGTAGTTGCACTATCGATGGTCATCGAACTGAAATCTTGTCCTATCATTTGTATAGTAATGTCGCTATCAGAGGAAGAAATCGGTCTGCCATCTTTTAACCACGAAATGTGAAATGGTGGGTCCCCGGCTGATACAGCACACATTCCGTAGATCTTCATACCTTCTTTTAAATTTTCAGATGGAAATGAAAAAGGCATGATAACTGGTTTTTCTACAAAAAATGTAATTAGTTAGAAACAGGGTGTAAAAGTTAAGGATTAATTAAAATTTTGTTTAATTTTAATTAAATTAATTAAAGAATAATAAATTTAATTTTAAACACAAATTATTTAAAAAAATTTACTTCTTAAATTTTATTTATCAAGAAATTACTTTGCAATCTTTTATATTATTAAGCTTTTCTGAAGAAAATTGTTTAAATTTAAATTTATAGTAACAAATAAATATGACTATTGGATTTGATAAGTGTGTTTTATTATTACCAAATAGCTTTCGTAATCTTATTTAATGTATTTTAATAACAGAGTATAAATAGAATGCAGTGATTCAGTAAGAAACTGCAATTAGATCATATATTTCTACATAAAAAGTCTAGAAAATTACACTAGAAAAGTATTGCTGAACTGAAAATTACATTATTACTTTACAAACTAATTATAATTCATTATTTATTATAAATTTTTATTGGCATTAAAAAAAGATTAAGAGATCTTTTATATATTATATTAATTTTAATAATTATCGTTGAACAGCCATCACATTTTTTGGTTTACGACAACTAATGTTCAACTCTGTAACCTAGAAAATTTGAACCCAATCCAAAAGACAAAGGAACTCTAGGGTCAATTATTGGAAGTAAGTTTGCCTTTGTGGAGGACTTTTTTGATGGAACTAACCTGCATTTACATTACACGGAGAGAAAAACCACAAAAATCTCCCACTGTTTGGCTCTAAACCCAGATTTGGCTACCAATGCGGGTATTATACGCCAGTATTGTGGTCAGTGCGAGCCGAGTGCGGAATTCATATCGATCGGCCACCACTGGAATTTGAACCCGGTTCATCTCATTGGGAGATGAACGTTCTATTCCTTGAGCCACCACAGGTTGATCACTTTTATAAAAATATATTTTTGCATTTCTCACTGCATGGAGAAAAGAGTATGCGGTAAGATATCAGAAGATGGTAAAATTTACCGTTTTTCTGGCACGATGGGAACATCCAAAAGAGCGATAATTTTACCGCGCCGCTTTGGAAATGATTTTGGTGATAATAACAATAAAATACGGTTTTATAAATTTAGTAAATGTAGCAAAGTTTGGTAATTTATCATGATATTTTTTTTATTCATGATACCATGTAACCATTTATTCGGTTAAATTTACTTTTCAGTTTTGTGTTTATTTACTAAATGTGTGATAGCAGGAACTATAATTTTGAAACTCAGAATTTGCGGTAAACCGTTATTGTGTGAACGGGAAAATTGACAAATTAATTGTTTAAAATACTGTACGTTTTGGCTTTATTAACCAAAAAAAAATTTTTTTGTTTGTTTTTTCTTTACCAGAAATGTCTTTATTTTAAAACTCGGAAATTTTACCAGATTTTTTTTTCTACATGTGTGGTTATGTTATATAACTTAGAGTTTAGAGTCAAGAAATGAAACACAAATGCCGTTTCTCATTAAAATATCAATATCAATCAATATTTTTATTTGTTGTTATACATTACACTTTGAGTTTTATAGTATACATTTATACTCATTGAAAATTAACAAGTCGAACACACAATAAATGGATCTTTTATTGTTTTTTATTTAATATTCATGGCACCACGTTAAAATTAATCAACCATTTTAATTTCAAGAATTGAAAAGTATACTTCAAAGGGTAATTATTTATTTCAATTTTCTATGTCAAAATTGAATTTCAATTTAAAAAAAAATTACTTTAACTAAATGAAAAGTAAGATCAATGAAAATTATAAAAAGTTAAAACTTTAAAAACTAATTAAACTGATTTAAATTAAAAAATAATTTTTCAGACAGATATATTTTTTGTATAACTGTATCTGTGTACCTTTAACTGTAATCTTTAAACTGCCATCTACAGAAGCCGAGTCAGCAGCTCTAGCAGAACAGACATAAGAGCCCTCATCTTCATGACGCTGAACTTGCTCAATCAGGAGAGATCCATTGGCAAATACTTGCTGTCTACGATTTGTTGGAAGGCGACGACCATCTGAAAGAAATAATAAGTTTAATTAAATTGACCTAATTTAATGGTTTATGAACCTAAATAGTTCCACTTTTACAGTATATGCAGTGTAATTAAGAATAACTTAACAAATCAAGTGGAATGTGTTGTTTTAAGAATTTCCATTTTATTTTAAATAAAGTTTTTTAGCAATAAATTATTAAAAATGGCATGCTAATTTCTCTATTCATGTGTTTTATGATGTTTTTTAAATTAGCTTAATTAAAATCGAATTAAAAATGCACGGCCTTTTGAAAATTGTATAAATACGTGACCTTATAATACTCCTTTTTAAGATAAAAAATAATTTTCGATAAAATATATCTAATATTCATAAACATCAATCTATAAAGAAAGAGGTTATAAGATTCTAAACATTGGGCTTCTTATGGAATAAACAGACAGAATCTAAACAAAATACATCACAATAAAAACTCGATTTTAGTAGATTTTTGTAATTATTTGATTTTTGTTCCATACTGTAACTCGTGCTAGGATCTGGTTGCTTATCTGTACAAAAATAGGTTTTTATTTTTGATTTTGACTTGAGGTTTTATTCAAACTTTTTTAGCACTTACAATCTGAACATTTACAAAAATTAATTTCATCCAAATTTTACATCACGTGATTCATGGGAGACAAATTTATCTACCACATTGTTATATTCTGAGACAACTTATTCTGAGTCTGCAGACAACTTATTTCATTTATTCTAAATTTTTCATTGAATTAAACCTCTCTGTTATCTGAATATCATTTCAGTCATTGCTTTAACAAAAATAGTAAATTGGGAAAAAATATTATTTTTAAATAGAGTTTTACTTCTTTATTAAAAAATATTGAGGTTTCTAAATATAATATTTAATTTCGTAACATAGATCGCAATTGTTTTTGAAGTAAAATCTGATAACCTACCTTTTTCCCACATAATTTCATCTATAGGGTATCCAGCTACTCGGCATTGGATCGATGTTGCTTCACCGGCGACAACTGATAGATCAGGCATAGCTCTTATCATGGGTGGTCCATAAACATTGAGCCTTGCAGAATGCCTAATTTCCCCGACGTCATTCCTAGCCACGCAACTGTACATGCCGCCATCTTCTATTCTAACACTTGATATGTTTACGTGACTAATAACATCGCCATTTCTACTGACATAATCGCCAACACGAACTCTGTCGTTGTCAGGCACCGGATATCCATCTAGAGACCACGTGACTTGAGGCAAAGGTGTGCCTGAGGCAGCACATTGGAATGATATGACGGGACCTGGACGTAAAGTTTTCTCGGAAAATGTTTCATGGAATGATGGGGCAGTTTCTGTAAAGAGAATAAAATTAACCACGCACAGGGTCCAGATAATATTTTTAAAATAAGTTTTTGATAGTAATCGATTATATAAGACTGATATGCATATGACAGTACATTGGATCTCTGATCCTGTGTTTTCAATTTTCATTGATGAACTTGTCTCATAGGGTTGTTTAAAAGAAATGTAGATTTTTCATTATTTCTAAATTTAAAAAAAAAAAAAACGATTAGGGAGTAAGCCATTTGCTTGACAAGTCTCGTGTGGATATATATATATATATTACTTTATCTGAAACTTTTGCATTTAAAAATATTTTACTTTCTTCTAAAAAGGATAGATCAAAACTAAACACAAATTATTTTCTGTCTGTAAAAATGTCTGCCTATAGCAATGTCTCTTGTAAGTGTGAAACATGATTTATTTTCTGTTACAGAAAGTAAAATTCTGAGTGGTGCTGTGCGCCAGTATAGTTATATTTATCTTTACATTACCTAAAAAAGATGTTTTTATAAATCTTTAATAATAGTTCTTGTTCGTTAAAAATTTGAAGACCATTTTAACTTGATTAGTTGTTAAATACAGACACGCAAGATTATTTTATTTACAGGCAATTTTTGTGGGTCTTTATAATCGTTACAGAACTAAAAAAAAACATACCACACTTCCAATTAATTTCTACAGTAATTTTATTATACAAAAAGAGTAAAAATATGCATTTTGTAGTTAAGTGGTTAAATTGATAATTAGTAGTTATTAATAATTTATAATAATTAAGTAATTTTAGTAGTTAATCGTAATTTTGAAACACTCTTTAAATTTATGACTGTTTAAAAAAATATATGTATCCTTTTGATCAAATAATTGGTATTTCCTATTTGAAACACATCAAATTTAATTGTTTATAGGATAAATATCAAAATTAGAGTTTTTTTTCATACTTTCCCAAGTTAATAATTTTTATTCGAAGGTTTTTTTTTTTTAATATTCCTCAAAAAGATTTCAAAAAATTTTATAACATTAAGAATCATTTAATACAAAACAAGCAAAAATGCACAAAATGATCAGCATAATTAACAAAAATGAAATCAAATCCCATGATAAAATTATCTTAATAAATTACGTCCGTCAGTAATGTTGGCTTACAGATTGCACAGTGTTAATTCATGATATATCTGTGTTAGTCGAAAACTATGGGTGAATATTTGTACTCTCTTTCATCAACATTAACTATTTTTGGTCATTTCATGTTTACATAAATTATGCTTCTTTTTTATGTTTTTACATATTTCCCTTTTATTTACTCTATACCTTAATGACTATTTCTATTTTATGAGCTCAAATATTGTCTGTTTGCTTTAAGTAATTTCTTTGTACAAAAATTTGAAATTATTTAAGTAAAAATTTAAAATTATTCTCAAATGTACAAAAAAATTATTCTCACGCGTATAAGTAAATATAAAACTTTTTGTAGTTTTTCTGTAAATAGTGCTTTACTATACTATCATTTGTGAAAAATATTACTAAACTAAACCACAAACACTAAAACAAATTTCAAGCTTCGGCTGAGCAAATCAGGAATATACCTCCCAAAACTAGCTCTGCAGATGCTTGAGCCGAATCATCAGAATTTCTCACGAAGCATTGATAGACCCCTCTATCTTCCCTTCCGACAGAGTTGATGTGGATAATGTCTCGCGTGAGCATCCGGACACGTCCGGAATTGTCAGCAAGGGTACGGGTATCCTTCATCCATGTGACGGAATCGACCGGATATCCTGAGATGTTACACTTGAGAGTGACGGGTTTCTCGGCGTCCACAAGGATCCTCTTTGGATGAAGATGAGCAGAGAGGGGAGCTGCAAGAGAAGAAAACAAGGAAAACCTATTACTGGAACATCCACCTTGATCAATGTCCTCACAAATTAGATGTCAGTTAGAGCACGTGCCATGAACACGTCTCTCTGGAGGAAGGTGACTTAATGACACTTGTGACCTATCGTGATTAGAATCGCTTTTAACACAGGTATTTCAAATTAAATTTGCACCTCGATGACCGTAGGATATTTTATACCAAACTATTAATAGCTCAGAGGATTGAAAGGGAAATTTTAATCATTGGGTTATTGAAAATACTTCACTCGAACTTTACGTGAGGTTTAAGTTAAGAAGAATTTTGTTTTAAATAACTTAAACTTTTAGTAGTGCAAATTTCAGACTCTTCTAAAGGTGTATTATTGTATTCTAAAATTAATCGAAGAATTATTATTATTATTTTGATATGCAGCAAAACCTGTTTCGAATTTAAACTTGTGGAGAATAGTTTCAACTGGTTTTGTGTGTAAGGTTAAATTTATCAAAAACAAAAACCATAATGCTTAGAAATAACCTAGAAAATGTTTAAAAATTTGATAACTTTTTTTTCATTTCTGGAACTCTTTTTGCTTGTGCCAACTGGTTTTACTGCTGTCATTGAAAGATGTCAATTAGATCAGTTTCACATTCTAGGGCTTAAAAATACGTCAGTTATGCAGTAATTAGAATCTATATTAACACAGACATTAAAATTAATTTTTAAGTTCAATTATTGTAGGATATTTTACCGAAAGGTCTAACAGCTCCAAGGATTACATGAAAAATATTAATCATTGGCCGTAATGAAAATACTTTATTAGAACGTAACCTGAAGATTAAGTAGATTAAGAAGAATTTATTCTAAATACATCGACTTTTAACGTTCAAAAAAAATTTGAAACTTTTCAATTAAGAATACATTGTAAAATTTGTTTGTTACTTTAAGTTGTTTCATCATTAATTTAATGGACGTGTTTTAGTCGAGTAGTAGGCAGTCAAACTTGCTTTTAATTAGAACATAAGAACTGAGTCATCTGGTTCGATGCCCGTTTTTTTCCCATTCATATTATTGAATCGTACTAACAGCTCTAGCAAATTTCAACAAGAATAAACGTTTTTAGCATTCATTAATTGTTACTAAGTATCATGAACAAGTTAAAATTATTTATTAACTGTTAACTGTTATAAAACATGCAAATGATCACCTGTTACTGTCAAATGACTTTCCATTCTTTTCTCCCCAGCACTGTTGTTAACAACACACACATATGTTCCTGAATCACGAACATTCACCTGCTGAAAATAAAGTGAACCACTGAGAAGAATAACTCCCGGCCTTGGGTTAACTGGTACTAATCTTACGCCATCCTTCTTGTACCATCTATAATAAATAAATAAAATAAAAATTATCTTTTATGTCTTTATTGTCGTAGGTGTTCATGAAAAAAATTCATGTCCACATAATTTCGAAAAGCAATATAATTTTCAAACAATGAAAAGTATACGATCAAGAGTAAAACCAAAAAAAAGCGTTTAAGAAAAGGTTAACTTAGGTTAACATTTGAATGAAAAAAACATCGTGAAGAAGCAGTTATAAGTAGACATAGTGTTTTCGGACCTGTAATGAAGTATTTTCATCAATCGACATGCTGAAAAAGAAAAAAACAGAGAGATGTACAAAAAATTAGAAACAAGTAACAAGAACAAGTTTTCTTGCTTTTACTTGCTTGTAAGTCTCTTGCACAATAGAATGTGTCAAAAAAACAATTTCTGGAAAGTTTTGGTGTGGAAAAGTTGTCTATTGTAATAAGAATGAAAACAGCATAAAATTTTAAAACCGGTTAATATCTTTCATTAGCACATTGTGCTTAAACTTAAAAAAATTCAAAAATTCATGTCATATTCATTATTTTTTAAATGATTAAAACTTTTGAAATAAATACAAATGTTTAAAATTCGGATATAAGAAAGACAGATATTTAAAATTCGATTTCTAAGAAATTTTCGACCGTTTTCGTTCAAATTTTGTATTTTGCTATATAAAATTACATTCTTTAAATCAGTGTGAAATTTGTATACGTTGTATTTCAAACTTTTTTCGGTTATTAATAAATAGAAGGACGAAAAATAAACATCAATAAACTCCTTGAGATTTTAACATTGTACCCTTCAAGAACTAGACAAATGTGTTTCTTATTCTTTACTTAGTCATAAAAAATGGAATAGACTAGTACATATCTAGTTAAATGTTTTTTTTTTTTTAATTTGTTGGATTTTGTCGCATTGATAACGAAAAATATATCAATAGATCCTAGTGCGTCTTAAAATATGTCTACAAGATAGTACTATATATCGTATTATATTTGTGCTTGAAAATTTCATTGGTTTAAGTAGGGGAGAGTGGGCGGT
The DNA here is from genome assembly GCA_949128135.1 of Parasteatoda lunata. Classification (NCBI taxonomy): domain Eukaryota; kingdom Metazoa; phylum Arthropoda; class Arachnida; order Araneae; family Theridiidae; genus Parasteatoda; species Parasteatoda lunata. Next base: position 38,545,589 of record OX421976.1, on the reverse strand, counting down.
CAATTGTAACAGGGTACGATTGTAACAGAGCAAAAATTTCGAGTTTCGGGTTCTAGATTTGGTTCCTAGGTGGCGCACAAGGTGTATTTAAAAAATCTACATGTATATCCCTGCTGGCAACCATTTTGATGTACATCACAAAAGATATTTTCACGCTACGTAAGTACTTTTAATGGTATTAGAATATTATATTGTAACAAAGTAATTCTGTATAAACAAATAAAAATTATTAACCGAATATGTAAGTGGACACCTTAATTAACATATAAAAAAAAAGATTAGTTTTGTTAGTTAACTAGCATTGTTTTTAACAAATGAAGCTGAAATGGCGTCTTGGGGACGATTGTAACAATAAGTAAAGGGACAAATGTAACAGCTGAAAATAAATAATCTTATGTTTACAAACCATTACTTAACTCTTTCAGAACCGCCAATAGTTTCCTATATCATTTATAATTTGTTGCATGTTCATTATTTTATTTGTCACCTTTCACAGCATAAATTAAAATTTTTAACCCCTGAAAGTTAAAAGTTTAACCCTTTAGGTCTCTGCTCATTATTATTTTTACTCTTAAAATATCACTACTATTTTGATCAAAAAAAATATACAGGTACATGTCAAAATAATAGGAACACCTGTGATGGTGATAATATGACAGGTGTTCCTATTATTTTGTCCTATACCTGTATCAAAACTATGATAATATGTATAATTAACTATGTTTTAGTTGAATTTATGAACTGTTTGAATTGACCCCGTAAGTGGGGACAATTGTAACAAGTGCACGACTGTTAAAAATTGTTAATAACTAATATAATAACATTTAAAATAAGGTATTTTTTTCTAGTAGAGGATAGTTTACTTTACTCGTCTGTCAATTAATACTAATAATATATTGGATTTTTTGTTAGTTAAAAATAGTTAAGTAAAAAATGTTACAATTGACCCCACTCTCCCCTATCAAAAATACCCTATTGATTTCTAAACATATCGGAAAATATTTAATTTTATTTGAAATCTAAAATATCAATTTCATTAAATTTTGTTCACTCTTTTTTGTCTTCAAAAAAGTGAGCATATTGTTTGTTATTAAAGTATTAAAAAAAATGCTGCACTCAAGGAAGTGCAAAAAAATTTTTCAATTTCTCGCTAAGTTATATGTAACGAAACTAAAAAAAAAATTGCAATAAAATTTTTTTTTTGTATGTATTGTTACGGGCTTTTCAGATCCTAATCTAGGTTTTTCTCATTGGAATTTTTATTTATCTAAAAAGTATGGAATTAAGGAATTTTATCTGTAAGTGAAGATTTTTTTGTTGATGACTGTTAAGGAAAAAAAAGTTTTTATCGACTTGTTGTGTGGTGCAATTTATAAAATATTTTTATTAGATAAACTCTTTTAAGAGTTACTTGAAAGTCGGCTAAGAAATCGATTTTTTTAACTATGTTTTCTGGAACTATGTAGCTAAAAGGTTTTGTGAAAACATTTACGCTTTTAGAAAATATTTAATTTTCTTTCCAAAAATGTGGAAGAAAAAGTTTGAGCTAAAGAAAAATCCAATAATAAATTTTTTTTAATCCCCATAAGACGAATAAATGTAGTAGTCTTCAGAATTTTATTTAGGAATTGGAAACCTTTCACATGGACTAAATATTATAGCTGCAAACTGTTTTTGTAACTACAATTTTATTTTTAATTAACGGCAAAATTAATCCACCTAACGCTAATTTAAGGGAATTACATTGAATCTATCATTTTTATATGTTATTTTTAAAAAAACTCTAAATATTTAGAGAACGCATTGAACTAAGATTTTTGCAAGTAATAAGTATGCTATCTATATATATATTTCTCTTATGCGGTGACAAAAAAAAGCCTCATTACAACTCCCCGAATGGCAACGTTAGAAAACCGACCATTGATTGCATCTAAAAATGTCACATGTCAAATCTAGCTGAGGTGGCTCAACATATAGCACTTTTAAAAACGGAAACAATAACGAGGTGAGCATTATCAGGTTGTTCAATTCATTTGCGGCAATCTCATACTATTAAGCTAGGCAGAAGTGAGTAGTAGATCTCTGTTTTAGTATTTTGTCGAAAGCACTTTTTTTCACGAATTTATATATTACGAATTTATATATATAATTCTGTTACGTAGCTCCAAAATTTTGGCTGAAGTACTTTGTACAACTAAATAAGATTCTTTTCACAACACTTAAATATTTACTTAATTTTCTTCATTTATAGAGAAAACAGTCGGCAAAGAATTCTGTTAGGTTAAAAATATTTCGCTAAAAAAAGAACGAAATCTAAAAGAAATAAAAATAAACAACTTAAAAAATAAAAATGCTGTTACCAGCCATAGAATTTTTTGAAAGTTAACTTAGCAACATAAATCAAAATGACATAGAAGCGCAACTAGATCAAAATCATGATACCTGAGCGCTTGACGTAATAAATTCTTCAATTCTATAAGTGTTGTATCACCAAATGCCCAAATTAACAATTGCAATTTCAAATTAATATTGAAATGTACAGGTTTAGAATTTCCTACAGTGAAAAGTTTTCGGAACTTCAGTATTCAAAAAAGTATACAAAAGCTAGACGTTAAGAACGTATCCAATGAGCGAGCAAAGCGAGCATTGGATTGCGAAGCAATCCGAAATGAACTGCGAAAGCAGTTCCGGGGGTTGGCGAGCGCCAGCGAGCAGGGGGCGAAGCCTCCTAGTTTACATTAATTTAGTAAGAGAGTAACATTGAGCGACTGTTTTTTTATGCCATATCGTAAAATGAATCTGTTAAGAAATACATTTCAATATAATTTACAGTCACCAACAATTTTTGTCTTGTTCTTAGTGACTAAGTTTGGTTTTCAGTTTTTTTAATTTTTTTATGCATAATTATTATCTAGGCACAATTAATCGGCTGTGTTGAAACTAAAAGATATTAAACAGCTTGTAAAAGTAAAAAAAAAGATCTATTGCTTTGGAAAAGTTTTGTTCAAAGATATGTTACTGAAGTTTTTTCGTCCAATTTTAAGATACAAGACCTTAATTTACTCTGCTCTTGGTAATCATTGGCTTCTTTACGTACAAATTCCAACGTTTCCCATCGTATCTTTTACAGCTAATCAGGGTCCTACAGCTAAGACATTACTTTTCAAGACATTTTCTCGCAACTTTCGACGCTAATTACCAAAAACAAAAATGTTATTAATGACTTGGGCACCAGGACAAGTTCCTCTAAAGAAAGTTCTTTTGTTTGACCTAATTGAGATGGTTAGAGCATTTAGATTTGAAACATTTGACTTTGTCGCCATAAACTACGACGATTCCTTGCGAGTAATGTTTAATAAAAAATACGAAAATTATCGGTATATTCAGAATATGTATATTGGTATTTGATTTGGCGAAAATGTCTAGTTATTGTTTTTAATAGAATTGAAAGACATATCTAGACTTGTATAATATCTAGAATTGAAAGAAAAACAAGTTATTTTAAACTTTCTCATTATAGTCTCAGTTTTTAATTAAAAAGAGCATTCTTGTGAGCATACATTATTTTAAACTTAACTATAGTTAAGTTTAAAATAATGTATAATATATATATAAATTTTATGAGACAGTTTTTTTTTAAATTTGTATAGTAAATAAAAAATTTATATAGACTTTGGCAGTTAACTGTTTGCAGAGTGAATAAAAAATTAAAGATAGCAGCATATGGGAACCACTTGCGATGAATAAAAGCTTTGTTAACAACAAATAAATTTTTGTCCAATTCATGTCAACATTAAACTACAGTATTAAATATTGTTAATATTTGAAACGACTAAAAATAGGTCACATTTTGATATTTTGTAGTAATTATCGGGGTAATTTGAGGTAATTAGCTTGTGAACAGTAATGCTAAGTAATACATTTTAGAACAAGATTAAGTTTCAAATTCGGAAAATGTGCTTCTTATAAACTAAAATAGTTTCATTTTAATATTTTAGAATTACCGAGATGAATATAGGTTAATTACTTCTATTGGAAAATATGTTAAATAAAAGTGTACTACAAAACTAAAAGTCTCAAATTTCGACCACGTCTTTCTTATCAAACTAAAAAAGTGTTATTTTGATAATTTAAAGGGTAAAAGTAAAATTGTTTCGCTTTGATAGTTTATAATTACCGGGTTAATAGGGAGTGATCAACCTCATTTGTCAGTAATTCTAAATGAAAGTAGAAGTCTCAAATTTAAAATATGTGTTTCTTGCCAGATATAAAAGAAAACCAAAAACGTTCGCTTTGGGTAGAAACTCTTCTGATGAGAATACAGATTTCACACCGTTCTTCATTGCTGTTCATAAGGTTGGCAAACGTTTCGGGAATATACATCCTAAGTCTTAAACCAAAATTATCGAAATTTTGCAATTACTGGTATTTGGGGATAATTAGCTTTAAATTGATAGTAATATTATATAACATGCTTTTACGGACAGAAAAATCTCAAATTTGAACCACGTGTTTTTTATGAGATTTGTTGAAAAACTAAGAGAGTTTAATGTCGATGTTTTTAAATGTCAGAGTTTATCAGAAAACAGGGGATAATTAGCGTTTTTGGTAGTAATGCTAAACAACGAAAGGCAGCAGAAGCAAACATGGAGTCACGAAGCGGTGAGCTCGAAAAGACGGATGACATTTTGAAACCACGAAGTTTACTAATCGTGTTATGTTCGTGGGTGCCATGACATAAATGTATTAAAATGCTCACTGTTTGCTGTAACTGAATAGAAAAACCATTTAAATTCTGAAGATTTAACGATTCAATAAACTTATTCGATCGACAAATAGATTTCTTATAATTTTCATTAAATTATAATTCAACCTTACATTAAAGGAAGATACACATCTAGTTATTATAACTTCTTGTAATTCTCAAGAAATTCTTAGATTATTATTTAATTACTTTAGATGTGATTAGATCATGCGATTATTCATACCAAGTAATATGGTTTAAAACTTTCAGAAGCTTCTGGGTCCGATAACAAATTACGAAAAAAAACAAGTAGTTTTGAGCATCCCAGAAAATCAATCAATAAATGTATAACTTATACCGATTACTTTGATTATTGTTTTCAATAACTGCATAAAATTTTATAAACCTAGCTTAAATATTTCTGGAAATTTGTACATTTTTATTTTAAAAAAAAATTCTTTTTTTTTATGCAAGTAGTTTTTGCTCTTTTTTTAAAGGAAAGCTGAAAATAAAAATATTCATTTGTACTATTATATACGATTTATTAAAAAGGTTATAGGCATCCGGGAGGATCATCCAGCATAAAAAATTTTATCTTCGGCCTGTTTTCAATCCTTGTGCCACCAAAGATTGGTACCCGGATGATTATTAAAAGGTATTTTCATTTGCTTTTAAATTTTGTCTTATGGTACAAAATAAAATTTACGGAAAATCTCTTCCCATTTTGAGCTCCCTTTTAAAAATTAAAAATACTACTTAGAAAATTTCTTTAAACTCTTTAAATTTTTATGATATGCAAGTCAAACTTTTTTCGTTAGTTGAAAAATAAGATTCACTAAAAAATTGTAAAGAAATTTGTACAATTTGTTCGTGCATGAGCAGTATAAAAGGACTATTTTAAATATTAATTTGTTTCGCAGTTCTTAACCAACTTTTTTTTTAAATTTTAAAATAATAATTTTGTAATTATTTTTTAATTACTCAATTTTTTTTTCAATTTATTAAATAATTTTAACGTTATAGCAAAAAACGTAAGACAAAATTTTTTTTTTCTATAAAAATGTCCGTATCTCCATAAATATTCAATCTAAGTTTATGAAATTTTATGCAGTTATTACAAATAATGACCAAAAAATCGGTATAAGTTACAAGCTTACTGCTCCATTTTTATGACATAGGGTGCTCAAAAATATTTATGTTCTTTCGTAATTTATTGTCGATCTCTGAAATCTCTGAAAGTTTAGAACCTTATTGTTAAATATAAATTATCGCATAAACTAATTGCATCTAAAGTAATAAAATAATTCTCTATATTAAATAAATATTAAAATAATTCTAATATTAAAATAAAATAAAATTACATATTTCTTGCGAAATTCAAAAAAATAAAAATTAAAAAATGCCTTCTATTATTGTACTTTAGTGTACTTTCTAAACTAATTTTACAGAAATTTAAGTTTTGTTTACTCACGTTTTGCTAACAACTATATCAAAATAATTCATTATAAGGACCTGTTTTTCGTTTTCAAATACTATAAAGAAACTTAATAATTCATCTCTATCAACAATTTATATTTTTTAAAATTTTCTTTTTTTAGAATTAGGAAAAAATATTAATAATTTCTAAAATAATTTCTTTTTTTTCTGTGAAAAGAGGTCTACAAAATATGTTTTCTTAAAATACTTTTGCCGACACACTTTAAATGAGGACACTCTAAAACGCACTTTAAATCTTGCCCCAGCCGATAAAACAGTAAATATTTAAAGCGCTTTTTAGCATCAAGTAAATAAATATTAATTTATTATCTAAATATTTCTTTAAAAAAATGTTTGATAAAACCGAAAGCAAAAAAATAAAATTAAATGCCCAAGATATTCATATTTCCTTGTAAAATAATACATACATTGCTTAGATGCACTCTTCGTATAAAGTTCATAAAAACTACTTTTTTAAACTAATTTTACAGATTAACTTCAGAAATCCTTTAATTAGTTTTGTGTGTTGGTAGATTAAAGAGATACCTTACTAAATGATCCGAAACTTTTTAAATTTCTTTTTTGAGTAATGTTTGCTTTCTAAACTCTCAAAAAATGTGTCGAAAAGTATATCGAAATTCTACTTTAGCGAAAAAGGGAGCTAATTAATTAAAAAAGCCTGTCAAGAAATTTTCTTAAAAATGTTCCCTCGAGAAAATACGTTTTTTTTTTTAATATTACTCTGTTTTTATTAATTAAAGTTTTTAAATTAGCTTACGTAAAAATTATAACTAATAATATTCGCAGAAGTGTATAACTTTGGAGAAGGAAGGAAATAATTAAATTAGTTATTTCTAATGGTCTTAATTTCAATCATTAATATTATTCGGAATAAAATTTTGAAATTAATGAAAAAAACTAAATATTAAAAATTACTTTTGATATTTAAATAAAAAAAAGCATATAATATGTTCTAAATGTCATTAATTTAATTAAAATGCTTGCAAAAAACTCAAGCTTGAACCCTCATATCGCTACATTAAAATTTAATTAGATGCACTTTACCTACTATCTTAATAAAGTGTTAAATTTAAATGTTAAAGCAAATGAATGATTAAACTCATCAAAAGTCCTTTTATTCACAAAGGAGACGGAAATTATCTTCCTTTATGAAATGCCATTTACACTGTAAAAAACAAATTAGGGTAAAAAGTACTGGCACTCTGAGTGCAACATACTTAAAATCAATTTTACCATAAAATCCATTTTTACCATAAAATTCTGTACCATAATTTTTACAGTTATTTTTATTTTATTACAGCGATTCATTTATTTCACAGTAAATATTACTATATAAAATTGTATGTACGTTTTTTGATCCGTATAATTTTACCTAAAAAGTACTGAGCGGGTTGGTACTTTTCACTGCAATTAGAGCCGGAATTTTTTTACAGTGAAGTATAATTACTCATTAAAATAATTTTCAATAATTTGACTTAGCTCTTTTTCTCTTAATCTACATCAATATCAATTGATTTGAGTTTGATAACGTTTTTGTGCTTTCGTTCTTAAGTATTAACGTGCAACTCCTACTATGTGAAATTTTTTGTTTCATATTTTATAAGGAATTTAAATTTAAAATGAAGTTTTGCCACGGGTCCTGCTTTGCACTCCCGTGCCACAGGTCTTAAGTTCTATCCTCGTACCGGGCAAGGTTGACTCAGTCTTTCATCCCTTTAAAGATCGATTGAATGAGTACTAAACATGCTTGCGGACTAAACATTAGGGAATGCAAGTTCGGCTGACCACCCAACCGAAATATCTGCTCCTGCACCCAAGAGCCCAAGGTCTAGAAAACCAGGTTGCTCATGGTAGGCCAAGTACTACTGTCGAAAGGCCTACTGTTCGAAGTACTGTCGAGCCTCTGAGTTTAGTTATGGAGCACTATATCCATTTGTAGATATTTTGTAGCAGAATATGGTGCAAGTTTACAGGTGCTAAGCAGAACCAAGTTATTTTTCAAGTTGAGTAGACTCACGTAATTAATTTTATGAAATACAAGACCGTGGTTCAAATTAGCACCTTATTAAGGTTGTAATAAATGTAAAAAAAAACACACGCCACAAATTTTAGCAATATATATATGCTCACTTATAACCAGGTAGAGGGTATGCCTGTGCAACACACGTTAACTCTGCTGATAATCCTTGACGAACATTAATGGAACTTCTAGTATCAGACATCCTGGGTGGTTGTGTTCCTTGGGGATCTAGAAAAAAGAGACAGAAATGCGGAACATTTGAAATAATTTCTGGAAAAAAATATATTATTGTTGATATTTTATATTTTTGATAATCGATATTGTTTATATTTTTAAATCAAATGTTCTAATTAATTCGGATGACGCGCACTATTTAATTACATAGGCTTACGTTACTACGTATACGAATTATTAATATATACTTATAGTTTGTCTAAGCTATAGAACTCCTCCCGACACAAATTCTGAGGCCGTCGGGTGGTACGGAAAAAAAGGAATGGCGCATTTTTGGAAGGGTTGCTTCACTTTAGGACTAACACAATAGAACGAAGAAAGAGATTGCCTTTTTCTCGCCGACTACTCCAAAACAGTGACCCTCACCTCTACTTGAAATAGTCATTCCTCGTTACCATAGTCACATTCACAGGTCCAGATGAATAACTGGGAGAGTTCTTATTTTAGACAAACTATGCATTATTATATTTATAATTATTAAGGCCCGGATTTTGATGATATTTGCATTTTTTTGCATTTTTGGAAATTTTTTGTCCTTTAGAGCATTTTTTTAGATTTATAGGGCATTTTTCTCTAAATTTTGGAGCTTATTTCGCATTTTAAAGTATTTTTTAAGTTTTTTGTTAATTTTTTCGAATTTTTATTATTTTTTATCACTTTTTATTGTTATACTGGCTTCCAAACAATGAAGAAAATCTCTAGGATATTAACAGGTGAAGCAACATCTTTTCAAATTGAAGAAGAATTGTCAGTAAGTGAGACTGTCTTTTTCAAGTACGCACCAATAACATCAGTAGACGTTGAAAGAAGCTTCCTCAGGTATGAAAATTTACTTTCAGACAAGAGACGCTCGTTTACATTTCAAAATATCAAAAAACATTTAATAATTCAGTGTAATTCTGATATTTAGTAATATTATGAGATGGAAGTTGTTATATTCATTAAAGTTTCTTTACAAAATGAAAATATTTTGGGTCAATATATTTTCCTTTTTTTGTTATTTTAGGATATAAAGCATATTATTCAAACTTTAATGAACGTAGAACAAGTATTGCATTGCTTTATATTTTTTAAATGACTCATAATAATTTTAAAGAGTAAAACATTGTTTTAGTTGTAGCATTGTAAACATTGTTAAAACTTTTTTACTTTATTTAAGGCATTTTTAGCGCAATTTTTGTATTTTTAGAGCATTTTTAAGGGTATTTTTTGCACTTTTAAAGGGCATTTTTTGCACTTTTTAAGGGCATTAGTTGAGATTTTTTAGGTCATCAAAATCCGGGCTCTAATAATTATAATATTTTATTGGCCAGTAAATCGGTTATTGAAATATTTTATTTATTGGCTATCTAAACTGAGGCATTTAAATTCTGATATAGAAGTTTTTTCATGGCAGAAGCAGCGCTGTTTCAGTATTAAAAAGCACTTTTATGTCTTTGAAACGAATAGTGGTTCACTGACAACTTGAAACCCATTCAGCTTCAGATTGATGGACACCAGCTTGTCTGAAAAGTAAAGACGGCATTGTATGGGATACTAACCACATTACAAAAATTTTGCCTTAGGGAGTTTTAAACTCCATGAACCCTTGACCTACAATGGACTGTAGTGGGGTTGGTTTCCTTTATCCTTTCCTTTTATTTCTGATCCTCATATCGACTCTGCAAAATTCACTAGCTTAATATGGGCAAGAACGAAACGACTTTTTAAGATGTCTAACTTCTTGTGGACTGTTTATAAACAACGATATGTGTATTGATCTCAATGTGTAATTTGACGAAAATAAAACTAAATAAATGAAACATAAATAAATTTAACTAAATAAATATAAATAAATAAATGTAAAAAATTTCTTTCTTAAAGAAAACCTTAGCCTAAGCCGAAATAAACATGATAACCTAACTTAAAGATTGGGTAGAAATTTTAAAATAATTGTTAATAAAAATTTAGATATTCATCTGTATTCAGTTCAGTGATTTTTTTAACTGAAAGGGGAAATAAGGCACATCACAAAGATTCACAATTGTTTAGTAACCTATAGTCAGAAACTTTATTGTACGCCACTGTATTTGCTTTTCATTCATATTTGTGAGGTTTTTAAACTGATACTTCTTTTATTTATCTAAATAACTTAACTGCTATGTTTTTTTTCCTTCAAAAATTGGTATCATGCATAGCATTTAAAAAGTCTCAAGAATAGCTGAGTTATCGTTATTTTAATCGTTATTTTGTTATTTATCGTTATTTTATCGTTAATAGCTGTTAATTGCTATTTTCATGTGTAGCATTAATTTACATTTAAGTTTAAGTTGACGCCTGGCTGAAGCTACTCTCTAAATCATTATGCTTCGATAAAAAACGAATAAATAAATAAAATAAAAATTATATATTTCTGAAACTATCTAAATGAAGTTTTTAATTACTTTACTTTCGCAACTTAGCGAAATTGTCAGATTATAGGCTAAATAATTATGCTGTGATAAAATAGTTATTTCTGAACCTATGCAGTTTTGATAATAAATATTACAAAACATAAACAGACATTTTATATTCATAAAATTATCATTTCAAAAAGACAAGAACAGGAAATTCATCACTGTAAAATACCCCTAAAGTGTACAATGACATTTCCGACCATTGGTTGCCATACAATTGTCAATCATTCAGATTTACAAGTTTTTATCATTGTTCTGAATCCCGCTGTATATTTATCAAGTCTAAAATTTTATAATACATGCATACATTTTGCTGCTATTTAACATTCCAAACCTTACATTTTAGAACAAATTTTTTGTAAAATTTTTTTAACTAATTTTTTTACTAATGATTTTCGATTTAAGAAAAATAGCATTCCAGTTTTTTGACCCCAGAAAAGATACATAAGCCCGTTTCTGAAAATGTAAATATATTTGAGTTCAGCTAAGTCAGTATTTTTCAGTTCAGTTCATTTTTCAGATATATTAAAAAAAAAAATCTTTCGAAAAATCTGTATCTGGATTTCAAAAAAAAAGTTTATTAAGATACACTCTATTTCTTATTCGGAAATAAGCTATAAACTGAACATCCTTACAGAATACAACACCCTTTTATGCATTTAAGAATGGCCTACAGCATTGAGAACTCTTTTGATATTTTTATGTTCCTTTGATATTTTAATACATCAAATTAAACTTTGAGGCAAAGAAACAATCGAAGCAAAAGCTAATAAATGAATTTATTTTAAACTGGAACACGCATTTCGAAGACATCAATTACGTTGTTGATCTGAATATTTTTTCAAGTATAAAGCTAAATAAATGACTTGGAATGCACTTTGTTAGAGATTTATGCGAAGTTTACCAAAACAAAAGATCATAAGTCTGGATGACCTACTTTTAAGAAGGCCCCCGAAATGGGAAAATTATTCAACTGTTGCAATACAGTAGCGAAACTGGAGTTTTAAAAACAAAAAAAGAAGACTATTTTTGGCCCATTTCGAAAGAGTTGTATCATAAATCAATCATGAAGCTTCAAGAGTTGTAGATGAAATGTGATGCTATATAAAGAAATAAATTTTATTTTTGTAATTAATACATTGTCTATTGATTTACAAAGAAATATTGTTGCAATGACGTCATTATTATTACAAACGCATTTTTTTATGTAAAACTACAAGAAATATAGCTTTTTCATAATAAATAAATAAATATTAACTTCGCTGTTTAAAACCATATTAGGTGCATTATTTAGATCACCCTGGAGCTGCACAATGGTATATTGGCGACGGTCTTAGAAACATCCCTGATGATGATCCGAAAACTAGCTATCCCAATTTTGTGAGTCTTCTTTCTCAGTTTAAACATAGATCAGAAGGAGAAGGAAATTTTCTCCAGATCTCTGTACCCTTGATGCAACTTAGTGATCAACTACAGGACTTTCGACCAGACAGATTTTACGAGCTCGTATTCGGTGGGTCTTAGCGAAGTCAAGGACCGAACAACGGTTTCTCCGGACCGGAATGTGATTCTCTAACCACTATGCTACGGAGGTTCGTGCAAAAGGAATTGAACTAAAAGAAAAATGAAGGGAAGGATAACTTTTTATTCATCCTTCCGTTTCATTCTCAATTTTTTTTTTTTACTTATTAAAATAAGGGTGCTAAACAGCTTACCAGTACAATGAGAAAAAATAACTGTTAATTTTATAGAATAAAAAACATGTTTTTACAGTAAAAAAAACTGTTTGTAACCAATATCTGTGAAATAAAAAAAATTCCCACTTTTTATGGATATTCTCTGTATATTTGGCAGTTTAAAACTGTTTTGTTGGCAAAATGGTTTATCTGTTTTTCACCCATATCATAATTGGATTAAAACCTTCTGTTTAATGTCTAGTTTCTGCTATTCAGTTTTGCTTAACATACCATAACTGTACCCCAAATCATTTTACGATTTTTTTTCTTTTCTTGCTCTTGCATTTACTTCATGGTTTTTTCGACATATATGCAAAACTGCAAGTCAACTTTATTCAAAACTTTATACTCTATCGGATTTTTCTTTAGATACAATTTTTTGGTAATTTATGTTACCCGACAATTTTATATGGATGGATCGCTATAATCTTAAATGCTTTTACACCTAAATATACTTTCAATAAAACTTTTAAGATAAAAACAATTTAAGATATTATCTCCTACTGAGACACTAGACCTACAGTAGCTCCGGAAACTAAGCATTCACCTCCCAGAAAGATGACCTACTTTCGAATCAAAGCGTTGACTGGTCGTACGGATTCTGTTCATGGCTCTAACCGACCACTATACTGACATAGTCCATATATTTTTTTAAAATTTTTTTGTTGTTAAAATAACAGAGATTGTTTGTTAAAAAAAAGTATTTATCTGCTAAAAAAAAACAGGAGCCCGTTTTTCAATAACAGTATTTCTCTGTGAAATAAACGGTTTTATACTTGCACACCAGATGACAGTTTTTTTTCTTGCAAATTTAACAGATTTTTTTTATAGTGTTGGTAGACATTTCTTAAGTCCTTAACATCATTACTGTTTTACTTCTGAGATTCACCAATATATTATGTTGCATGGTAACTTTTTAACATACGTTTTAGCATTAGCATTCATGGTATTAGCATTCTTTTTATCACTAGTATTCTTTTTATCATTAGTATTCGTATCATTAGAAATCTTTTAGCATTAGCACTCTTTTTAGCATTAGCATTTTTTTAAGTCATTTTACCATTTCTCAGTATTACGTGACGTAAATGATTCAATCAATCTTATCAGCAATTCAATCTTATTCAATCTTATAAGCACCATAATTTTCTTTTTTAAAGTGGAAAGAGCTGTTTTTATTGTTCGCATTCGCCGACCGGCCAGTGTAGGGGGTAGGGAACTGTCCTTGCATCATAAAGGTTCTGGGTTCGAATCCCGGGCAAGGCATGGATGTTTCTTTCTCTCTATCTGTGTTCTATGTCCTTTCTCCTTTGTGTGTGAATGTGGCCCGCCCTATAAACGGGTTGTGGTAGTGTGACGTGGGCGACGCTGCTCTACCGCCGTGGCTTCGCCACAGGTGCCCACTGGGTAACAAAAAGAAAGTTAGCAGTTCTGACACTTTCTGTGGCCAATGAACAATAGTTCCAAGTGCCCGCCATTAAAAAAAAAATTTTCGTATTCAAAAAGATATATTCAAATGTTATAATAATTTCATATTCATGAATTGTTTTTGTTTAACGATGGGATTTGAACCCTAGTTCTATCGGTCATGATGTTGACAGATCAGACTTCTCGGCTATAAAATGTACCCAGCTTCAAGGAACTAAGTGGATTCAGTAAGAGGGCCTCATTGGAGCGATAACATTCAGGTAGTTTTACCATGTTAGGTAGGAGCAGTTAATAAATGGTTTTTCTTAATAAACAGTTTGAATACCATCGTATTGAAGGTTATTTGACTGTTATCTTTGAATATGTTAAAATAACAATTATATAAGTTGTTATTGAGCCATTTTTGAAAAAAAATATTATCAATGTATCGGAAATTTAGAAATACTAGAATTTCAGTGAAAAAGTAGCAGACATTTCAACAGACATGTAATTTGCATGTGATGTAGTCAAGCCCGTATGCAAGGGAGGACTATTGTCGCGGGGTCTGGGATTGCAGAGAACCTGACTAAAATTTCTTACAAAAAATTTAGAATTTATTAATTGCTTTTTTTTTAAAAAAAAATTGCTAATAATTTCTTTATATCCACATATAAAACTATATTTTGTATAAAAGATAGGGAATAGACCAAAATACAATAGGGAAACATAATGGATTTAATTTAACGATGGAAACTAGCTGTGTATTTGGAGAATTAGTCGCGAGTTATTTCATTTAAAAATAAATTTGATAATTTACTATGGATGTTATTTAAGAATGTTTTACTACAGATAAACAAGTAAGTAATAGTCAGATATTTACTTGGGATAAACGGAAATTTTCAGAGGATTTATTAAAAAAAAAGAAAAAAAAGTATTTTTTACTAACTTAAAACGAAATTTATTATAGCAAATAAAAAAAATTTTTAAAATATGTAAAAATTAGTGGCTGTATAGAAATACTAGGATTTGGCGAATTATAATTCATTTTGAAACATATCACTTCACCAAACAAGATTTTTTTCTTATCATGGGTTTATTTATATATGTGATCATTATTTTTCAATCATATTTTCTAGAGCGATGTGGTTCAAGAGAAAAAGATCGCCTCCCAATGTTGTGTCTCAAGATCGAATCTCAGCGGTGGCTTGTTGTTACGAATTCTGCTCCCTTCTCGCTCTGACCACAGTGTTGACGTGAAATATCCTCTGTGGTAAATGGATCAGGGGTAAGAATTCCTTTGTCATCGGGCTAACCGAGTAACCCAGGGAGGTTTTGCGGGTTTTTTTCACCATGTAACGATATTGAAGGTTAATTCCATGAAAACGCTCTACACGAAAACTAGTTTTTCCCAATGGCGGGTCCAAAAGTTCCCTTGTCCTAAGTTATTTTTAAAGATGCGAATTTCTGCAGATAATTGTCGAATTGTATTCTTAACCTGATTAAACTCATTCTATGTGGAAAGATTTTGAACTAATTTTATGTTTTTCAAAAATAAATTAGCTTATAATAACAATTTATACTAGCGGAAATACAATTTACTAAACTAATACAATTTACTTTACTAATTTTTTAAAGAAATTTAAATTAAATTAAATGAAATACATAACCTTAATTTATGGTAATATTTCTTTAATTTTGCTGTTTCAAAAGTCCTACAGAAGTTGGCAATTATTTTACTCACTAAAACATTTCATTTCACCGAACACAAAAATTTAATTCGACTTTATATCTACTATCCTTTATTAATTATGCTTTATTGGAATGCGAGGTTATTAGCAGAAAGAAAAGGAAATGTTTTTAAAATGTTAATTTGCGCAGTTGTTTTTCAAAATGTAATTTTGTAATAATTTTTCGACATGATTAAACTCACTCAATATGAAAAGATTTGTAACTAATTATCAAAGAAATATCTTAAAGAATGCTTTAAAAGTCAAAACATTCCCGATTTTCCCATCGTAATGAGCTTTTAATCTTTTATCTGTTTGGCATCTTATCAGTTCTTTCGGAATAATTGGGTTTTTTCTCTTGCGTTTTCTGAAGATGTTGAAAAAATTATTTAATTACAGTTTCTTTCTTTCGTCTATCTCATTACGTCTTTCTTCGTTAATCCTTAATAACAAGAATCAACAAAAAATATATGGAAATATAGGAAACATATCATAAATTTGCATTTTTTACACATTTTAAGCACGCTAATTTTCCAAAAAGAAAACATTATTTTCTTTTCTTTTTTAAAAGATGGAAGCAATAAATAGTAAAGTGAAAAACAGTTTTTTGCAAACACATCAAACAAACCTTTTTTTCCCACCCGACATCATTATATCGTGAATATTTCTTTTAAAGTGTTATGAGAAACTAGATTAAATTAAAAGTTCGTACATAAACTCGTGTTTTTTTCTAACAGTTGAATTACTTATTAAAGAAATTTTTGTATTCCAATCAATAAATAGTTATTTTTCTGAATTATATTTTTAATACTAGAACAGCCAGATGTTGGACTTACCTGAAACCGCCATTTGTGGTCAGGTTGAACCTCATAAGAAGTTGATGTTTATTCAAAGTAAATAAATTTTTAAATAATGAATGTTGTTGAAAATACAATGTAATAGTTTTTGAAGGCTCAAAATTTTTTTGTTCATTTTCTTTTATTAACGCAATGACAATATTACATTATAACGTAACATAGTGTTACAGATTATTCTTTCGCAAGATCACAAGTAATACGAAAATAAACAAACAAAATGAATATAAATAATATTCATTAGCACTCAACACATCTTGGAATGTTAAGTTCCTTCCTTAATTAAGCATTAGCGTAGGTATATACAGCATATCAGCTCGACGTGAAAATAACTATAAAACATCAAGAAATTACTTTCTAGCGTTTCTCATGACCAGTATTTTTGTGAAATTAAAGGCATGTTTTTTAAATTTTAGATACTAAATTTCATCAATTCAATTCTGCCTATACTCTTTATCAGTTCTTTAACAGACACAAGAATGAATTCTCTATGAGTAATTGGGGTGGCAAAGGAGTCTATAGTATTAATGACACCAATATTACAAACGCTATAAAGAAATGCAAGACATCTGCAAGTTTCACCTCTTGTAGAATAATTTCTTAGCATCTAGTATAATCTTTAGCATCTGTATGAATGAGGCTTTGAGGGAACAGTCTTGAGAAGTATTTTTGGAGGAATTCAAATGAATGGTGTGTGGCTTTGAAGATCAAATCTAGAACTTTATCACTCATACAATGAACCTGACATTATTAACTTTATTAAACGAAAAAGAATAAAATGGGCAGGCCACGTTACCAGAATGGACGAAGAACGTAACACAAAAAGAGTTTTCAATGCCAGACCAGTTGGCGCATGAAAAAGAGGCAGGCTGAATTTGAGATGGATAGATGGCCTAGAGAAAGACCTTTGGTCTTAAAAACTAAAAATTGAAAAACACTAGCAGAAAAAAGGTAAGCCTGAAAAAATTTCCTGAGTAGGCCAAGGCCCACCCTGGGCTGTCAAGCCATTGTTGATGATCTAGTATGCTAAGCCTACGTTGTACTATTGCAGTGACAGCGCTTGGCTTCTACTCTGTGCTATCGTTTGCTTACGGGTTTACTTGAATACTATTTAGAACTATGGTTTTCTCTTCCTCTTGCACCTATAAAATAAGTATATAGTCTTCATTTTGCAGTGCAAAAGAAGAATATCATGATGAAGAATTGACTTTGAAATTAGATGGACATTTTCTTTTGCTCAAACGTAGTATTCCTGTAATATATGGTTTTTTATTACGAAAGAAATGCGTCTGCAAGTTTTACTGTGACAGGGACAGTAATTCCGCTTCTCCCGGAGTTAAGGTAAGGCTCCATATTTAGGAAGCATTATACTTTTCCCAGATAATAATTTATTTGCCCGTTTTTCAACGTTCACAAACAAAAATAGCCATTACATCTCGTTGATTGGCTCTTTATGTTGATTGGTATTATTGTTGCAAAATAGTTAGTATTTCAACAAATAACGAAAACACACCAACATAACATATCAACAGACATGGGAATAGAATATCAAACTCGGAATCAACAAAATATGCATTAAAGACAGCGAATAAAAATATTCAAGATGTCCACATAATGATATAGAAATAAATAAAGCTTTACACATATCAGTGAAAAAAAAAATTAGTAATTTGTTTAGTTATACTGAAAATTAACGACTTCTAATATGCATTTACTTTTGTTTTATGTCTTTAACTATACTTGCTTAGTTTAAAAAAAAAGATTTTTTTTTTCAAATGGACTAGCTTTTTTTAATATATAAGGTGTACTAAAATTATCATAAATCATTTTAAATGTTGGTGCTAATAAAGGTTTTTGCAACTAAAAATAATTTTTTTAAGTAGTTCCAATAGTTTCCAGTAGACAGCTAGCATTTTTAATATTTATTACTATTTGCTATTAAGATTTTCTAAATTCAATTTTATGTTAGGGAATGTTTATTAAAACGGCTTGAAATACTTAAACATAATGTAGATCACTTTTGTGTTTAAAATATATTTTCATCACGTATACATTTCTGCTTAACCTCATTTTTTTTCTGTGCGATGACGTAAAAGTCTTCATCGTGCCTATAATTAAACAAATAACAAACTAATCATACTATTTTACGAAAAATAAATTAAAATAATTAATAAAACTAATAAATGTATTTATTAACGGATTTTGTATCATTTTCAGCTTGACATTTATTTTTTACGAACAATTTATTTTACAAGCCCTAAATGAGGATTTCATTAACTTTAAAACCGGTTTTTTATTTTTAATTAAATGATGATTGTTTTCTGCTTCACTTTTTTTAAAGTTTTTCATAAATAAAAAATAAATGTTCATAATTGCTTCATTAATTAAATTTGGTCCTCAAAAACAAAAATGAACTGCATATTTTTGTGACATTGTATACTTCAGCTTAACCATTAAAATAAATTAATAAATAAATAAACTTAAAATTTACTCCAAAACTTAAAGGCTTTAAAAATGAAAGCTAGCTAAGTCTAAGCAATTAATGAATCTTACACTAACATTAAAAATATACCCAGACTGAGCAAGAATTGTGTCTCCCTCATAAAATTTCTGAAAATGGACTTAACTTTGTTACCTGTGATAATCAATCTCCCAGAAGTAGAGCTCAGTTGAATATCGCCACTAAGAATATGTTTGGTCAAGCAACGATAACTTTTAAAACCGTCAGATATCATGGCATTTCTAATAAGTAGTTCTCCGTTCGGTAGCACACTGTAACGTCCTCCTGCGAAATAAATATTCAACAATTATTGCTAGCTTTCAACAGTTTCAGCTAAAAATTAACAGTTGTTGTAGCTAACAATTGTTAAAGAGTTGAGGGCTAACATTTGAGCAAAACAGTGAACTAACGTAGCTGATGAAATCTAACAATTCAACATTGTTAGTTTTCAATAATTATTCAACAATCATTAGCTCTCAACAAGTATTCAACAATTGTTAGCTTTGTGAAAACTGTGTGTAGTCGACTCATACACTTAAAGTAATAAATACAAATTTTGAAAAAAAATTTGGAACATAACTTTTTGCATTATTACTAAATAATCACTTTTTTGAAAAGTATAAAATATAAATAGTTTTTATTGCAACCAAAATTTTAATACAAATTTAAAAAAGTTGCAAGGTAACCCAGCATATTTGTTATGACAATAAAGCTTTAATTTTAACGTTATTTAATTAAAGTAATTATTGAAAAAAATAATTGTATTCACTAATGTGTCAAAACAGAAATATAAGAAAAACGCTTAGAAAGTGAGTTTGAAAAGGGAGAAACGTTCGGAAAACGTAGACAAAGTAAGATTTAGCAAACATAATGCTTTTTTTTGGCACGTACATGCGTGAATATTTCCAATATTCGAAGAGATAAAAGAAAGAAGGGAAACTAATGCCAAGTGATCATGGGGTCCACTGTAAAAATTTACGGATAAAATTACAGTATAAAGTATCAGCATTTTGGGTGCATCATCCGCAAAACCTTTTTTACCCTAAAATGCTATACTGTAATTTTTACAGTTATATTTATTTAAATATAGTGATTCAATGATTTTACAGTATTTATAGCAGTAAAAATTACGGTGTATTAGAATTTTCGTTCCGTTATATGTTCCGGTTAAAATGGATTTTACGGTAAAATGTAACTGACCGTAATTTTTTTACAGTGTCGCTGAGCGTTCGTAAACAGAAGACTCTCCCCCCTTAATTTTCATTAAAAACAATAATAGCATAATTCCGTAACATTTATCCTAATTGTCTTCATTTTATTATCATTATCAATACTTTTTTTATCAATGTCGTTAATTTAATATCATTACTTATCTTACCATTATTAATCGGCATTATCACCATTTTTTATTTCCGTTATCACTATTTGTCAAATATTAGTAATTTCAATTTCATTCATATCTTAAATAATTTCAACTCAAATGTCACAAAAAATGCATTTATGAAACCAGATAAATGTTTTAGAATTTTATATGTTTTTATTTTGGCGTAGAAAAGCACATATAACTGTATATAATAAAGCATTTTATCACTCCTTTTTTCTTACTCACACGATATTTAAAGAAGAAAATAAATAAAATGCTCATGATATACCCATGAAGGGCTTTTAAGGGAAAAAATACGTATCTTTTCTGTATTCCGTAAACTTTTATTTGTTTTAAAATTCTCTAGGGATCAATTCTTTTTTTTTTTCCTCTTGAAAGTCGTTTTATAACCACCAGTTCTTTCCCAAGAAAAAAGCCAATACTTGATGACTTTGCTGTGTTTAAATGCCCTTTTGCAACTAGCTTTTTCTTCGGATAGAAGAAAGAGATTTAACAGCCCCCTAACGAAACGACAATACAAAAAACCATTTGGAACTTTTTAAAAGTAAAAATCCTCCGATTAATAATAACAGTTTTACGTAAGAAATAGGAAAAGGAAAAAAGTCACATTCACGCATAAAAACACTTTTAAGCTCGTATTTTGATGTAATACATTCAAAGATATGTTTGTACCAGTCATTTAAAAAATGATAATTAAATATCCAGAGTAATGACGTAATCTGAATCTAAGAGCATTGAATTTTAGACCATTTAATTTAACTGTTGTACGAGCCAGCCGTTAACAATACTCCTACATTTTTCACTGCATCGTTAATTTAAAATTGTTTATTGTTATTTTTTTTTTCAAAAAGTGTTATAGATAAAAAAATACATGCAGCACTTCATGAAAAACAGACGCAAAAGAAAATACCACCATTCCGCAGTGTTTTATTTGACCCATTTTTAAAGTAAAGGGCAACTTTGTATGAAGCCGTTCTGTAATTTTCAATTCACATAAAACTACATAGTTAAAAAAAATTATCAAATTATAGTAAAAAGTACTGCTTTCTGAGAGCAGCATCTGTGAAATCTATTTTGCAGTAATATTTTTTCTATCGTAATTTTTATTATAATATTTGTTGTTGTTGTTGTTGTAGTTCATTTACGTCGCACTGGAGCTGCACAATGGGCTATTGGCGACGGTCTGGGAAGCATCCCTGAGGATGATCCGAAGACATGCCATCACAATTTCACCCCCGCTTCGGTAGCCTGACGACCTGCACGCGAAGTCGAGCACTTTACGGTAGCACAGTTTAACGAGGACCAATACCGCACACCCTCGGTCCCTGCATTATAATATTTGCTGTAAATTCTCTGAATCATTAAAATTAAACGAATCAGATATCCAGATAAGCTGAATCAGAAATCAGATTTTTTGCTCCGTAAAACTTTACAGTAAATGAGTGTCAGTAATTTTTACCCCTGTGTCTCAGTACATTTTAACGTAATTTGATTTGGAACTTTTCACAGCTTAGAAACTTCTCTCCTTTGGTCTTTCATACATATCTCGGATTTAAAAACCTCAGTTATAAAATATTTGAATACCTTCTGTTGGAATTCTATTTCATTTCGAAAAAGTGTTTTTTTGAAGATACTTTATATATTTAAGTGCATAAATAAATTACATTATTATCCTTAGAGTTGAATTATTATTAGACACATTAAAAAAATAAGGTGGCAGATGGCCTTAAACTGAAACTGTGTTATCTAGAAAACTTTTGGTGAGCCTGAAGTGCAGCTTTTAGCATAAAGAAATTTATTTTATACTCTGCAAAAAATGAATACACAAATATCATGAAACTTTCTTCGTTTTTGGAACTTTCGAAACTTTCTTCGTATATGCACCGAACAAAGATTTCGTCAAAGTGACGAAATAAATATTGCCACTTCTTTGTGAAAATGAATTTCGTCAAAATTAAAGACAGTCATTCTATTTTTTCCTGAAAAAAAAAACCCTTAGGGTTCAATGTACCTGACTTTTGTCTGTCTGAGTCATTTTATTAATTAATGACTATGGAATAGACAGTTTTCCATTTTTCTGAGAAAATTTAAGTTTAACATCTTCATAGATTACTCTTTTGCACACATAATACTGTCTTTAGAAATATTCCATTCCTAGACTAATTAGTAAGTCATCGATTTATTGTATGAAAATATATATGCTTTAAGTATACTTTAATCATAAATTGATTTAAAAAATTTTGATATTTGCCACGTTCTTTTTGAAGTGAAACTTCTAATGCGACTTCCAACAAGGTTGCGTTAAACGTTTAAAGCTACATTTTTATTGGCCTGAAAATCACGTGGTAGGATCCAGTTTTCCCGCATTCATTTCCATATTGTTTTGGTTCTCACTAGAATAAAATTAATAAAAGTCACAAAAGTATTGTTTTTCTATAAATATTTTTGCATCCCTAATTTAATGTTATTTTCTTGTACCGCTATTATTACGCTTTTAATTCAAGAGTTTAAAACTAAGATAATTGTTTTATTATTATTTTTTTATTATTATTATTGTAATGTTATTCTGCGCTACATTTTAAAATAAAGTTATGTAGATAGGTGGTTGTAAGCAATGTTAATAAAGTTTGTCTTAAAGAAACAATATGATTTCACTAAAAATCGATTTCTACCCCTTCCTATTTTCATTTCCACATTACGAAGTTTCACTTCTTCCACACGGAGGGACTCCCCACACATTTTTTTTAAATTTTATTTATTTATTTCAACATAAAATTACATCGATACTTCTAGTTAGTTTTGAATTAAGTATTGAGATATATTTTAATTTAAACGTATATGCATAGTGTAAATACAGCTACTACGCTTGTAATATATTTTTTAATTTGTATAAATATACACTATTTAAATAACCCAACGTTAAAGTCAACTAATCTATTCCTAACAATTTTATTTTTTAAATATTATATGCTGAAATACGATTAAATAAAGCAGGCCAACAAGAAGTGCATTTATATTTTCCATAGACATTGTGAAATTATGTAATATTTGATAAGGTTTTCATTAATTTATTTCATGTATTTCAAAGGTTATTTTAAAGAAAAGAAAATTTCTCAAAATAATTGTTTTTTTTTTATTAAATAAAATGACAAAACAATTTTTGAAATCCATTTGTGAAATAATTGTATGGCAATATAAGCGATGATTATCAATATGATAATTCCTAGACAAATCAATTTTGAAATATTAACCTGATACCTTGATTTATTCAAAAGAGAAAACTACTTTTATGTGAAACATTATAATGTATTTAATTTAATGATGTTTTTTAATTAATGTAGGAAATATAGCTACAAATCGTCGCTTTGAAACTAAACCGTGGTAACTGAAAAAAGCAAGTTTTTCAGGAGAGCGATTTCAAACTTTCCGCGATAATGCTAATCGCGCTATTGCGATAACGATTTAACTGCTCTCTAAATTTATTTTATGGAACTATGAAGATAACACGCTGTTTCTCTAAAAGGGTGATTTGTTTTACACAAAATGACCCAAATATCTCATTTTTTGACTTTCTTGAGTTACTACGGTTTAGTTTCAAAGCGACGAAATGTGGTTTTGTTAGAAGCTCATTTCTGATCAATCTTTGATATAACCTATGTTATTAAGTTACCTATGCTAGGAGGGAAAAAAATCTAATAATATTACCGAACTTTATAGTAAAGAAATTTCTAATACAAAAATGTTCTCAATTCGAGTAATAATACCAAAATATATGGTATTTGAACCATCCGTTTGATAATTTTTCTGATCATATGATAACGATTTACCAGAAATTGTGGTTTTCAAAATTAAAAATCTTATGCTAGGAGGGAAAAAAATCTAATAATATTACCGAACTTTATAGTAAAGAAATTTCTAATACAAAAATGTTCTCAATTCTAGTAATAAAATCAAAATATATGGTATTTGAACCATCCGTTTGATAATTTTTCTGATCATATGATAACGATTTACCAGAAATTGTGGTTTTCAAAATTAAAAATCTTATTACCACACATTTAGTGACAAATGTAATACTGATAAGTAAATTTCACCAAACAAATGCTTTTTAACTCTATGCCTTGAGATATCATAATAAAATTTCATAATTTTACCACATTTACCAAATATGTATAACAATATTTTCTTGTTAATTTTATCAAAATTCATTACCAAAGCGCTTTTGTAAAAATTACCGTTAGCTGTTTGGTATTTCCATCAAACCAGAAATACGGTCAAATTTACCACATACTGATTATTTTGACCATACTTTTTTTTTCATTAGGCAATTTTAAATACTATTATTTTAAATATGTTTTAGTGTCCAATATTATTTTTCTGCCACACTGATTATTTAAAAAACATGTATTTTTTTTTTTTTTTTTTGCTTTGATAGTATAAGCTTCATTACAGCGTACATATTTTTAAATAAAATACATAGTTATTTAAGCTACAAATATACACCCGAAATATTATGTTAAGGCTGAATAAATATATAATCTTTGATGAAGCCAACGTCATTTATGCGGGAATCTATCAGCCCATTTCATCGTACAACAAATATACTTAAGTCTACACCATTATATCCTAACAGATCGAGGCACTATTAAGTGTTTAGAATCGGAACAGAATCTCTTAGATGCGCATGTTATCACGAATGGTTATGAGTTTGGGGTTGTTGCCATTGGACCCAAGTAAATGTACTCCGTCCCAGCTATTGCCAACAATCTCTACTCGTATATCGGAAGCTGTTATACTTGATGTTATGAGAATAAAATGCCAAGGGATAGTCACAGAGAAGTTTCCTCCATCTCGACCGTAACAGAGATGACTATAAAAGGCCGTCTTTATATAGATATGTTTTAAAATGTTGGCCATAACAGGCAGGAGGAAATGAGTGACTTTTGGAAATAAGATGCTTTTGGGTGTTTCAGTTTTGATTCGGAATGTAAAGTTTTAAGCTATAAAGTAATGTCTTCAGTTAAATCTTGGTTTGGCTGAGTAAGCAAATTAGAATAGTTTCTAGAAAGATTAATAAATTGTGTGAGGAATAGTCGTTATTTCATTTGAAGTGTTTGTCCAAAACTAAGGATAGGTTTAATATGCAGCCGTAATTATTTATTACACCACAGTTTGAAGTTTCTCAAGGATACTATAAAGATAATATTATTGAATCTCAAATTTCAGCGATAAGAAAAATTTCAAACTAAAGAAATGCTAATCGAGACGGTAAAAAATCATTAAAGTTTCAGATTTAAATCAATTATTATATTTAAAGAAGTTGAGATTTATCTGTAATTAATAATGCCCTGAAACGCTTGTGATATAGATTTAAAATTATTCAATAACGTTTAAATTATTTGAAAAAAAAATTACAGAAAAATCTATGATTGTTTACATGTTGTAAAATGCTCATGGAACTATTCTTTTACAACGGGGATTTTAACTCAAATGAATTTAGTAAACACTATTTTTTACAAAAGTGTGTTTTTAATGTTTTCAAATATTCTATTTACTTTAATTGTAACTATTCTAAATATTTCAAAGATTGTTTTAAAAGGTACGGAATAATTTATGCTTGAAAATTAAATTTTCATATTTTTCTTATCATCAATTAAATCTAACACCAACTAAATGGTTAAGTTACATACAAAAAGGTTTATAAAATCAGAAAGATAAAAATTGGATAGATGACGTTCTGATTAAAAAATTTGCATGTAGAGCGTATGGCAGCCAAGGCCTACAAGTTTTTATTTTTATTTATTTTCTTTTTTTGACTGCAAGTGAAGTAGAAGAAATATAAATTAGTTTTTATATATTTAAAGAATCTTATTTTAAAAAAATTATTTTAAAATTTATTTAAAACTTATTTATTCATTTATTTACAAATAAACTGGCTTTTACATTTTTAAAAGTCTTTATAGAAAACATTATTTTTATACAAATTATTATTTAAAAATATTTTCTTCAACTTGTGATTGAATAAAAATTGTGTTGTGATTAAAACATTTCAGTGAATAGCGTATTATTGGGGCAACTGAGGCCGACAAGGGTTTTTCTTTTTTGCATGAGAAGTAGAAGAAATATTAATTAATTTTATATATTTAAGGAATCTTATTGAAAATTTATTTAAAATTTACTTTTTAATTTCCTTTAAGAAAACTGGTTTTTTAAAAATATATAGGGAAAATATTATTTTTACAGAAATTATTATTTTAAAATATTTTCTTCAATTTTTATATATTAAGTTAGAACTCAAATCAATTAAGCAAGCTATACTTTTTCATGCATGCTTCAAATTTTATAAAATACTTCCTTTTAAGCAAAAATTATAAAAAGCATTTTTTTAAATTAATTATAAAGTTAAGATAATAACTTAATACTGAAAAATGAAATTTTCAATTTTTCTTTCTAAACATTTATTAAATTTCAATTACCTCATTTCAATTTATTAGAAAATCTAGGACTATTACATCAATCATAATTTTCATATTTTTTCTTTTTTAATATAGTAAATTTCAACAGAAATCAACTTAAAAATATCTATTTTTAACATAATAGTGTGATTTCAATTTTATCAAATATTCCAACTGATTTAAACTATAGTCCATCCAAACAGTTCATTTTGACTATTTATTTCACTAAGAACAATTTATTCAGCAAAATTAAAATTTTTAACTCACTTTCCTAATGACTGAAATTTTTAAACACTCACCATTTATCTTTAGCGAATTCTGAACCAGGAAAAAGAATCATCAGCAGAAACAAGACTGAAACAGTGTGAGAAATGTAAACGCAGCTTGGCGCATATCTGCCTCAGTTGTTTAAATTCAGTTCCTTAGAAAGGATGAATGGTCACCGCATGACTCGGTATAACTTTAGAATATATGTCTCGAAAACATTAACCGTATCCCATTTATTTCTGTTTCTAGGATTCGGTTCGGAGAAATATTTTATATTTATGAAAACTTAGTTGTCATAATTACGAAGGGCTGGGAGAAGAATTTGACAAATTAAAGTTTACCGTGTTTAATTTTAAACTCTAATATCATTGTTTATAACTTTAATTATCAAGAACTAATATAAAACTAAGGTCTCCCTCCTTTTTTTCTCTATTTTTCACTTAATTAACTTCACCTTAAAGATACGGAAGCTTTCAAATTACATTGGAATCCTAGTACTAATTTGATAATTAATTATTATTTGATAATTAATTATTTTTTGAAAAATGTAATTTGTCCCTTTATCTCTCTTTATTTGATTTGAATTACCAACACTAAATTTAAAGACTCGTTTTTTTTCTGAAGTACCATGATAAAATTACCAAAATTTAAAACACATTTATCAAATTTTATCATACATTATGAAACACTATTTGATAGTTAATTTTACCAAAATCATTACCAAAGCATTTCAATAAAATTGCCGAGCTTTTTCGTATTCCCATAGAACCAGAAAAAGGTAAACTATAAGTTGGTATTCTGACCATGACTTTCCTCCTCACTGTGACTACCATTTTGTCATAAAATTAAATGAACTATTGTGTTGTAAGTTCCGTTCTAACAATTGCAATATCCATTTAAGCTATTCGTTTTAACCATTTGAACTGAAGGATGCTTATGCATAGTTTGTTGAAGGCGTTTGTGCATTCTTTTGTGACACATTTTTTCCTGGCTCAACTCTTTCTGTGATTGAATATCAACTCTTTTTTTTTGTTTAGTTCCTAGTTTTAATAGCTACGTTGCACTAGCCTTGTTGATTTTGATCGTATTATTATTCTTAAGTAAATAAAGATAGTAATTTCATTAATCAAAAGAAATATTCACGCAAAAAAGTAAGCAATTTTTTAAATTTTCGACATTTATAGAGTCGCGATGGCTTCGTGATAACGACAGTTGTCATTTGAAGCTCATTCAGCTTTAGAGTGATGGATTCCAGCATATCTGGGAAGTGAAGGCGGCCTGTGCGCAATGCTGGTTATGTCATAATCAGGCAGTCGTTGGTCACGAAATTGTGGAGGCTTAACCTCCGTGATTCCTCTAGTCTACAGCGGGCATATTAAACTTAAGTTTTTAAATAAAATCATTTTGAAGCATACGTTTTCAGGAATAAACATTTTTTTTTTACACTTTGCAGCCTATAAAATTTAAAGCTTTTTCAGATTTTAAATTCTAAATTTTCTTTCGATAGCAAACAAAAACAATTATAGTGAGAAAATATAATTCATGGAGCATTAGATTGTATAAAAGCATTAGGAGTCATTTATCTACAGAATAAATATCAAGCCCTTCTGAAATCATCATAATAATATACACAGAAGGGATACATCAAAACCTCATATAAACTCCTTCAGCTCTTTTCTGTGATTTTCAGTTTATCTATAAGCCAAATGTATATCAAAAGAAGATGGGTGAAATGTTTTCCCATGAGTCCATTTCCCTAAGGTCAAGATTCATCGTTGAATGCTATCTGAAAATGACCCACGTGAGAATTCAGAGTCCAAAAAATATTACATAGCATATTATTTCGAATATTTTGTTGCTGCATAAAAATAAATTCTGACTCCCTGAGGAGAAGCTCTTAGGAAAACTAAAGAGGAGGATAAGGATGATAAGTAAATCACTTCTTATATTAAGTGCTAGTGAAATATACGTGATATTACTGCTTATCCGTTCATGACTGATGCTTTCATTACTTTCATCATCATAACAAGTTTCGTTTCAATTATGTGGGTTTTTTTACTAGTCATCTTGCTTTCGCAACAAACTGCATTCATCTTAGATATATATAAGTATTATACGCGATGCTATTAAATACAATCAACTATATTACATAAAAATTAATTAATTAAAATATGAGTTTAACACAATTTTTTTACAGTTAACCAGCCTATTGTTCAAGAATGAAAAGTTATTATTGCAGTAAAGTATTAAATTGTAATGCATATTTTAGCCGCATATTTAGCATATGATTGAAATTCTGGAGTAATATAATGTTACATCAGATTTTAAAATAGTTCAGAAGACCATTTATAATGGAAAAAAAGTGATTTTCTTGTAAGTAATAATATGCTCTTGTGTATAGTACAGTTATCTTGCGAATATAGATTATAAATTAAAAATATATATATAGATTATAGATAATAAATTAAAAATAAGTGTAAATTCTGAAAACGATTATAAAACAAAGGAATAATTTGATGCCAAACTGTCTTATCTGGAAAAAGTGTGGCTTCTCATTAAATTGATTCTAGACTTTTCATTATTTCGAACAATTGGCTGGTTGACTGTAAAAACAATTTCTTTAAATTTTACGTATTATCCGTTACATTTTTTGGAAGGTATAGTGTACTATACTTTAATAAAGTTTTATAATTATATTTTAATAAATTGTGTTTATGTAATATAGTTAATTGTATTTAAAAGTAAATTTTAATAAATTATGTTTATGTAATATAGTTAATTGTATTTAAAAGTATCAGTTTAGTATCGTTTTCAGAATATAGAACTTTACACATTTAAATTTTTTATTTTCGCTAGATGACTGCCCTATACACAGGAACAGCTTTTTACTTACATGAAAATTACTTTTCCCATCATAAAAGGTCGTCTGAATTATCTTAAAAGCTATCTTATCATTATATCACCCCAGAATTTCAATGGTCTGATAAATATAAACCTTGCTGTTGTTGATGTTTTCAATCCCCATCTGGTCAGATCAATAAATCGGTTGACTTTTAGGAAGTTCGAAACTAAAAGGGGAGAGGAATGAATGTCGTTCTAGTCCAACCCTAAACAGATTAAGATATGCTCAGAAGATGCCTGGTTTTGTTGGCATTTAGGGCAAAGAGGAAAGATCTTTTGATTGGCAGAGAATGTGAGACTTTTCAGGTGTCCACTGGCCAGTCGGGATAAGCAAGTGTTGGTCTGCCTGTCACCAGGAAGAGATAGAGAGAGATATAAACCTTAAATATGCATTACAATTTAATACTTTACTGCAATGTTTTTTCTGCATTTTAAAATAGTTTCTGGAAAAGTAATGGCTATTTGCCAACACATTTTATCGTATAACATTATCTTCAACCTATTATTGTTATTGTTCTGTTATTGTAAAGTTTAACTGTTAAGCATTGTTGTGAAGTATAATGAAGTTTTTCTTACAATAATAGTTACCTCAGAGGCTTATCGAATTCCTATTGAATTGTGTATTTTGAAATCTAAGGAGACTTCACTCCAAAATAATAAATCTAAATGACGTAAGCTTCCAAGGCGACTTTGGAAGTTTTTACTTTTTAAAATGGTCCGAGCACAACTATATAAATTGTTAGACAGAAGAAACGAAAGTGTTGTGAAATACGTATGTAGTTTTAAATTATCAAATAAGAGGCTGTATTTCCCTTAAACTAGATGCTCTAAAATACTTAAAAATTTATTATCTTTCCTTTTTTAAGTCATATTTTTTTCAATATGGTGAAATCATATAGAATATCTAATATTTCCAAGCTCATACATAATTATGCCTATGTTTATTTTACATACATGCTTTATTGATGATATTTTTTAATAATAATTGTCCAAACTTATTACTACATTAATTCTCTAATAAAACGAATAAAAGTAACGAACAATTTATTTATTTATTTATTTTTTCACAATTCCTGCACTGAGAAAAAAGGGTATTTCTAAAAGTACCAGAATATGATATAAATTTATCGTGCTTCTGGATCTGTGGAAGCACCATAACGCTCTTTTATTTTTATCGAAGCGCCTTGGTAATAATTTTGGTAAAAATGTCAATAAAAACAATTTTATAATATGTGATGTAATTTAGCAAATGTGGTAACTTATGGCATGTCATAAAAACCATTTATTCGGTCAAATTTATTTTCAGTTCTGTATTTTTTTTCTAAACGTGTGATTATAAGATTTAAAATTTTTTTAAAACAGAGAATGTAGCGTATCTACCACTACATAATTACAACTACAATTCACTAGTATATAAGACATGTTAACTCCACTCTATGTTGGGGTACCTTTTCATAGATGAAGGTTGACATGGTCAAAATCAACTCACTCCACACATTGGTGACCTTCGGACGTGATGTGAACACGCCTATCTTGGCAGTAACGCCCACTTCAATATGAACCCACCTACCTTGACAGTAACGCCCACTTCGATCTGGTAACGCCTACTTTGATGGATGGTCCACATTGAACAGTTGACTTGCTACTTGTGACTTCGACTCCTCGCACTGTTGCTGCTCAGTCGCGTCTCGATCATACACGACGTCGGCTTGCACACACTCGACTGCTAAAGGCAACACGGTGATCTTAATACAGCTCTCCCGGCTTCGCACGAAAACAGCAATGAATAAACTAGTGGCATCCATTCATGGAATTCTATCACGGATATAATTCTGGTGGGGGAGTACTGTAGCGTATCTACCACTGCATAATTACAACTACAATTCACTAGTATATAAAACATGTTAACTCGACTCTATGTTGGGGTACCTTTTCATAGACGAAGGCTGACATGGTCGAAATCATCTCACTCCCCACAGAGAATTTCAGATTAACCATTACTATTACTATAAGATGAAAATTACCAAAATAATGGTTTAAATACCGTATATTTTGATTTTGAATAACATAATTAAGATCTATTTTATCATAAATGTCATTACAATAGAGTACGGTAATTTGCCATGATTTTTTTTCCTCCCTTTGTGTATATCTATTTTTAATTAAAATATAAGATAAATGTAATCGATGTAATATTTTAAGATTTGCAAAGTTTATAATAAAAAAATGCAAAAGAGAAATTACCGTTCGCCACGTTAGATACAATCGTCACACCATCTTCTCGCTCCCATGTAGTCACAATGACATAATCCCTAACAATGCTTGGCACTTGACAACGGAGAACAGCAGTGTTGCCTCGAATAACGAACTCATCGTAAACTTGCACTTGGTATCCTTGGCGAACAACTACAAGAAAATTTACAAATCATGAATTTGATGTAATAATCAATTAATGCAATAATTTTACATAATCATACATAATTTAAATGGTTTTACAAACATCCTAAAGAAATAGAAATAGTGTGAAAAATATTTCTGAAAAAAAAAAAAAAAAAAAAAACAAATTAAAAGTTATTTTAAACATAAATAAAGATAATTCTTGTTTTGCGCTTAATCCCGCACGCACCCGAATTATACGTCTTGAAATCAACTTGCACATCTTAAGTACATACTATTAACTTTAAAAAGTAATTAAATAGTTAATGAGCAACATTATAAGCGTTTAACTTAACTTACTTACCGCTACTATATTGTAGAAATCTGCTAGACAATTACAAAGTTCTTCAAATCTTCCCTTTGCACTATAAAAGATCTCTAATCAAATTACGGTATAAAACACCGGCATTATCCGTAAAATCCATGTTTCTGTAAAATATTATACCGTAATTCTTACAGTAATATTTATTTGATTAGAGTGATTTAGTGACTTTTACTATAATTATTACTGCAAAAATATTACGGTATATCAGATATTTAGATATTTATTATCTTTCGAAAAAATGGATTTTACGGTAAAACGTACAGGCAACCTGACTGCTGGTAAGTTTTACCGTAATTTGATCTCGAACTTTTCGCAGCATGTACGAATATAATTCCATACAAATTTACCATGTATGGCAAATTTACCATTACCATGTATGGTTAAGAACGGAACATAGTGATGACATGATGCCGTGTTAATTTGTTTCTCTGTTTTTTTTCGAATCTTTCTATTTCTGTGTACAAATGAAATGCTTTATAAAACATCTAAGTGCAGTAAACAAGTGTTGTGACATAAAAAACGCACAATAGAATAAACAAAATTACACGGAATTCGTATCCGGAAAGCATATTCTAATTCATTTTAAAGATTGTACAAAAATTAATAATTCACAATAAAATTTAAAAATTTATCATAAAATAATTAATTTTTTTTAAGCAATTCAATGAGAATAATTATTAATTTAAAAATAGTGCTCTTAGTAGTTGCTTTGCATTTGTTTGAATACCAAGCCCTTTAATAGAAATTTATTGAAATTAAAATAATCAGCAGTTGAAATTTGCTGACTACTGGCATTTCATTCAAAATAAAAAAGAATATTTCAAGAGAAAATACATTTTTTATTTAGTGAAATCTTTCTTGAATACAAATTTTGCTCAACCTCTGCTATTCAACTAATAAAATGGATAATAGGCAGTTCTTTTAAACACAATTTAGGTGAAAATTGCATTCATCACAGATGTTCAATAAAACGAAAAACGCAATTTTCGTCACAAAAGAGTTTTTGTATTATGATGAACAATTTTTCAATAACAACATTTCACAAAAGACAAAGTATTAGAATACTACAATTGAAGTACTCCACAAAGCATACTTTAAAAGCTGATGCTCATTTAAAAAGACTCTCCCGCTATGATATATAGCTTGCAGTGACATCACCAAGCCCTTGCAACTTCCCCACGCCATTACAACTCCTCCTTACCCTTCGCACAAATTATTCTAAAGCCCTGATGGGATGGAGGATGAATCAAAAATAAAAATAAGGAAACGAAAAGAACAAAATTTCTTCGACGTCATTTTCGGATAATGAAACGTTCCCACCTGACAAAAGCCAGCTTTGAAGTGGAATTCAGAAGGAGGTCTTGTATTAAGTTAATAGCTTCAATTCCTTACGCTTTTGGTGATGGTTTTGTTGCTCTTCTTCGCCAAGTTTATTGTTTTTTGAACTTTCATTGTTTTGTTGCTTCTTTCTTTTTCCTTAGAGTGTCATTTTGGGTTTCATGCTTCTTCGTGATTTGTTTCTTGTTTATCTTTTCTATTCGCAATATATTTTTTAAAGAAAGTTCTTTCAATTGATTGGATTGAAATCTTGAACTCCTTTTGTTGTTTGGAACGTTTTTTTTTTCTCTGATACTGATTTATCATGCGCTTTGGATAGAATTTACATATTCATTTTAAAAACATTTTTACGCTAATTGTTTACAGACGCCTTTGTTTAAAAATTAAAATTTTTATAAAATATTTATAATTGTAATTAAATTTTACGTTCCTCTGATACGTTTTTTAACATTAAAATAATATTTGTTTCGGATACCTTCTAATCCAGTTATAAGTTTAATGAAATGCAATAAGGGTTAGATGTACAGTGCGCAAAATAAGAAACGGACCACCCAGAATAACTTTTAAATCTAATGATTGGATCTTCACGTTCTAGGACTCAATCTTAAACATTCGAGGATCTCTAAAATGCTAGTCAATTACTGCAGTTGATATTTTAAGTTGAAAAATCATACCAAAAAACCTACTTTCTCTGAATAAACAAGCTTTTTTTCAACGGTTTTGAATTTCTCCCCTCGATATAAGGGGGTATTATGGTCCAAATAGTTTGGTCATGAGAGAAATCCAAAGTTTGGACCTCTTAATTTAACTTTACTTTTTGCGTATCTCACTGTATCTCAAAAACATTAAGCGAATTTAAAATTGTTTGCACACAGTTATAAAACTAATTTATCCATATTTAATTCCGTAAAAAATATAACGCTAATAAATATTTATTATATTTTTTATTCTTTGTTCCTGAGAAATCGAATTTTAAAAATACGACTTTTTCAAAATTTGATTTCAATGGTTTTATCTTATGAAAAATCAATTTTATAATTGTGTGCAAAACTTTTTTCCGTTCGCATAAAAAGTTTTATATATGTTTTGAAGTTCGATATAAATATATGGCGAAATACGCAAAAAGTGAAATAAATATTAAAGAGTCTGAACTTTAAACCGTTCTTCTGACCAAACTATTGGGATCATACTTTCAGATTGCGGCTAGTCCCTTTAATTTGAGGGTTAGAAATCCAAATCAATTGAAAAAAAAAGTATGTTTATTCAGAGAAAGTAAGTTTTGTGTCTGATTTGGTAACTTAAAATATCGTCTTCATTATTTAATTAACGTAATTGAGGTCACCACCTCGAACCTGCAAGATTAAGTCCTAGAACATGGATATCCGATGATTAGATCAAACGTTTTTCAGGGTGGTCCATTTCTTATTTTCTGGACTGTACACAAAAATTTGTTAACTAAGTAGACTATACAGTTTCTTTAACGGTTTTAAAATATATCACATGCTTTCCTTAATTATCTTTTTTCTATTCACTTTGACAAAATTAAATTGCATAATATTATTTCACTTAAATTTAAATTAAAACTTCATGAACATAGTTTTTTCAAGAACTTTAAATTGGTAGATTTGCTACAGAGTTTTTGAATAAAGAAATTCTTAAGTATTTTTTTATAAAATTTATTTTATAGATATTTTTTTAATATTTGCGATATAAATTTTTAAATTTTTTCATTCAACATTACCATGATTTTGACGAAAATTTTGAAGTAGTTTATATAATACAGCCTGGCATATCATACTGTATATAAAACCCACAAAAATTGTAATTATTTTTGTTATATTGAAATTGATTTTGGCAAAAAAAAGAGTTAATGCTGAAAAAAAATTTAAATAACTCCTTTTTTTTTTCAAATGAGAAAATCAATTACTTAACAACACATGTTGTGTCAATGACACACTATAACGATAAACATTAGTTACAAAACATGAACTTTAATTTTT
This sequence comes from Parasteatoda lunata, assembly GCA_949128135.1. Taxonomy (NCBI): domain Eukaryota; kingdom Metazoa; phylum Arthropoda; class Arachnida; order Araneae; family Theridiidae; genus Parasteatoda; species Parasteatoda lunata. The sequence goes on along the minus strand of OX421976.1, from coordinate 38,509,332 downwards.
AAAGAAGTATGAAAGATTTATTTTCAGGGAAAACAAATGGTAACTTCGCTAAGAAACCTGAAACAGCTGAAGTTCATTCGTACTGTATTGCTATAAACAAGCAATACGTAACAGATTTATCTATAAACCACAAGTGCGAACGGAGTCTGGTAAAACCGCAATATCTAATTAACAGAAATAGAAGTAGTTAATTCTATGACTGAGCCAATTAGTCTACTTCCATGTCATCTTAGGGATATAATTTAAGTCGCTTGCCTTCATGAATACATAGTTTGTGGGATGAATAATGCTTTTCACTATGCTTTCGATAGTCAAAGGTGAAAAGGAATATACATCGTCGTGTTTTTCTGATCTCAAACTCTAAGAAAACGTAAGAAGGTATCATCGACAGAGATCTACATGCCCGTTGCAAGCCTTTTCCGGTCTTTGGAAAAACTGGAGACCGCAATCATTAATACCAGAAATTAAATTGATCTTACTGTCTTCCAGGAATTAGAAAAGAGTATGTTATATCATATATTTCGTGTCATAAATATTGTATATAGTTTTGATATTTAGCAGAAGTGGAATTATATCCGTAGGGCCCCCCTTTTTTTACCTCATTGGATTTCTCTTGCCCAAGTGCGGCGAAAAACAGGTTACTTCTCGACTATTATCTAGAAAAAAAATTGACAAAAAAAGCGACACAAGTTTATGAGGTTATTCTAAATGTCTAGGCTTAACTTTCGCGTCAATTTTAGAAATTCAGCTGGTCATTTGTAATCTTAAGTGAATCTCAGTAAATAAAGAAACTTAAGCCAAGTTTTTTTTTCTGATAATGCATTGCTGTTTATAATATTTTGCTTCTTGTAAATCTACTGAAAACCAGACGTTTTCAAATCTTCAGTACAGTCCTGGAATTTTAATGGTTGTCCTCAAAACTGAAAAATCAAAATCGATCTCTTTGAGGACAGAAAATTTCCTAAACTCCTAATATATATCCTAAAATGCACTCGATTATCTTATCGAAAACATCTCATCGTTTTTTATTTGCTGTCAAAGTAAAATCAAAAAGGTGCTTGTTTTATTAAAAAAGAAAATTATGTCTTCAAACGGGAGAATTCAAGAGAATTCAATCGAAAAACACAAAAGTACCATGCTTAAACTAACGAATGGAAAACCCATACTCGTCTGAAAGTAATTTCAGCAAAAATTAAACTAATAATTACGAACTTCTTCATTTTACAACTGTTAAACAAGGGGAAAATATTATATCATAAATCAAAACTAGTTACTAATGATATCAACCTTCATTAAGATGGGTCTGCATCTGATATCAGCAGTGAATTGCAAAGAAAAAAAAAAAAAACACGAAAGTTTTGTTGCTCATATAAATTAATATTTTCCATAAATATATGGGTTTCATAGAATCATAAAATGCTTTGAGGATGCTACACAGATTTGACCTTAAATTATGATTTAGAAATCTAGTCACCTTACTAGTAACTATAATCAAACAAACATGCTTTGGCAATGTATAGGTTTAATTTTAGTCACGCCTACAATAATAGAATATTTCTGAGACTCCTTCATTTAGTTTTAAGTTAACGTGACAATCTATCTATCACGTGCTTCACAGAAATTAAATCAGGTACTACTAATCAAAATCTTTTTCTCTGATACTTCGAATAATTTAAATTTTTACCATTATAGCAATTTGTACAATCTTCTAACTAATTCATTCCTAATTTCAACCCCAACATAATTTTCCCTAAAATTCTACCAACCACATAATTTTAGAATTTTTTTAGAGCCAATCACAATGGAATGTACTCCTTGATTATTTCTTCTGCAGCAAAGAATGAGACATTACGGCAAAAAAATAAAAAATTTTGATGATGGGTAGGAACATTGATTTCAGGGTGGACAAGAACCTTCTCTTGTTATCATTTTCATGGCTCGTTGGAGAAAGGGATCATAATCGGGTTATGATTTCACGCGCGAGCGATTATCACCCCACCCATTTATATTTGATAGATAAGATTAGTTGTAGAATATAGTATAATGACATTGTTCCAGATATCATTAAAATGTAAGTCAGAAAATCGAAGAATTGTCCATCACAATTGTTTACTATGTTCTGTAAGTCACTAAATTTGTTCTTCTTCTTGTTATAGCAACTGACATCTTCTTACATTTGGAATAACTTAATCTGTAGCGAATGAAAAGAAAATGGAGTTTGCATGAAAAATTTTTTTGAGAAGTGATCCAACTCAGTTCGTTTTGAGATACAAAGTCTTATAGTTTGATAAGTGTATTGTTTTTCTATCTTAACTTGTGGTACTTCATGTTGAGAAAGTGAAATAAGCTGATGGTTTAATATTTTAGCGAATATATAATGTTTAACAAGTAAAAAAAAATTATAAGATAAAAAAACACTAGAGAACGAAGATTTTGTTACATTTATGTAAATACTTGATGTTGTCTAATTTGGGAGAGAAGATTTCAAATTGGTAATCTGCTTTGCTCCTAAAGCTATAAATTTTAAAATGACTTTTTTAGTATATTTTTCTGTCGAAATGTAAAGTTCGAAAACGTTATGCATAATAGGGGTTTGCGTAAAAGTTGCGACAAATTTCTGGGGAAATTAGAGGACATCATCAGGATTAAAATTGCATAAGAATGCTGTTGTTGCTAATCTCGGAATCGTCAAGTTGAGCTAGACGACTCCCATGAATCCGAACACCTCCAAAACGTCCATAAAAAGACTGAAGTCTCGCAGGACTTCATCTTTACCGAACCCCAAACAAGTCAGAATATGAGCAGGGGAGGCCATGTCTGTCGAGCACCAATGGCATTCAGGATAAGTTTTTTGGCCCCGGTTGAAAGTAAGGGATCTAATGTGACCACTCAAGAAGCGTGAAAAGGCAGTTTGGTGGGCTCTCGGTCAAAGATTGAAAGATTCTCCCGGAAGAATGTTGTATAATGACTTTACATGAGGTTAAATATGCATAGTGTAAAATAGCTTTACATGGTGCAAAACGATTTAACATGGTGTAAAATGACTGTGAAACACTGGTAACTGACTGTTAAAAAGGAAGAAAACTTCTCAAAACTGTATTAGCATTCGTTCTCCATCTTGAAAGCTACCACCTATGTTTCACTATTTCGTTTTTGTGTGGTTCATACAGCAAATGTGCCATATTTAATCGAAATTCATCGACCGAAACGGGCTCTTTATGTTTGCCTGAGCAGGGTGACTTTAATAAGTGTAATCATTCTGTAAAATATGATGGGCCGAAAGAACCTGCTTTAGTACTTCAAAATATTAAGTTAAGAACTAGAAAACAATTGTCGTTTGCTTTTTTTATGACGAAATATTTCAGCTTGATTGCAGAAAAATTGCTTGTTTCTCACTTATTGCCTAACATTTGAGTTTATTAATTTTTTTAGAAAAAAGAAGAAAATGAAAACGGAAAAAAGAGAAAGATTCAACTGCATTTCAAAATGTAAGAATAATATTTACAATATAAATAATAAAATTTTTGCCAATTACAAAATTCTATAAATTTTTACTTATTTTTATAAACTGGAATTGAAAATAATTTACCGGGAAATACAGTTTTAGAAACTTTAATAAATATTATATTTAAGTCGTTTTAAACACATGCGATATAGATAAAAGGGTTAAAAAGCTTCAGAAAGTATCTCTAATATGCTTAGGAATGTTGCCTAAATCGTTTTACATTTAAATTTCGATAAGTCACAAATCCCTGACAATTACATTTGAAATATTTTAATAATAAAATACAGTTATTCAGCCGCTTACACTACTTTCAAACAATATTTGTGCAATAAATACTGAAAATTAATTGGTTCTGCATGGACCTGCAAGTGGTACGAGTTAGAAACCCAGTTGTCTTCTTCATACCAATTGCTCACAAAGTTGGTCTAACGTCAAAAATATTAAGCTTATATGATTAAAAGAATGCGTAGGCTATGGGTAACCAAAAAAAATTTTCATAGCATAAATATTAAGCTTTTGAACTGTTACAAATATAGTAACTGTATTATATGCTTATAAAATGTTAATGGAACAAGTACGAGCTTCAAAGATCAACCGTGACTCTTATAAGCGCTGCTTGTAAAGACTGCATCATTTTGGAAGTGGAGTTATAACTAACTTTCTTTTTCTTAGGTTACAGGTACGGAGAAATTGATTGAGTCTCATGAGCTCACGAGTAATGTTTTTAACCAATAATAACTAGATCAATTTTTGTTTTAACAGCAGACCTATCACTGTTAATTAAATAAGAAAATGAAATATCATAATGCAATTCAATTCTCATTGAATTTATTGAAATAGTTTCGTTTCGTTTCAGAACAGTTTCGATTGATTCAAGGAATCCATTCATGTTTTCTGCTGTACATTGATGTTTTCTGCTGTCCAAGTTTAATTAAAGAGTGACGCACCATAATAATTAAATCCTTTTAAACCAAGCATTTAATTTCTGCAGTCTATAAGCTGATGATAAATTTGGTATCTGATGAAAATTAATTCAAAAATAATTTTCAGGTCCTTTATAACACTTTTGGTAAAGAACAGTTAAAATGGCTTTAAAATTCAACTTGTTCATTAACTAAAGTCTATAGGTTACTCCTAAATCACACCGGTATGACTTAGGACTAGACGTAAAGTACGATTTAGGCAACTACGTAACGTGTTAAACAAAGTGTCATTCCAATCCTCAAACAATGGTCAGCTAACAAAGAAGCAAGTGGAACATAATAGAATAAGTTGCTTAACAATTATGCAATTAATTTATTAATATGTATATTATTTTAGTGCTGTTATATCTTTACATAGGATGTTGAGAAACTAAATTGAAAACTTGTATAATCAATCAATTAACTAAACACTTTACACAGCAAATTGTTTCTTCTGCATGGAACTCCAAGTTTTAAAAAAATTTCTAATATAGCAGTTAAAGCATTCTGATGAATTGCGTCTTAAGAAATCAAACATGTTACGATTTTGACAACTTTCTTCTATGATAAAAGCAAATTTCTTTCTAAAACTTTTCAAAATTTTGCCCACAGTTTCTATAAATTTTTAAAGTTAAACTGTTGCTTAGTGTAATCAGTTAATTTTATTGTTTTATTATTTATAATTACTCAAGTACTCAATTTAAAAGTACTCAAACTTAATAAATAAATATGAAATATAGAGTAATGGCTTCATCTTAAATGTACTACAGGTAAGTTAGTAAGCAGTTTAAAATATTCGCTTTCTAGCAAGTAAAAAAATATAGATTTCAAGTAACTATATAATTGAGTGAACTCTATAAATCATTCTAGTTAAGCAAAAATCTTTTAAGTACATTAAGCAAGTCGTCCAATTTAACTTGTAATATTTATTCATATTCAAACTAATGCCATGTAAGTTTAGTTAAAACGATTTCAAAACCTCTAATATTTTCACATCATAATTTTTAAAGAAACTCTTAAAACTTCACAAATAGGGTAGTAATTTATAACAATAGTAATAAAAATATATAGATTTAAATAGCATTTACTTATGTATAGTATGATTCAGAAAATGGTTAAATATTCAATTAAACAAATAGTTATTTTAACCGTATTACCAATAAATTCGATTTCGTTTTAAGTACTCGTTATACTGAAATAAACTAACACAATTTTAGTAAAAATATTTCAGACATGAATATGATTTTATTTGTTTGAATATAGTTTTGTTTCGTTTCAGAACAGTTTCGATTGAATTACGTTTATATTGATGTTTTCTTCTATCAAAATAAAAAATAGTTTGATTAAGGATTGACGATTCCAGAATCGTTAAATACTTTCAAATAATGTACTAAATTGCTGCATATTAGCAAAGTAAAAAAAATTAATTAAACACCTACATACTTGAGGGAAATCTATAAATTGATCTAGTTAATCAAAACTTTTTTAACTACCTAAACAAGTAATCTGATTTAACTTGAAACATTTATTCAAATTTAAACTATTACTATCTCATTTTACTTAAAATAATATCCAAATCTGAAATATTTTTAAACCATAAATTTTCAAGCAACCATTTTGTAATATTATATAGTCATAAAACTTAACTAAAAAGGAATTTACTTATCATGTTAGTAGTAAAAATATATGCATCCAAATAACATTCACTTGTGTATTGTTCTGCTCAATTAATGATTAAATATTATAGTAAATAATAATCATTTCAACCACATTACCAATGAATTCGAAATCGTTTCAAGCATTCGTTATACTACAAAGTACTAATTTGTTGCATATTAGTAAGTAAAAGACAAAATTTTAAATGACTACAAACTTGAGGGAAATTTATATATTGTTCTAGTTAGTTAAAAACCTTCTAACTACTTACAAAAGTTGTCCTATTTAACTGGAAACTTTTATGCAGATTTAAGCTAGCACAATGTCTTTTTACTTAAAATAATATCCAAATCTCAAATATTTTTAAACCATAAATTTTAAGACAACCATTTTGAAATATAAAATAGTCATAAAACTTCACAAAAAAGGAACTTATTTATACTGGTGGTAATAAAAATATAAGCATCTAAATAACATTCGATTGTGTATCGTTCTGCTCAAATAATGGTTAAATATTCTAGTAAATACTTATCATTTAAACTTTAAACCACATTACCAATAAATTTGATTTCGTTTTAAGTACTCGTAATACTAAAATTATCTAACACAATCTTTTTAAAAACATTTTAGAAATAAATATGGTTCTATTCGTTTGAATATAGTTTTGTTTCGTTTCAGAACAGTTTCGATTGATTTACGTATATATTGATGTTTTCTTCTATCAAAAAAAAAAAAAAGTTTGATTTAAAATTGGCGATCCCAGAATAGTTAAATACTTTCAAAGTACTCAATTGTTGAATAATAGCAAGTAAAAATAACATTTTAAATAACTACATACTTGAGTGTTATCTATAAACTGTTCTAATCAAAAAAATTTCATACCAGCATTTTTAAAGAAAATCACTTTGAAATATAATACAGTCGCATAAGGAAGTATTTCATTATGACAGTAATAAAAATATATGATTTTCTACTAACATTCACTAATGAATTGTTCTGCATAAATAATGATTAAATATTCTAGCAAATAATACTTATTTTAACCACATAACTAATAAATTCAATTTCGATTCAAACACTCGTTATACTAAAATAAACTAACACAATCGCATTTAACTATAGTTAAAAATAATTTAAAATACATACATGTCATAAATTCTCCCGCCTTATCTTGATAAGATAAAATTATAGCTGTTTCAAACACATTTTCATAAATTGATTTGTTTCTTCCGGTGTAAAGGAACACTAAGGATTTGTTATGACAAAACCAATAATTGAATTGCGGGGTTGCGGAAATGTTTGATATTCGCAATTCTATTATTTGCTTCCTGTTCTCCTTTTAATTAGTGAATAAAACCTAGAATTAATTTTGGTGTCTGTATTTTCAGATGATAAATGTTTGGTAAATTAGCAAATTAAAACACTATTGAAAGTTGTTGCAATATGTTGCATTTTAAAAACATGCATTGTTCGAAATTTCATATATAAGTCTAAATTTAAATGTAAATAATATTTGAATGCAAATATTTTTTCTGTTCTATTAAATTTTGAGGTATGAGATAATTTGTTTTCGAATTATGTTGAGAGTAAAAGTGCACACGCAGTTTATTATTATTTTTTTAATCAAAATTATATTTTTTAAAAAAAATAAAGAAATCCTATGAAGAGGCGTTTTTGTCTTTTTAAGTTTAAAAATTCAAATATTACATGTAGTTTTACTTTTACATGTAAAAGCACGTGTAATTTTTTTAAAAGTAAAGGTTTTAAGACAATTTTCTTTCAAATAGTTACAGAATAAATATATTTTTTGAAAACAAAAGTACTTATGCAATTTGATTCTAAGACTGAGAGATTAAATGTAATTAGCATTTTAAATTAAAATTGCGCAAGTTGTTATTTTCTTTTAAAATTTAAGTTCACATAATACATGATATAACCAAGCATTTAAATAGTAAATTTTAAAAATAGGCTTTTTTTCTCGTGTTTTGTTCTTTTTTTAAATTTTCTGAATTAAAATTAAGTTAGTAGCTATTTTTTTTTTTTTAAAAAGTCACAAAGTAGTTAAATTAAAAGAAATCCATCTTTTAATTGAATTAATAAAATTTCCAAAATCATATGTTTTGTAATTAACTTCAACGTATCGTAATAAATGTTACAATTGAAATTTAACAAAAAAGAAATTAAAATTAAAGAAAAAATTAATACCTATTTTTACCACAAGTAACAAAAAAAAAGTTTAAAGAATATAATATTTGCCAGCACAGTTGTTTGACTCTGAAGCAAAATGCCATAAAAGTAATTTACGATGAACTTTTCTTAAGAGCTGAAAGTTTTTGTTCATCTAGAAGAGCCATCTGTAAAAATGTTCCTTTACAGCTATTACATTGAAGCATAAATATTTCTTGACATAAAATGGCTAGAATCAGATATATTATGAAAAAAAGTATTTTTTTTCTAGAAGTATCACAAAAGAATCGTTATTCTTTTGTTAGTGAAGGATTTTTGATTCAAAACATTTTTTTGGCATTAATTTCTTTCCTTTACCAAATACGAAATAGAAATTTTCCTCTCAAAAAATAAAACTTTCGCTAGTGCGAATAAATCAAATTGTAATTTTTTTTTCTCCACTTTAATTATAAAACTTATACCCGTTAAAAGTTTTAATTTAAATAATAAAAAATCTATATAATAGGAAAAATAGTTAAAAAAATAAACAAACCATGAATTAAGTGGTTAAGATTAAGTAACACTTGAAAGATTCTATTGTTTATCTTAAATTAAGTATTGAAAAAAAAAGTAAATACTGTCAAAATGTTTAATTTTTGAAAATGAATATTTGTAGTTATAGTGCCTCACTGAATAAAAATGTAACTAATAAATAAAAACTTGAATCTATAAAAAAAATGTGAAAAAGTAATGTGACTTCACTAGGACTTTATATATATATATATATATATATATATATATATATATATTCAAGCTTTTAAAAATAAAGTAATTTCTATTAAATTATTCTATTATTAAATTTCTATTATTAAAAATTTCGATGAGATGATTTTATTTTAAAATTATTTTACAAGCATGATTTCCCAATTGAAGGTTTTTTTGAATGGATAGAGAATATTATTAAAGATTTTAAAATCAATATAAAAGGGACAAATTAGTTTTTCATAAGGATTTAATTTTTAACTCTGTACTAAAACAAGATATTAAAAAAATTTAAAATAAATTTTGTATTACCACTGTTGATAAAGCTAGTAACAATTTTATAGAATTATTAGAAGAAATTATTTGAAAATTTTTTATCAACAACTTCTTTCTAATGAACATTATAGCAACATAGCATACAAAAAACTTAACAGCAACAGTGATTATTATATTATTAAATTATACAGTGATTATTATATTATTAAAAAAATTAATGCTATTTATAAAAGACTTAAAATCAAACCAAAAAATATTAACAATTTTTCTTTTCTTTTTGCCAATCCAAAATTCCATAAGACTCCAACCAAATCCAGGTTTATTGCTAATGGCGTTAATAGTAACATGAAAAAAATCGGTATTTACTTTGAAAACATTCTTAAAAAAGTTTATAACAAAATTAATAAGCATACAAAAAGTAATAATCATTTAAATCGGAATATTAAAAATAGTATTCAGGTTTTAAATTCACTAAAGACTTTAAATAATGTCGATTCAATTCACTGTTTTGATTTTGAAAACCTATATACTTCCCTTGCAACAAATAAAATTCGTAATTCCTCAAATTCATAGCATGTTTAATCTCCGTGATAATATTAATGAAGAAAACTGGAATTTTCTTGTACATATTAACCTCATCAACAATTATATGCTTTTTAATGACCTCCTTTTTCAACAAATTAATGGTATTCCTATGGGTAATAATTTTAGTACTAACATCCTCAATATTTTTCTTTTTCTACAAGAATATAGGTTTGTTAAATTATATGTTAATCTTCCAGTTAATTCCTTCTTTCTCAGATTCATTGATAATCTATTAGATATTAATTTTAACGATTTCGATATTAAAGCCGAACAAATTTATCCAAATGAATTAATTCTTAATAAAACAAATAATAATAATTCTTCAGAAATTTTTTTTGATTTAACTCTTAATATTAATGAAGATAAAAAAAATTATATTTAAACTTTTTGACAAATTATGTATTGCAATTGTATATATGTATGACCTTTTATACTGGATTAGTTAAATACTTTTTTAAGTAATTTCTTAATAATTTGTAGCCTCTTAAACTAACTTTAATTATTTTAATTGTCCAGTATAATAAACAGTTTATTATTATTATTATTTTTATTATTATTATTTTGTAAGAATGGAATGGGCTCATGTTTATAAACAACCACCCGTAGATGAATGCAAGTGATACGTGTAGATTTTAAATTTATGTAAGGATGTGTGAATGAAGGATAAAGTCTATAAACGGCTTTCTTTCCATATATGCAGGCTCTGAGTTTTAAATAAGTCACCCTATGAAATATGGGACTGTGTAAATTTTAACGTTATGTAAGGTTGTATGAATGAAGGATAAAGTCTATAAATGGCTTTCTATCCATATATGCAGGTCTGACTTTTAAATAAGTTACCCCATGAATGATGGGATGGAAATTAATGATTTATTTCTTATTTTAGTAAGTTAATTAAATTACAACGTTTACCATTTTTTTATTGTAATTGCATTTAAAAACATTTTCTTCTTATTTTGCGTTTTATTAAATTATTTTTCCAGATTTTTTTACTAGTTTTTCTCATAGATGGCAGCACTAATATGTTACTTGCTTAAAAAAATTTTTGACCAAATATATTTTTTAATTTTATTTTATTCGATTCAAGCTATAAGCAAAACTTTAATGATTTTACCTCTTCGCGAATTTTGTTAACTGTTTAATTAGTATTTTACTTTTAAACCTAGACCGCATTTTGCTACACCCCGGTAAGTTTGGTTGCTACTTTCTTTTATTTCATACTCTTTATCAACGAAATTTTTTTGCAATATCGACACATATAAAGAAAACTTTTTATCTTAGGTTAATTATTCTTTATTCAGAAATATCGGATTAAAATATACCAATAGATGTGTCTTGAGGACGACTATTGGATTTTTTCCCATTTATAGTTATCTTTTTACATTATTTTATTATTTGTTTATATATATGTATATATATATATATATATATATATATATATATATATTCATACAACCATACATAATTTTAAAGTTTACACAGTCCCATCTTTCATAGGGTGACTTATTTAAAATTACGTTTTAATTCTATAACAAAATTTCATAAATGCCATTAGTATGTGTAAGCGATTAAGTTATAATTTTCAAAATGTAGATTCATAACTTTTATGTGGCCTAAGCAGAAAGTTTTATCTGGTATTATATATGGACTTCGGCATAGAACAACAGATTCATATCCGATTGACGTTTATGTCAATGTTCATTTCTGTAGTTTTATACCTTTAAACCTAACTCTGGAGACAAAGTAATTCTTGCATCAAACATTGGGACAAACTCGATTTTATGTAGGACTTATTTAGCGAAATCTAACTAGCATTCTTATCGCATAAATAGGGAAAAGGAGAAACCCTCCCATGGCAATTCTTGTGCTTAAGGTATTTACCTGCTAATTCATTTACTATTTGTTTAGTTCTCCTCAACACTGTGGTCAATTCAACCCAAGGGCAGTATTAAAATGAATCATCCATTACTGAAAATTGAACCTTGTTCGATAATTGAAATTAGAAAAATTTAACGTTTTTTTACTGTCTCTCAATTAACACAATGTTTTTTTTTTTTTTTTTAAGTCACACATGTACCCTGTTGCTTAGTAAAATGTCTAAAATGTCTTCGAAAGAAAATCTGAAATTACGTAGGACATTAAAGAAAATTATTCACAATTTAGGTTGCGAATTACTAAAAATGTAAAATATTTAAGATTTTGTTTCTGTTTATCAGTTATGGAATTATCTCTCTATGTATTTGGGGTCATATATATGTAGCACCATATACACCTCTATATATGTGCCACTATTAACTCTACTATTTCTCTATCTGTAGTCAAAATTTTAGTTATTATTCATTTAGTTATGTTGTCTTATTTAATAATTTAAGAAGTGGTGGATAGTAAGTCATACGTTAAGTATTTATTTAGAATAATTTTATATTTATAGAAAGAAAACTTAGTTACTAAATAATTATTTAGATTTATTTTTAAGCCTTTTAAAAATTATTTGAAAAATATGAAATAAAAACGTTGCTATGATACCGCATACTATCATTATTGGTGATGGAGCTTGCCTTTTTCTAGCAATATCATACATATATATTATACGACGCTAAAGTTGCAATTTGAAAGGTGTGTGTAAAAGTACAGCACGAAATGGAGCATTTCGATAAGTTTTTTATATTATCTCACGACAGAGATTTTAATACTTTTGCTGCCTAATATACTAAAATATCCCGAACTCATATTTATGGTGGCTTGTGGGATTTAAAGGCTATCGGACAGTAAAGTAAAGACAGTAAAGACAGATTTTAAATTATTACTAAAATCTATTACATAGAAGAGTTTGACAATAGCATGGTGATCTGTTGAATATAGTTAAAATCCTTTCTAATAATTATTCGCATGCAGCAGTTGTTGTAGTCGTAGGCCATGAAGGCACTGGGGATGCGATTGTTCTTTTTTCCAGTGGTGCCATCTATGGCTAATAATTCGACTTCTGCCACACCTCTACGTCACACCCGTTTAAAGGGCGGACCTTTCATACATCCATTCAATCATCCCCAGATCGTAAATTTGACTAGAACTAGAGAGCGATCAATCGCCAACCCACTACTTCCAGAGGTATAATTTGTTATAGGAACGTGGAGACCTTTATGACCCGTTAGATTTAACATTCACAAGTAACCATTTACTACACGGGGAGTCTTTGGCATGCTGGAATCGAACTCCCGTTTTCACGAAAGTGAGTTAAACGCCCTACCAACCATCACCAAGGCCCACATGCAACAGCCACGATGGTGAAATTATTTGGATTATATATTGTTAAAAATTAATTAAGGTGTTAGAATGGGAGGAGGAGTTGAAGAATTAGAATATTTAAATACAGTTGTGCTGCGCATTAGGCTTAGTTACCACTAAAACTTATCTGTTGTAAAAGATAATTTTAAAAGGTAACTAAGAAGGTTGTCACATGAGGCTAGTATTGATAAAACTTAAGTAAGACACTTTGCTTACGAAATAGTTTCAATTTCCTCAAAAATGCTTTAAATCGATACTTCAATTGCAATTTAAAAACCTGTGTTTCTAAAGCAAATTCTTGAAGCAAACTTATATTATCTCAAGTTTGTGGGAGATTAGACAACGGATTCTCATTAATTAAGAAGTTTTAAAAGTTGAATCCATTATAATCCGTTAGATTAGTGATTCGCATTTGAGCGAAAATATAATCCTCTTCGGGAAAACTTTTGAAGCTCAAGTCAAAATCTCCATAATACATGTTCGCGAATGATTCATTTGAAACCATAAACAAATTCTTTTGTGTCTCTAAAAGTTGCAAATTCGACTCACGCATTTACTATGAATTATACATGTGCGTCAAATATACTTTGTGGAATTAGTGGAATCAGTCAAAATTGTTGCGTAAGAGAAAATTCCGTTGCACAAAGAGTTTCATTGTGTAAAGAGAGCTTGTCGTTAAATTTATGAATATGATTTAGAACAAAATTCTTAGCTCTTCTTAAGCTAGATATTTCTTAGGTTGTGTAAATTTATCAGATGCGTACTGAAATATATTAATTTTTTAGATAAGTAAAATGAGTTTTGACAGAATTTTTTAACACATTTAAAAAAAAAAAAATTTTAAAAATATTAAGTTATGCTGAATTTTGAAAGTAAGTAAATTTTCCTAAAATTATTTTTATTACAGGAGAATGTTGAAGCCTGAACTACATGGATAGTGCACAAAATAACTGTGAACTACTTATGTTTATAATTTTGAACACTGTGAATAGCTTTTGATCTAATGACCTGATTTTCACGCGCAGAGACTCAATCTTAGTTGTTAGAAGGGTTGACCTCAGCCGAATAATGAAACAATGGTTGCTCTTAAATTTATGAATATTATTTCGAACAATATTCTTAGCTCTTCTCAAACAGGATAATTTCCGAGGAGGTGTAGAGTTATCAGATGTGTGTATGTCTTATATGTAATATTTTAGATAAGTAAAAAGACTTTTGACAGAATCCTTTGACAATTTTTTTTACAAAACTAATTATTTTATGCTAAATTTTAAAAGTAACAAAATTATCATAAAATAATTTTGTAATTTGAATAATTTGAAAGCGTAAAATTATTATAAATATTCATAAAATAATAAGTACAGTGAGCAAAATAAAAACTGAAACACCCTGAATAAATTTTAATTTAATGATTTGTTTTTTAGGTACTGAGTATCAATCTTAGTGGTTCGAAAGTGTAACTTCAAGTATGCAAATTTATCAGAGTCGACGATATTTTAAGGTTTCCGACTAGTTTCAAAAACTTTTTTTTAAAATATTAATATAAAATTTTTAAAACTATTTAATTGTTTTATTGCTTGTTAATTTTATTTGTTTTATTATGTGTAAAAAATTAAAAAACTATCAAAAAATATATTATTATTATCACTTTTTTTATAAATGGCCATTTTTAGGTAAAAATAAGGCATTTTTTGCATTTACACTAATCATTGTAAAAAGAATATCTATCACATAAAACAAAACAAAATCCTCTATTTATATGGCTATCAACTGTGTTTTGAACTATTATTTTAAAAGCAAGTGTATATAGTACTGAGTTAGGGATCAATATAGTTAAAAAAACAAATTTTTTAAAATTTACACACTTGTCTTTGCGAAAAAACATACCTGAAATATGAAATTTGGCATTTTTCTATTAGTCTATAGTTCAAAACAAGTGTGTTATAATCATAAACACTCATGATAATTAAAGGCAATCATTTTTAAAACAGCATGAGACAGAGTGTTTAAGGTGGTGTAAAATTTGAAAAAAACTGATTTTGAGATAAACGCTTTCAAATATTTAAAATCATTAGTCTATCCACTGTTATTATCTTGTACAAAACCTGATATAACTTGGTAAATAATTGGAGTTGGAGAAAACGTGAAGTATTATAGAGGGATTCTAAATTTGTAGTAAACTCAATTTCGAAAATTTGGCACAAACTCATACTTTTTCACTAGGCACATATCTTAAGTTAATATCTTATCAGACATGAATCTTAATCAGGCACATATCTTAATCAGACATGAAAGCGTACTTTCTACGATTAAACAGGCATTTGTTTTGACGAATTTGGATTCCTGACACTCAAAATATGTAGTGGATATCCACAACTAGGAAAATGTCGTCTCAATAGTTTGGTCAGGAGAGGCATTGAAAGCTTAGATTCCTTAAGGTAAATTTTACATTTTACTTATTTCCCCTTATCTGGAGAACATTGTAAGCGAACTGAAAAATTATTGCACAAAATTGAAAAATTCATTCATTCAAAGATAATTTCGAAACAGTCTCAGAGTAAAAATTTTATTCCTCTTGAGCTATTTCGTCCAATTGTTTTATCTTCCCATGGGAAATTAGAATCATTAAAATGATGTTAACTTTTGTACTATTATTAAATAAAATAGTGAAAAACAAAGTATAACTATTAAAAAAATATGTTTTGCATAAAATTATATTTTATTAAACAAATTTTGAACTGTGTGCAAAATTTTTCCATTCACTTGAAAAGTTCACGAGATATCGAGACAGACGCAAAAAATTAAATTACATTGGTGGGCGAAACTGCCAACCTGTATTTGGACCAAAGAGTTGTAACCATATTTTCCAAATTTCTCTCTTCTCCATATTTTGAGGAAATTCCAATCCGTCTTAAAAAAGGCATGTTTATTCTGAAAAAGTATAGTTTTGTGTTTGATTTCTTAGCTTAAAATATAGTTAGCACTAACTAGTAAGTATATATTAGAAGTCACCTTTTCGAACCGTTAAGATTGAGTCTTGGTACAAGAAAAGCTTATCATTCGATGAAAAGTTATAATGGGAGTTCCATTTTTTTTTTTTTTTTTTTTTTTTAGCATTGTACGTCGAAGCAATGTAAATATTAACGCTTATATAAATATCAAAAGTATGTATGTCGAAGCACTATAAATATTTACACAGTTATAATATGTACTCATTTCGGTTGGTGAAGATACTCTTCACAGTGGTGGCAAATATATGAGTAGGTGAAGTTTTAGTTACAACTTATATTATCTAGGAACCTTGAATGGTGAAAAACAAAATAAGCCCTATATAATGAATATAATGATTAACATTCCATGGTTGAATATACAATATATATCCGTAGAGCATGGTGGTATATATTGGACTACTTCTCTGTGCTTTTAATATATTTTTTCAAAGGATTTGTTCACACATTTTTTTTTTCTTTACTTGTATCTTTAAGTATTTGTTCACATATTTTTTTCTTTACTTGTACCTTCAAGTATTTGTTCACATATTTTATTCTTTACTTGTATCTTCAAGTATTTGTTCACATATTTTTTTTCTTTGCTTGTATCTTCAAGTATTTGTTCACATATTTTTTTCTTTACTTGTATCTTCAAGTATTTGTTCACATATTTTTTTCTTTACTTGTATCTTCAAGTATTTGTTCACATATTTTTTTCTTTACTTGTATCTTCAAGTATTTGTTCACATATTTTTTTCTTTACTTGTATCTTCAAGTATTTGTTCACATATTTTTTATAGTTTGACAAACGTATAATATATTTTTCACAAATTCGAAGTTATTTAAAAAATACATCCTTTTTTTTAAAGTAAATACTTAAAAATTGTTCTAAAACCACTGAATCTCTTCTTCCATATTCCTTATTTTACTTTTTAATATTTATTTAATTTTTTTAAAACTTTTTTTTTTCTAAATCAAAGTATTTATTTCTAATAAATTGTTACAAGTGGCATGAAAAGCTACTAAAATACGTAGTTTCTTAGATAAGAGAAAAAAAATGTAAAGTACTACTTTTTTTAATTGTCTGAAGTTGTTAATTTGTCCTTAAATTTTAATATAATTTATTAAATATTTCTGTTTATATTCATTATCTTATGTTTTAATATTTTATTTACTTCTGCAACTGTTTTCTTCAATAAAATATGCTTATTTTTTATATTTTTAAATTCTAACTAATGTCTTGTCATAAGTAGTGTTACATTTTCGAGTATGAAATGGAATTACGATGCATTTTGTTAGGTTAAGGGATCTAAACATAAAATCTTATTTCAAAACTGCAATGTTTATGTTGATTTTTTTTCAGGTAATAATTTTTATTTTAATTATTATTAATAAATTAACTACTTTTCTGTAATAGTTAATATTTTATCATAATATATTTCATCCTAAATTTTAATATTTTATCAATGTTAATTCACAAGCAAAATTTTAATTGTATTAAGTGTAAAAAGTGATATGAAATTTTCTGATTTTCGTAGTTTTTGAAACTACAGTAAACAAGTAAAGAAATATTTAATTTTATCCTAATTAATCTATATCTTATGGTCATTCGAAGAAACTTTAATTCTTGCATTTAAAAAAACCTAGTAAATATTTTTAAAAGATTTAGGAACTAATCTATTTAAAAAAAATTTGAATGCAGTTTTAAAACCCATTTGAAATGAAAAAAAACTATTACAAAACAATACTATAGAAATGTTTCTTTGAAAAAAGTTATCGTTTATAAATGAAATTATATTTGTATTAAGAATCTTTGCTAGATGTTATATATCTGTGGAGCAAGGAAAAGAAAAATAAGATTATAGTACTGAAAGAATAGAGAAAAAAATCAATACTATTAAATTTAAATGTATGTATAATACTTTACTTATATATTCCCAATGTTTAAAAATCGTTTTGTCAAGGCACCTTTGTTTATATACAGCAAAAGCAAATCATACTCTTTGGAATAAATTAAAAATGGATGCATGAACATAGAAATGATAAAAATGCTAGCTTCTCCTAAATGCTTGCTATTGCACTGCCATCTCTTGCTATGAAACAGAACTATTTTTTAAAACTTGTTATCTGCATTTCGTTTTTCTTTTTAAACAAATTTACTTCAAAACTATTGTTTCGATGTTTCTTTAATCAAATAGCAATAATTTTCTTTATAATGATGCTATTTATTTTTAGTTGTGTAATTTATTTATAATTATTTTTTCATGTTGTCAGTTTTTTTGATTTAAAAAAAATTCTCTTAGAAATAAATACGTAGAAGTTCAAGTAAAATACAAATACTTTATTGTTTTATTATATTAATAATTTGCTAAATGGAGGTATAATACTAAATTCCAATTACTTGGCAATATACAAAAACCACAAAAATTATAATAGTTCTCATTAGAGTTTTTTATAAGTATAACTTTCAAAAAATAGAAAGTAGAAAGGAATATTTGTATATTTGGCAAACGAATGTAACTTCAATTATTATGTCTTTTATTGATAAAAAGTTTCACCCATGATTTTATGTATTATGTATTATGTATTATTATGATCCATGACTTATGTCATCATGAGTTAAAAGTTAACCAGCGCAATTTTTATGTTATACTATCACGTATAAATGAATTTTCTCTTATTAAAAAAATATTACACCGACATAATTTGGTAATTTAATCATAAATTCTGGTTAATTACTTGCATTAAATACTTGAATAATTAATTCTGGTTAGCTACTCAAATTCTTACTTAATTCAGATAAAATGAAAACCTGGAATTAAAAAAAAGCTTTAAGGCCATGAATTTTATTTAAGGTTTAAAAATATCTATATTTTTCTTTAAAAAAATAAAAATAAGAGAAAAACTGTTAAAAGCGTGCACGTAATTAAAATTAGAGCATTTAACGTTCATAAATAAAAATACTAGCCAAGATAAATAAAAGCAAAGTACAAGTTTTCAAATTTTTCTATTTAAATAGTATATAAATTTAAATTAACAGATAGTAACATGTTCAAAATATAAAAACGACTAGTCAAAATACATAAATAGAAGTATTTCATGCAAAGTAGTTAATTTTAAAAACTTATGAATTGAATATTACAAAGAATTCAAGTTTTGATAATAATATTAATAATCTTTTACAGGCATACTTAAAAGCTTTTTTTTTTATCTTTAACAATATGTTGATGAATATGAATATTAGTTTTTAAATCATTTTGTTTATTTTTTAGTTTATGTATTATAAATTCAGAAATAAAAACTGCACAGTGAACCTGTAAAATATAATTTCTTTGTATGTTTATGGATTTTAAATTAGTTTATAGAACACACATCTTCCTTAAACATGCAGCTAATATTTTTCTTAAAACTCTAGAGATAGATATTTATTTTTTACTACACATTTTTTAGAAAGCAATCTCAATTTTTCCTTACTTTATAAAATAAATAAATGACTTAAATATAAATCTTACAATAATTTTCTTCAAAACTTAGAAATACTTATTCCTTACAATATTCTTCTAGAAAACTGTATTTATTTTTCTACATTGTTCAAAATATATTCAAGATGCTTAGAAAGTTTAAAGAAAAGATTCCTATTTACTTTTAAGAACGAAAATAAATTCGTTCCACGATGACTTTATTAAAATTCAAGACAGCTGATATTTTTTGAAAAAGAACTCCAGCAGAAGAAAAAAAAATAACCCTGAAATCTACCCGAAAAAAAGTAAGAATTCGTCATCGAAAAGTTCAAATTCTGATTCCACTAAACAGGCGTTGCTTGGAGCAACAAAAATACGCTGATATAAACTAAAAAATAGAGGGTTTCACTCTAGCAAAAGCAAGAAGGGGAATGAGAAAAAGAAATTTAAGGGAGAAGGGATAAGAGAAATTCTATTTCTTGGTGGAATGTTGCTTGAAGCAACTGCCAGGATCAGTCTACGGGATCTGTGATAGAAGAGTTATGGTAAGAACTGTTTAAGTTCCAGAACGTTGGAAGGTTTGAATCCGAAGCGAAAATAAGGTCCCTTTTTTTTTTCTCTTTCTTTTTGGAAATAGTAAAGATGTCAAACAAGTACGTGAGTCATTTGTTGAGTGTGATTGTTTATGATGTTTGTCATATACGAATAAAATAGTTGACATATGGTTAAAATAGTAACAAAGATATGAACAAATGTACATTTAAACTATGTGTCAAACATATGTACGTGAGGTTTTTTCATAAACTAGGTTGTTTATGAATTTTGGTTGATACGCGGAAAAGAATTGGGGTTTGTAAATTTTTTATTTAAACAGGAAGGAAAATATGACAGGAAGAACAAATGGATCTTTCAATACTTTTGTAGCAATTTCGATAAAATATACAGCAATGTGGGCCAGAAAAATGTAATGCCTTGGTTTATTTACGCATTTTAAAATAGTGTTAAAAATAAATTCTGTTGAATTCCTTGAACTTACGCCTTCAAAGCCTATAAATACTTTTTACTACATATTTTTAAAAAACTATCTCAATTTTTCTGTAATTTATAAAATAAATAAATGTCTTAAGTATATATCTTACAATAATTGTCTTTAAAACATAGAAGTGCTTATTCTTTACTATATAATTCTAGAAAACTGTATTGACCTTTCGATATTGTCCAAAATATGCTCAAGATGTTTAAAAGGTTTAACGGAAAGATTCCTATTTATTTTTAAGAGCAAAAATAAATTTGTTTCTCTATAACTTTAGTATAATTCAATACAGCTGATATTTTTTTTAAAAAAATAACAACAGAAGAAAAATATTACCCAGAAATCTGCCAAAAAATAAATAAATAAGGATTCCTCATTGAAAATATCTGATTCCACTGAACTAGCATTGTTTGTAGCAACAAAAATACGCTAATATTAGCTAAGTAATAGAGGCTTTCACTTCTGCAAAAGCAAGAAGAAGAATGAAAAAAGAAATTTAAGGGAGAAGACATAAGAAATTTTTTTTCTTGGTAGAAAGTTGCTTGAAGCAACTGCCAGGATCAATCTACGAGATCTGAGATAGAAAAGTTATGGTAAGAACTGTAAATGTAGGAATGTTTGAATCCGAAGTAAAATTAAAGGCCCTATTTTTTTTTCTTTTTGGAAATAGTTAAGATTTTAAACAAGTACGTGAGTCATTTGTTGATCGAGATTGTTAATGTTGTTTGTCATATACGTATAAAAAAATTGACTTAAAATAGTAAAAAGGATATGAACAAGTGTATTATTAAACTATGTGTCAAACACATGCGTGAGTCTTTTTTAAACAAGGTTGTTTATGAAGTTTGACTGATAGGAGGGAAAAAATTGGGGTTTGTAAATTTTTGATTCAAACGAGAATGGAAATAAGAGCAAACTTATATTTCAATGACATTTCACAGACTGTGATGAAAGTACAGTTGAAACTACCGAGTACGGAAATTTCATCATGTTTCTGGCTCTATGAAAACACCAAAAAATTCTGTAATTGAAAAGTTTTGTTAATGATTTTAATTAAATTAACAATATGGTTTTATAATATGTAGTAAAATTTGGTAATTTTATCTTGACTTCTAAGAGTTTGACATAAAA
This sequence comes from Parasteatoda lunata, assembly GCA_949128135.1. Taxonomy (NCBI): domain Eukaryota; kingdom Metazoa; phylum Arthropoda; class Arachnida; order Araneae; family Theridiidae; genus Parasteatoda; species Parasteatoda lunata. The sequence continues at coordinate 38,487,520 of OX421976.1, read as the reverse complement.
ACTATTTGTTGGATAAAATTTACTTTTCAGTTTTGCATTTTTTACTAAATGAGTGGTAATAAGAGCAATAACTTAGAAAACTAGATCGGAATCGTTTCCATATGAACAGAAAAACTGCCAAATGAGTGGTTTAAATATCATATATTAAATTTTTTAAACTAGTATTACAGTTTTTTTTAACGGAAATGTCATTATCATACAGTGTGGTAATTTTATTACAATTTTTTTTTCTCCGTCAACAATTTATTTGTTTAGGGATTAATAATATTTTTATACATACCTATATTGTAGCTGAAATTTTAATTTTTTTTAATATAGCAAAAAAATAGAACACTTTTCCGGGAATTGTGAGTCAGAGAAAAGCGGGAGTCAACAAATAAAGGATTTTGTTAAAATATTTATCAGTGAAATTTAAGCAGTTTGTGATTCACAAATTTTTGGGGCTTTTTTCTTGCCCAAAAAATATGGGAATGAGAAAAGAAATTAAGGAAGGATCTATTAGAGAAATTATATTTATAGGTCAAACTAGAAGGTTTAAATTCCAGAAAATGATAAAAACTTCGAACGACTGTTAGGATTAGTTAGTATGTATGTCAGACCAGCGAACAAGTTATTTGAAGTGTCATGCATGTGAATCATAGTTAAATATATATAGTTAAATATATATAGTTAAATATATATAGTTAAATATATATAGTTAAATATATATAGTTAAATATATATAGTTAAATATATATAGTTAAATATATATAGTTAAATATATATAGTTAAATATATATAGTTTATTATAACATTTTAGATGAAATAGTTCGAAAAGTTCGAGTGGAAGCAAATATTTCTTTAAATTTTAAGTCAATCGGATAATTGAGTTATGCATTAACTGAAATAATTTATGTTTCTAAGATACAAATAAGTGAATTGAGATGGGTGATATTTGATTAAGGAAGGAGTTAAGTTATATGCAAAATTAAATGTATGTATATTATAAATTTATTTAAATAAGTCAAAGAAATAACTGAATTAACCGTTGAAGGATAATAAATCAACGATAATAAAAATGAAATTGTTAGGATTCGTAAATGATAGGTTATCGATATTTTAACCCATTTAACGTAAAGGGAACAGCGATAATCCTTTTATATATTTTTTATGATGCCTTAATTACAAGAAAAAATATGATTTGGTATTTTCTAATTATAAAAATTAATCTATTAGTTATTAAGTATGTTATATTATTGGAATTATATTTGTACTAAAATATAAAATCCAAAGAAGTAAGTAGATAATTTTTCTTCATTCTTATTCAAAATTTATCAATAATTGATTTTGTAAATGAAAGTAATTTCAATGATAATAAGTGTTTCTCTTAGCTCTAAATAACTTTAAATGAGAGCATATTTGAAAAATTATTGTTTGAAAGTGAGCCATGTTAGGAAGATTGTACCTTTAATACAGTAAAAGTTACCAGTATTTCATACTGGATTTCATAACATTAAAGAATTTAATTGCTAAATACAGTGTTTTTACTTATTTTGACCAAAATTATTACAAAATAATGAAAAAGTATGAAAAATATGTTTAATAAAAATTCTGCGTCTAAGGGTTAAATATGCGTGGAACAATTTAGTGATTGATTTGCGTTGTAAGATTTGTGATAGTTAAAATATAAATAAATTGTGTGATCTTAGCTGTTTGTGCAAAAATTGATTGTATAATCTTCATTTACTGCAGTTTTTCAACTAAAAACAGTATTTTTTTCACCATTAATTTCGTTAAGGCATGATGTTACGTGATGATTTGTAACGTCATCTTACTCTCAATTACAAATATCGTATTTTAAAACATTTGTACTGCCAACATTTTTTTTTTTTTAAAAATCAGTACTAAAATGTTTTTTTTCTTCATCTCGGTACGCTGTCATGTTAATTATCAAAGACCTATAAAAGTATAAAAAATGGAATTACACAAAAATGAAGACTAAAATTTAAATACAATAAGTCAAAATGGTAAAGCACTAATAGCAGCATAAAACAAAAATTGTCTTTTGTGCACAATTCAAATAAATACGGTAGAACTTAAATGTAAACCAATCGAAATTTCAAAAAAAAAAAAAAAAAAAAAAAAGCAAGTCAGCAAATACAGTACTTTTTCAGGGGGTATACTGTCCTGATAACTTAGGGGAGTCATTCTGTAGTTAGTGGCTCAACCAAAAACTGACTGTGCCCCATAAAGGAACACAAAATAAGATTAAAAACACAGTGGGTCTCGCGACACAGTGGGTCATAGTTTTTGGTTGAACCACTGACTACAGAATGGCTCCCCTAAGTTATCAGGACAGTATACCCCCAGAAGAAGTACTGTATTTGCTGACATGTTTATTTTTGAATTTTTATTTAAGTTCTACCATATTAATTTAAATTATCAATGGCCGCTAATATGTTTACATGTTAATGGTCATTAATTAAGTTAGTGTTCTGGAGTCATATAATTTAACAAGCTTCTATTTTCTAAGGAAATAATTTTGCAAACATTAACAGTATTTAAAAACTTGTTTCCTTCATCATTTATATTGTCAAGTCATGATGCTGCCGTTATCCTACTTAAAATTTTTTTACACTTACAGAAAAAAAAATTATTCTCGTAACTACTTTCACACATCCAATTTAATTTCAATTAAAATGTTTACACTAATCTTCAACTTGCTTTCCATGTTGATTATCGTAAAAATATCACAAACAAACGTAAAAGACTGTCAAAAACATTTTAAGAAACCAATAAATGACATGAAACAGATCAAAATATTTTTGGACATAATTATTATGGTCTCTCACCAAAATATATTCTTATTTGTTTTCTTATATACAAACATTTATAATTTAGCAAATGATGCATAATATAAAACTTCCAAGTTTAAGTTTAAAAAATAAAATCCTACTGTCAAAATAAAAGTTGTTTTTATAGTTTATGAAGTGGCTTTTCGGCATGAATCATTGTCTTTGAACCCCCGTAAAATTAATATAGATCTCAGAAAATTTTGAAATCTCTTATTTGTAAGAATTTGATAAAAGGGACTAGTCAGCTTATAAGTTTCCGTCGATTCTGCTTTGAGCAAAAATCGATTGACCTCATTTTATCAGAACCTCTCATATATTAGAAGATATTTGAAGACTTGTGGTAAAATGTATCTTCCGGCAAAATACTGGAAAACTTTTCTCTCAGCTTTTGAAGGAAAATCATAATTTGCAACAGTTGATACTTACTCTGAATAGAATATTGCAAGAATTTAAAGAAACTTTTTTTATTATAATAATACAGATTATAAATTTTTATAATCTGTATTATTCTGTGAAAGGAAATACAAAAATGTAAATTCTTAATTAAATACGAACTTAATGAAATTTGACAATTTAATTGGTATTCTTAAGTTTTCGTGTACAGTGTTGTAAACCTTATTTAGAATTACGTGCAAAATAATACTACTTTAGGCAATTAAGTCATATAAGATTGTTTAATATAAAATATACTGATATCTCCTTATATTTTATAACCATCGTTAAATAGTCGACCCAATTGTTGGGTTTAGGACTACTAATGTTCAAATTCGCAGCTTTTTAAGTTTGAACTCATACAAGAGAACTCCCGGAGCAAGTATAGGGACAAATTTTGCCTTCGTGGAGGACTCGTCGATGGAACAAACCCGCATTTGCGCTACATGGAGAGGAAGATCACGAGAACCTCCCACGGTTGGCCTGACGGCAAAGGAACTCTAACCCATGATCCGTCTACCACTGAGGATATTTCACGTCAGCGCTGTGGTCGGTGCAAGCCGGATGCGAAATTCTGGGATTCAAACCCGGTTCGCCTCATTGGAAGGAGAATGCTCTATCCCCTGAGTCATAGCAGTTCAATACCGATATCTTGTGAAAGTATATATTATGCCACATTATCAAAGATTGAATTGCATATTGTAAAAATTTAAAATGCATGAACTGTGTTTTCCAGTTCACTAAAAAAATGGACCACCTTGAATAACCTTTGATCTAATGATTGGAACTTCACTCTCTAGATTTATTATTTATTTATGTATTTTATTGTAACCATGATATATTTTTGTTTTGTGTGCCTGGCAATTTTCATATATAATTAGTATGTCTATGTTCTACATGGCTTCGTGCCAGTCTTTGTGTTAAGTAAAAAATATATAGAGAAGGATTTGAAATCTTTCTAAAAGAATATTTACGACAGAATAGAGAATATGCCTCTGAAGAAAATTGATACTTGCCTGGCTTGACTTTTTCGAAATAGAATGGAAAGAACAGTTGCTAACGTAAACAAATACCAAGTTTCAAGAACCAATCAGGATTGAGCTACCCACACTACGTCACTTGCATGAATCCTATTGATTTTTAACAACTCCATTGAAATTATGATCGAATGCTTGAATTCATGAATAATTTTTACCAATCAGAACAGGCGTGCTAACGAGAAAATTGCGCTTCTAATACTTAAATGTACTACGTATGTTTGGTTTTTTGTCTCACAATGTAAAATATAGACCAAAAAGAACTTGTAATTGCTTTTTGAAAAAAATAACAGGTAAATAATTGAGACCTTAATCTAGTTGCTCGGCCACCACGAGCACGTAAACTCCTCTGTCGCCGTGGATTTCTATCACGAGTTCTAATGTCTACTCATCTCCTATCATTCTAATATCATATTCTATCCTAATCTAAGTGCATACAAAATTATCTTCAAATTAGAAAAAATTAAATGATGCACTATATATACTAAAAGCATGCCATATACTAAGGACGTATACTAAGCCATATACTAAGGACGTATACTAAGCCATACACTAGGAGCAAATAGGAACAATTCTGCAAATTTTGCAAGCTCATGGACGCCTGACGGAAAGAGAAAAAGAGGGAGACTGAGACCAACATGACAAAGATGCATTTAGGAAGATCTTAGCACAGCAGTATTGACTGGGTAGGAAGGAGCGCGTTTCCTGCCCAGAGACAGGAGTGTGTGGAAAAAAAGACTCGAGGCCTTATGACCAGTTCTTCACGAAGAGGATAAGTAAGTAAGTAAACGACATATATTTTTAACAACTTGTGTATTTTTTTTATTGTATAGTACTTTCATAAACTGAGAAAAGATTGTTCTTATATGCACAATATAAAAAAAATTCCGGATGAATTTACTTTTAAAAGTGCATGCGCGCTGGGTGCATCATCCGTAAAATCCATTTTACCATACAATTCATTTTACTGTAAATTCTATTTTTACTGTAAAAATTTTTAACCTAATTTTTCTGCAGTATTTATTAAATTAATATGAATCATTGATTTTATTATTATCATTCAGTGATTCATTGATTTTATAGTAAATACTTCTGTATAAAAATTACAGCATATTAAATTAATTGTTCATCAGAATTATACAGTAAAAATGCCTCGCAAACTGCCGGTACTTTTTATCGTAATTCGATCCGGAATTTTTTGCAGTGTAGTAGAACTAAATTAACCGTATTTGATTGCAACTCACATTATACACCAGGTTTTTTTCTTTTTTTTTATATACATAAAGCAAGCAAAATTATATATACTATTTTTAAAATATAAAAAATAGCTCGATGATCACAAACATTTTTTTCTCAATTGTAAAATAATATGTGTATTTTAAAAATAGAAGGAGTTTATTTAAGAGAACAGTTATTTTTTCAGTCAAATCAAACTGAAACAAAAGTTTTTATTTGAAACTACAATGCAATATCATAAGTTTAAATTCTTAAATTTATTAAATATTTATTATTTACAAAATCTATGAAACAAACCTATAAAAAAATAAGAAATAAAAAAAAATACTTTTAAGATTTATGAAGCAAATAAGAATGGCTATCACATTAGATTTAAAAACCTAATTAAAAAACAAACATTTAATGAGATAAAACAATCACACTAACAAAATATAAAACAAAGTCTTTCAAAAGTAACCCACATCTTTTAAATTTAATAAAATTCTTGTCATCGGTGGCTTTAACTTTATAAAGAAGGTTTTAAATACTAAAAGTTTATTTATGACTTTTTACATACATCCATTCTTTAATCCGATTTAAGGCACTTCTTTTCAAACTGTCAAAAAGATAAACAGCAGAGATTTAAATTTTTCCTTAACGCATGCATAATAAAAGAGTTTTAACATATTTTTCTCTATGAAAACTTTTTTTTTTTTTTTTTTTGCAAATTATTGTTAAGTAAAATCTTCAGTATTTATATTCAGTCACAGTGTATTGATAAAGTTTTAGTAAATTTCTAAATAGCCGTCCGAGGAAAAAGAAAAATCATTTAGTTTTGTTCCTAAATTTCCTTAACTAAATGGCTTGTTGATACAAAATGAGCTATAACTAATTCTATTATATATATATATATATACATACATATATATATAGCAAAATAAATAAATACAAAAAGAAATTAGGAAAAACAATAAGTATCATTTATTGCGCAAAAGCTGCAAGTAAATAGAACTCATAAGATAAGTTTAAAATGAAGAAAAAACAAAGGTAAATTACAGACAAATGAAAAAAGGAGGTGAGGAATATATATATATATATATATATATATATATATATATATATATATATATATATATATATATATATATATATATATATATATATATATATATATATATATATATATATATATATATATATATATATATATATATATATATATATATATATATATATATATATATATATATATATATATATATATATATATATATATATGATATATATATATATCATATATGATATATATATATATTACAAAACTCTCAACTTAAGTTCTTGCAAGGTCTTTGTTTGTTAGCATGCGATTTATAGAACTAATAAATATTACAGGTTTGGCATTTAATCCGCTATTATTTCCGTTTTCATTCTACCGAATTACATCGGTTTTCTTACAATCTTATCAGAAGAAATATTAAGTACCATTTCACTATCATCCATCTTCCAAATAATGGGGATTGCTAATTACTTGGCAAATTTTTATGTGCTAAAGTTTTTTTCTGGGTAGCAGGGTAAGCTCACACCACATGTCTTCTTATTTTAAGGGTACTGTTAAACCTTCCCTTTTTTTTTACAACAAGTGAGGGATGGCAGAAGAAAATTAAAGCAGTATACTAAAACCATTTTTTTTAATATTTGCTAGATTCGAGAATGATGTTTCTGATTTTGGTAAAATTAGAAGGTAACTTTAAAGTATGGCATTTCAACTGTGCATATTTATACTAATTTTTATTTCGAACAAATTATCTAAGATTTCTTTCTCGAAGTCTTCAATAACTTCTCTTGGTCCAGAAATTTAATTTTGCCATCTTTCCTTCCAACAGTACTATTCAGTACTGTTACAGTACTGCTGAAAGTTTTTTTCGGTGAGACTGGCACTGTAATCTTACACCAAATCTTATTTCAGATGATACTTTTGAATATATTGCTTTAAAAATAGATGTATACAAACTATATGAAAATGTAGATTTTGTTCTCGTCTTGACCTATGCACTTATAGCTCTCCGAACATCAAATGAGGCTGCCATCTATTTTATTTCTATTTTATCTATTTTATTATCAATTGAATTTAATAAAATGAAAGTAGTTTATTTTTTCACAATTGCCTGGCGTGATGTTTTGCTTTTACTTAAGATATTTTGTTTCATCGTGGTACGTGTTTGATTAACATGATGAGCATGATCTGCCACAAAAATCCAGTTTCGGTACAAATTTTAAATGTTTTATATTGTTAATCCTATCAATAATGTATTGGCGATTATGTTGAAATAAAGCATACTGAGTAACTAAATAAAACTAGGCAAAAGTCTTAAAATAATTAAACATATTTTCTTAGAATGTCTAAAGATGTATCCTTTTAGAAAAGTCCCTCTCAGAATGAGTCCTTAGCACAAGTCCTCTTAGAATGTCTAAACATGTATCCTCTCGCACCACTTAGTTATTTACTCAAATGCTGATGATTAAATACAACTCCAGTTCAGTACGTAATTAGTTACTTTATTGAATGATAAAAGCACTGAATTATACTCTATAACAATTATTTATCAATGCACCAAGTATTTCTTAAAATATTCTTGCAATTTTTTTTTTCTGTTGCAAGTATTTAAGGGTGCATTAATTAGATGAGTAAACTTTACAAAGATATGGGAAGCTAAAATCTATTTTTCAGTTTTAATCAAAACTTTATTTTGTTTGGATTAAAAGGAGGTTAGTTCCATGATTTTATTTTAAAAAACTTTTAAATACTATAATAATAAACAAAAATCTCTTGATATTTCTCAAATGCATATTCATGTAAATCTTACTTACTACGATGCATTGATGATAAATTTCATCTTCTTGGTAACAATTAATCAGTATCACAAGCTGGAAACGATTCTTTAATAACATTATGTCGGTGAACCTCTTCACTCCGCTTACAATTCTTCCGATTGGAGCATTAAAGATACACATAATCTTTCTAACTTATCCATAAATAAGAAGTACCCACAAGCAACCATGACAGCAGCGGTTGGGGTTATCGAATAGGATTTATGGATGCTCTTCCTGGGAATGCTGCATGGCGAATATTGGACATTTGTCATTCCTGTTGAAAGCCTGTCAGATTCAATCACCATTGGCGATTGGTCCCCTGTTTATTTCAACACACTAAACGCTTTGTTGGATTTTCAGTTTACGATCCTTGGTGGTTATTGTTTTGAGATATTACGTAGAGAGCTTCTTCATGAAAATGTTCGCTGATATACAAAAAGGATTTATTATAAGATCTTAGAAGTGACAAAGCTTTTAGAGGTTCTCTGAATCGAACTAGCCCTTATATTAGTAAAGCACTAAATATGATTGCAGTACTTAAGCTACCTGTGTTTTATTTTAATAAAACGAAATTGTTTTATTTAAATCTCGTTGAGGAAAGAATTTTGCATTCTCTTAGGATACAAAATTCGTTTCTCAAAGAGATAATAGTAAATGAGCATAATTTTAAATAATCGTTTAAAATTTGAATCACTATCAATAGTTTGGGCTCAAAACAAATCTTACTACTAAATCTCATTTCGCTTTAAAATAATATTTTCTATTTTCTTACTAAATTTACCATGGCGTTTAACCAAAAAATTTTCCTAATCAAAATCTTAACCAAATATCTTTCAGATCACTGCAATTTTCAATGATATTATGGTACAGCTTGGAACTGCAAATACACTCTTTCTGAACCCGTATAAATTATAATAAAGAATTTTAAAAATATCAGGTGGACAATAATTGATATCAAATTTACTATACCATTTGGCCAAAAATTTATTAGCATGTCAATGTGATTCAAGTAGGATCTTTTTTAAGGTAAGAGCAAATTTTAACAATGTAATATGGTTCAGCATTTTAAATGAACGAAATCTAAAAATGTTAAAAAAAAAGAAAAAAAAAACATTTTGAGCATTATTTATCAAACTGAATACACCCATTTAAAAGAATGATTTAAGTTTGTTTCGCAGTATAGGTATTAAAACTACTCTGCTGTTACTCTTTTTCGTTAACACTTAATAATGCCTGCTGTTGAAAATGGCTCAATTTAGCATAATGAAGCAAATTTACATAGCATTACGTGTTAATGGACTTCATTATTTTAACAATGGTGACAATGCATTAAAAATATAAATTCCACTCAATATCAAGTATAATTTTGTATTTATCTCACGTTTTTACTTTTTCCAAACGTAAATTATTCAATCTAAAGCAAAATTTTGAGCAATCAAATACTATTAACTGAACAAACATAAAGAAAATTATAACTTTTAGACTTCTTTATTGTTTCTATACTGATAAGCTTCAATTGTAAGCCTTAAAATATTGCATTGTTGATTCACGTCACACAATTACACTTAACAGTTTTTCCGACAATAGCATGTACATAAAATCATTTTATTTCGTGATGCCGATAAGAAAAAGTTTTTATCTGCAAACATTTTTTTACGTGAGTTGATAAAAAAAACATTTTTTTGACTAAAGTGATACATCTAAAGACAGGTGGTTTGCTTTTGTGCCCATTAACAATGATGCCACGCCCCGTGATTTTTAGCGAATCATTAGTCAACGGGAGAGTGAGGTGAAAGCGGCAACTGTTTTCACATAGTAGCAAAGTCGATAGAAGTGTGAAGTCTATTAGTGTCAAGATTTACGTCAGTTTAGGAAGCAGTCGTCTTTGACGATAGGTGAATAGAATACTTAAGTTAGTTTTTACAACAGTTTTGGTTTTTATTGCTCATGAAAATGACCTGTTATGTACTTTTGATTGCGTTAATATGATCATGATATGATTCATTCAGAAATTTCGTGATACATATTTTTATAAGATCCTAATAAATTCAAAAGGATTTTTTTTTTCACCTTAAATTATATACTTAGTTTGAATATGTTAGTTTTATAAAGAAATTTTTAAAAAAATGTATTTTAGATGATAAATTTTTTACCAATTTTAAGATATGTTAATAAGCTATGATTTTAATTTAGTTTTATTGCATAAAAAAGTATTTATTGAGTTAAAAAATAAAGCATTGTATTATATAATACGTTTTAACATATTAAGCATACGTTTTAACATATTTGCATATTAATAAATATGCAAAATTTTATGTAATTTTTATACTTTATTTAAAAATATGTTTGTTAAAAATAAACCGTTAGTTACAAATGTAGTTATGCAATAAAAGTGTACAGTTATTTTCGAGTCTAAAGATCAAATTAAAAAACTCAAAACAACCATGGAGTTAAATTTAATATTTAATTGAAGAATGAACTAACATTTATTATTAATATTTTCAAGACTTAAAATCAAATAATTACTCAGATGATTACTTCTTAATTGTTATTTTATAATTTATGCAATTTAAGCATTGTTTTAACGTAAACGCTTACCAAAGTTTGTTGATGGTGCAGATTATTAAATTTGCATTCATTACCATACGAAAAACTTAACGAGGTAACGATTTTAACAGCTATCATTATAGACTTGTAGAAACTAAATAGTACTCATGATTTTGGCATTTCTCGTCTTGACAAATAAGTATTAGAAAATGATTAATGATACTCTGTATAGTGCTGAGTACTTTAAAATGTTTGTGTAACAAACGATTTCTACACCTACAAATAATTTTATCAGTTATAAAATATTATGTGAAATTTTTCTCAAAGAAGTGCTATTAAAAATACTTAGTGAAAATTTAATTACGTTTAAGAATGTTCGTAAAAAACTTATCATATCACAGCTTTTCTGAAAAACTACGGAAGGATCCTAAAACCCCGTGGAGATTTTTTTAAATCTTGTCAAGCAAGTTTTTGAAATCTCGCCATACTAGATTTCCGGAAGATATTTCAGGGGGATTTTTTTAAACGTCCGATCACACTCAAAATCCTTAAACCTGATTTGTTTTTTGATATGTATACCTGCGCGAAAGTTGGATTTCATTAAAAAGGAGGTAAAAAGGTTTATTTTTTCGTACCCTCCGGTGTCAAAAGATGGGCAAAAGATAAGTTATTTCAATAAGTTTGTAATTATTTAAATTTTTTTTTATTTTTTTTATTTTTATTTTTTTTTTTTTTTTTTTTTTAATAATCAAAAAGCAACGTTGATCCCGTTAATAATCGCCGACTTGGAGAGATTTAAGTAAGTCGCAAAGAGGTAGGCTTTTCTAGGATTTTATCAAAACTACTCATACAGCTCCTTAAATAGATGTTAATTTATTTAGAATATTATCTTTGTTCACTAAAACTGATCAAAGGGGACGACATATGAAACAGGTCCTAAAACTGAATTTTGAGATGCAAAATAAATAAAATATCCAATTATATACATATCTAGTATCTAAACTACGATCACTTATTAGCTCAGAAGGGGCAATATTTAATAGAACAAGGCTATTTCTATAATCTTGCTTCAAATAAAAGATGATTAACCTAAATCCATATAAATTAATTAAACTATTATGGAAATCTTATCAATATCACGTTGCTAACTTCAACAAATAAAAATTAATTCTTATACCAATTATTCCAAATTCAGTTAAAGTGAGCTAAAATATATTTAAACAAATATCTGTTGGTATTGTAAAAGATATTAGAAATTTTAATTATTATGATGGAGCTCTACTTTGTTCAAATGCCCTTGCTTTTTTGCGTAGTTGAAAAATATAAAATCGAAGCGTTAGGAAAGGAATTAAATGGAATTCATCATCATGCTCTCTCAAAAAGATAAAATTGACTTCTATTTTAAAAATCTAACATGGAGTCCCTGCATGGTATTAATTTCATTTCTGAAAGTTTTTTTTTTCTTAAATAGAAATAAACTATAATTAATCACAACTTTTATAAAATAACACTTGAGTAACTATGATTTTTAACATGAATCTGATATTAATTAATGATATTAATTAAATACCTAAGAAGTATCAATAGAAACTCAATTGATTTCTATTATAAATTCACTAACTTTCTCTTGTCGCAAAAGAGGAATTCCAAAAAACAATGATTCGATTCTGTAGAATCAGACTTAGAAAGGAATTAGTAGTTCAGGTCAAAAAATGAGTTGTCTCTGAGGAATCTTCAATAGAAGGCTTTAGCCCACCCTAGGCTGTCACGCCAAGTAAGATGATGATTATTATATTGGTTATAATATTTCTTTACACTTTTGGGCACTAAAACATAAATACATTAATATTTGCACCAGGTCTAATGGATAGTTATACAATTTACCAAATTTACAAAAATATATACTCTGCCAACAAAACTAGTTCAGCCGAGAACTTTAATGTATAGAGGATTCCAATTCACAATTTCTAATACTCTAATTGGTTTGTGATGAATAAATTAAAATTGAACTCAATTTTTTTATATGTATATGAAGAATATGATACAGTTGAAAGCTGCAAGAAATTTTCAAGTGAAGATGTAAGTACAGAATGCCGACTCGTCAAAGAGAAATTTTCAAACATTTTTATTATTGCGTAGATATGCTTAAAAACAGAATCTCTAAAACCCAATCATGGCCTTTTGCTAGGGATCAGTGGCGCTTTAACTAGTATCTCTGAGTACCTAGATCATATATTTTTCGTGCATAGTCACAATTACTATTCACATGATTTGAAATAGCTGTTTTGTTTTTAAATTTTTTTATAAACAATAAAGAACTATGTAATATTGACCATTTTTAAAAGCAGTTATAAAATGTTACTTACCTGCTCTAATTCGAATATCCCTACTGCTAATTTTCCCAACAAGATTTGATGCAATACATCTGTAAGTGGAAGCATGGACATCTTGTCTGTAACTTTCAGCCAAAAAGGGCAAGAAAAGTAGAGTTCCATTGGCCAAGGCAAGTCGAATGCCAGGCAAATCCTGAACTGGAGTCCCATCAGCCAAAACCCACGTTATGCTGGGTCTAGGATTCCCAATAGCAGCGCAATGGACGGACTCTCCCGAAGTGTTGAGAAATATTACTTTGTTAGGTGGCTCTATTGTGAATGTAGGTGCTCTGTGCTCGGTGAAAGATGCTGCACCTAAAATTAAGCAAAAAATAAATCAGCTTTTACTTTAAATTGAATAACAATGAAATAAATATACATTGTTATATAGTTAGATTACATATATCAATGTGATGGAAATGAAAATACATCTAGTGACGAAAAAAATAACTGTAGAATCAGTCTGAATAATGTCATAGAATCAATAAATAACTCCATTGTAAAAAATGGATACTCGATTATCACGAAACTTTCTTCGTTTTTGACGAAACCGTTTCCTGGTACATGCTCCGAGAAAAACTTTCACCAAATGGACGAAATAACTGTTGTCACTTTTCGAGTAAAATAGATCAAAATTAAAGAAATGTTTCGTCATTCCCTTTTTTCCAAAAATAAAATACTTGTATTGCCTAATGTATCTAACTTTTTTAATAATCGCTTTATCGTGGGCACCACATAAACACCACGAGACAAGAAGGACACATAGATAAATTACGCCCATGCTCGTAGAGGGATTCGAATTTCAGATCTTCCAATTATAAGTTTTGATGGAATTTTAATCCTGATGATGTTTCCTAAATCCCCAAAAAGTTTGTAGTAACATTTGAGCAACCCTCTGTCATACATAACTTTGTTAAACTTGAACATTTCAAAAAAAATTGGACAAAAATGTTGTTTAAAAAATCTGTAGCTTTAGGAGCAAAACTAGTTTCAGATTTCAAATCCCACAGCTGAATTCAAAATCAAGTATTTGTGTAAATGTAACAAAAAAATTATGTCCAAGTATAATTAGTAAGGTATATATGCCATACGGTGAGATATCTTTTTTCTCCGATCCGATTATTTCTCAAACGTGTGTGCTTAAGTGGAGAATAATTCAAATTTAATATTACAATGAGCATTCCATAAGAGTCATTCATTACGCAACTCACAAATAAAAAAATATAAAAGTTAAAAAAAACATTTATATATATATATATATATATATATATATATATATATATATATATATATATATATATATATATGATGCCACAATTGGCATTACATATTTATTTCCTATCCTTTAAAATATCTTTGATTACTTATACTTATTTTTATTTATAAAATTATATTTCAGAACAGTGTGTCATTGTGATCGAGATATGTAGCGGCTTGAAGCCCATCCAGCTTCAAATCGATGATCATTATCAGGAAAGTAATGGTGGCCTAGGCGTACCACCAAATACATTGTTGCAATCATTCTATTAGGAGCCGTGATGTCTCAGGGGATAGAGCGTTTACCTTCCAATGAGGCGAATCGGGTTCGAATCCCAGTCGATACGAATTCTGCATCAGCCTTACACCGACCACAGTGCAGACGTGAAATATCCTCAGTTTGGGACTCTAACTCAGCCATCACCGGATCGTGGATTAGAGTCTCCTTGCCGTCAGGCTAACCGTGTGAGGTTTTGGTGGTCTTCCTCTCCATGTAACATAAATGCGGGTTAGCTCCACCAAAAAGTCCTCCACGAAGGCAAATTTCTCTCAATGCACGATCCAGGAGTTCTCTTGTCTTCTGAATTGGCTTCAAAATCACAAGGCTACGGAGTTGAACATTAGTAGTCGTAAACCCATAAAATTAGGTCGGCTGTTCAACGACGGTTATAAAATAAAATAAAATCATGTCATTAGAACCACGATGGCTCAGGGAATAGAGCGTTCGCCTTCCAATAAGTTGAACCGTGTTCGAATCCCAGTGATAGCTGGTCGATACGAATTCCGCATCCGGCTTGCACCGAACAAAGTGCAGACATTAAATATCCTCAGTGGTAGAGGGATCATGGGTGATGGTCCCCTTGTCGTCAGGTTAACCATGGGAGGATTTCGTTGTTTTCCTCTCCATGTAACGTAAATGCCGGTTAATTCCATCAAAAAGTCCTCCACAAAGGCAAATTTCTCCCAATACTTGATCCAGGAGTCTTCTTGTCGTCTGGATTGTGTTAAAAAGTACTAGGCTATGGAGTTGAACATTGGTAGTCGGAAAACCCAAAAATTGGGTCGGCTGTTCAACGACGGTTATAAAATTTTAAAAAAAAATCATGCCCTTAGTCATAAAATTGTGGCGTCTTAACCTCCCCTGGTTCACATCAGGCTGTTGCGGGAATGCTTTACTTTACTAAAGTTGGCATCTAAATTCAATTTAATTCTTTAACCGGTGAAAGTTTACTTATTACTATTATTTATATTATTTTCATGTGCATTTTCATTTTTATAATGACTGCATATTAGGTTTTAAACTTTTCCTACGTATTTTCTCCACACATTTGATATACTTTAAATGCATACATACATGAAAAAAAAATTAAAATATAGTGTTTATGCTGCGATTATCACAATTTCTACATAGTTGCTCTCATTCCTGCAACTTCATTTATAAGTTGCTTCCATTTATTTCTCTGAAAATCTCATAACCCTAAAACATTTTTTAAACCTCATCGTAAAATTAAATCAGAGTTTAATATTTCACTCTGTCCTTTTAATAAAAACCTTTTAAAATCATAACTCCTTTTCCTTAAAAAAAGAATATGAAAGGTATTCATAAGAAATTAAATTTATTTTTATTTAGGAGGTTGTTCCTTCACTTAAAAAATTAACAGCATTTTCGTTATTGTTCTTTTTTATAAGAATCACGTAAATTAAATTTCACGTGAACCACAAGGGAGTGTAGCTACAGTTTGCTTTTGCAGCGGGAGGTAAGAACATAAATAAAAGAGAAAAGTACTCTTCTATTAGAAAAATCCAGATTCTTTTTCGTTTCAACTATAATAGCGAGAAATGATTAAACTCATTTTTTTAAAAAACAAAACAAAGCCTGTTTGTATTAATATGATTTTTAACATTAAAAATTTTTTTTGATCATAATTTAAGACTTTGTCATTTTTTTAAAAGAAAATGTAGCATTAGAAAATTTTAAATGATTAATTTAATACTTGTCGACACGTCAAAAAAAAAAATTAAAGAAAATAACAACAATGCTATTTATAAAATTTGTGTTAAATAAATCAATTAATCAGTTTCACTGAAATCCTATTTCTTATGACTATGATATACTTTGCGGTCTGCTTTTAATAACGTCAACTACGGGTTACCGCAACTTTTGTTTACCTTTATATAATTGTCTGATGTATTATTTAGACTTATTTTCTTTTCTTTGAAATTCGCCAAAAAGTGAGAGAGGTCACAGATTTTAAACTATTACCTTAGTAAAAATTAACGTCATGTTTTGATGTAATATGATGGTAAACATAATGCTCAATACAGGTCAAGGATAACCAAATTTTCAACTATGGAAATTATAATTCTGAGAATGAAAATTAGTACCCGAAAAGTTGAAAATAATTGATTGTTCAATTCCATTGGTACAGTAACATTACACGGAGAAAAAAAATCTAGTAAAATTACGGTACTGTGCGCTAATAACATTTCTTGTAAAAAAATATAATTCCGATAAATAAAAGCAAAATATACGGTATTTAAATTATTAATTTCGTAATTTTTCGGCTCATATAATCATAGTTTACCAGAAATTCTGGTGTTCAAAATTATAATGAAAAGTAAATTTAACCGAATAAATTGTTTCTATGCCATGTTCTAAGATATCATGATGAAATTACAAATTTTTATCAAAACTAATCGCATATTCTAAACATATATTTTGTTTTTAATTTTAACAAATCATCACCAAAAGGCTTCGGTAAATTTACCGAGCTTTTAGGAGCTTCCATACAGTAAATATCACCATATTCTGATAGTTTTGACCATAACTTTTTAGTGCATTGATAATACTTAAAGTATTATAAAAATTCTAAACCAAACTCTTGAAGTTCATCCTGTATCAAGATACATAAAATAGTTTCGAGCATTCAGTACTTTATCTTACCTACATAAAACAGTACGGCTCATTCCTCCCTTGATATGAAATCAGTACAATTTTGTCGTTACAAGTCATCTGAAAACGTGCAGGGGAAAAGGGGGAGAGTGTAGATTTCCCTAGTGGCTCACGCAATCAGGAAATCACGTTCACGACTATCTCTTCGACAGGAAATGAAATACGAGAAAAGAGGAGAATTTTATAGAAATAAAAAGAAGAATACTTGGAATGATCTTTTAGAGAAATGAAAACCAGGAAATGTCGCAGAGATAAGGCTCTACTATCCCGAACATGAAATTCACTCCCCCCCCCCCCCCTCAAAGAACAAGTAAAATACTGAAATATTGTTCTGAGTAAAATAGATGCCATAAATTAATTTTAATTGAAATAAAGAATAAATTTAGGCATGCTATTAATTATGTTTTAGATTGAAGTGCACTTTATTATCTAACTAGGGGTTAAATATTTTATTCATTATAAAATTTCGGCGGAATTTTTTTTTTACAAATAACTTACAAGGTTAAAAAGACGTGTTAAATTATTGATTGTTTTTTATTATCTGAGTGTTTTATTGATCGAAATTAATTTTAGTTCGCAGTAACGTCACACAAGAGTTAAAATGTTGACCATTAATGCTGCTTTAGTGGAAGGCAAATAATAATTAAACAAAACCAATCATTCGCATAAATTTTTAACGATTTAGAAATTAAGAAAATACGTCAAAAAATATTTTCCATGTAGTATTACATAAAATAAAATGTCTTAGGCATTTTAGTAAAATTATTATAAAACAAATTCCATTTCATTATATTGGATTAAAAGTTTGGTAGTACTATTACACATAAAAGTAAAATTAGATGGGTTTTTCCCTTACTTAACAAGTTTCAGATGTGTGAAATAAATTTGCGTTTTTTAGACCAAATCTATTTTCGATTCACGTACAGTTTCATCAATTTTGAAATAAATTAATAAACTTTAAATATATGTTTATATTTCCAAGCTATTTTCTGATGAAAAACTTGAATGTTATAAATTAATTTAAATTTATATAAAAATTAAATTTTGATCTGTTCATAATAGGGCTCGATATAGAAATGCATTATGGTATCTAAATATAGTTTTTCCATTAATCACAAAATTCTGTAATAGTTTCTTATAAACTTATTAACAAATTCTAAATAAAATATTGGAAATAATTTATCGTTTATTGACCGAAACTATGTTTCATTAATTTTAAACTTTTGTACATTTTTAAATGAATTTATTATTTTTAAAATGTGTGTTATACATTACTGAAATATTTTAAGGATTAATACGGATGTCATGAAATAAGTTTAATCGAAAAAAAGATGAGATTTAAACGTGCTATTAATAGAGCTATAAATTGGAAACATTTATTAAAAAACTCTAAATTATTTGATCTTTCAAGTCAATATTGGGTCGAGCATTCATACGCTCCTTAAATTGTATAATTAACTCTAATATAATATTAACTTACTCTAATAAATGAGAAAATTTACATCAAGCAAAAATATGCTTGCTCCATTCATGAATTATTTTCGCCAATCTTGGCATTAATTTTTAAAAAGTCATACGATCGATATTTTTGTTTACATATAAGAAGGTGAAAGTTTAATTTCCTCTTGAACCATGCTATAAATTCCACAGAAATAAAGTGTTATAAAAAGCTATCTATGACTTTAGCTGTATATAAAAAATAATTTTGTTTTTTGTAAAAATCTGTACACAAATATGTCAATTGCATTAAATAATTTTACAATATTTAATTTCTATCTACTTTGGTTTTACCAAGTCTTGTTTGACTTAATATAATTATTCTTTTTGAGCATTGTGAACGTTTTATCAACAAGCTAATTCCATTTCAAGAAATAAGTCAATGAGCACTTTTTTGACTAACTAGAGTATTCAAATCTCACCTAGAGCTTTGTTTTTGATGATAATACTATGGCGTTTTCTAATTGACACAAATAGTATTTAGCTACCAGAAAAACTTATCGTCAAATAAAAATTTTAACCTCTTTCGAGACTTTGAGTGATAGTTCCAGCACATCCTAACTTTCAGATGTATTCTTTCGTGGATGAAAACACCAGTAAAATGTTTGTACACTTTTACCCAAGCATTTGATACCTAGAGGGTTAACCGACGGATAAGTATGCTCAACTTTAAAATGGAGTTCTATACTCGATTAAAATAAAAATAAAAATTTGAATGTTCTACAAGCAAAAAAATTCCTCGAGTCTTAAAATGTTTTCAACTAAAACGATCTATAAAAGTTATAAATTTATATTTAACAATGAAGACATTTGACAGAAGCATAAAATACGTTCTTACTTATTATATTTTAATCTCCTAAACAGAAAAATGCATTAATAAAAAGATATTTAGAAAGATTTTTTTAAAAACCATTTTTTATTTGTTTTCAAATACTTTTATGCAGTTTCTTGAAAACATATTTATACCTAACATGTGCACTTATTTCAAACAATGCGTATAAGATTCATTTTTAAACTATGCAAAATATTTTAGTCTGAACACGCTATATAGCTAAGAATTTGATGTACCGTAAATTTAACGGTAATAAATACCGTAAAATCACTGAATTACTCGAATTAAATAAATATTACTGCAAAAATAACGGTATAATATTTTACGGTAAAAATGGATTTTGTGGACGAGACACCCAAAGTGCTGGTACTTAACACCGTAATTCGATGCGGGATTATTTACAGTACTATAACTTTATTTATTTCATGCATTAAAAATATTAATTACGCAAAATATAAAATAGATACAAGTCCATAAAACAAATTATAATTAGCCAATCCATAGAAACCACACATTCGGGGCGAAACAAACTCCAATTTAATCTTATAATTTTCTTCGAATGCAGAGAAAGCATTTTTACGTTATTCAACCCAAAACACCAATCGGTTAGAATTGATAACCAATATTTTGAATTTCATTTTATTATTAGTAATATCGATTGAGTTAATGAGAATTATTTGAAGAGCGTTTCATAAATGAAGATATTACGAAACTTTCTTCATTTTTTACTAAACCGTTTCCTTTACTAAACCGTTTCCTTTACTAAACCGTTTTTTACTAAACCGTTACATTTGGTCCAAGTGACGAAATTAGTATCTCACTTCTTCGTGGGAACGATTTTTGTCAAAATATTTCTTCATTCTATTATATATATATATATATATATATATATATATATATATATATATATATATATATATATATATATATATATATATATATATATATATATATATATATATATATATATATATATATATATATGTATATATATATATATATATATATATGTATATATATATGTATATATATATATATATATATATATATATATATATATATATATATATATATATATATAAAAATGCGCAATACCTACATCATCGAACTTACTTTTTTAAAACTAATTTTTTCGTGGGCGTCATACAGGTGGATTAATGTCCCCCTAACTACACAAGACTGACAGATAAAACTAAGAGATAAATTACACTCGTGCGCGAAGCGGTATTCAATCCCGGAATCTCCCTCTTACGAGGCCAATCCCTTGACCACCATGCCAACCAGTCGGATAATTTTGTCACTTTATTTTCGATTGTCTAACCTTCATTCTAGTTTCGTCGTTCCAATTAACAATCTCCCACAATGCACTACTATGAGATTTTAACTTAAGAAACATTTTCGTCATATATTTAAGAGCTCGCACTCCGCCACAAATCATGCGATTTCGGGACGAAATTATTCTCAAAATTAACAAAATATAGCTCAAGGTTTGCTGAATAGTCAAAAGTATGAGTTTTATTTCTAACAGTGCATAAAAATGGATTTTACTGGTTAAGCAAACAAAGTGCTGGTACAGAATACCGTAATTTGTTTCGGAATTTTTATAATGTACAACCTTATTTATTTTATGCATTCAAATCTTTCATCACACAAAACATAAATTAAATACAAATTCGCAAAATCCATTTTTCGAAAAATGTGAAGGAGCAAGAAAGTGTACCGTAGTTTTTACTGCAATGAATACTGTAAAATCACATAATCATTCTAGATAAAACAATATTACTGTAAAAATTACGGTATAATATTTTAAGGAAAAAATTAGGGTATAATATCTTAAGATAAAAGTGGATTTTATGGTAAATTAGATTTTATGGGTGATGCACACAATTGATTCGAAATTTTTTATTGCATTCCTTCAAATATTTAACCACGCAAACCGTAAAATAAATACAAGTCATTAAAGCAAATTGTAATTAATGTCAATCCGTGAAAACCACACATTCGGGGAGAGACAAACTCCAAATTAATCTTATAATTTTCTTTGAACTCAGAGAAAACATTTTCACTTTATTCAGCCTAAAACAACAACAACCGGATAGAATTGAAAACCAAGTTTTCGAGTTTCTCTTTAGCATTCGTAATATTGATTGAATTAATTAATGGGAATTACTTGAAGAGCATTCAAAGACTGAATTCAAAGAGGCGATGCAGGTGATTTGAATGGCAATAAATATCTCTCTGGATTCATTATTCATGTCTCATTAAACTGAGTTCCTTGCTTTCTTGTTCGTAAAGGGTGGTTCAAGTGATTTAATCTGTCTTAAAATAGAATCTTCGATTGAAACCAAAGATATCATTTTCTAAATTTGAATGATTTATTATCATAATTAATTTCCCGCTATTGAATTAGCAGATTTAATGAAATCAAAAACTTTGAAATTCGTAATGAGAGTGCTGTCTAAAGTAGAAAATCTATTGTATTTTTTTAGGAAAATAATTATCATAATTGGCTGTTGCATATTTATTAAAATTACGCGTAACGAGAAAATACTGCAACAAGAGTTGATTTTATATAGAAGTTTAAAGTTAAAAGTAGAAAGAATGTTACCTGAATTATAATGGTTATTATTGGCACTTTGATTGAATTTGCAATTTAGATTCTATTTTTACTTTTTAACATCCCGCAAGACATTTAACGTTTTAGCATAACGTTTTAAATTAATCACAAGAGGATATTTTGTTTTACCGGAATCAATATTTTGCATTTTTCTTGAATTAATTGATGTTAATGGAATGACAAAATCATTAAAATGGAATATGAAATTGAAAAATGAACATTTCTGATACGTCCATTATTTGTTTTTTTTTTTTTTGCTTCCAACTAAGATTTTAAAGTCACAATATCTGCTCGTGACATTTGTACAATGCAAGAAAATTCCGTCCTAGCTGAGAACATCGCTCCTAATACGTACTCCAATTTTAAAAATGGAAGGTTTGCCCTCAATGACTCTTCTCTTTCTGCCATTCTAGTTAAGTTTGGTAAAGATTAATTACACCAATTTTTGCATGAAAATTCATTTCAAGCGACAAGAAAACTGCCTGATGAACATGAGTGTTTCCAAACCTTAAACTTTTGAAATTAAAAACAATCTCTGGAATCCAATACCCAAACATTATTATACATCATCTATTCAATAATCTTAAAATGTGATTAAATGTATGATTTTTACTCGAATTTCGATATTACACTTGTTATTATAAAAGTAATGATTGTTCGTTTGTTTAACACATAATACACACCAAATCTATTTATTAAAGATTCATCTTTTCTAAAAATATTACACTAGCTGCCCATAATAAAATTAGAAATACATTCATCATTTCACAAGACATCAAAATACCAATGCACCGACTTTTAAAAAAAAAAAATTAAATTGTATTAGGAAATGTTATCAGTTCATTTTTAAAATTGATGTGACTCATTTTTATACACATTTTTATACAGAAAATAAACTTAAATCGAAACAAGTTATGCTATTTATCTCAAATGCAAAATCCGAATGAATCCTTAATCCGAGAATCCTAAAATCCATAACCCGAACAAATAGATAAACTAAAAAACTGAAAATATTCCCCGTGAAACAAATATATGCATTATACAAAAACAGCATTTTTCATTTAATTTTTTTTTTAATTCATAACAAAACTATCTTTACATATTAAATGGTAACTTAAATTGTTAAAACCAATTAAATGGTATTAGAAAATGCCATAAGTTCATTTTAAAATTGATGTGACTCATTTTTATACAGCTACTTTAGAAAATAAACTTAAATAAAAACGAGTTATGTTATTTATCTGAAATCCAAAAACGGAATGAAACCTGAAATCCTTAATTCGAAAATCCTATCCTAACAAGAAATGTCATCAGTTCATTTTTAAAATTGATGTGACTCATTTTTATACACATTTTTATACAGAAGATAAACTTAAATCGAAACAAGTTATGCTATTTATCTCAAATGCAAAATCCGAATGAATCCTTAAATCCTTAATCCGAGAATCCTAAAATCCATAACCCGAACAAATAGATAAACTAAAAAACTGAAAATATTCCCCGTGAAACAAATATATGCATTATACAAAAACAGCATTTTTCATTTAATTTTTTTTTTAATTCATAACAAAACTATCTTTACATATTAAATGGTAACTTAAATTGTTAAAACCAATTAAATGGTGTTAGAAAATGCCATAAGTTCATTTTAAAATTGATGTGACTCATTTTTATACAGCTACTTTAGAAAATAAACTTAAATAAAAACGAGTTATGTTATTTATCTGAAATATCTGAAATCCAAAAACGGAATGAAACCTGAAATCCTTAATTCGAAAATCCTATCCTAACAGGAAATGTCATCAGTTCATTTTTAAAATTGATGTGACTCATTTTTATGCTAATTTTTATACAGAAAATAAACTTAAATCGAAACAAGCTATGCTATTTATCTGAAATCCAAAATCTGAATGAATCCTTAAATCCTTAATTCGAAAATCCTGAAATCCATAACCAGGACAAATGGATAAATTAAAAAACTAAAACTACTCCCTGTGAAGCAAATATGTGCATTATAAAAAAAACAATATTTTTCATTTATTTTTTTAATTTATTGCTAAGGTCAAAAAAAAAGGTCAAATTTAATACACAAATCAAACTCTTCTGCACTCTGAGTTTCGATTTATGCCTTTATCAAAGCGAACTGCAACAGCACAAGCCGTTAACACCCGTTTTATGATTTATGATATGATTTAATGTTTAATAAAGGTGGTCTTTTCCACGCCAAACAAGTTTATGGTTACATCATCAGCTGCGTGTGCCCTAAATAATTCTCGGCATAATTCAGTTACATCATGCGCATTTTGTTGAGATTATTATTTCAATGTTATGAATACTATGACTTTTAGCACTTCAAAACTTTTCGTTGTAATTATGGAAAAACTGAGTGCAATAGTTACATACCCTAAAATATGCATGGGCAATTGAAAATTGCTTGCTTAGAAATATTCTAAGGATTAGTATATTTTAGTTTTGAAGTACATTTTCCAGTTTTAAAAGCTGTTTCCTTTTAATTGCTGCTTTTATTTCAAGTAAAACATTCTTCCTTTTAAAAAATTCTAGTGAGTTTAGGGATATTCTTTGAAAAAAAATTAAAAACTTTTTATAAATCTACTTATACTTCTTTATAATAATAATGCTACTGGATCAATCTTTAAGGCCATGCCAGTATCGGTAAGCAAAAAGGGCACTGGACATTTATTTTATTCTTTTTTTACTGGAAATCAAATTATTATCGAAACAAATAACTTTAACATGAACGTGAAATTTTTCTTCGTGCATAATTGTATAACACAATATGAAAATCATATTCGGCAGCTTTTAAAATTCTAAGAAAATGTCAACAGTTTCAATACAATCTTTCAGATACATTTTTAACTTCTCTCTTATATGAAAAATTTTGGAAACATAAAATTTTAATAGAACATAAAATTTTTATTACTATAAAACTAATAAAAATGTATTTTTATTATAATTATAAAATAAATACAAATTATGAGTTCAGATGAATAACAGTATAGAATAACAGTAAACAGTATAGTACAAAAAATATAAAAAATATATTTCTGTTAACTTTATTACCATACTTAATAGCCCAAATGTCTCAAAAACTAGTTTGAACAATCTTTCAGTAATTTTACGCTTCTAAATAAAGAACTAGGTTTAAATATTTTGTTTTTATCCATATGTAGTCGTCTGTATGTCTGCATGTTAACTATGTATTTTAATATTACAGTAGAAACTTTGAACATCCGTAACATTAAACTAATGTGAAAAAAAGGATATTCAAAAATATATTGCTTTTCACTTTTACTTATCGAGGAATTCTTAATCAGCAAGAAATAATTTACTTGGGAAATGGACGAAAAGCCATCTCAGTAGGAGTAGGGGATGAATCCAAAACATTCCACAGTACTCGCAAACTTCTGATAACTTAGCCAAGTGATTATGTAGGTCGAGATGATCATCAACAAAGTTTCTTTCCTGCGTAATAAGCAGGGAGAAAACTGTAGCAAAGTTATACGTAATCCGATCTTTATGCTGCAAAAACTAGTTGGAGCAATTCCGATTCCGCCTGATTATTATCAGCACAAACAACTTCTACACGAATGTAAGATTTTCGCAGTGCATGTTTTATTTTATTTTTTATTTCCTTAACTGATGGAATGGATTTTTCATACTTTCAAAATAAAAATAACGAGTGCTTATAATCTATCTTGATTAAAATGCTCTTTACTTTGCATAACTGAAATCCAAAGAAAATAAATATTGTTATTGTTTTATTTTTAGCAAATAACAGCCGCCCATTATTTAAAATATTTTAACAACGTCCTTATATTTATGTTAGCATTTATTATTTTTAATTGGAAATCTGAGCATACTTTACTGACTATAGTTTCTTTGGGAAACTTTTTTTGCTTCAATGTTCATGTTATGAATATTTTTAAAAAATTATGATTATTTAAGAAATAAAAGTTGCCCAAGTCAGTTATTTTAATAAGATCCGTACATATTTGTTCATATTTTAAAATACTTAATCTGATAATTATCTAAAGAAATAACTTCGTTATGAATGAGCTTTACATTGTTTCTAATTTTATAACAAGGTATTGAAATTATATTTCACAGCTAAGTTCTAAAAGAAAATAAATAAACTATTTCTATGCATGTTTTTGAATATGATTATTAAATTTGCTTTTATCGCGTAGAATTTTAAAACATCGTGTTTATTTATTTTTAGGAAATATATAATTTAATAATTATTAAAAATAGTCATTTCTATTAATACTTGTTTTGCTTTAAGGCTTGATTTTGACCCAATTACAAATAGAATATATAGAGATAAAAAAAACTCCATGGCTTGGCTTTTCATGGAAAAATGAAAGGGAAAAAAATCTTATATAATACTCTAAGTAAAGGAATGAGATTGAAGTTTTATAGGTATTATTCTGATTGAAAGATCTTGCCACTATTTTACAGTCCTGAAATGAGTGAGCAATATTTTAAAAAATTAACATCTGTAGTATACTGCCTTAAAATAAAAAATGCAGAAATTATAAAGAAAAAGACATAACTTTTTAAGAAAAGTAATAAGATTAGCTCCGAATAGGGTTACTATAAGGTTTCAAAAACATCTTAAGACTGCCAAATAATGCTGTTTTCGAAGCTCTGTCTCCAAGAAAATTACAAAATCCATAGTTTAAGTGTACACTTGAAGCAATACTGTGATTCTAAACTATACATATTGCCGTGAAGAATTATCTGGGTTTTAGAACAAACAAATAGTTTAAATATTTTTAAAGTTATTAAACTTTTTTAAATGCCTCAAATTTGGCGAAATTGTTTCACCTAGATGAAATTTTTTAAAATCACTGCATTATTCTCTGTATTTGAAAATTTTTAAGTGTCCAGGTAATACAGCATTGGAGTAAGTTCCTAAATATTAAAAAAATTAGATCACAAACGCTTTTCATTTTCACAAAATAGTGACTTTTCTCCATATTAACTTTAGATAGGCTACATTTGACCTAAAGGCCTGTTTACACGGTCCAAGTTCTCGAATCCGAGAAATTGAACGGATTTCTCTGTCCAAGAAATTGGATGTTTCGTTGACACTATCCAAGTTCTTGAATGTCACTGATTCGTTGAAAGAAAAACTTGCGCATGCGCATTGTTCATATTCAACATTATGAAATAATACTTACATAAGTTTAAAATTACTAAATAAATTTCAAATAGAGTCATAATAACACAAATAGACCGCAACAGTTCAATTTATTTGGACTAAAATATATGAAAACAGACAACAAAATGACATAATTTGCTGCCTGCTTGGTGACGTCACAAAACCTAAGACGCTGATTGGCTAAGGGAGAAAAAACTTCGATAGAAAGTAGAACATGCTTTACTATCGTCCAAGAAGTTGGACCAAGTTCTTGGATGCTTGTTTACACGATCCAAGCTCAAAGCAAAACAAGTTTCTATCAATATCAATCAATCTCTGTCCAAGAAATTGGATCGTCTTAGCAGGCCTTAACAGTCATGAGTAACAGTTTCAAACACATTGCATAAAAACGCCTAATTTCATATAACGATGGAGCTTTCGAAAAACAATCATAATACCATCACTGACGAGTGATGAAAGAAATGCTTCGAAGTGTCAGTTTTAAAGCATTTTATGCCATGTAGAAATTTAAAAGGAATTTTAAGAAATTTATAATGCTTTAAACTCAACAGAAACCCCGTAACTCCTACTCTATTAGTGCTTTTACTATGAGCTAATTGATCATAATGTGTTATCACAGCATTCTATAATGGAAGTTTGGTAACGTTTGTGCGTTCCTATGGCTTAAGTTACAACATTAACTTATTATTCAAAACATTAATAGTTTCAAAACTGAATTAAGGTCTTGATAAACATTTAAAATTAAAAATGAGTATTCAAGCAAAATAATATGCTTAATAAAATATTTTATATGATGCTATAGTTGTTTTTAAAATTGATTTTAACAATTTAGATAATAATATAGTTAAAAAATGACTTTAAAAGTCTTATCAATACCATTTTTTATCTAGTTGTTGTTTTATTTATAAAATATATTCAATAAATTATTTGCTTATATATTTTCAAAATAAATTATTTCTAGTAGAAGAAGATTTATAATCGGATAAAAATTTATATTGCATTCAAGATAGTTTTATTTTAAAATTAGTTGAATGCATTTTGAAGTAACAGCATTATTTTAAAAAATTTACCTAAGCTACGACTCAAAATTAATATATTAGCAATTTTGTAATACATTTATAAGAATTTTTCAACAGAATTATAACATTCAATAAATATAGCCACGTTGTACGGAAATGTATTATAACTATAAACTAAACGATGTTTGTTTAAATTAAATGTTTCAAAAAATTCTACAAAATATTATTTAAAACTATGTACCCAAAATTAAATACTAATTAAGGTTTCGAAAATTTTCAGCAGCAATATATAATATATACAATTTTTATTGGTATAAAATCATAATTTTCTCTAAATTTGATATCGTAGACATACTAACATTTTAAGAAAAAATTGTTTTAAACTCAAGCATATCAAATGAAATACCACTTTGTTTAAAACTATTCCATTGAGATTTCAAGACAAAGAAAATAAAAAAAATTTTTTGGACTGGAAATGATATAGCTTTACTGTTTTTATCTAAGATATAAAAAATGCGAATATATCAGGATAAGGTGACTATGGTTTCTCACACTCGAAAATATTTTATTCGGTGAATTTTATTCTGAAAAACCTCATTGTAGAGCATATAATGTTAGTATCAGGCTAAAGAAAATAAGGTTTTCATGCGCAGAGAATATGATATGGCAGCACAATGTGGCGATATCGGTTGCGACATATTCTTCAAAATATGATAAAGAGTGTTTGAAATCGAGAGAGTTTTTTTAGGGGCATTTTTGACGAAAAAATCTAACTCCATAAACTTGTCATAGATACTGTAGGCATCATGGAATGTATATGTTTTTAAAGAAAATGATATTCTATAAACAATGAAAAAAGCTATGAAGGAAACTAAATAAAAGTATCTGGTTATTAATTTGAAATATTAGTAGTTTTATGGATATATTATTTTTAAATATATTTCAAACAATATATTTTAATCAATTAATTAAGTATATAAGTATTTGAATATATGTTTATAACTCAAATAAATTTATAAATGTTTAAAACTAGTAAAATTAACGATTTCAAAATAGTTTTGCAAAATAACTATTACGTATATTAATTCACATATTTTGGTATCTGAATCAGATAATAATTTCAATAATTTAATCTGATATACTTTCAGCTTTATGCTTGATTGAAAATTATATTTAATATTTGTAAAATTTATATTAATAAAAACAATCAGTTTATTGTTTTTAAATGAAATTATTTTTTTTAAAGAATTCGTTATGATATTTCTTAATTATAATATCTTAGATAAAGAATGTGGTACAATAAAAATTAAATGTTAATAAATATAACTTATAACATTATATTCATGCAATAGATAAAAGATTTCTTTTTATCATAGCAGTATGTTTATAAAAGGACACTGTCTCCTTTGTGCTATAAAGAATCAAGAAAAATAAATAAAGTAAAGCCATGAATAAAGCACAAATAAGTACTATTTTAATAATTGGAACTGTTAAATATATTTATGGAATTTAAGTAATTGGACATAAGGCTAAGGTTCTATAATCAAATCTATATTTATTTAATAATTTAGGAAAAATACAATAATTATATATTGTAAACCCCTTTTATTTTAAATTCAAACTTCTAACTAAAATTTAAAATTCTTGTTATATAGTATTTTTCAAAATTTTTTTTTATTGTAAATAAAAATCAGTTTATTTATAACAATGGCATAAATCTTAGTATACTGCTTGGAGCAGTTTTTCAAATAAAACTAGTATTTTTAATCATTTATATATATATTGTAAAGAAAGGATATATACATATATATATATATATATATATATATATATATATATATATATATATATATATATATAGAGCAAAATAAATTAAGACAAAAAAACCAGAAAAGAGAAGAAAAAAAAAAGAAAAAAAATATTTTCCTTTTTTTACTTATTGTGTTTTATTTTATTTGTCGTAATTTTTGTAAAAAATTTTTTTGAGTGCTCCTCACACTATTGCATTGATATATTTTGCTTTGGCTATATTGATACAATATTAGAAAGCACTCTTTTTCGGATATAATCGTGTGGGCTGATGAAAAGATTATATCTTTTATTTTCCGGTTTTTTAAAAAAACTTTTTCCTTTTTTTTTTTTTTTTGTTTTTTTGTTTTTTTGTTTTTTTTTAAATTAATTTTTTTTTTCTTTTTTTTAATTAATTCTTTTTTTTTTCTTTCCCCAGTTGTTTATTAATATTATTATTCGCCCCCCTTTTTTCATTTGTCTGTAATTTACCTTAGTTTTCTTCATTTTGAACATTTGAACATATAAATATATATATATATATATATATATATATATATATATATATATATATATATATATATATATATATAGATAAAACATTAATTTCAAATATTTGTTAAAGTAAATATCATCATTAGGAATGTAGTATATTTCGATTAACGTATCTTATGACGATCCAGGAAAACTATTTTTCCGAGGAAGATTATTGATTTGAGAAAAACTATAGAATAATATATTTTTGTTTTACTTTCTAAATGTCAGCACAGAATGTTTTTCTTATACACATGGTAATAGTATGTTTCTGGAATATTACACAAAACTGTAAAGCTCTGTGAATATCCAAAGACAATAGCCAGCCTCATCATTGGGTAGAATGCTCTCTTCTAGGATATTTTGCGTCGTAAAGGGCACAAAAAGCCTCTTTACGACGCCAATACCGCCAGCGGTGGTTGATGTGAGCTTCCAAATGCACTTTTCATTAAGCCTTGGTATATAACCTCGTAAAAGACAAAATTACGATCGGTCGTTAAGCCTTCCTTGTTGCTCAGCTTAGTGTTAAGCTATGGTCGCAGTGAAGGATTTTATGAGGTCAAAGGAAAAAAATTTAGTTCAAAAGCAGCAGGAGTTAAAAAGGTTATCCTGCGAGTAAAGTTTGAGTATAATATAATATAGATGCCCACTTCTTTTTTGTGAGTCCTTAGTACTATCAAATACTGTCACATTCCTCTAGAATATAAAATGGTAATGACGATTCTCATAAATTATTAATAATCGTATAAAAAAAGGAGCAAAGCACTATATAAAACTAAGATTATACTTCATCGACGACCTTTTTACTATATTTTTGATTAATAACAAAGTCTTAAAATTCAAAAAAATGCTAGTATGTTGTTGGAAATTTTAAATTATAAAAAAAAAGCATTTAACAAAGTTTCATTCGTTATGTGTGCGCTGAATTAATAACAGTGCAGCACAAGAAGTCAAATTTCATACCTTAATGCCATAAGTTTATGTTTCCATTTTCATTTTACAACATTATTACAATTCTAAAAAACCGTTAAGAATTTTGCAAAGTTATAATTTATATTTAATATTCAGTTTAGGTACCAAAGAAAATTTGTATTTTTTGAAAATTTTTTTAAGACGCAAATAAAACAAATTTATGTAGCTTAAAGCAGACTGAGTATTTAATGTAATGAAAATAACTATGTATGTATAAAGAGGGATTCAAAAATTTGTAGCTAAAAGGGACAAATCTGGTAACAAAATTAATCAGAAATCCCGCATCATACACTTTCCAAAAAGACGTAGCTAAATTGTACGTATTATACAAAGACAATAAGCATAAATTGTTCTAAAGTATTTTATTTTTAATATATTTTCAGACGTTCTATACATATATACATAGCCGTGCTATACATATATACATAGCCGTGCTATACATATAAACATAGCCGTGCTATACATATATTTACAACAATTTCTATAGCAGGATATGTTAAAAGCTTTGTCAGACTTTTTCACAGCATAATGTATTTGAGGTATATTTAAAAAAGTGCATGCGTCGTTGTATCGCGTGTCCCCAAGCGTCTATGGGGTACGTAGAACTCGTGAAGAACTGAAATGATTATGCCTGACAGTGTGATTTAAATCAGATTTAATTGGTTATCATAGCAAGGTCACGTGTGTGTGTTGAATCTGATTGGCTTCTGAATCGACATATGCCTTGATTTACCTACGATTACATCACTCGCAGGTATCCAATTAGATAAGAGATAAAACTTGATCGTTTTCATAACGTCTAGCTAAAACTTTGAATATTGTTGAGTAGTATAAAGATGTCTAAGGTGATATCTCTTCATTTCCCTTTTCCCTGGAAGGCCAACAATGATCACTCAGTTACTTATGTAGCCAGTAGGAATACATTTCTATTTAAATAGGAATACGAATCGTCCGATAAGAAAAGTGGAAACGGAAATTGATTGAATGATAGGGAAAAAATGATCTAGTTGAGCCTCTAACTTGAACATCTCTATTGATCGTGACTGTGCTCTCTGTATTCGAAATATTGTGAGAAACAGTACACATAATTTTTTTGTTTATTTACTTTTTATATATCTATAGTTCTTAACCAATCCACCCATTTTAGCGACGATTTTTGAAAAATATATAGATATATTAGTGTTTTAAATATGTTTTTTTTCTTTTATATAT
Source organism: Parasteatoda lunata (assembly GCA_949128135.1). NCBI lineage: Eukaryota > Metazoa > Arthropoda > Arachnida > Araneae > Theridiidae > Parasteatoda > Parasteatoda lunata. Next base: position 38,454,346 of record OX421976.1, on the reverse strand, counting down.
CATTATAAATTTTATGCTTATTAAAGCTCTTATTTATTTAATTTTTATTAATTAAAACGTGTGTTTATTTTAACATGAATGACGCAGAACTAATGAACTTTTTTAGACATGACACACGTCATTTAAGGATACAATTATTGGTTACATAGATTAAGCTTTAATCAATGAAACTTGAGAGTGGAATTTTATTTTACATAACATGTGTAAATGGAGACAAAAGATTAAATTTGATCGTTGTCATAACAACAATTCAGTTTCAAATCCTGTCCTTCTGTTGTGCAACACGAGACCGAAAGTGCATTAAATTATTTAATGTTGAAAGCTATTTCCAAAAGGGAATGTATTTCCTAACAAAGCATTGCCATGATTTGAATGCAGAAGATTTTAAACAATGTATCAATTTATGCCAATTTCAATAGAATTTTCTTTAATGAATACAAAATTTTTGAAAATGTTAATAATCTAACTTTTTTTAAAGTTTATAGAAAAAAAATGATTATATCGTTTAAGAAAACCATGATTAATTTTAGAATACATGATAATTAAGGTAGGAAAAAAATGATAAAATTTTTTTTTAAATTTTATAATGTTCTTATATATATTTTAAATACTTGAACTATATTTTACTAAAAATGCAAAAAGCCATCAGATAACGCATATTTTATAAGAACAAAAGAAGATTTATTTGATAAAAGAAAAATCTTTTAAATAAAACCTTTATCTATAAAAATTACAAGTCAAAAAATTAAGGTTGAATTACTACAAATAAAAGCGTGAAAAAAGCGTTTTATAGTTGCTTATATGGATGTAAAATAAAAGTACACTTCCACGTAAAAATGTTCACAGAAAACTAAAACAATTTGTAATTTAATCTACAAATGATTTCCTCGTGAATATTTTTAATTATTTTATAAAACAAACAGCATTACATTTAACGACATAAAATTTTGCCATGGGAGTTTATTTATCATTGCAACATATAAAGTTAAAAAAAAATTATTTATTATTAAAAAGCGAAATATAAATTATATCACATTTAAACGGAACGGATTTTTTTACTTTTTAAGAAGCCAATAAATATTTTGAATACTTTTCGTTTAATGTTATTCATTAAAATGCGTTTATTTGAACCCAGTTACGAAATCAAATTTTAAATGTATTTAAATATAATTGAAAGATTCTTTATTACATTTTCACAAAATTAGAATAAAAGATATGAAAATTTATACAAATTCTCACAAAGTCAAAATTTATAGTCTGGTAACTAGGAAAAATATAACATTTTCTACTGAATAAAATGAAGCTAAAATATTACAAAATGTTAATTAGTTCTTAACTATGAAGATATTGAGTCGTAACTATGAGTCTTAACTATGAGATATTTCATTCTTCGTAAGAGGTAAACATAATGAAAGTAAAATCCCTTTTTTTTATCTGAAATTCTAAATGTTATAGTTGAAAGATTCTTTATTGCATTATCAAAGTTAGAAGAAAAAATTTAATCAAATTTTTTTATTTCTATATCTATCAATTGTAAGAACTGCAGCAAATTTATCCTTTGATCAATAATAAATGAATTTTAGAAATATTTTTTTTGAAATATCAACCATAAAAATAAATAAAAAAAAAATTTCCTTATTATAAGCTGTTGGGAGCTTTACCAGTTTTAAGCCACAGAAAAATATCTTAGTTCTTTTGTTATAAGAAAAATAAGAAAAAAAAATAGTTTTTTCGTTCCCATTCCAAGGATAAAAAAAAGAGAAGTAATTGGTGATAGGAATTCGATATTTTTCCGTACGGAGGAAAGAAAACCCAAACAATTTTCGGTTTTAGTCCATTATTTCACTTTGTCGGTATATTGCTTCACTCTTAAGTACACACATCACATTTCTTGGATTCTGTGTAACGATGAAATAGCAGTATTGTCAACATTCTGGATTTGTACTTCCGTTGTAGATAGTATGTAGAGTTCTGTCAACAATCTTTTCTCCGTTCCGATGTTTGTTGTAAATGGCAATGGCTATATTTTTTCCCCTCTACAATCGGTCCAAATAAGCGTAAAAGTATATTTGGTTCATTCTTTCGTTGTTCTGTGAATCCGATTCCGTCATCTGCTCTTGATGGCTTTGTAGACATATGGAGCATTTTCCACGGGGTTTATATTTCCCATTTAGAGAGCAAATGCATGGAAGGTGTTGCGAAATGCTATAGCTATGCTGTAATCAATTTAAGTGCCTTTATATGTTGTAGCAGTCGATACTTATCTAAATCAAGTTTTCTTTTTTTGTAAATATATTTTTTAAGAGAAATCAATAAAATCTGACATTTTTTTTTCGATTTTTCTTGTTTATTTAAAGTTGCATGCATTTCCTTACCTCATTAATATGAATGAACATTCGGAAGAAAACAAGAACTATTTTTCTGATTTGATTCCAAAAGACAGAACCATCAAGAGAATTATTTTCTAAATAACAATAATGGAATCTTATTTTACTTTTTTTTTAAATGGTCGAAAGGTTTTGAAAGATTTATATAACTAATAACAATATGTATATTTCTATTTAACTAAAATTAATATCTAAGTATAAATTACATTAATTGATAAAATTGCAAATCAAGTTAATCAGACTTGTTAAATTTGACTTCAAATAAACTATACTCCATTTCAAGTTAAGAAAAGCAAATTGCATGTAGGATTTAAATAATCATCCACGACTGTATTTAGTTTCATTTTATTCCGTTATCAAATTGTATAAATATGCTTTAAAAACAATATAAAACCTTTTGAAAGTTAAACACGACAGACCGAAATTTAGTTTGTGTTATATTTTACGATACTAGACATAGCGACATATTTTGATAAGTAAGGAGAACAATCGCTCTTGAATAAAAAAACAACTATATGGCGTTGCAAGAGCATTGGTTTTGATTGAACCACTAAAAATGGCGTGTCTTATGTTGACATGTCTTTAAATCAAGTGCGAGATAGAGAATTTTTACTTTTGTTCCGTTGTAGAAAAAAATCGTCTAAAAGAAACAACATTTATAACTCTTTCATCAGCTTCCTTAAATGAGAGTTGGCGATATTGGTATACGTTCGTGCTGGGAACTTGGTATCAATTTGTCGTGCACTTATATGTAAACGGGTTTTCTCCATATGGATTATTGTTTGTTCTTCACTTGCAGCAGAGTATAGGTTCAATATTCATTGCAAAATTTATCAAATGGCCTAATGCAAGTTTTGACTCATAAATACCTAAAGAAAAAGTATTATCAACACATAAAATGCTTATCTACTAAACATTTTTAGGGGCGTGGCATAATGTTATTAAAGTAAATTCAACCAATCAGTAAAAATAAAAGTTACTTGATTCAAGACGAAAATCAATTTCTGATCTTTGAATTAGTTTTTAATTCTGAAATATTTTAGCGATTTTAACCTCTTCGTTTCGCACTTTGCCAGTATAGTATTTCAGGTAATCTTACAAAAACGAGTTTGTACTTGGATTTCATTTTTTAAAATTATACTTGTGCTAGATTATTATTATTAGTGCTAATTATATAGTGCTAGCATCTTGTTTTTCATTTAAAGTACCACAAAAAGTCCATGGTATTTTCAGATTTTCTCCAATCCCATTTCCAGATCATAGCAGAAAAATGTGGACCCACGAAGAGATGAATTCATGAAGCTGGGAGACAATGAAGAACCACAAATTGGAAAATCCGTAAAAGCAAGTGTCAGAAGGGAGCTGCAAACCAGCAAGTCCATACACGATTTAAAACACTCAAATTTTTCTCTTTGATATAGGGTAGATGTGGGCAGCTCTTATAAACTGCCAAAATATAAAAGCATACTTGTCGTTATTTTGAATACGTCTAGTATTTTTTTCGCTTAAACTTGAACGTTAATCTTCATTTTTGAATGATAAATAAGCTAATTTCAATTAATAAAATTTTAGCAATTTTTTTAAAAAGAATTTTTTTTCATACTAGCTCCATTTCACGAGACTGGTGTCCCTTCGTAGTTAACACATCTTAATTTATTTAATTTATTAATTATCAGAACTATTATATATATATATATATATATATATATATATATATATATATATATATATATATATATATATATATATATATATATATATATATATATATATATATATATATATATATATATGGCAAAATGAAGAACGTTTTTTTTTTTTTAATAATCACCATTTTGTTTTTTGTTTGGCCGTATAAGGGAAAAGTTTTAAATCGTCACCGAAAACACTTTTGTATGATTTGTAGCTGGCTGAACGAAAATTACCAAATTGTAATAACATAATATATATAATAAAATATTTCTAAAAGTCAATGTGTCTAATACTTTTAACAAGCTAATAACGAAATAAATAGTTTAATAACACAATTTGTTTAAGTTCACATTACAAATAAATTTAAATCAGTTGCTAGTTAAAACCGTTTATTTAAAATGAGTTTGAATTTCACTAATAACTGCAATAATGCTGTTTAAAGAAAAATAAATAACTACTCTATGTAATTACGGGAATGAATAAAATATTTCTGCAAATAAACGTTTGAAGCCAGATGGAAACATCTTTTGAACTAGATTCGCTTAATAAAATGTTAAAAAAATTCATTAAATAATTCATTCATAAGACGTAGACAAAAAAGTAAAATGTACAAACTTTTTTATCTATGAAAGTATGTCAAAAGTTTGATATCTTAATTGCTAACATGATCTCAGTACATCAGTCTTCCTAAATTCCTTGTAATACAAGCCAAAAAATTCGCCAAGTCTCAATTATAATTTGAGGTAAATTTAACATGCGGAATAAAATTTAAGAAAGGCATGCATTTTTGATGAGAAACCCTCTCTTATTACTTTTGGCTGAAGTTTTAGAGTAACGGAGCAATGCATCATTTGTCATGCACTCTGAATATTTAATAGAAGCACGAATACAAGCCAATCAGACCTCTTCAATTTCAGCACCAGTTTCATCCAAGTGTAAAAAAGGAATAGTAAAATAGAACAATTTAGTTCAAAAAGGGAAAATAAAGACATTGACAAAATGTAATTACAAGAAAACACGTTTTAGTAATTGGAGAACAGTTGTGAGATGAAAGAATATCTGAGAGTGATTTCAATTTTTTCGGGTTGCCATAGAAACGCTTTCTGAATGGTTTTAATTGGAGTTATGTTCGGGGCTGCTATTTTGACAATGACGATTTTAAACAAAACATGAATTTTTTATGATTAGTAAGTTTAAATAACATATATTTAGTCATACCAATCTCTATGGAATCAAGTGAAGCACTGCTATGCAACTGTAAATTTTGTGTTACTTCGCAAACAGAAAATAAACAGTTTTATTCCAATAATTCCGAGTTCTTTTAAATTTTTAAAAGATTTAATATGACAGATTTGATTTAATATTTATTTACTTAATTATTTATTTATTTTGTAAGAGATTTTTGTTAATCTATTTTCAAGAAAGTCTAAGCTTGTTTTTTTTATTTAAAAATAACTAGCATAAATAAATAAAATAGGAATCTATGAAATAAGCGTATTAAATAGTTTATATGTAGCATTATTCTCAACTTCATGCTCGATAAATTTTAGATTTTAAATATTGTTTCTGAATTCTTGAAACTATTGTTCAGACAATTTCTGAAATATATTGTTATGACATTATTTTTTAAATAGTATTAGATATTTCATGACGATATAAAATATGCATAATTTAGGCAAAGTTAAGATATTGTGACAGCTATTCCTTTAATGTATTTTATCGCTAATTTGAAACTTTTGATCTCTTATGAAATTATACACTTCAAGTAAGTAACCTATTATATAAAGCTTTTATATCAAATTTAAAATTTTAGAAGAAAATTTGAAATGCTTTAATGCTTTACGAAAATTAAAATTAGTGATGCTGAGCCGAGTTGTAAGGTGCTTAAAAAAATGACGTAGTTTACAAAATACTCCAAAAATAAAATAAATTCATGTCAAGTTTTATTTTAACTACTATAGTTTCATCACAAGTTAACAATATTGAAATGGGAATTGAAATTGTGCTATTTCGATAAATATAGTTTGATTAATTTTAAAATTTTAGATTATAGCGTAATAAATACAAAAAATAGCCAACATTTCTTTCAAAGAAAAGTATGTTAACGTTTTACATGAAAACGAAAAAAAAATTATGATGAAAAACACGCTATTCAAACATTAAGATTTCCAAATGGCGTGATATTAATCGTTTTCGAAAAATGAATTGAAAACGACTTTTTTTAAATAAAAAAATTTAATTCCCCATTTTGGCATCGTAAATTCCAAAGACATCTTCATTAGATGTAAAGCTCGGTATTTTAATAAAAGCGTGAGGAATTTTAAGTACAAGTCATCAAGGAATGCAATAATGTGTTCTTTGTAAGTAAATGCAATAATTTATTCCATACTCGCTATTTTTTAAGTGACATACGTGCCATTTAATTCCTCGCCAGCTTTGATAACTTAAGTCACAATAATGAATAAAGAGATTGTGTGGATTATTATGAATGTAATAACACGAAGCAACTTTAATACGCACTATAACGACTCAATTTAAACAAAATGGGAACCAAATGTTATTGAACTATTATTAATCAACTATATTTTCATTTCAAACTTTATTTAAATTTTTTTGAGCACATTCAATTATATTGATTAAAATGACAGTATCGAAGTGACCAAAGCTCTTTATTATAATCTGTAATTATGAAAGTCAGAATTTATTGTCTGTCTTTATAATAACTCCCAAAGGTTTGTACTAACCATCTTGAAATTTGACCAGTGACTCTAAAGGCAATAAATGACTTCTCCGTTCTAAAAATTTTTACAAATTCATTCATTATATTATTATTCTATTCTATTATTATTCTATTATAATCTTATTCTTTTATATTATAAGTCTATTCCATTATTATCTAGTCTATTCTATTTTTATCTATTCTAATCCATTTTATTTTTTCTTATTAATGTAGAAAATTTTAAACGGGGAAACCAAAGCTCAATTTATCGCTTTAATCAAACAAATTTATCGTAACTTAAATATTTCTTCTGGTACCTTAATTTTTTGTTCTACCTAAAACATATATTTATCTTATAACGAGCAAACTCTGAAATATTTCATAATGCAGGCAAAATTTATCCTTCACAAAGCATTAAATAACTGTTTTTTCTTTCATCAAATCAACCATTAAATAAATTTTTTCTATGTCTTATTATAAAGAAGATGTGTAAACAACATAAAACTTTTAGGCATTATATAATGGATGATGAAAAAAAAGTAGAACTCTATATTTACACAAAAAGAAATATATTTTGAAACTGCCAAGAACCAACTCGCTAAAGAGCGCTCTGGGATATTTAATTGTTCATGCCTTAGAGCATTTAATGAAAGAGTAAAACCCATTGTTTTTTGCTCTGTGAATTCACCCCGTTCCCCAAAGCCTCGTTAGTTCCCTCATTAGATCGCCTGAGTGAATTAGAACTGCATTTTACTTAGAACGCAATTACTAAGAGTTTTATATAATTTTAGTGAAATAGGCAACTAAACAATTTTATTTTCATTCGAAAAAGTTTTTATTTAAAAAAAATCACCAATAAAAAAAGTAATTATTGGGAAAAAAATCAATTCGTCCAATGTTCAATTGAAAATATTGGAGTACTGCAACAAAATAAAATAATTCATGCAGGAAATGCATTATTTTTATTTTAAATTTAAATAGAATGTTCAATAAATTAAGATTAAATACTTTTAGTCGACAGTTTTGATTTGACTTACAATTTTCCTAAAAAAAAATGTTTTAAACTTGTGGTTGTTTAAAGCTCTTTGTGTTTTTGTGAAATTTGTGTTTTCTTTATCGCATTTTATTAAACTGAGAACTTATATATTTTTAGTGAAATGAGGAAGGAGAAAATGTTTGCTTTTAATCAATTTTTTTTAATTTCTGAAGAAAAAAGATTTATAGAGAGAAATTCAAATTGATAAAAAAAACTATTTTATTTCGTTTTAATATAAAAAGGATTGATTAAAGTCGCAAATAAACATAATTTATCCTCAAAGATTAGAATTTCAATTTTAACGTTAAACAAAATTTTTAATGAATCAAAATTAAAGTGTTTTATTAGATCACTTTGATTAGATGTAGATTTAGCAAGTGTTACAAATTTGCTATTGCTGAGAATATATATTAAATGTGAGTTTATACATTCTACATCTCATCTTTGTTATAATATACTTTCATTAAAAACGTGTTATTAATTAAATAATATTTTTTTTTGTTATTGTTTAAAGTTAATAGCATTTATACTTTGGCATTACTAATAGAGCATTATTATGCTTAAAGATTATACAATGCATTACATTATTGCTAGACAAATAATTTTTAAACTCAGTAAGCTTATAAATCTGTTAGGAGGTATCATTGTTCAGAATCATTGTTGTTTAATGAATCATTGTTTGCTTACAGCAAGTGAGCAAAGCTTTAATCACATTGCTTCGAAAAACAAAAACACGCAATTATTTTTGTAGCAAAACTTTTTGATGATAGCAAAAGAAATAACGTTATATGATTAAATAATTTTGCAATTTTTTTGTACTATTGTGAACATTTTACTTTATAATAAGATTTATGAAATTTTTAGAGACAGACTTAAAACAAATTAAATATTTTGTGCATGTTTTTCAACAAAACACAAAAAAATTAACATTAAATGTTCAGCACTAAAAAGAATTATTATTTTATAAATTTCTTTACACAAATCAGTCCAGCCAAAATAATCAATATCAAACTAAGATAAGAAACCTACAACTAAAATCAGACTAGTTTTTTTTTTTATCAAAAATAAAAAAGTTCTTCGAACGTAGAATAAGGAATTACCTTTTAAAAATCTACAACAAATATATTTTTATTCTCACCTGGTTGAGCGATAAAACTTACTAATGAGATTTAAATTATGTTGAGTTTTATGGTACGAGGTAAGGTACTTTGGGGATTCACGACCAATCCATTTTCATCTCTCTAAACTTCGGAAAACTTTGATTAAATTAAATTCCAACATCAGATTAAGATAGAAATGTTTTTTTTATAAATTAGTAAAAATCATGAAAAAATTGCATAAAAGCTTTATTGTGTTTTATTTAATTTATCAATATAAGTTTTTCATTATAGTTTTGCGACATTCTTGGCACACATATTATTTTAATCAAAACATATTTTGGTAAATAACAGTTTATAGGAATATTAATACCTTTCATTGTTAATATTTAATATGTTTTTTTCTCTTTGTTTGATTTATGTTGATATAGATTTTACAAGACTTTCACATTTTTCGAAAATATTTTCCTCCTTATATAATATTTGAATCAGTGAGCAAATAAAGTTATATCTCACATTGAAATTTCTTTTGATGAATCTATATTTTGAAAGAGGAAAAATTTCTCTGCGGAATTTAGATGCGGAAAATTTCCCAGCTATTTTTACTAATCACTTTGATTTTGGCAAATTATTCTTTTTTTATGAACTATGCATTGAGGAAAAAAGCATAGTCAACTACCAGAATATGGTAAAATTTACCATGTTTAAGGTTTTACAGAAACATCAAAAAACACACTTATTTTTAACGAAGCTCTTTGGTAATTTGTTTGATAAATTTAGCAATAACAGATGGTTTTAATATGTGATAAAAGTTGGTAAAGGTTTGTAATTTTATCATGAAACTTTAGAGCAAGGTATAAAACCATTTTTTTTTCTTTTTGGTTAAATTTACTTTTCAGTTATGTGTATTTTAGTAAATAAGTGATAATTTTGAAAACCAGAATTTCCAGCCCAGTAAACAGTTACTAGATGAACCAAAAATATACTAAACGGATAGTTTAAATACCGTACAGTTTAATTTTATAACCAGAATTGCTTTTTTTTTTTTTTTTTTTTTTAACCAAAAGAGCAATGATGTGGGTTAATTTTAACAGATTTTTTTTCTCCACGCGGAAAAGAGTCAGATCAGATAAAATATTTAATTCTGGATTACTTCCTTCTATTTTAATCTAGCCATCTCTCTCTGGCATTATTCTTTTTTGCGAGTTGCACTATTTAATTTCATAAACAAGAACGGGTAAATTAGCCCAGCCGTACACAAAAAAAGAAAAAAATACCTTGAAAAACAAATTTATAAAAAAAAGCCTTAAGTTGGAAATTCCTAAATTTTAATCATAACTCAATTCCCTTAAAACATTTATCTGAATTTAAGAATAAAATTATTAAAAATATCATAAGCTTTTCATTATGAACAAGTCAAAATTCATGCTGGTACAAGCAACAAAAATATGCTAGTTACTGCTATGTTTTGCTATGTCTTCTAGATTTTTACATTATTATATCCTTCATTATGCTAGCCAGCATCAAATGCTATATATCACGCTTACATAGTAATAGCATGATAAGATATCTTACTGATAATCATCTTATGCTTATTAGCTACTGCTTCTTCTAAACCATGGAATGGAAGACACCTTAACAAGCTATTATATGCTTTTTATACTTGCCTGTGTAATATGCTCTGTAGGTAGCTTAGACATAAATTGCAAGGCAAACTATATGTTAGTAAGTACTTCTGCAGTAAATTCGATTCGCAAACGATAGACTGAAAAAAATATTTTCAGATGTTTAGTAGCAACTTCAACTTCGTCACGTTTGTTGACTCTTTTTTTCCGTGCGGTAATGAGCCAAGCCATGTAAAAATATTTCTTTTGGAATTAAAGTTTTCTGCTTTACTCAATCCATCTTCTTCTGTTATTATTATCTCGTGTGGGTAGCAGTCTTTAATTTGTTTAAAAGGAACAAGTGATCTTAATCCACCAAATATAAAAACTCTTCCAGTACAAATTTCAATAACCTAAATTGTGGAATTCCTAAACTTCAATCTCGACTCAATCAATCTACTTGCAACAGTTGTTATCGTAAACTAAAATGTGAATCATTAATGGGATTGTAAAAATATGATGATGCATATTTGAAAAAAAAGAGATTTAATGCTTTTTGCGGAAGAAAAAAATTATGAACATCTACCATTACAAAATTTGAAGTCAGAGAACCATTTTGATCAGGAAAATTTACTCCTTCTTATAAATTATAGCAGGTATCCAGATCTTAGTAGTATTTCATTACTGGATGATATTTTTAAATTAACTGCGGTTTAATATGTTTTGTCATTATTATCTTGAATAAATCATTGTTTTTTATTCCTTTAATTCCCCTGAAAATATACGAAAATATGATTATATGTTGTTGTATGAAAAAATACCTCTGAAATAAATTTGAGACTAAAAGTTGATAGTTTCAATTGAAGCAATAAAGAAAAAAGAAAACAATGTAAATAAAAATATTGCCACCGAAGTCGACGTCTTCTGGGGGTACCAGCTCCGGAAGCCATAGAACAAAACATTTTCTATTAAGACAGCCAGACAAGGTTATGCAAAAGCCCGGGAAAAATACAAGAAATACAAACCGTCGGGATACTGAGAAGGCAAATTTTAACATTTGTCTGGCTGTCTTAATAGAAAATGTTTTGTTCTATGGCTTTCGGAGCTGGTACCCCCAGAAGACGTCGGCTTCGGTGGCAATATTTTTATTTCCATTGTTTTCTTTTTTCTTTATTGCTTCAATTATTCTTTCTTTCGAAAATTCTGCTGCTTTTCGAGTTTCTTTCAAAGACAGTTCTGTTATTATAGAATTATATAAATATTTTGTATTCTTTTACTTTTATAGTTCCAATATTTCACCCTTCACTGTTAAAAATTTAGCATCAATTCCGTTTATACACTATCCTCACTTTATGTGCATCATCCTTAAAATCTATTTTACGGTAAAATCTATTTTTGCTATAAAATATTCTACCATAATTTTTACAATTATATTTATTTAATTAGAGCGATTCGGTGATTTTCTGGTAATGATTTTTTCTGTTCCGTTAAAAATGGTTTTTAATTAAAAATTTTACCTTTTACGGTAATTTTATTCGAGATTTCTAACAGTGATAGAATTAAAGCAATTAAATTATACGCAACAATATATATATATATATATATATATATATATATATATATATATATATATATATATATATATTCAAAAAAATTATTCGTCAGACAAAAATAATTACAGTCACTATCACTCTTTTGTCCCTCACAATTTGGCACTCTTTTTATTATTACTATATTTTCAGCGGATTAGAGCCTCATAAACAATATTATATTTTTGAGGAATTAGTATAAATCCATGTCAAGCAAATAAATTCGTCATACAGGAAATGACAATGAAATAGACATCTCAAAATGCATATGTTATGAGTCTAGGAGAAAAACCGCAACTTATAAGAAATGCATTCCATGATTTAACGCGAATATGTTGAAATAATAAGGATGATGCAGTTATTTTTAACATTATGAAAAATATGCGAATGAGAAAAATATTTTTACAAAATTTGATGAATGAAACAAATTTAAGATACGGATACGAATCGGGTGATTTTATGAATAACTAGCCGCTTAAGGCGACCAGCTGTCCGCCACGCTAAAGGTTTTCACACATAAAGTTTTTTAAAACATAGCATGAAATCTGAAGATTAGTGGACAATTCTTCTTCCGCGTTCCTCAGATGTTTCTTGGGCCCTAGCACTGCTACTGGAGACACGATCCTCTTTCAATCTTCTTTGACGTTTCTCAGGTGTTTCTCGGATCCTAGCACTGCTAATTGAGACACGAACCTCTTCTAATATTCTTTTGACGTTTCTCTGATACTTCTTGGGCTTTAGAATTGCTTGTCGAAATAATTCGGTCATGTTCCATCCTTCTTTGACGTTCCACAGACGTTTCTTGGGCCCTTCTTCTTCTTTGAGAATCTCTTAATATCTTTTTCTTTGACAAAATACAAAGTTTTTTGAAAGGCGGTTCTGCCATGTCAGTAATCGGGTTTTTAAGAAGTCAACGAATACTTTAGAACAACAATTACTATGAAAGCAAATCATGAAACTTCAATATTAAAATCTAAGTGCTTACCTGCAAACTGAAACTTTCTGAAAATAACTAATTACATTTAATAAAAACTGTTAAAATAAAGAATAGAAAAACCAAAGAGATCCAAGGTAAGTGTGATCGTTCCTTCAAAAAAAATTAAATTCCTATTTTATATATTATATAGCTACAACGCTTAAGAAAAAGAAACTAACATGCTAAATACATGAAAAGAACACGAAAACGAATTAATTTTGATAAAAATATACTTGAGGGTGCCCCTTGGCGAAATTGGCGACTTATGCTTGGCGCCATTCCTGTTAGCGCGGAACACTGTGATAACAGGAATGGCGGCCAAAACTGTATAAAATTGTAATGAACCCAATATAAACAAAATTAGTTAACGCAATAAAGTGAATTTTGAATCGAAACAAAAAATAATTGAGTAAGTACAGAAAGAAAAGGAAAAAAAAAAACTCACTTCTTCATTAAGCTTGAATATTCTCAGATTTAGGTGCACATAATTCTCTAATAGCACTTAGATACTGCCTAAATTTATTAGGAATGGAATTTGTGTACCTCCATCGCCAAATAAGTTCAGCGAAATACGAATCGAAAATGGCGTCCGTGGTACTGTACTGGCGGTGAAATTTTTTTTTATAGTCCCTTTTTATGATTGCCCACAAACCTTCAATCTTATGAACCATAAGCAAAAGTAACCTTACCAGGCGGTATCTAACGCAGAACTAACGGACCTCTGAAATTACATATACAGTTGAACATTTAAAAATAAAGCTTAAATCTAAATCTTTTAGAATCACGATTGGGTTTCAACATCGCCCAGCTTGGCGATCAATCGCCAACACAACTTGGCGAGAATCAAGGGGAACCCTCAAATATAGTCTACCCCAAAAATTATCGTCTTCGCTTAAGAAAAAAAAATAGAGCGTGGAAAGAAGAAGAAAAACTTATTATAACAATTATGATCAGCGACAAATATATCAAAGCGAAGCGTTCTATTTTCGTATCGAATATGTTGCCACATTTTTAATACAAAAGTTAAACTTTTCTCCACTTACTTTAATAAATGTAAAATAATGCGAACCTTACAATTAAATTATTAATTCCTTCGTATATTATTGGTTTAAGTTGTCGAAAATTTATATTTCAATTGTAAGGTTCGCATTAGCATACATTTATAAAAGTGGAGAAAAGTATATGCATTTTTATGGCTCGTTGAAGACGAAAGAGCAAAGATTTTCTTACAAAATGACTGATAACTAAAAAACTAATCCAAATTTTTGAAAAAGAAAGAAAAATACTTCTTCATTATGTCAAAACACAATTATGTGCCGAGTTTCGTGCCTGGGCGAGGCTTCTGGGGCGATATATTGTGATTAAAAACACACACACAGCCGCGTTTATTATTATAAATATCAAGTGGAAAGGATTAATGTCAATTATTTTTTGAACATAAGAAACTCATTAAATTTATTAGCACAAAGTTTTAATTAATATGCCTCAATTAATAATAATCATAGTTTTAATTTAATCAAATTAGCAAATCAGGCTGACGAAAAAAAATCATGCAAAGTGTGTTTATTTTGAAAAGATAATTTCTTTTAGAAGCCTTTAATCGGTATCTATATAATTAAGCTATAAAAAACCAAAAACAAAAAAAAACTTTTTTTGAGGCAATAAAATATGTTGATGTAAATTATTTGTCAAAAAATTAAACACAAATATTGAGCAATGTGAAAACAAAAGCTTATAAAAGACTTCAAACTATAGAAATTATACGAATTATACATTCATAAAAAAATATATTTTAGCCTATTTACTTATTTTACTTACATATACTTAGCCTATTCTTATTTAACCGATATTATTATGCAATAATAAACTAAAAAATTCATGAGAATTTTTTTATCAAAATTATTTTTTTAAAAGCTTACGTCCGTACAACGTGAAAAAATTCTTATAAAATTAAATATTCTACTAATTATCATACTGGCATGCCATAGTAGGAAAGTCATCGAATATAAAATATTTGAAAAAGTCTCAATTGAAAGATTTGAAAATGAAAATAACATTTTAAAAAGCTTTTAAATTTAAAAAGAAAATATGATTTTTATAAGATGAAATTAAGAGGCTTAAGGACAGTTATTAAATATTTTCAACTCATACATTTGAGCAATAACAAATCAAAATATGAACTTTTAAAGAAGTTGTTAATTTATGTTTTTTTTCGAATAAAATACTCAGCTTATTATGCGAAATTATTTCCCCGCTTTAAAATAATTGAATTCAAATTATTCAAAATACTATATAACAAAATACACAGAAAATTTAGAAATGATTGCTTTTTTATTAACACAATTATTGTATTAAAAATTCTTTTACTTGTTGATAAAAAAATAACTTCAATCAATTTAAAGTTATTTTTCAAGAGGCATTATGCAATGAAGATGAAAGTGATAAATTACCTTTTTAAAGTCGTTAATAGAGTTAAAACTAGAAAATAATAGTTAAAAATCGGTTGCAGGCTTGGAGAGCTAATCAATCATACGCAATCTCACTTTCAAACAACGACCATATTGGAATTGTTTTTTTTTTTTTCTTTTATAGCAAATCACTTTCGATGGAATTGCATTTAGGCCTAATAAACATAAAAGCAGATAAGTAGGTAACGCATCAATCATAATTTTAAAGTTCTTTTCTAATAAAATATTGATAGGAATTATGAGCATAAAGTATTTTATCTGTTTCATCGTTTAGTAGAATACCGTCTAGTAGTCGTATATTCATATTTTTTTTAAGATTCATAGACAATGACATAAGATTATTGGTGACAAATTAGTAATAACATAATAAAAAGCCTTGAAATTACTCAATTAATTACTCTTAAAATAAATAAGAATTTACAAATATAAATAACTAGAAATTTTTCTTATGGATATTAATTATTTTATTAAAAAGAGCTTTAATACTTAGGAAGCAAGGGAATTTTAACACTGAATTTGATATTCAGTAAATATTAACAGTGATTTATTATTCAGTAAATTTAAAAATGAATATTCTATTTACTGAATTTTTAATGTAGACAAAAACATTGGAATATTTTTTATTTAAAATTTTCACAAATGGAAATCTTAAAAATTGATAAGATCATAGCACATAAAAATATATTCAAATAGTTGCTTTAAATATTTACATGCAAATCTCAAATGGATAGCTATATTTAATGCTTTGGTTTCATCTCCGTATACGATAAAAAGATTTTTTATCCGCAGACGATAAAAAGATTTTTTAAAAAATTTATTTGGAATTTTTTTATATGAGAAAATTTTATTGTTGACCTCCGAATTAACTACACTGGTTATCATAAATTAAGGAAAATTCACAAAAATCGCGATAACTCAAGAAATTACACATGGAATTTTATGAAACTTACCCACAATATACAACACATAGTAAGGTATTAAACAACATAAAAAGAAATTATCAGACATTAATAGTAGTATAGAAATTAGCACATGTATAAAATAAACAAATTGGAAGTATCGGTTTGCAATAGAAAAAGTACCTTTAATATGGAATATGATTGCCTCTAGAAGCAATACAGCACAAACAGCGATGTGTGATGCTTTCAATTATGCGGTCTATCAGTTCAATAGGAAGTGAGAGCCATTGCTCTTGTAAAGCAGTTGCAAGCGTGGCAAGGGTCTGAGGGGGCGGATTGATGGCAGATACACGCCTCCCTAGAGCATCCCAAACGTGCTCGATAGGATTCAAGTCCGGGGATCGAGCTGGCCACTCCATGCGAGTAATTGTTTCCTGTTGAAGATAATCATCAACAATGCGAGCTCTGTGTGGTCTTGCATTATCGTCCTGTAACAGGAAGCAATCACCAATTGCCCCGGCATATGGGCGCACATAAGCATCAAGGATGTTGTCTCGATAAACCTGAGCATTCACGGTTCCCCTTGGAAAGACATGGAGGTATGTGCGCCCTCCTAAGGATATGCCTCCCCAAACACAGACACTGCCTCTTCCGTATGCATCTCTTTCACGGATGTTTGATGGATGATAACGGGTCCCAGGTTCTCTCCATATCAAATAACGTCTACTGTCACTTTCTAGACTAAACCTGGACTCATCCGTAAAGAGAACAGGCCTCCATTGATCTGACTTTTGAAAGAGTTATCGCTATTTTTGTGATTTTTCCTTAATTTATGATAACCAGTGTATTTAAACTGGTTGCATGCAAGAATTAAAGAGCCGGGATAGCCTGGTCGGTAGGGCGCTGGGCCCATGTCCGAGAGTTCGTGGGTTCGAACCCCGCGGGTCGTAAAGTGACTAATGTACGTTAAATCTGTCGAGTCGCAGAAGTCCTCCATGTTCCCATAACAAATCAATACCGCTGGGGGTACTGGATTAGAGATCGATCGTTCTCTGTTTCAGGTCAAAATTACGATCTGTGGATGAATGAATGGGTCCGCCCTATAAACAGGTGCGACGTATGTGTGGCAAAAGTCGGATTCTTTGCCATAGGATGGCGCCACTGAAATAATAAGAAACGCATTCTCTGCCAAAAATCTGCTCGGTATACCCAAGCAGGCTTGCCCGTGTGGCAAATGGCGTAAGACACAACACAACAACAACACAAATACTAAAGAGCTAGCTAAAATGGCTACATTTGTTTCGTTTTCATATTTCAGTCGTGAACATAAAAACCATTTTTTTCATCAGCATAATTGAATCTGCAAATGATAAAAAATATTTATTTGAAAAACACTGAGTAGCTTTTACAACTAAAACTTTCCTTAATATTTTAATACTTTATACAATAATTAAATACATTTTTTTTCAATATCTAAATACACTATTATTGACAATAAAAAATCAAAATTGCAAAGAATATCTGATGTCAAATAAATAATCCCAAGAAACTGCAGCGGTATGTATATTACTGGATTAAAATCTTAATTTGCGTCAAGAAAATACAAATTGAAAATAACAGTGAGCATGTTTCAAGCACACAAAAACAGTTGCCTGTTTTCAAGTCTTGCCAGGCGTGAATGAGAAGAAACAAAAGTGATTTGAAATATAAAATGTAATGTTGCCGACGAAAAATGGAAAAATAAAAGTGAGAAAAACTAAACTGTTTGAGAAACTACGGCTTTTTTAAATTTTGTTTCTAACTTTGATTTTAAATATCTGACTTTTTTTAAATTCAATTTCTTCTTAACTAATCAACATATTTTGCTCAAATGTTTTATTTTGTCATGTAAAATGATATTCTTTAAAATAATTCAAAAAATTATGCACCTCACAATACAAAATTTTTTTGACCATTAAATTGATAAAACAACCATTAAATTGAACAAAAATATTTACTGAAAGTTATTTTTTTCACGAAATCACCTTGAATAAACTCTTTTAATAATTGTCTGTAGAAAATGTTCGATTCGAAGAAAATGTTCAATTCGCCTAAAACATAGGAGGGCTCTCCTGACCAAACTATTGGGGCCATTGAGGCTCTGTATTTTGGGGATCAGAATTCCGAGTTCATCAAAAAAAAAAAAAAAAAAAAAAAAAAAAGTAGGAGGGGAGAGTCGGAAAACCCCGCCCACTTAAGGAGTATTGGTTATAATTTCTGTATAATATTGAGTAATAATCAATATTTTTGTATGTTTCTATTGTTTTATCATCTAATTAAATAATGCAAAAAGAATAAACCAAAAAAAAAGAATAGTTTAACTTAAAAAATTGAAATTAAAAAAAAACATGTTTTTCAGCTCTTTTCAAAATGTGTCGGGTAGCCCCACCCAGTTACAAAAATTATGTTTTTCACTGTTTTTTCAGGTGTAAATGAAAGTGACCAATGTATTGACAATAGATAAACCGCATTTATCATTTTTATCACAAAATTCAACCGATTTTTCTTAATTTCATGACATATTCAACATATTTTCAAAACTATTGTTTACCATGTTACCAGCTGCATAAATACTTGAAAATTTGAAAATAATCTTTTTTTAATATAACAATTAATGTCCGATTGCCCATTGACTTGAAAAAATATTCTATAAATATGAAAATGACAGTGGGCGGGGGTACCCGCTGGGTGGGGGCTCCCGACACTCCCCTACGTTTGTTCAGTTCTTTGTTTATTCAGCTTTTTTGTGTCTGATTTCGTAAATTAAAACATCGTCTGCACAATTAATTAGCATATTTGAGGTCAGCCTCCCGAGCCATTGAGATTGAGCCCTGGAATGTGAAGATGCGATCATTAGATCAGTGAAGTTTTTCAGTGTGGTCCGATATTTTTTTGGCGCACTTTACATTAAGAGAAAAAGATATTAAATAAGTGTTACTTGAAGTTTCAGTGAAAACAAGCCTTGCGTTGCTGAATTTTATAATTCAGGGGATGTTTCAAAACCTTTTTGTTAATATCACATGGAAAAAAAAATAGTTTCAAACACAAAAGACTGTGACGAAAGAAATCTAATAGGAAATTGAATATTTCAGAGCTTGTACAGACATAAAGCAGAACATTCTTTATTCTTCTTTAAAAAATTCAAATCCTCATACTTAAAAGCAGTTTTAAAGCAAGGGTAATTAAGGAACAGTTAATCCGTAACTGTTAACCCGAACCCGTCTCAATCAGGGACGTTTTGTATAACCTTTTTTCAGTTGAGAGTTGAAAATAAAATAATAAAATAAAACTGTAATTATAAAATAAATTCTGTACTCCATCTGTGTTCCATCTGTAAGATATCTAACGTACCGCTGCTTTTAAGCTAAATTCATAACCCTTATACGCAAATTTTTTACTAAGCATATTAATCATAATTTTTTCATTATTTTTATTCATTTAAGTCAAAATAAGTGACAAATATTATATTTAGCATTTTAACACTTTATGGTTATGAAACACAGCATGAGTTAAAAGTAAAATCTTCCAAACATATCTCACTTTCAAACAATATATTTTTTTTTAAGTTTACACTTATTTGTTGCTATTTAGATCTAAGAGAAACGGTTATTCATCTTTAAATTTCTTTAATTTACAAAATCGATCATTGATAAAATTTTTGAAATGTATAAAAAACTTGAAATGAATTTTTGGTGGATTTTATATTTTAATACAAATATAATTCTGATGATCTAACAGATTTAATAACTGATAGACTATTTTTTAATAATTTAAAATATCAAAATATAGTTTTGCTTAAAACAATACCATTAAAAATTTATTAAAAGGACAACGGTATCCCACCTGTGTCAAAAGGTTAACGATAATTTAGTATTTAATTTTTTTAAGGAAAAATCCCCCAATTTTACTATTTTGTTAATTGCTCCATTAAAGCACCAGGGCCCACACTTTATCATATAAAATGGATATATCCTAAAACCTACAGTTTAAAACCTGGCGTTTTAAAATAGATAACTTTAAAATAAAATAAATTACTTTATTCGCGTAGCTACTTTATTTTATTGACTTTTTCCCACACAGGTGAAAAAGTCAATAAAACCAATCATAATCACAATAAATACGCTTATAAAAAAAATACTGACCTTTTATACATAACTTAAAACTCTGACATCTTCTAAAACCTAAATGGCAATGACATTAATGCAATTTGTCAGACGACAATTAAAATAATTCTAAAAATGCAATGAAGCCTACTCATCGGAGTCTGTTAATGATTTCTATATTTGGCTTTAATCCAGAAAAAGCAGTGTATTGGTTATTTCCTTGTGCCTCTGGGATTTGATTTAAGTATTCCCAGCTGGGTGGAGTACATTGAAAACCATAGATTTTTATTATTTTAGTGTCCACGTATTTCTAAGTTATAATTTTTGTATCTTGTACTATGTATCTAATTCCATAGAAGATAGCAAAAAGTTATCTTAAAATCAATCAGTTTAGATGATCCCCAATGGACTCATATAATATTTTCAGAATATCAAGTAATAGTTTTCGTAATCCACTCTTGTCATCAATTATAGCTTTGAGTTTTTATTTATGGTCTAAATTTTAATCATAATGTAGCGAAGATGATTTAGTATTGAATTAGACGCAAACCTAATCCAATTCTTGAACAAGAATTGTATTCGTATATCAAAAACGATTTATTAGCCAATTCATGCATTTGAAAAATGGGTGTTTAACTGAAAAGACAAAGTTTCGGCCTAAAATATAATATTTTTTTGCAATAAATTTATGATGTATTTTGATTTTAAAACCTGATTTGTAAATTCAGTTTATTAAAAAACGATTTTTTTGCCAATTTATGCATTTGAAAAATAGTTATCATGATTGAAAAGACAGAATTTCGGCATAAAGTATAATATTTTTTTACATTAAATTTGACTTGTACTTTGATTTCAAAATTTGATTTGTAAATGATAACTGGATAATGAAAAGCTTGATTTGTTTTACAGAACTTTCTTTAATTTTTACACGAAGAAAAAAAAAATTGGTAAAATTACAGTACATATAAACAATAACATCTTCGATAAAAAAAAATAAAAAATAGAAAAATTAACAAAAAAAATAATAATTTTGGTCAATAATATCAAATATTTACGGTATTGAAACTGCTCATTTGATAATTATTCCATATTTGTGGTACCATTTTGCTTAAAATTCTCGTTTTGAAATTCAATAGTTTTCATTAACATACATTTAGTAAAGAATTAAAAAAACTCAAAACTAAATTTTACCAAATGAAAGGTTTTTATTAAATGTTCTAATGTATCATCACAAAATTAAAAAATTTTACGATATATAGTAATTTGTTTCAGATATTATAACACGATATTTTATTGCAAATTTTTTCCAAAATCATTGCCAAAGAGCTTTTGTAAAAATTGCCGAGATTTTTTATGTAACCATCAAGTCCAATTAGTTTTCCCATATTCTATAAGCTTTGACCAAGCTTTTTTTCTCGTTGTATCTTAATCAGACTTTGACCGCACTGTTAGCGATATTTAAAAATCTGAGATCATAATAGTTATAATCACTCTTCCAGAGATTCAAATTCAAAAGTAATTTTCTATTTTATTGTAGCTAAAACTTTGACGTATAAGAAAAGTCAATAAATCTGCATTTAGAGGGAAAAAAAACAAATTTTACTTAAATTTTCCTTGAATCATAAATTTTCTTTTTTTTATATCAATAATAATGAGCAATAATTTATAACAAAATTAATTTTCTTTAATATATTTTGAGAACAAAAGTAGAGTATCTTAAATGCCAAGTATTCATTATTTGTGATAATAAGAACTATTAGTTTGAAAACCGGTTCGGATAACCAATTGAATGGTTTAAAAACCCTATATTTTGGTTATATAAAGCAGAATTATAGTTTTGTTTTCTTCACTAAAAATGTCATTACCGTAAAATACTGTACGTTGACTGCAATTTTTTTTATCCGAGTTCATTCAATTTATTCAAACTGTGAAACATATTCGTATTTTGAAACACTTAATTCTACTTTAATGTAGTGACAATATGTAATGTGATGTGTTTTATTAATAATTTAATTGTTATTCAAATGCACTCCTTTATATAATACTTTACACTATTTAATATTACTTGAAATACAACACAATTTCAAGGAAACACTGTAACAATAATTAAACTGCACCGAAATCCGAAATTCCTAACATTTTTTCTCATTTCTCAAATCTTCATACGTATTTTTAATAAATGAATGCATTTAAAATTTTAATGCTTCTATATATCTAAATAATTAAACTAATTTGAGATATAGATATAACATGTTAGTAACAAGAAAATGAACAGCTCATCAATACATCCCTATCTTAGAATTTATTCTGTAAAATTAAGAGACAAATGGCAAAAAAAGATACAAAAACTATACTTTTATAAATGTAGAGTAAATAACCTCAATTATTTTAATAACCAACACAATTTATTATTGTCCGCTATCTATTATTTAATTGCAATCTATGGTGAAATATATGCTTAATATAAGTCAAAATTAAACACCACAAAAATTTAAGGGAGCAATGCTTATCACCCGAACATCTTAAATAGAACATTTCTAAATAAACAAATTAATGGTATTTGTTTATCAAACTTTCATTAAATTGCTATTTTATCCTACGTAAGATTACAACACAATTCCGAAGAAGCATTAAGCCAATGGATAAACTGCATCGAAATCTGAAGTAGCAATAATATTTTTCTCTCATCTCCCAAATCTTTATTTTTTTTCTTCAGGAGAAAGATAATAGCAAAAGAAGATAAAAGAAAAAAAAGATGCAAAGCAGAGGAGGAGCGCATTTAATCATTTGCTTCATTGATTTCAGTGCCAAAACCCGATTTTAACTACATATCTTTATCTACTATTTAACGTTACTTAAGATACAACACAATTTCAATGAAACACTTAAGCAAATAATTAAATTGGGTCAAATTCCGAAGTTCTCATTTTTTCATCTCTTAAATCTTTATGCGTATTTTCAATAAATAAAAGGTTGTTTTTTTTAATTTTAATGAAACTAATTTGAGATAGAGATATATCGTGTTAGTAACAACAAAATGAAAAGCTCATAGATACGTTCATATCTTAGAATTTATTCTACAAAATATGCAAACAAAAGACAAATTGTAATTTTTGTTAATTTCATGTAAAGGATCTCAATTCTTTTAATATCCTACCCTAGTTATTATTGTCGGCTAAATAATTTATTTAACAATAATCAATGCTGCTTACACTATACGTGTAATTTGACTCAAAACTAAACACCGAAACAATTTAAAGAAACTAAAACCTATCACCCGAATATCTTAAATATAACATTTCTATATAAATAGTTCATTTATTCTAATGGTATTTGCTTTATCAAACGTCCATTTAATTGCTGTTTTATTCTACGTAAAATTGCAGCGCGATTCCGAAGAAACACTAAAACAATAAATAAACTGCTCCGAAATCTGAAGCTGCAATAATATTTTTTCTCATCTCCCAAATCTTTATTTCTTTTCACCAGGAGAAAGATAATAGAAAAAGGAGATAAAAACAAAAAAAGAAGATGCAAAGCAGAGGAGGAGCGCATTTAATCATTTGCTTCACTGGTTCCCGTGCCAAACCACGACGTTAAAAAACAAAATTTAATCCCGAATTCCAGCTTCTATCGGCCCAATTCCTACTTCAATGAAAACAGAACGAAAAAAAGAAGTTTATTTTCATTCTTTTTCTTGTAAGGGATTAGCAAGCCATCGAAAGTTTTACAAAGATAAATTTGACGCAGAATCTTGTTTCTCGATGAACGTTACAGCCAGAATTTCCAGTTCCCTTTTCCTTTACCAAGGAATAGGGAGGGGTGGTTTGAAGAGCTTGGTAACCCGGATGTAATTTGTCTTGACAACGTCAAGGCAATCCTGGGGCCATGCTCTTGTTCTTTGACATACAAACGTATTTCACATGTGACGATAAGTATGAATAGCTGCATTTCTTCTTGTCATCCGTGGTAACATTAAGAAACAAGGAAAACACTTAAGAAATGAATTTGTCGGGAGTTTTCTGACAGATTTACAACTTCAGATGAACTATAGGTTGTTTGAACGAATTTTAAATTTTTATTTGCTTAGCTTAGTCATCATAAATTTGATGCCAGGCATGCTTTCACTGTTTTCAAGTTGTTTGGAATGTTATACACATAAATAGCATTTCATTTCTACATTTTAACATCATGAAAAAATTTTGTTCTTGATTACTTAGGAAAAACAAAAAGGTGTAAAAAACTACAGTTCATACTTTGCCTATGTATTTCCTGAATTTTAATAGTTCTATCAGAGTTCTAGAAGTTCTAGTACAGTGTTTTACATTTAAGAATATGATTGCAAATTTAAACAAAGGTTTGATATTATAGTCTATGAAAGGAAGGTTGTTCTTATTGATCATTTTAATTATAAAGCCCAAATATACAATCAATATAGTATTTTAATTTTGTATCGTAAGAAAAGAACTTTTCCCTTCTCTACACTGATGGAAGCAGATCATACTCCGAAAGATCGAGCAGTGGTATCCTTATGAAAACAAGTACAGGAGGACATAGATAATGTTTTAGAAACATTGGTCATAGTTTTTTTTTTCTTTCTTTCCTTTTTTTTTGTACTGAACATGTTGCTTTTAGAGAGGCATTAAATCTTGCTTTGGAAGCTGACGAGGATTATGTTTGGATCCTGACTGATAGCTCCACACAATACTTGAGGAATCGGCCTAATCGGCTTAATAAATATAAATAATAAAGATTTGAGTGATATATGTATTCTTGCTTTTGACAAAAAAAAATTAGCCTGATACTTTATTTGATTATAAAATATTGCACTATCAGAAAATTATTGCAACCTTATTTGAATATCAGTATTTTTATCTCAGAATTTTCTTCATATATCTCCAATGAAAGGAAAATGAAAACAAAAATAATAGTTTAGAATAGTAGCACTAAATGTTTACCAGTTCTCATTTTTGAGATTTTTCCATGTGTCATGTCATGCTTCAACCTATTCTCTCGGTAAATATGACCTTTTAGAATTATTTATAGTAAGATAAGTATAATTTGATTAACCCAGGAGGACGCGCACCCCCTGAACGAATGTTAAAACTTTCCATGTTCAGAACGAATGTTCAGACTTTTAAGGATTCATGAAATTACCCCAAATAAAATTCATTAAAGCTCTGCTAAAAACGTTATAATTTTTATTTGAAACATAACACTTTTGAGTCTTTGTCGGTGAATATTTATTGCTTAAAAATTTGATGCTTTTAACTCTTCTTTTTTGCGATAAATTTAAAAGAAAAAACTGATCAAAATTATTTCACCTATAACTATTATATAAATTATTATATTATACTCGATATGATTGTTTTAATGCAGACATTAAAGCGTAAGTAATATTTATTTATATTTGAATTTTATTTATATTTGAAACTATGTGTTCCTTGGAGAGAAAAAAAAGTGGCACAAATCGTTAGTTCCAGTAGTTCTCGATTTTTCAAGCAAATCTTCTTTGATGAAGTTTTTAATTTCTATTTTGGTGATTCCTGGCAAAATTTATTTAATATTTAAACTTTTAATTCATGAAGAGACCTGCCCTTCCATTCCGTTAAATTCGAAATAAAAAGAATCTTCAAACAATCGTTCCATCGTTTGGCATCCCACGCTGCTATAGATAAGTCCTTGAATGTGTCTGTGGAACCCACAGTGTTCAGAATTAACAACGTGCAAGTGTGGTAGCCATGTTTAGACTTTTGACCGAACAGGATTGTCTACGTTCTCATTTATTTCGTCTCATGCTGAATACTTCATCAGATTGTCTTTTGTGTAATTCCGGGCAAGCCATGACTGCTGCACATTTAGACACGTGCTCGGCACTAAGAAACTTCGACTGTATTTGGTAAGAAGTACTGGAGAGATAGAAGCCTAATGACCTAATAGTCAATGGCTGGCATTTGTTTAATAACTTTTAGTTCATGATTAACAGCACGTTTGCTGGCGTTGATCACTAATAAGTGACAAAGCAAGGTCTTTGATTTCCAAACATCGTTAGGTACGTCGTCGATTTTAATACACTTAATGGATTTCTATTACATTACAAAGCAATTCTTGTTCTTATTGCGGCAAAAATCTAATGAACATTGTAAACTGGTAGAAATAACTTAAATTGGGAATAACAACTAACACACTGAATTTAGCGGCCACGAGAAATAAAATTATTTGTTGAACTGTGGAACAAACCAACAGACGCGCGGGGTAATTCTTTGACCCCAGTTATTGATAAAACGTCCATGACCCATTTATTTATGAACGGGATAAAAAAATGCCGGAAATACCTTCTAATTATTCACAAAAGGAAGATACAGGTGTAAAATTCAGTTACTAATAAAAAAAATATGAACAAAAATAAGAATTTTTTTAGGAATCCGAACTTATGGAATGCATGGGGTCATAAAATGCCCCCATGCGTCTTCCCGGGTTAAATGGTTTGCGTTAAAATTGTTTAAATACTTGTTAAAGAAGTAAATAACAAACAAACATAGTTTCTATCAAACAATCTAGTTGTATTTATAAGGAATTACATCTTCAAGAATTGAAAATCACTTTAATGTATATTTTATTTTTATTTTATATTAAAAGCCGACCCAATTCTGGGTTTACGACTACCAATGTTCACCTCCGTAACCTTGTAATTTTAAACCCTATCCAGAAGACAAGGGATTTCCTGGATCAGTACCCCCAGAGGTAAGGATTTGTTATGGCAACTTAGAGGACTTGGTGATCTCGACAGATTTAACGTTCATTAGTCACCATTTACTACACGGGGAGTTTTCGGCTCGAGGGGATTAGAATCTTAGCCAAAGATCTCTTGGACATGGGCCCAGCGCCTTACTAACCAGGCTATACCGCCCTACTTTAATTTATATAATGAAAGCTACACTAACATTTACCAACTACACTGACACCTATACCTTACTGAATAAAGGATCGAGCGCATTCAATTCTGAAAGATGCAAATTCAGTAGGGACAGTGACACTAACACAGGAAGAAACTACGACATCAAGAAATATTTTTATACGGGATTTTTTACAAATGTGAAGAAAACTTTTTTTAATTCATTATTTAGAACAAATTATTTAAAGCATTAATAAATATCAATAAAATAATGTTCAAATAAAATAATAGTCATTTCCTTTCATCAATTGTGAAACAAAACAGTATATTTGCCCTATAATATCCTGAATATTCAGAGAAAATTAAGTTAAAAGCAAAAAAATCAGAAATGTTGGAATATGCATTCTGTTGAATATATGAAAATATATATTATGTATTCAAAAGACGCTTTTGAATATATAATACATATTTTTAAAAACGAAAGCTGTCTATTCCCTGGTATCTTGAAAATTATTTCGCACAAACAATTTTAAATTCTAAAATATGCAGTTTTTTAGACATAAGTATTAGAAAAGATGAAATATATCAAAAGATTAAGTATTTCATTTTTTAATGTGTCTATGGTTAAAAATAAATATTTTACAAACATTTATACATAATTAAATGTTGCTAAAATTTATTAATTCAATTTTAACTGATGAAATATTTCAAATGGTATAGAAACAAAAACAGTTTATAAAAGCAATACGTCATTTTAGCAAAAAAAAATTTAATCCCATTATATACCGATTTAAAATATTATATCCCTTATAAGTGATTTTTTTATTCTTTAAGAAACTTCATTTCTAAAAGCAAAAAAAAAAATCTTTTTATCTTTTAGAAATTTTTATTTCAGTTGGAAAAAAAATTACGAATTTCTGTCTCAAATTCTCAAATTTCTGTACCAATCAGATACAATTTGAAAACCAATTTCTTTAAGTGAAAAATGAAACGGAATTCAAATTTTTTTTGTCGTTAAAATAAATTTCTGTACGACATATAACTGTTTTTATGAATACTTCACTGAAAAAAGCTTCGTGTTGCTTAAAGCGACTCAAAATATATAAACTTACTTTTATTTTGCAAAGGATTTAATATACGTATTTCGATTGCTTTTATTTTGATTATTCGTGTTTTATATTATAGATATAATTTTTGAAATATAAATTATATAATATTTTTTTAATCTTTTTTCACTTAATATAACGTGTTTAGTTCATTAATTAAAAAGCCTTGCTTATTAGTTTACAGTTGTTCCACTAAAAATTTATATTACTAAAATATGTGAATGCCCTCTTTTTTTGGATAAAAGCTTATAGTAAAAATAGTTTCTATGTCCTAAACAATTTTAATTTTATGCACACTTTTACTCTAATTACTTATATACATATGCATGGTACAATAAAAGAAAATAATATTTATTATTTTTGATTCAAAGGATTCCTCAAGCTACCAATTCTTGTTGATTATCAACAAAATACGACAAAAAAGGTTTCTATAATCTGTTACAGGTTATATTATTTTAATTTATATCCGTCATTGAACAGCCGACCTGATTTCGGGTTTACGACTACTAATGTTCAACTCCGTAGCCTTGTAATGTTGAACCAATCCAGAAGACAAGGAAACTCCTGGATCAGTACCCCCGGAGGTATTTATTTGTCATGGGAACATGGAGGACTTTGTGACTCGACAGATTTAACGTGCATCAGTCACCATTTACTACATGGGAGTCTTCAGCCGGCGGGGATTGAACCCACGAACTCTTAGACAACGGCCCAGTGCCCTACCAACCGGGCTATCCCAGCCTTCTGTTACAGGTTAAGAAAAATCATTATTCTTATGAAAAGAGCCTGTTTACATTTAAGTGCACGCCAATTGGCACCCAGCGCGAACATTAATCAACATCACCAACTTTTGAAACTACAGCGCACGGCCTTCTTCTTGCCTGCTTTCCTAAATCGTGTAAAATTAGGAAAACAAAACTTATTAAATAAGTACTATTGTTTCGTTAAAAATAGTAACAAATATACGTCTTTCTGCAAGCATCTAAAAGAACTGATAAAAGAATGATAAATATTGTTTCTTGCACACGATTTTCCTCTACAGCGAACCATAAGTAAAAAAAAAGAGAAATCTTCATATCGCATTTGATTTGTTAAGGGCATGCTAGCATAAGACGTGCCATTTTTAGTGTTCCAATAAAATTCAATGCTCTTGCAACGTTATATAGTTGTTTCCTTTTCAAGATCGTTAATTATAAAAAATAAGCTTTCTCTTTATTTATCAAAATAAATCGCCAAATCTATGTTTCCAGTAACACTGCGAAATTATAACTTCTTTTTAATAATTCTATATAACATATACCGAAAGTGATGGTACGAATTGAATTTCTTTGCAATGAGTTTAACTTTTAAAATTTTCCATATTGTTTTGAAAGCATATTTATATAATTTGGCAACTAAATGTAACAGAACTATATGCAGTCGCGGATGATTACTTAAATCCTATGGTGGTCTCCTTTTTACTTGCAACGGAGAATATTCTATATAGTTACAACTTTGACTCAAAAAAATGAAGAAAAAGTTATTCAAATTTTAATAAAAAAATATTTTGCTAAATATAGTGCTAAAAAAATATAATGCTATTATGTATCGCCCGACTTTTGGTAACAAAATGATAATTTAAAAATTTAAATTAAAAAAATAATTTTGGAAAATTATCTTAAATTAAATAATAATTAAATTAATAATTAAATTAAAGACAATGCAGTAAAACTTAAACGAAATGTTAATATCAGTGGTACGTAGTTTCACTAATTTAATTACAAAGCAATTTTTATTCAAATTCCATATCAAAAGAGATAATTCCTTTATACAAAAAAAGACCCTTATATGTAGTTTGGCAAGAAGTTATATGATTCTTATTTTATGATTACAATTATATGATTCAGATTTGGAACACTTTTTAACTGTATTTTTTACTGTAATTCCATTATAATTTCCTAGTCTGCAATATTTGAGAAATTTCATTCACGCATTAATTATCTTAAGCTAAATTTAAACTAAATAAACTAAAAACAATAATTATTTTAATTAAAATAATTATTTTAATTAAAAGAATCGACTCTGAATATCTAACCAAGAAAGTAATAAAAATAACAAATACAAAACACGGTTTCTACAAACGTACTAAATAAATAAATTTTACTAAAAGGGGTTTCTATTTCTTCCGGTTTTAGGAATTCACATAGCTGTAAACGTAAAGAGGAAAGAACACATTTTATGCAAAGCGACGAGGCTTCAACAATTTTTGTCTCATGGTTTTACACTCTGCTGATCTTGAGGCGAGATGTTTCTAAATCTCAGAACATTCGAATACTTGCCATGTCGGTCGAAAAGTTTAGTACAGAAGGCATTTTAGTTCAAAAGGATGTCTGTGTGGCCTAAGGCATTCGTAAAAGTTATTTTAATAACTCATTTTGGAATGTTTCATTAATAGCCTTGGTGAATTTATTGCAACACTTTCTCTCATGCGAAAAATAGAGGAAGATTCACTTTTATTATCTAGAAGAAGAATTATTCTTAGACGAATATTCTGAAGAATATTCTAACCGTGAGAATTATTCTCAGAGAATTATTCTCAGAACAGTTCAGGGTTTGAAGTAAGCATTCTAATAGTTTTTAAATCTGTAATTAAAGCGTATTACAAAATTTGAAATGAAAATTTGTAATTCGACTAAAGTGATTAAAAAAAAAAAGATTCAAATTAAAAATATACTTAGCTCTTAATAAATGAAGGGCAATTAAGGTTTTTGTTTACACCGACTATTAAAAATAAAGAAATCAATTAAAATATTCATCATCACAGAAAAATGTATGAAATTAAAACTGAACAATTATCGTACAATAATTTATATTATTTCAAAAATTAAATTCCAAGCTCTAAATTGTTTAAAAAATAAAAATATAAACAAATTAAGCATGATTAATAAACGATTTAACTATAAAAAAATAATCTAGAAAATAAATTATTAAAAAAGAACCAAGATTTGGGTTTCTTGAAAGAAAACCTACAAGGAGAAAAATTTCCTGTAAAATTACCGTACTGTATGATAATACTATTTCAGGCTAAAGAAAAAAAACATTAAAAAAAACTACTTTGCACGATTTTT
Organism: Parasteatoda lunata; assembly: GCA_949128135.1. Classification (NCBI taxonomy): domain Eukaryota; kingdom Metazoa; phylum Arthropoda; class Arachnida; order Araneae; family Theridiidae; genus Parasteatoda; species Parasteatoda lunata. Next base: position 38,422,629 of record OX421976.1, on the reverse strand, counting down.
AAACCATTTATTTGGTAACTGTTCCGTTCGTGTAGAAATAAGTTACCGAAAATTCTGGTTTTCAAAATAGTTCTTATTACCACACATTTCGTAAAAAATGCAAAACTGAAAAGAAAAATTAACCGAATAAATAGTTTTTATGCGATGTCTTAAGATATTATGAAAAATTACTGAATTTTACCTCATTTAATAAGTTCATCACATATTGAGAAACCATATTTTATTGTTAGTTTTACCAAAATCATTAAAGCACCTCGAAAACCTAAATAGATTTTTGATGTTCCAATAGAGCAAGAAATACGCTAAATTTTATTATATTCTGGTAGTTTTGACAATATTTTTTTTATCAATGTGCTTTTAAGTAGTCATATAACTATTTAACTTTCAGTTATTTTTCAATATTCTTTTTGTTTGTGAAGGTAAGCAATTTAAAAAAGAAAATTACATAGACTCAACTCCACAGATTTGCAGCAATTCTAGACCAGAGTCATTGAATTATTATAATAATGTAAAAAAATATCAATGGGAAAAAATAAAGTTTAGAACAGAATATAAAAGAAACGTTGTTCGCATCATTAAAAGAAAATTAGAATGGATTCATATCAATTGACATATTATGATAACAACGATTAAATGAAATATTAATAAACGGTGCTTTTTTTAACTAATTATAAAGACTATGATAACATTGAAACATAAATCGATATATTCCTGAATAATGAATATTAAAATCTAATTTAAGTAGAAAGAAATTACTTAGTTTAAAAAAATAAATCCAATGTAGAAGATCAAAACAACAAAAATGTAGGCTTAAATCTGAAATACTGCATACAATGTAACTATAGGAGGTTATCAAAATAATGGCCGTAATGTTCTGCCGTAAATGTTCTCTTTATGAAGGTATCTCCTAACTGTAATTGTTGACACTGGAGAATCCAGATGCTGATTGAGCTCTGCGGTCACTTTGGCTGCAGTTGTTTTCTTTTTAGACATTACAATCCGCTTCAATACCCGTCGGTCTCTTTCACTCAGCTTCTCCTTCCGTCCACTATTTTGCTTTGCTGAGCTTGTCTTTCCGCGCTGTGTGTATGCTGTCATGATTTTAGACATGGTCCCTCTAGAAACGCCTAAAAGCTGGGATGTTTCGGTCACTGTTGCTCCAACTAGTCGGGCTCCTACAATTTGGAAATCTGTGAGGTCTGACATTTTACGCTTCTGACAAAAAATCAAAACGTAGACAACTCTGGTAAAGCTCTCTCATACCACCTTGTATCTACTTTTGTACCTTGTATGTACAAATATATGTACTTTTTATATTAAAAAAAACTGGAAGCTAAGTTTTTATTTTAATGCTTATGAAGCGAATTCTTAAATGTCCCTTTTATTCACAAGTGTTTCCATTATTTTTATAATCACCTGTATGTATGTATATATATATATATATAAATATGTATATATATATATATATATATATATATATATATATATATATATATATATATATATATATATATTTGATGGCATTGAGCAGTGTTTGTATTATTTACTAAAAATCACCAAAATTTCTCACATTCAGATGTGAAAATTTTTAAAATTTAGGAAGTTTACCACTGTGCTTTATTCAGTTGAAAATGACACATAAGTCAATTGTTTCTGCAGCTGATCCATATCGGATTCTGTTTTACACTGTTAAAATTTCTGGAAAATAAACAGTTAAGTAGCAATTTGTTTAATAGTTAATTTACTATATTAAAACAAACAAGTCAAATAATTATAAAAAAGGGCATTCAAACTGATTATTCTGAAATAATCCTTTTATTAACTGCTTTTTCCGAATACAGTTAAATAACCAGAATTGGATCAAACCAACTAGGCCCACCTAATGAAGTCATTTAGTTAACTGAAGCTACGTACATGTTATAGCCGATAAGGTTAATCTGTCGATTTTATGACCAAAAGAACAGTGGTTTGAGTCCCAGCTTTGACACCACAATATTTCCTCCGTTACCTTAAGCACACGAAGAATTTCCAATGTCCTGCACTCCTCGATTTGTGACCCTGAACTATTAAAATACAATGGTCTAATTCACGCATATATGGCAAATATTGGCTTCTTAACACAAAAACGTCTATTATTTCCCATATCATGCGATAGGGGAAACAAGCAGATAAAATAATCAAACTATATTCCGCGACTCATTTGATAAAACACAACTCAACCACAACCTAACTCCAATGCCCATTACTTAACGAAAAGCCTAGCTCTAATATAAAGTTAAATTATATTTTTGTGGTTTTTAAAACATGCTAGGTGTAAAAGATTAAAAAACCGTATAGTTTTGTGTTCATGGTTTTTTAATTATACAGTTACTAACGGTTTAAAAACCGTAAGGGTAAAAAAAATTCTTTACGGTAAACTTTATGTTTAACTGGATGGACAGACTGCTGCCGTTTATTTTTGAGTAAATTTCGAATATAAACCCTATCATTGTATACCAAAGGTTAACTCAATAACTTTATAAATTTACATCTAATCTAAAAAACGAAGGAAAGAAATTAATAACTTTTTGATAGAAACTAACCACATTCTCGTGGCAAAACCGCAAAAACTAACCGCAAAAAAAACCCCTCAAAACTTCCCACGGTTAGGGCAACGTCAAAGGGATTTTAATTCATGATCCATCTTCCACACGAGGTATTTTTCATCGACACAATAGTGCTCGAGTGCTTGAATACAAATCCGATACCCTTATCGAGAAGGAAGTGCTCTTTACCCCAGTCCTCTCTGATTCAAAAGACGCGAAGCAGACTGAATTAGTTTGGATTGGATCAGGTGGTGGAAATTGAGCAAGGTGGTCCTGGCTTTCAACTGGCTGCAGTGTCTTAGAATAAGAAGACATGTTATATATAAGAATTGTATTCAATGCGATTTAAAAAAAAAAAAAAAAAAAAACGAAATATATATTTTTTACTTAATTCCCCGTTGATAAGACTTCTTATCAATAAGAAAAAACTAATTCGATTTATTATGGACTTGTTTATTTTATTTGGCGTTTAAAATCTACCCAGTTTGATTGTAATCAAAATTCAATCGCAACATTAAGTTTCCTGTAAGTGCATTGCATGCATTTCAGGAATAACTTTGTGTCTGGTCCCTGAATACAAGTGTGGAGAATCCATATTCTAGTTGTATGGTTCGTTTGACTCCAAATGAGAATGAACTAGTTGCTGCATCTCTTCTATTCTTAACCGAAATTTTTTTTTTCCAAACTTTTCTGATCGACGTGGAGTGAATCAACCAATAAGAGACGATTACCGCAGGCTTTCTATTCAATGCTATCTTCTAAACCGGCTTAAGTTACGAACTTTCTTCTGATTGGCTAATGAATGAAATTAGATACAATAGGAAAGTTTTCTTTCTCTTTTATACTCTGCTATTCTTCCATGCTATTCCATTCTTTCTAAATAATAAAAAAATGTTGCTTTTCTTTTGTTGAAATTGCATTCGTTACTTTAACAGTATTTATTTATCTTTTATTAGGAAAAACATTCTCGACTGAGATTGTCGAGTAAGATAATTTCAAAAACGATAAAAAAAAAAAATCCAAAAAAAAAAAGGAAAAAATATATCTGATAATACCTGATACCTAGATAGTGATACCACTAAAATTCCCCAAGAAAATAAAACAACAAAAAATCTTATAATAATTTCCTTTTTTTCCCCTCAAAAATCCATATTAATGCACTGCTAAAAAATCTTTCTCAAAAAACGGTTATATGACAGTTTACTTATTTGTTATTTTACCATATTCAAACAAAACAGTAAAATAACGATAAATACGATGGTATTCAAACTGTAACTGTGAGAAAAATCGTTCAGTAACTGCTTTTACATAATACTGTTAAACAACCAGAATTTTATCGCATCAACTAGGCTCTTAGAATGAAGCCTCTAGAATGAAAATTATAACAATTTATTGATTAATCAATATTGAAATCGTATAAAGTTTTAAAAGTTTAGCATTTATTTAATTTCCAAAGTTAAAACATTGCTTATCCTGCGTATTCTTAAATCTAATAGGCAAGCTAATTTAAAAGCTAATTAAGGTACTTAAAATATCAAGCGTAAAATATTTACTGATTTTTGCTTGTATTTTTCTCTTATTATTATTATAATTATTACTATCAGCTTTACAAAATGGTTAATAAAATGATAACTGAAATTTCTACCGGTATAAAGTACATTTCGATATTTATATGTACATACTTTTACTGTTATCGAATGACAAAAAGCAGAATCTGGTATCAATAAAACTAGCAAAGATAAATTAGAAAAAAATAAATAATTATTTTTTTCTCGAAAACTGCATAGCTATCTAATTAGATTCCCTCTTGCTTTAAGACTCAAGCAAATAAAACTCTATTTGAAATTGATTAATTACACTCATTAACATGATCCCTAAGAATTTTAAATATCGATTTTTTATTATTTTTTCAACTAAATAAATAAAAAAATAAACGCAAGATGATTGATTAGGCTATTTTTCAAACTACTTTTTATCGTATACATATTGAATTACAAATCATCAGGAAAACTGCGCATAGCAAATATGGCATAGTAACACATTTGTAGAAATCACAGATAATAAAGCATAGTTATTTTTTGTGAAAAAGTTATACTGTATTCTTTTCAATTTGTTCATTACATTTCCGAGTTTGGAAAAAAAGTTACTTTAAATTTGTTATTTTTATTATTCATACATTGATAACAATGTATGAAGTATAAGTATTCTTTATTGTCTTATATATATATATATATATATATATATATATATATATATATATATATATATATATATATATATATATATATATATATATATATATATATATATATATATATATATATATATATATATATATATACATATATATATATATATAACATAAAAATATAGGGAAAAACATGTAAAAAAAAATCAAAAAGCCGGAAAATAAAATAATGAAAACATATAATCTTGTCATCAGCTCACGCGATTATATCCACAAAAAAGAGTACTTTCCAATATTATACCAACGTAGTCAAGCAAAATACATAATGTGAGGAACTCCCAAAAAATTATAACAAAAATAGAACATATTAAGTAAAAAATATACAAAATGAAACAAATCAAGCAGAATTAGAAAATAAAACATAAAATGCAAGAAAAATACGGAATAAATAGCAAAAATGTAATATATATATATATATATATATATATATATATATATATATATATATATATATATATATATATATATATATATATATATATATATATATATATATATATATATATATATATATATATATATATATATATATATATATATATATATATATATATATAGCGAGTAGCGAAATCAACTGAACTTACGCTTTCCGGTATCTTTAAAAATTGATTTAAAATATTTTCGTGACAAGTTTGCTCGATTACAAAATTTGAAAATCGTAAATAGAGGGATCTTATGGAGCGTTCTTACTGCACATCACAAAAGCAGGTATATATATATATATATATAATATATATATATATATATATATATATATATATATATATATATATATATATATATATATATATATATATATATAAAGAGAGAGAGAGAGAGAGAGAGTTGATGAGTTCCGTGTTTATGGAAGTGACTTAACCCTTATCCTTATTACATGTAATTATCGTGATAAGTAATTAGACAATGTTTAAACTTCCGGGCGTAATTTTTCTCTCTACAATTTTTATTTATGAACATTTCCATGCAAACATTTTGCACAACTAAAAGGTGCAAGGTGATCATAAAAATATATGGCCCTTCTTATGGACCTCTAGCGGCCAGTCTATATAACAACATAGAATCAACATGAGATTTCAGATATAGTTATTCAGAGGTGCGAGGCTCGAGATTCCTTGAACGGCTGTTAAGTTGCGATCACGGTTATAGGTACAGAAACTCTAAATTTTCAAATGGCTACACTCAATATTTTCAACGCAAAATATACAGTGCAGCGTTACCCAGAACAGCGTTAGAACGTTACACGTACGAGTTCGCTTTTTGTGAAAAGCGAACGCGCTATGAACGACGCACAAAAAGCAATTCTGCAGGTGCCAAAAAAAAATCACTGGTTGACTGTGGACAATAAAGCCGAGCGTAACATATCATGAGAGCTAATTGCAATCCTACGTATATTAAAATCCTTAGAATCCGGCGAAGTTTGTAGATTGTACGTGTACACCTGAGATTTCCCCCAAACCCGAAATCCATAAAATTGAGATCGGGAGATCACGGCCGCGACAGAAATGGATAATGGCGTGAGATGAAGTGATTGCCAATCCTTAAAAGTTATCGAGGATGTAGAAGCTGACATTGGGCGTTATCATGTAAGAGGAAATTCCGTTGAACGTTCGTCTAACCTCGTGAAGGAATTTGCACAAAGTTTTGGATAAAATATGTCCTTATCCAAAGCCTTGACTCAAAGCATCTTAAGTGCCAAGGGGTTTGCCACCAGGTATTAATATGTAATTGTTCGTATGTTCCTACATTCAGACAAATGTTCAAAATCTCAACCTGTTTCAACTTACTGAATTGAATACACGTCGTTTAAGAATTTCAGCAAAAAATTTTCAAATTTGGTTGGATTAAAGATAAAATAAAATTTAACTTTTAGCAAATTTTTGATCTGTAAAATATGTCTCTTGAATGTGGCTTATATATATATATATATATATATATATATATATATACATAAACTGTGCATCTGATGAGATTATCTAAGAGAAGTGAAAAGAAAGACATAACATCATCATTGAAATTTATATTATTACTATTATCATTATTACTATTATTATATAACTATTATCATTGAAATTTATATTATTTTAATGGGAAGATTTTTGATTTCAAATTCTTGATCTTGAGGATGAAGAAATAATTTAGTGATTTTGTTAGAGAAAAGTAAGTAAGGAAAAATACCTTATCTAATATATATTTGTGAACACAAAGCAATTTATTATTTTATGTATAAATAATCCTCATAAATTTTAGATTATTTTAACAAATAATAATAACTATAATAACGATTTGATTATAAATTCGTCTTCAATGTCAACTTGTAACCTTTGATATAAAACCTATGACTTATATCTTGAGGACGAAAGTATAATCTAGTGAATATATTGGAGAAAAGTAAATATGGAAAAATACTTAATCTAATATATATTTGCAAACACACGCAATTTATTATTTTATGATGAACAATCATTATAAATTTTAGATTATTTTATTTCAACAAATAATAATAACGATGATAACGATTTGATTATAAATTCATCTTCATTGTCATTTTGTACACTGAAATGCAAAACCTATGACTTATATCTATATGAACCTTACCTAACCTAAGAAAACATAATCTAATGAATTTGTTGGAGGAGAGTGAGTAAGGCAAAATACCTTATCTAATGGATATTATATTTTTGCTTTCCCTAAAACTATTTTGCCATCTCTCGCTGATCAAATACCAGAAAATCTTATTACCGACTGTGAGAGGAGGCCCCGGATGCAGAACCCAATAAAGGAATTATCCGGGTCTTAGGGGAAGATGCGGGGATGCATGACGAATGACCATTTTCCCCAGAAAATCATTTTTGAGATGAGGGACTGGTTAATTTCCTATTAGTTCCCATCGTTTTGGCCATGACCAATCGTAATTGCGGCATCCCATCCGATGATGAGAGGAGGTGGAATTGGAGGGGCCTCTTGAATGATAGGGGCCAATTAAAAATTAAGTGCGGTTCTCACTGTAAGAGAATGAAGGCAGAGGTATCATTAGAGACATGTAAGATGAAGCCGAGAATTAATGACTCGACAACAAAGCCTAGATGTATCATCCAAAGTGATGAGGGTATAAGTTTTGAGCGTTGACAACAAAAAGACCGGGTTTCGGTGGCTTGGAACGATTGATTGGGGAGAACTTTAGCCATTTGGTCTTTTCGGTGGCGGAGGATGAAAAATTAACGAAAAAGCTTTTTGTTGTAGCGGTGAAGCGAAATCGATTGCTTTAGTCATTTTCTGTTTCACGCTTAGAATTTCTTTATGGATTAACTTTTAGAAACATTGCTTCGAGAATATTCAAAAATAAGAATAGTTTCATAATCTTTTACAACTTTTAGCCGAGGAAAAATAGTGGACATTTCAATTCCAGTGATTTTAAATGAAAAAAAATACTTAATGCATTCGAAAATATGAATTTTTTTTTCAGTTAAGGAGTAATTGTACCGATTTAACATGATAGATACAATTTGTTGTTTATACATTTATCCACAGCAAATTATGATTTTTTGGCATAATATTTATCAGATTAGTGAGTAAAGGCAAAAATATGATTCAATTTTAAACTAGGAAATTTCTTTTGGCGAGTTCGCTTTTTGTATTTATTTTCTTTTACTTAACAGACACATTTTCTTGTTTCTAAAACATGTAGCAGCTCGAAGCTTGTCAACGCAACCAAACTATCAGTAACGAACGAATTAATGTTTAAAATTTAAGAATAACTTCTATTAATATGTAATTAATTTTCAAGACAAAATTTTTAAAACCTATAATAAGTAAATAAGACACCTTATTTATAAGCATGATACATGATATTTATAAACGGATATAACATACATTATTAAAAATTGATCGCGTTCAACGTTAAGTGGCAAAAGGAATTTCAATGATAATAAAAAATTAAACGGTAAATCTACCATTAATTCAATCTTCAATTAATGTATCATGTAGTAATAATAATATGTATCATATAGTTTGTAATGGATAAATAACATGTATCATGTAGTTTGTTGGTTAGTTGTTCTAAATTCCAATATATATCTAATACATTCAACAACGCAATAATGTGTCTTAACTGAAGTAAAGTTTCGTTTTTAACATTAAATCAAGACGTTAACTTTGATATTAAACGAGTATTTACTAGGAATCTTACGCATCTTACGTTTAGAATTTCAGAAAAAAAAACGGTATTGACTTTTGTAGAAAGCTATTTTAAAATATCAAATAAAAAAATCGTCGAGCACAATAACTTCCTCTTGAAATACCACATTTCCTAATTTAAATGCGCAAATAAAAATTATAAAAATTCTTCAATATTTATGCAGAAATGCCTTCAAAAAGTCACCAAAGAAAAATAAAAAATAAACATTACTAGTTGAATCTGTCTCTTGCATATTGAAATCAAAAATAAGTTATGTTAACTTCCCTGAAGTCATTTTAATAAATCACAAACGTTTTATTTTTTCATTGAAATTCGTACAAATGTAAGTATACGAGCTTAACGGCATATAAAAAATGCAGTTCCATTTCACCATTAGAATAACAAACACTAAATCGAAGAGCAAACGATTTGAACTGAAAAGAAGCAAACAAACACACAACTCCACTCGAAATGGCTGGCTTTATAACTGGTATTTACTTTCGCTTAATTATCGTTTTCAGATTATTGCACTTTCCAAAACTTTTTTTTTCTCTTTTGACAAGATAATTACGCAAGGTTAATTTTGAATTTAATTTCTCGGAAAAAAAATAACGCATGACGAATCGAGCAGTTATTCTGGCGTGTGTCTTTAATTACTTAATATGTGTGTGTCTTAGACGCATTTTTAAAATTAAACATGGGCAAATGAATAACTTTTTTTAAAAAACTTTACATGCCATTGCAAATCAAGGAGCATCATTGAAAACTTATTTTTATGTGAAGCTAAAAGGCCTTTTTAATCTGATGTGTACTAATGAGAAATAATTAAAATGTATTTTTAGAAATTAATGTTTCTCGTTCATTTCATGAACGTATGCACGCAATAACACGTCAAATTCTCAGAAATGTTATTCGATACTTCTAAGCAAAGCCAGTTCAAATGATATATTTACTTCTTCGATTAATCTTTTTAATTTTTTAAAAAAAGGGATACTCATTTTTGTGCATGATTTGCTTTTAAAATCAAATGAGTGGTGATTTTCTAAATTATAGCGTATAATCATTCGTTTCTAAGAAAGTCCCTTTAGTAAATAAAAGTTACATGTCATTAATATAATAAAAGTGACATAAATATTATTTTTGATTAAAAATTGTGACATCCAGGAAAGGATAGAGCTATGTAAACTAAAGAAAAAAGCAATGAAAAAAATGCTCAAGTGAAAGTACATAAATGGATATAATATACAGGGTGCCCCGAAACGACCGCATAAACTCTACGCAGATAGATTCCTCGTTGGGAGTACGTAAAAACTGCCCAAATTAGCGTTCGTGTACGATCCATAGTTTACGAGAAAAATACGAAAAACAAAGTATGACGTCACAGCTGGTGCAAGGAAAAAAAAACACTTTATTGGACATATCAGAAACAGTATTTGCATATCTTTCCAGACGATAATGTTTAAAATGGACACTTTGAACATCTGATTTAAATCATGCATTGTATACTGCTGCTGATATGTTCAATAAAATGTTTTTTCTGGCACCGGCAGTGACGTCATACTTTGTTACTCGTATTTTTCTCGTAAACTATTGAACACTTCCTTGGGCAGTTCTTATGTACTCCCAACGAGGAATCTAGCTGTGCAGAGTTTATGCGGTCGTTTCGGGACACCCTGTATTTAAGTTCTATAAGCAAGAATTATCCTCTGGGTCAAAAAGTCAAATGGAGGTCGAGTAGTAAAAAGACAAATGCATGTAAAAAGTGGTTTAACCAATAGGAACAGCGGAACAAGTTTGAACAAGGAGAAGGTAAGAAACTGAGTATCCAGGAAAATCCCCTCACCCATGTTTTTTATCTCCCCCTTGCTATTTCTTTGTTCATACATGTTAATCTTTCCCTATTTGTTATTCCACTTTACACGTATTTGTCTCTTTACTTCTCTACGTTCATACGTACATACTTCTCGACGTACTTTACTTTTGAACGCTCATACGTACATACTTCTCGACGTACTTTAGTTTTCTACGTTCATACGCACATACTTCTCGACGTACTTTACTTTTCTACGTACATACTTCTCGACGTACTTTACTTCTCCACTTGACATAGAGGAAGGTTCTTGTTTATAGAACTAAAACTGTCTTTTATAAGTCCATTCTTAGGCTTTTATTTGTGCTTTATTCTCGTTAATTGTGACGTTCATTTAAAAAAACGTTCCTTTATTTCAAATCTAGTTTCAAAGGTAAGCAGTAAACCAAATTGTAACCGTTAGAAAAACACATATTACAAAAAACTCATGATGAAAAACACATCAATACAATTACATGAAGATAAAAAAAAATTATTAAAATATATTCTTTCTGAAATTAAAAGTAATCGCACTTGCCATCAAAAATGAGTTTTTACATCTAGCGTAAAATATTGTTTTTTCCTCTTACATTACTTGGATACTCATGTCATTCTTATAATTTATTGCACATTCATTTTAAAACAATTTCTCTATTTCATTCTAAGTTTCAAAAGTTTTCATTTATTTTCAATGAAACTGGTGATAACACATACACGAAATATTCATCACTATTAAACCTCGCCTCGAAACACATTAATATGTTTCTCTTGAGTAAACGGATAGTTATGGTAAACAATTTAGAGCAAAAAAGTACATTAACCTGAGTAAGATCATTAATTTTTTAACAGCTTAAAAGTCTAACACACTTTTTATTCATTAACGTTTACTATATGATGGGCATTAATGAAAGAGGAACTTTTGGGGAAGGAATTTATTGAAAGAATGATGAAAAAAAATCTTGAAAGGAAATAAATGGATCTCCTTTAGTTTTTAATTCTTCTTAGATGAAAGGAGAAACCTTAAAAGAAATTATATTTCTAATAATTAATTGAAAATGGTTTGAAATGTTAATAATTGTGTTGAGTTTAGAAACTTCATATCTCCTTATTTTTGTGTATTTATGAAAAAATAATAATAAATGCATTAATTAAAAGAAAAAGGGAAGCAAATAATTTTATAAATATTACACTGTTAGAATTTTTTTCTTAAGTTACGGTAAAATATCAGGCAGCAGTCTGACCATCTAATTAACCCCCAAGTTTATGGTAAAGAACATTTTTTCACCATTACGGTTTTGAAACTGTTTATAACAAGTATGGTTAAAAAATAATGATTACTAAACTATACGTTTTTTTTTTTAACCAATTATAACTTACATGGTTTCAAAACCGTAAAAAAGAAATGTAATCTATATCCATTGGAACTAGGTTGTAGTTGTCGTGTGGATATTAATTAATTTATTTGCTTGTTTCATGTATCGTAAGAAATGGAAAATATTCGACTTTTTGTAAGCAGTTTCATGGTGCTGCCATCTATACGTGAATGAGCTCATCGTCTTCTGGAAGTCCAGAGTCAGAAATTGAGGAATGCAGAACTTTTGGAAACTCATTATACATTGAAATGAATAGAGGAAATATCGTAGTGACAAAGCTGGGACTTGAACCCCGTTCTGTAAGTCATAAGAGTGACAGATTAACCATCACGACTAAAAGGGTACCCAGCTGACAGAACTAAGTGGCTTCATTTGGTGAACCTAGTTGATGCGAAAAAATTCTGGTTGTTTTATCGTATCAGGTGAAATTAGTTAATAACTGTTTTTTCTCACAGTTAACAGTTTGGGTACCATCATATTTATTATTCTTTGTTTGTTTTGTTTTAATCTTGCATATTAAAATTAAAATAAACTGATTTTCAACAATTGTTTCTGAGAACTTTCTAAAAGTGTAGGTTATTAATAAATTATTCGTCTTTTTCATGAAAAAAATTTCATAATATAGACTTAATGAAATTATTTAGCTTTACTCTTTGTATTAATTCATTCAAGATTAGTTAAAAAGTAAAATTGAAAAGACGTAGTTTAGAATTAATTCTAGGATCCATTTAATTTTTTAATAACTTTTATTTTAAAAAAAAATATTAATTTCTGAAAAAAATTCATGGTGAAATACTTTTTAAAATTTCTATATATAAAAATTCTATTCTAATGCCTTAATTAGAAACCAGACACAAATTCAATGCCTTAACCATGCTTCTTCATTAATAAAATTGTTTGCATTTTATCTAAGAATAAGGTAATACACTGGGATATTTTTGTTCCAAAATAATATTTATATTTTATGATCTGAAATGCAATAAAACATTTTCATAAAATTTAAAAAAATACAAAAATACTAAGTGCCGTGAAACTTATTTTAACAACAACTGTCATTTATTTCTTACACTTGTAGATACACTGTTAAAATTCACGAAGCTTTCTTTGTTTTTGATGAAACCGTTTGCTGGCAAATGCTTCGCGCCAAAATTTCGTCGATGTGACGAAATTCCGTCATTACTTCGAGGAAACAAATTTCGTCAAAATTAAAGAAATATTGCATCCTTCATTAATAAAATACAAGAAGGACAGATAGAACAGAGATATAAATTGCACCCTTGTTCGAAGCGAGAATCGAGCCCAAGACCCTCTTGGTATGAGGCCAACTCTTCGACCAACATACACGCCGATTGGCATGTATCACCATCTATTTTCGATCGTCAAGTCTCCATTCTCGTTTTGTAATTCTAGTTAATCATCTTCTTTAATGCTCTATGATGTGGTTTTGAGTTGAAAAAAACGTTTTCGTAATACACTCGAGAGAATGCGTTTCGTTACAAATCGAGTGACGAAAAGAGTCTCAAAAATTAAAGAAATACAGCTTAAGGAATGTTTAATTGTCAAAAGGGAGAATTTTATTTCTGAGAGTGTAAAATATACAAGGTGAGTAAAATTTAAATAGCGGTGTTTAACACCGAATAAGGAGAAAACTTTTACCAAACTCAATCATATTTAAAGAAGATATTGTTTTAACTTTAAAAGGAAAAAGAGAGAGACAGTAGCTTTTTTGTCTAAATATGTTAAAATAGCATTGTAAGGTCATAATTACGGAAAATTAGACATACTAAGTACTGAAAATTAAAATTTCCCGCTCATTTTAACGCTGTCATCCAATTTACATTCACGTGTCTGTATTTTACACTTAAAAAAATGTGTTCAATTTCATGTTTCAATTTCGTTTCCTTTAGCAACACGTTATTTGCAGATTTCAATGTAGAAACTAGGTTCCTTAAAGTAAATTCTCATCACTGAAAAAAAAGAAGAAAACCTTTTGCTTACAAGTGAAGCAAGTATTAAAAATTACAAGAGCATGCAAGCACTAATTTTTCGATAGATAAACTACATTTATCGTCTATAGTTTTTTATTATTATTATTATTATAAAGGGATCAATAAATGCATTACAGCCAATAAAATGACCGTACATTGTAAGAAAAATATTGAAAGCTAGACTATAGTACGAGTCAATTTGTTGTTAAATAGAAACGCGAGATTTTTCAGTACAATGAAGCTCCCGCGTGACGCAAAACCTCCGAAGTCTATCATCTTCTTACATTGGATGGTCTATACAAGAGATAGTGAACTACCGTAAGCAGTTGTTGTACTTTATTTACGTTGAACAAAGGGCCATTTGCGACAGCAGCCATAAACAAGTTTGAGCAATAAACCCTTAATTTCAATTTTCCTACAGAAATGGGTTTGGCATTTTTCCCCATAACGCTTATTAGCTACTCAATCCTCATTACATCCCCTCTCAATCAAAATTGGAGCGGATTTGTACTTTTTAAAATCTAAAAAAAGGAACATCCGTTTTTTATTCAGATAAGGGGAAAAGTATCCCCGTAAAGGAAGGTAAGGGAAAAAGAATCCCCGTAAAAAGTGCTTTTCGAACTTCAAGAGTTTCTACTTGATTACCAGATGGCGCTGTAGTAGCAAAAGAAAGATGTATAACCTGTTTAAAATATAGATATGTCTAGAAATGCATGTAAGATTGGAAAAAAAGGTATGTCTATATTTTGAAAAAAAAATAGTTAATGATTCTAATCTTTATCCCTTACTCCAGTCTCAGAATGTTGGGTGAGATCAAGTTTGGCATCATTGCATGCATCTTTAGAAAATGTTTCGTGTGTATTAGATTTTTTTTCCGGTGCGATTTTACTAAGCATTCAATATTTATAATATTAAACACAAGCAGCATTTTTATAATATTATACTGAATGCAGCGTTTTTTAGTTATAATAAACTATGAAAAGACACTGATTTTTAATGAAATGCACATATTATTAAACAATTCTATCTACTATACTTTAAAGCGAAGATTTGAGTATTCCTTAAAATTCATCAAAATTAATCAATGGTAACAGTTTTCTAAAATAATGCACCCAATCTGTGAAGCAACTGCCTGAAATAATAGCCAATATTTAAAACGTTCTTCACATTCAAAAAATGACTTCATTTAAAATTGTGGTGCGAAAAAAACTCGTTCAATTTATTTTCTGAATGAAACTTTACCTATTCGCTCTGAGAAGGTTGAGAACAGAACGTTATAAGAAAGATTTTTAAAAAAATCGATCTAATTTGACGATGTAAGGGGCAGTCTGGGAAATCATTCATCATCTTGGGTTTTGATAAGCGGGATTGACTAGAAAGCCTTGATTCTATTCTTATTTAGCTATTACTCATATTCCTATCCAATGTAGAATCAGACGAGAACTTGAATTAAGCACGCTGGTTAGAGAAAATATATAATTCACTAAGACAGTTTAGATAAATTTTTTATAAGGCCTTGATCAGCTAAATCCTCGTTGTTATACAGTAGTAGGATTAAATTGTTCGGTTTCGATTTGTTGAAAGGATAACTCTTAACCGTTAACGACGAAGATGACTTTTTTGTTGTTGTCTTTTTAGTATTTCTAGTAATTTATTTGGGGGAAAATTGGCAACTACCTTTAAGAAAATAAGGTATTTTTGAGGTTTACTGGTGTAAAAAGATATACCTTAGGTCTTAGGTAAAAAATGTGGTTATGTCTTGCACCAAAAATAATCTCATCAATAAACATCAATTCCATTTTCATTTACACCTTTAAAAATCTTAATCATACATAGATCATGAATATTTTTTATTGAAATCAGGTGAAATTACTCACATAAAAATATACTTATTTGCTCGAAGTATAGAAAAAATAACTTGTACATCACCTCGAAAACCTCTCTAAGCTGGTTTCTCTTAAGTAGATTTTATCAACCTCAAAACAACCTCAAAACAGCCGTTTACTTAACTTAAAGAATGAATACTTAAGAGCACATTCGAAAAAAAGAGTCCGTTAATATTTACATTAAACAAACTATGAAAATTGATTTCTAAAATACAATAGTGTTGTACATTACATGTATAATGTATGCAATAAATTCAAAATAAATTAGTGATTCACATTTTAAAAATTATTAACTCTTAAGAATCTCTCGAAAAGAAGACTTTTACGAAATCATTTTTCGAGAAAATCCCATATAAAGATAGCAATTTGGATTATAAACTTATAATTCTGGCTTTTACATGTAATTATTCTTTTGAATAATAAACATTTCTGTTTACTACTTTAAGGCGATGATTTAAGAATTCTTTAAAATCCATCAAAATCAATCAATGGTAACGATTTTCTAAAAGAAATCTACTCTGTGAAGAAACTTCCTGTAATAATAGCTAATACATTAAACCTTCTTCACACTCAAAATTGACTCCGTTTAAAATTGTGGCACTAAAAAAAAAATAAAAAATATAAAAAAAACTTTTTCGAAAACATTTTTCTAGAAAATTCAATATAAAGCTACTAATTCAGATTATAGAGTTAAACTTTTGGCTTTTACATCTAATTATTCTTTAGAAACATATGCATAATCAAAAACATAATAAACTTGGATCTATTATTTCAGATGTGAGGCTAGTCATACCTTACATATAATACATAATTACAATAACATTTAACAGTAAGAGGTTCATCAAAAATATCTTCATTTTTTACGTAAATAGATTACGTCCATTTTCACCATTATGGAATACCAGGCAGCAGAAAATACTAAGTTATTAGCTAGTTTTTAAGATTAGCTAGTTTAGCTAGTAGTAAGATATTATTAGCTAGTTTTTAAGAAGTATTATCAAAAATCTGCTAAAATACTCAAATACCCTCTATTCAATGTTTTGAAAAATTTATCGTTAATGTAATATATTTTTTCTCAAAGCTTCACAACCATCATCATTCATCGAAATTTGAAGAACAATTTCAGAACATGTAAGTTAAAACACGAAAGAGCTGCAAATGTAAGCATAAAGACCATGCACAAATGTTCATCGTGAATCATTTAAATGGTGCAAGTTCATCGACAAATTCAACTCCCCTGGAAAACTCCAAAATATCTCTAGAAAAATATGCATATTAACTAGCTCTTCTTTCATATTTCATGAAAAACAAGAAAGAACAAAATTCAAGCATTCTTATATCCCCAGTATTACATCAGTATATTTGAAATAGCATTCTTGAAAAATGATATAGCACAGATTGACGAGTTAAATCGATTACCAACCAAAAACCCATATTTTTATGGTTTTCTTCAAACAAATCATCTTTCTTAAAAAATAAGCGAAGATATCAGGAAAAAACGGTAAAAATCCTCTTCTATCAGTGTCTTCCCATTATATTTCCGTTGGAGATCAATTTTCAAAACTCCTTTTCCCTTCTACCCTTTTACCTGACAATCTACCCCATTTGAGTGTCTTTAAGATGTGGATATCAGTCGTTGCCATCCCGCGCAAAGAAATTCCTCTCAGATTATTCTTCACCTAAATCCGGTAATGTCTTCCGGTATTTTAGGAAACGTCGTTAAGGTCCGGAAACATAGCCATTATTCTGGCCTCTGAGACGGATGTGCTGTGCCTTTTATTTTTTTATTCTTGTTTCGTTCTTCCAACTGGAAACTATTTCAAAGTCCCCTTCTTGAAAATTTATTTTTAATAAAGTTCGGTTGATGGTAATGTACATCCTCGCCTTCAACTTATGCCGTGTTGTTTGTCAACGTTGAAGCCGAGTGGAGTTGAGATGAAGTGTAAACAGAAACTGGCCGTCGTGTTTGAGATTATCGATTTGAAGATGCGTCGAATAAATTTTGACGCCTTTGCAAACAGCATATGCTATAAACACGGATGTATGGATATCCTGATAAGAATTCTGTTGGTGCTATATTCTAAGACTTACTAAATTGAAAATGATGCTGTTTTGCTTATTAAAAATAAAATAATTAAAATAAAATAATTAAAATAAAATAATTAAAATAAAATAATTAAAAAAAAGTATTCTAATAAATTTTAATTTTAATATTATTTAATTATTAATCAGATAATGTCCAAAACAATCCCATAATTTGAAATAACTTTGCTGTCTTTGCAAGTCACATATGCAATAAACACGGATACACTGATAAGAATTTTTTTTATGCTAATATCTCAGGCTTGCAGTGAGTAATTTGGAAATTGAATATTTTATTTTAAATTAAAATGAACCAATTTTTAACAAAACTTAATATGAATTTTTTTTTCACTTTTAAACTTATTTAGTGCGGTAAAGTGGTTGTTCGATATTCAAAAAAATCGAAATGTTTGATGCCTTTGTGCGAAAACCATAGTCTGATAATACTGGTGTGAGTGATACGAATTCATTTGGTACTAAAATGCAATGCTTACTTAATTTTATGTTATATATCTTTTTCTAACTAAATAAAGTATTTGAATTAGAATTCATTTAAGTCTAATTATTTTTTATTTAAAACTTATTAAGATTCGTTAGCTGATAAAAAACAAAATTCGAAATAATTTAGTCATCCCTACAACCAGCTAACTAATACTATAACCAACCAGCTATAACCAGCTAACTACTAATTTATGCCAGCTAACTAATACAAATAAAGGTTTTGTGACTTTAGAAGTATTTAAATCTTCAATAAATTAAGTCATGCTTTTAAAATCAAATAACATAATTTGAAATTTACATCTAATAGAATTTTAAACTTTTTACATTTAGGTGACTCATAAAAATATATGATTAAAAAGAAATTTTCATTAATAGAAACTATAACTTGTGGTAATTAATTTCACAAGTGGTTAAAAAATTTTTCAATAAATTTCAAAAAATATCTTTAAAAAATATTTTTTTCAGTCTTTCTGATAAAAATACAGCTTGAACAAAATTTAAAGAAAAAAAATACATTTCTACAAAAAATAAAGCAAGTGCCATTGGTTCCTTTCAGGAAAAAAAAATCGTCTGATTAAAAAAAACCGAACTGCTTTTTGGACCAAAACCTATATAGCACAATATTCTCTCTTTTATTTTTCCCCTGAATTCAAAAACATTTAATCTCTAGACGTAAATATTTTATAAGAAGTATCAATAATCAATTCAACAAATAAACATAGAAATCATTTCTCTCTCTCATCAAGAACAAAATGGCCAATTTCAAAAAAGATTCTGAATATTGATGTTAATAAAACTAAATATATCAATATTAAGGATGTTCTGTAATAACAGCTTTTAATATTTTTTTGGAATATCTGCCAATACTGGGGGCAAAAATATACATATTAGAGGTCCCATAACACTTAGGCCATGAAATGAAGAAAAGACAAAAAGAGATGAAAAAAAAAAAAATTAAAAACTGTTTTATTTCCGGTGGAAGCGCTGAGGAGGTGAAAGACAATTATTTAAAAATAAATAAACAAATCTTTAATTTTCAAAGTTTAGTTTATGTGTTATAAGTCCCGGGTTGCGCAGCAGTGGTTTATTTTATATCAATTACGTTTTTGCCCTATGAAAACTGTTTTAACCCCTTTTTTTTCAAATTTAATAAGGATTCTGGAAATCCATATGTTCAAGATGGTCATAAACTAATTATTATTGAACAATACAAACTAATGATGACCTGGAAGAGCTTATCAAGCGATGAACATAATAAAATTCCTCAAACACAGAGGCTTTCAGGGCTTGGTCACATTGAGAGATCACCTGACAACCGAGTAGTAAAGATCTTGCATTGGATGCCCATGTGCAATAGGCCAGGAGGCAGACAAAAAAAAAAAAAAAAAAAAAAAAAGACATAGATGGATGACCACTTGAATATCTTAAGGACTTTTAAGATTTCCAACTGGAAGATCAAGGTCAGAGATAGAGCTGTCTGGAGAAATATTGTGCGGCTATAGTGTCAATAAAGAAGAAGATGGTCATAACAAATAGTTCGTCACAGTAATGTTCCAGGCTTGACAAAACTCGTGGCTCATTTCTATCTTTGAGGCATCCTTGTCACGTAAAATTTTGCCACATTTAAAATCACTGAACTTTATAAATTACTAAGCTTGAGCCGCGATGACTCAGGGGATAGAGCGTCCACCTTCAAATACGGCGAACCGGGTTCGAATCCCAGTCGATACGAATTCCGCATCCGGCTTGCACCAGCCACAGTACTGACGTGAAATATCCTCAGTGGTAGGCCGATCATGGGTTAGAGTCCCCTTGCCGTCAGGCTAACCGTTTGAGGTTCTCGTGGTCTTCCTCTCCATGTATCGCAAATGTGGGTTAGCTCTATCAAAAAGTACTCCACAAAGGCAAATTTCTTCCAATACTCAATCCAGGAGTTCCCTTGTCTTCTGGACTGGGTTCATAATTACAAGGCTTCGGAGTTGAACATTAGTAGTCGTAAACCCATAAAATTGGGTCGGTTGTTCAACGATGGTTATATAAAAAAAATTACTAAGCTTGGCCGGGATAGCTTGATTGGTAGGACACTGGGCGCATGTTCAATAGGTCGTGGGTTTGATCCTCGCCGGCCGAAGACTTCCCGTGTAGTAAATGGTGACAGATGCACGTTAAATCTGTCGAGTCTCAAAGTTCTCCATGTTCCCATAACAAATCATACCTCTGGGGCTATTGATCCTGGAGTTTCCTTATCTTCTGGATTGATTCAAAATTACAAGGCTACGGATTTGTAGTAGTCGTAAACCCAAAATTGGGTTGGCTGTTCAGCGATGGTTATAAAATAAAATAAAATTACTAAACATTTGAAGCATTCAATTAATTTACATAACACTAATCATTTCGTTATTTTTAAGCAGTCTCTTTGATACAAAAATTATTTACATTATTCAAATTTTTTTAAACGATAAACATTTATTTTCTCTTCACTTCTTTCAAGATATAGTTCATGAAAATTAAAGGTTACTAACATTCTGGATTATTATTTATTTATACCTTTTTATTTTTCTCATTTAAAAATAAGTCGCTTTTTATTTTGTACCTACCTTATTTTCTAAAAGAAATTTCTTACAGAAATGCATTTTAACTTTGTAATTAAAAACAAATTTGTTGCTTGAATACTATAAAAATTGCAAAACAATGCATTTAAAATATACTTTTGTTATAATCTGCATTAAGCATCTTAAAGTTTATTTTTTATCAACATTTTCAAATTGAATTAGAACTCGTTACGCAGGAAAAATTTTTTTAAATATATTGTATATTTTTCCATTAAATTACTTATAAGTATTTGAATAAAACATTTTTATACGTATTTGAATTTTTTCACTAAATTTATGAAATGCGGCAATTATATTTTTACAATTCTGGAGATAAACAGTTTTGGAGAAATAACCATAATATAAAATTGTGATAAAGAACTATATTAATTAAGTAAGAACGTAGTCATTGGAATATAAACATTAATATACAAACATTGAAATAAAATCTAATAATCTGAAATATCTTTATGTTTTATAACGCATTATAGTAGTTTTTCAATATTAACTATGGAAAATGTCTACTATTAAGCAAAACAAGGTATTTTCAAAATAAAGTTATATCCGATTCATATTATGTACATGATTTATATATTCATACTGTATTCACATATTAATTTCATATAGATTTGATAAATTCATTTTTGTTTTCAAATTGAATTTTAAAGTTACAAAAAATAATAATTTAAAGCCACATTAAAGTATTATTGAAAAATAATAATTTATTGTCCCTTTAAATCACTGGTGAAAAATAACGATTTAATACTGCACTAAACCCCTTTCAAGTATTAAGAGTTTGATGCCGGGCTAAATCATTATTGACCTACAAAAATTTGCCTCAATTTTCCTGAAATAAGAGAACTGTCAGCATCTGCTGATTTAGATCCGGAATAGTCTTTCTAAGTACAGAAATACCTCGAAATAACAGATATAAAGGGAATGTTCAAAGGTCTGCTATTTACAGCCAAATTTTTGCGAGTCACTTTCGTATACTATCAGCGACCATCAGCGCAATATACGAAATAGAAGGAATAGTCATTGCAGAGAAGAGTTGAGTGATTTTACACCGAACGTGATAGTCTGCCGCAACGGATCTGGCCAAACGATTACCCAAACGACGTCACGTGACTCCAATGACGTGGAAAAGGCCAAACGACTTCGAATCGAAGAGTGGTGGTGATTTGCAAGTTAATGGGTTGACCATGCTTTCCAATCTCTTCCGAAAATCATTTGCCACCGCTGCCACCGCCATCAGAAAAGTTTCACTTCTGTTCGAATGAAAATATTCCAAAAGCTCGCGTAATTTCGACAGTCGTTGGATTGATGGGTGGTACGCCATCATAAAATTGGAAATTAAGGCATTCGAACTTTTGCCCACCCCTTCCAATTCCTGTAACTATTTGGGTAGAAAAGTTTGGCACAGCTCTGAAGCAAAAACGATATTTTTGGAAAATAAAATTAAGGTGAAATGTTTGAGTTTTATTTTAGTTTTATACAGCGGTAACAGTGAAGCAAGATTCTAGTAAAACTTGCAACTTAATTTGATTTCCTGTTAAATGGTGCTGAAAGAATATTGATAGAGAGAGCAGAGGCGGCGCTTGAGTTTATTAGCTTAAACTTGTTTACCATTCACGCACTTCATCTTAAAATCAATGCATTTATAATTTTAAATAAATGTTTGCAGACTGTTGAAATAATGATAAGAAGCTATATTTATCTTTTAACATTCTTTCTAGTTAATACTATTCTGATTTAATCTTGAATGCTTCTAAGAATTTCATCAAATAGCTTCATCTTTAATTTTAATTGGAAGTAACTTCACGAGAATGAAGAAATACAAATTTCAGAATATAAACTTGAAATTGTTAATAAATTTGGTATATATATTTACTAGGAAGTATTCAGAAACTTAATTGCTTAAATGCGCTTACATCGAAATAGCTTTGGGTGATATTTCACTTTAAATTTAGAATTAATATACTTATTCATTAATAAAGTAATAAAGACCATTAATTATTAATGCTTCTATCGTTTGAAAATATTTTCTGTAAATAGTGTAAATTCATTGCATATACATTTTATTTATATTGAAAATATTTAAATCTTGCTGGTGGAAACTTAAATTATAATGACGGGAACAATTACTTTAATCAAAAAATTAATACTAATGTACGTCGCGGTTCGTTTTCTCAGTTCTTTTTGGAATGGTTCGCAATCCGAGTTAGTTTTGCTCAATCATTGGGCTCTAGCTATTCAGTCAAACTTTCCATGAATATGGGAAGATTTGTTTTTATTAAAACTTTAAAAAAAAACATAAAAACATATGAAGTTCAAGGGAAAATTACGGTTTAAGTCCAGAAATGACACCCGGATTGCTTTCTGTTGCATTTTGAGAATTACTAGGTCTTGACAAATCAATAAGGTGGAAAATTGGCCCTTCTCGAGAGTTATTACACTCTGTATGTGAGCCATGCTACTAAAAAAAGGAAGAAAAAAAAGCATTTCCTGACCACGCACTTGTTTTTTCTTAGAATTAGCTTTCCTGTACATTTACCAATTTTCCCCTTAGATCTTCATATAAATTTTTGATTCAACCATTGATTTATTCAAATTTGGGTACAGCACTGTTTTGGTGGTCCTTAAAATACCTATTATTACAGTGCGTTAGGATATAAGGTAAGTATTTACCAACGCAATAGCATTAGTAGTTACTGTCATTAACTAAGCATCACTCGCGTGAATAATATTAGGGGGACCGAAAAGTAATGTTGTTTCGGTGCATTTGATATTTGTTATCAAGATTTTCCTTTCAATCAATAAATTTAATCAATGTATTCAGCCTGGTTAACCTTTCAATACCGGATCAAAAATGGATCGAAAAAAATTAACTGAGTTTAAGACTAACGAATATTTAATGCGCCGAAACGACATTACTTTCCGGTCCCCCTAATAGTTTGGAGCTTGTTTAACGGCCTCCCGAATTGAAATTGTCTTTAGATTTCTCACTTAAAACGTGAAAGAGCCAAAAAAATATTAAGAAAAAAAAACATTACAATAAAAATTTTAGTTCAAATTTCATTCCAAGGAAAACAAAATAATGCAACATAAGCCGCACAAAGTAAGCTTTGAAGTGAAATTACATAGTTTGCGCATCCATTCACGCATAAATACTCTTCGGAAATATAATTTATGTTCAAAAACAGGGTATAATTTTTTTTTTTTTTTTTTTTTTTTTTTTTTGAAATTTATTCAGCATGCAATTTTTAAAGCAATTCTTTCTTTTTAGTAGTGAAGCAGTCAATTTTCTTTAAACATTTTAAAATGTTTCAAAAATCAATATTACATCATTATAAATTAATATGGGGAAGGTTGAGTAATGTCAATAAAATAATAAATTTCTGTTAAATGTAATAAACTGTTGAACCTTAAATGCCAACTTTAACGGCGAAATAGATTGCTTAAACTTTTCATTTCGTTTTGAAAAAATTATCTAATTGGTAGGATTTTTTTAAATGGTTCATTTGTAATAAAGTTATGTCAAGATGTAGAATATTTTAAAATGATTTAAAAAGTAATATTTAAGAATAATAAATTAATTGCGTAAATTTGAGGAATTTCTGCAAAAATTATCAGTTTTCTCTCAATGAAATTTAACTTTTAAACTAA
This sequence comes from Parasteatoda lunata, assembly GCA_949128135.1. NCBI lineage: Eukaryota > Metazoa > Arthropoda > Arachnida > Araneae > Theridiidae > Parasteatoda > Parasteatoda lunata. The sequence goes on along the minus strand of OX421976.1, from coordinate 38,397,686 downwards.
AGAATGCACTATATAACGGGAGAAACTTTTCATCACAAATTCTGTTTCTCTTCCATTTCTGATTTAAAATATAAAGCATAGAATGCAGGCATAGCTAGAATTAGTAATCAAATTGTATTTACTGAAAAACGTAGATTGGCTAAGGAACGTAGATTGGCCGGTCCCCCTAATAGTTTGGAGCTTGTTTAACGGCCTCCCGAATTGAAATTGTCTTTAGATTTCTCACTTAAAACGTGAAAGAGCCAAAAAAATATTAAGAAAAAAAAACATTACAATAAAAATTTTAGTTCAAATTTCATTCCAAGGAAAACAAAATAATGCAACATAAGCCGCACAAAGTAAGCTTTGAAGTGAAATTACATAGTTTGCGCATCCATTCACGCATAAATACTCTTCGGAAATATAATTTATGTTCAAAAACAGGGTATAATTTTTTTTTTTTTTTTTTTTTTTTTTTTTTGAAATTTATTCAGCATGCAATTTTTAAAGCAATTCTTTCTTTTTAGTAGTGAAGCAGTCAATTTTCTTTAAACATTTTAAAATGTTTCAAAAATCAATATTACATCATTATAAATTAATATGGGGAAGGTTGAGTAATGTCAATAAAATAATAAATTTCTGTTAAATGTAATAAACTGTTGAACCTTAAATGCCAACTTTAACGGCGAAATAGATTGCTTAAACTTTTCATTTCGTTTTGAAAAAATTATCTAATTGGTAGGATTTTTTTAAATGGTTCATTTGTAATAAAGTTATGTCAAGATGTAGAATATTTTAAAATGATTTAAAAAGTAATATTTAAGAATAATAAATTAATTGCGTAAATTTGAGGAATTTCTGCAAAAATTATCAGTTTTCTCTCAATGAAATTTAACTTTTAAACTAAAGAATGCACTATATAACGGGAGAAACTTTTCATCACAAATTCTGTTTCTCTTCCATTTCTGATTTAAAATATAAAGCATAGAATGCAGGCATAGCTAGAATTAGTAATCAAATTGTATTTACTGAAAAACGTAGATTGGCTAAGGAAGTCATTTTGACTGCTTTTAATTTCAATTAGAAAAATAATGGTGTATATTATGACACAATTTCTTAGAATTTTGTACAACATATAAATATTTTATTGTTAATAAAAACCAATAACTTGTCATATAACTGTAAATAATATAAAAAATATTAAAAATTAATTTAAAAAAAATTTCTTTACACATTATTCATTCTTTATTTAAGAATAATCTATTCATTCTAATATTTAAGAATAATAAATTAATTGCGTAAATTTGAGGAATTTCTGCAAAAATTATCAGTTTTCTCTCAATGAAATTTAACTTTTAAACTAAAGAATGCACTATATAACGGGAGAAACTTTTCATCGCAAATTCTGTTTCTCTTCCATTTCTGATTTAAAATATAAAGCATAGAATGCAGGCATAGCTAGAATTAGTAATCAAATTGTATTTACTGAAAAACGTAGATTGGCTAAGGAAGTCATTTTGACTGCTTTTAATTTCAATTAGAAAAACAATGGTGTATATTATGACACAATTTCTTAGAATTTTGTACAACATATAAATATTTTATTGTTAATAAAAACCAATAACTTGTCATATAACTGTAAATAATATAAAAAATATTAAAAATTAATTTTAAAAAAATTTCTTTACACATTATTCATTCTTTTACAGTCCAGTCATTTTGACTGCTTTTGGGCAATATAGGTATATACTAAATTTCAGTCTTTCTAGTGTCAAATATCTAAATGCAAAAAAAAAAAAAAAAAAAAATTCCAAGAGAACTTAACCCTAAGTTTTCCTCTTGTTTTTTTCATTGCGGTATTTTGAAAATTTCTTATCCCTATTTGACACATTATGGCTTAGTCTATGTTTGTCTGAGACTGTTTTCCTAGATTTTAAATTTTAAATTACTTATGGAGGAGATAAAGTTATGTGGTATACCGTTCCCGCGGTATAGCGTTCTCACAACTGATAACCTTAATGAAGAAATATGTTATCTTAAATTTTTCTTTATCTGTAAAAAATAGATATTCTTATTTTGAAACGCTTTCTTTTCTTCTGACGAAACCATTTCTTGGTATATGCTCCAAGCAAATATTTCGCCAAAGTGATGAAATAACTATCGTCACTTCTTCAAAGCAAATATTTTATCAATATATTTTGGGCAGGGATAGCCTGATTGGTAGGGCGCTTGACTCACGTTCGATAGGACGGAAGTTCAAATCCAGCCTGTAGATGAATCCTCGTGTTATAAATGGTGACTGTTTCTCACTAAATCTGCCGGGTCATGAAGTTCTCCATGTTCCCATAACAAATGGGTTAACAAATGGGTTCTCTGGAGGTTCAGGATTGGAGAATGATCGTTTTCCGATTCAGGTCAAAATTGCGATCTGTGGATGAATGAATTGATGTATGAATGGACGCATGCAGCATTTTGTAATTAAGTAAAGTTTTATCATATATTAGGAAGTTCGTGTTTCGTCACAAATCAAATCACGTGATTTGGGGACGAAATGCTACTCAAGATAAACGAAATACAGTTTAAAAATTGCTGAATCGTCAAATGGGAAAATTTCATTTCAGAGTGTGTTATGGAAAATTAACAAAAATAAGATTTTTAAAACAGAACCTTGGTATCTATTGTTTTTTATATTTGTTTTATAATGATTTTATTGTTGATGTTTAAAAATAATGAATAAATAGTTCAATGTTGAATAACATCAATAAAATAATCAATTTCTGCTCAGTTGAATCTATTTTTGAATCTTAAATGCAATATTGCTTTGACTTAGTAGTTATGTAAAAGCGAAAAACACTCTACTTTTCAAATAAGACGATACTTCAAAGAGAATATTTGAGATGAAAACGTCATCGAATATTTTGAGAAGTAGCATACAAAATATACTTCTTTGAAGTCTAAGGGAAACTGCTTTGTTGTCGAAGGTCTTCAAATCTTGATATATTCTTCTCGTTTATTATCTTTTTAAAATTCCTGTTTCTTTTCCATGTTTATTGTAAAATTTAAACTTATATGTGTGTATCATTTGAAAAAAAAATTGTCAAATATGTCTGAAAAATGATACGTTCAATGCAGTTTTGATTTGTATAGTCTTTTTCTTTTTTTTTTCTTTTTTTCTTTTTTTTTTACTTTTTTCTTTTTTTTTTCTTCTTTCTATGTGAACGTTATTTTTCATTAACAAGATTTTTGTTAATTTGTTATTTTTACCCTTTAAATTACCGTTCTGTAACGTAATGACATTTCATTACTGTAATGTAATGGTAGTGTACCGTATTGTAATGATCTTTTCGGTAAAAAATCATAATTCTGATTAACAAAACCAATATATACGGTACTTAAACCGCTTTCATTACCTTACATTTAGTAAAAAATACAAAACTAAAAAGTATTTTTAACCGAAAAAATGGTCTTAGCAGGCATCATGATAAAATTACCAAATTTTACCACATTTCACAAATTTTATCAAACACTATAAAACCATATTTTATAATTAACATTACCAAAATTGTTTTCAAAATGCTTCGGTAAAAATACTGGGTTTTTTGGTGTTCCCTTAGAACCAGTAACACGGTAAATTTTACCATATTCTGGTTGCTTTGACCATATTTTTTTTCTCAGTTCGGAAATCAGATTAAAGCTCCAGGCGATTAAAGTCCAGAGATTAAAGTCCAGGTCTAGATTCCCCGGACTAAAGAATGAGTGTCCGATTTGATGGCATTTTCTTCGATTATGTTTTCATGGATTGAAATTAACGCCAATGACCAAACTGGTTTCAGATTTGGAACACCCACACACAGTATTATTTTTTTAAAACCGTCGTTGAACAGCCGACCAGATTACGACAACCAATGTTCAACTCCATATCCCTGTAATTTTGATCTCAATCCAGATGACAAGGGAGCTCCTGGATCAGTACCCCAGAAGTATTGATTTGTTATGGGAACTTAGAGGACTTTGTGACCTCGACAGATTTAACGTGCATAAATCGCCATTTATTACATGTGGAGCCTTAAACCAGCGAGTATCAAACCCATTACCTCTTGGACATGGGCCCAGCTCCCTACCAACCAGGCTATCCCAGCGCTAGCCGCACATAGTTTTTATTTTATATTGTATAACCAACATTGACAAGCCTACCCAATTTTATGGGTTTACTATTACTAATGTTCAACTCCGTTGCCTTGTAATTTTGAATTCGATTCAGAAGACAAGGGAACTCCTAGTTCGAGTACTGGGAGAAATTTTGCCCTCGTGGAGGACTCTTTGATGGAGCTAACCCGCATTTGCGTTACATGGAGAGGAAGACCACGAGACCCACCCACGGCTTGTGTGACGCCAGGGGTACTTAACCCATGATCCATCTCCCACTGAGGATATTTCACGTCATCACTGTGGTCGGTGCAAGCCAGATGCGGAATTCGTATCGACTGGGATTCGAGCCCGGTTCGCCTCATTGAAAGGCGAACGCTCTATCCCCTGAGTCATCGCGGCTCAGTCACACACAGTTTGAAAAGATTGCATTTTTTTCTATAGTGTCTGAATGATTCTCTTGATTATTACGCCTTATAGGTGGTTTGAGAGTTAGAAAAATCTGCTCATGGTTAGGCGGTTGTGAGGTGTGGGACGAGACAGGGTGATTAGTGCATTTTCTTCCTTTCACATCAAAATACAATAAATAGTGATGTGAATATACTGTATAAGTAAAAGAATAACGATTGGGTATACTGCAAAACATAACGTTTCTTTATACCTAAAAAAGAACAGGTTGCAATTACTTTATACCAAAATAATATATTAAGCACAAACCATTTTTTTTTATTCCTTTTAGGTTCTGGGAATAATTTTTACTAGAATCTACGAGAGTGTTCTTTGCACTAATTTGGTGTAAGAAAAATATATAATTTAAATCAAAAAATAAAAATAAATGCAGTGCATTTAGCTAAGCAAGAGGAACACAGACAAAGAATCTTTCTCATTAGCCATTTTTTTTTCTCCACTTCTCTCTCTTTATTAATCTATTATGTTCTCTAATATATAATATTTAACTTTCTTTTACTGTCTATTGCTTATCATCACTCTATCCTTTGGACCATCCGTTCACATCAAATTGATATAAAATCTCACAAAACAAGTTTAAAACTAAATCGGCTAGGGGAAAATTTCCATCGTTGAAATTCCAAACGGACGCTCAAGTTTAGTGTTTCTAAAAAAAAAGAAATTTTCATAATCGGAAGAAAACTGTGCAAACAAAAAGTTCATTAAATTACCTTTATGTAAAAATAAAAATGTTTCTTACAAAAAAAAGTGTTATTTTTATTTTTAGAATGCAGAGCATTCATGACAAGCCAAATAAATAAATTACTAGGAGATACTTTAATATTAACTTAGTTTTAGCAAATTTGTTCATCTTATTTTTATCATTCATTTGAATATATATTTTTTCGCAAGTTTTACAAACACTCTCTAAGTTATTTACTGGCATATTTAAAGATACTTAGTTATTAAAATGCGAAAGATAATTATTTTTACAAGTAAAGGAAAAAAGAAAATTGCGATAACGGTAATAGTTTTTTTAACAACGAAACTTCTCTAATTAAAGGAATTAAATCACTTAACTTCATCAAAACTTTTTTTTTTTATTAAATTCTAGTTTTGAAGACTTACTGACATTAAAAAGCAATATTTAATGGTTCAAAATTAGATTAAAAACTACGCCTAATCGTATGCTAACTGCAGTAATTATTTTCGAACTTCCGAAATAATTACTCAAAAGCAGTCATTCCAAATTTGAAAATATGTCCGGAAACAGTCTTATGATAAATTACCAGAGCCATCCAATAATTAATCCGCTTTTAATTTTCTTCGGTCGGCATATTTTAATAAGTCTTCTTTTCCTTCTCCGCTCCTTGCATATTTTATGACTACAATAACTCCAACCCGACTGACCTATTGAGAATTTATCACCTTTACCATCTAGACTCTTCAATTTAATTATGTGCCCTCAGCAAAGTAATTTTTGGCGACCGCCAAGAACGCCAGAAAATTTTTATCTCTGAAATCTCATTAAGAATAATGTTGTTCTTCTATCCCCAAACAGAATGTTGTTTCTGCCTCACTAATTTTGTTAAAGCCGAGCTAATTTAAAGTTATATGGTCCCGGTTATTCTTTTGTGTGTTATACGCGTCAAGTGCAGGCTGGTCGTTTTCCGATATCATGTTGGCAACACGTGTTATCTGCGTTTGGTAATTAACTAATTAATTAACTGGATATATAGTATAGGTATAGGAGCAGATGGTGAAGTGTTTGGATTTCAAGAACTCCATTTTTTTTTTCTTCGCCTCATAGAAATTAGTGCTTTGGATCAAGATCTTTCTTGTGATATTTAGGTAACAAGAAAAGATTCAGTTAAAGAGATTTCGGAAGACAAAACATTTATCAGGGAAGTTCTGATGTTGTTAGTCTTTAGTTTAGAGAAAGAGAGATTAAATCTAATTCGCTACTTAGTATAAATTTATTTATTTATTAACTTTGAATATTCATCATGACTTTATCAAAAGAACATTTTGCTTTTACAATTTAAAAAAAAAAACGAACATGAGTTGCAGTTTGGATATGTATCTTATTAGCGACGTGATGCTATTTATTGTTTTCATATAGTCATTTTTTATTTATCCTGTTATAATTTTGTAATAGAATAGGTACTTATGATGATTTGAATGTAGATTATATGTTGGAAGGGTCCACAAGCTTTCTTGCTAGACGAATCGGTTTAGTGAATATAAAATACAAGAAGAAGAATTTATATACAAATTTATCCTTTGGGTTAACAGGTTGGTTTATTGCTTTTCTACGAACAACCTTCGATTGTAGCATTATAAGCAAGTAAAATTTATGCTCTAAATCTATTAAATCTTAAATTATATAATATAGTTGTATGTAAATTTTTAATTTGGTGAAATAGCATGCATGGATCATACAGATGTTTACTTAAGATTCCTCTAAGTGTGAAATTTCAATTGGCTGCCTTCAAGCGACGTCACGTGAGGGTATAAATCATGGAATTAGTTTCTACCACGATTCAGCAGTCAATCAGAGTCGACAGAAACTTGCAGGCATCCAATTAAAACTGGTCCTCAAACTCATTTAGCTTAATTATAAAGCAAACCTTAGAAATGTAACTTTAAAGCACCAAACACATCCACGTGATTAGATTCAGTCATGTTTTTTAGTGGTATTCTTATTCTCGAGTTGCAAATACCCGATACTCATGGCATGACCTTTGAGATTGCAAAGTATTCAAAAATACATTTCTTTTCCTGTAACAGGAAGTAAAAAACTCACACAAAAAACTCGTATATATCTCTGTAAAAAATATTTAACTGTGAAAATTTTATTGCATTTAAATTTTGGCACAAACAAAAAAAATTCCAATGAATATTTGTTTGTCCATGTAGTATCAAAGTTTTAATTAATAATCGTTGTTCCTCTAAATTTTTGTAACCTTTATAGTATTACTTACGGCCTATATCTGGTTACATAATTTCGGGAAAAAGCACAAGAAATGGAAATTTTAATTACCCATAAACTTGATTAAAGGGGTCATTTTTGTTCATTTTGCAAAAAAAGATGCAAAATTAGAATTGATTCAAGATTCTTATGACCATTCTCTTGCTCAGTCTAGATGCTTTATAAAAGAAATAATTTCGTTCTTTTTATATTTTCAATGTTAGCTAGTATGATTAGAAAAATGCTAACAAAATAAAATAAACATAAATACTTGACTTTAAAAGTTTAATGGTATTTTATAAGCAGATTTTCACGTTTTGATGTACTAATCATAATCTAGTACATCTAGCACGAATCATATTCAGTACTAGTAAAAAAAAACATTATTTTCTTCAGATTAACACTAGTTTCTACGATTTTATGTCAAAATGATAGTAGTGATTACTCCTTAAAAGTTAACAGAGTGCGATAAAAATTTTATTACATTCATTTATTTTAAGCACTTAATTTGGTAAAGTAGAAAAGTTTAAAACAATAATTCTTAAACATCACATACTATGATTGTTACATACTCTATGCGTTATTAAAATTTTAATTAAAAGTTAACTCATATTCCCGTTTAAATCCATAAATTGTAATATAAATCTGCCATTATTGTCATTTACATTCATTATAAAACAATATAATCTATCTAGCACATTGGATATTCTAAAAAATCACATCTGATGTTTTACGAAATCTAATTTGATGTTCTTAAAAAACACATTTAATTCATCAATTCAATTTTAAATTCAATTTTCATTAGAAAAATATAAAATATTCATCATTTTAAAGAGTAACTATTCTTAATTGCAATGTTAACACCAAATTTGAAATACTGAAAAATTTTTTTATATCTCGTTCTAAAAACTATTTAAAAAATTATCTAAAAAAAACTATTTAAAAAACCTATTTAAAAAGAATTATTTTTAAAAAACTATTTAAAAAATACTTAAAAAAACTATTTAAAAAAACTTTTTTAAAAACTATTTTTAAAAAAGCTACATAAAAAACTATTTAAAGAAATCTATTCATATTAAGAGATTATTGATTAGCTCTGAGTTTCAAAACTGCTGACAAAGTTTCTCGATTTCAAAATTGATTACCTTAACAATTATTGCTTCCTAGGTTTTCGCAAACATCCTGCCTAATGACCACTGCTAATTTGGGATTATGGTTCATTACGTTACTTGAAACTTTCTGAGAACAAATGGTTTCATACTAACTATCCACATACATTCTATAGATTTGACTTCAAAAAATTAAGAGTTTGATCAGCATTGAATAATATACACACGTCTAATACGTTTGACCATAAGCTCACTTTAAATATCATTGTTTTCTAATCGTAAGTCATTTTATGAAATAATAAAATTAATTTTTGAATTTCAAGAAATCATGTTCGGTTACAACAAAAATACTTCGGAACATAGCTGAATGAAACTCAATCGTAATTTATAATACTAAGTACCTACAGAATGTAGTTTATTCACCCTCATTGAGCGGTATAGGTCTGAGTTGTTGGTTTAGCTCATGGACTCACTGCTTTGAGGCTCCCCATATAAATATTAAATGTACTTATCCTGATACCTTTGTATCATTGTTATGAGTGATTTGCTCTCTCTCTTTCTCTCACTTACTCTCTCTTTCTCTTTCATTGACCTAATACTTCCTTAGTCAGAGAATTAAGTCGTAAAAATGGACAAAAAAAGGTCACAAATATGGTTTTGGTATGCCTTTTAAAGACCATGAAATTAAAATGTTAACAAAGAATATATTCATATTTAATCATATCAATATCATAATAAGAATGTATAATCATAATAATAATGTGTAAGCAAGTTGGATATTTTAGATGTCTGCATTTTAAAGCTGCATTTGAGGTATCTATTTATAATAAATTGTTTTCTGGGAAAATTAATCACAATAAATGCATTAAAAACAGTGTCGAATGGGCAAATAGCCTCTTTAACAAGTATTTATTTTCAAATTAGTTTTTTTTTTTTTTTTTTTGCACTCGTACAAAAAAATAAACGGAGTCTTAGAGTTAGGATGTTTTGCATTATTTCAAAATTAACGGAGTAAAAAAAAAGAATAAGACTTATTTTTTATCAAGAGATCAAAAATAAATAAATAAATAAATGGTGTTTAGAGTGATGTTATTATGAACTATTGCAAAATTAGCAGAGTAAAAAAATCAAACATATATATTTGCAACGTTATGTAGTATAAAAAAAACCGAAAACTTACAGATGATTAAAACGCAGAGACAGAAAGAAAAAAAACTAAATGTTGTCTTAGAGTAATGATGTTTTGAATTATTACAAAATAAACGGAGTAAAAATAAGAATAGGATGACTTTATTTAGCAAACAAAATAGAAGCGTATTGATAATTGAATTCAGAGACAGAGAGCAAAAACATTTATGGAGTCTTCATGGAATGATGTTTTTAATTCCTACAAAATTAACGGAGTAGAAAAAAAAATTTGGCAATGCTATTTACTAAAAGGAAAAGACAGAAACTTATAGATAGTAAGAATCTAGAGACATCAGAGATTAAACTATTTTGCATATCTGGCTATACCTAGTATTTTAAACATTCAGTAGAATTATCCTCTAAATTATTGAATGCATGCAATATTCATACTATTTTATTCATTCAAAATGAGAGTTGTCAAAAATATACAACAAGATTGAACTAAAATTTAAATAAAATGATATTGTATCTGAATAACGAACTACTACATACAAGTGAATCAAGTAAAAATTACGAATGCAAAACTTTACAGATTTTTGGTGCGCATTTCTCATTTTCAAACAAGGATTTCCTGACTCGATTTAATTCGAATTTCGAGACCCGAAGTTTTGACTGCATTCATTTAGCTGTCTTGTGCAAGATGACATGATCGGGCTAACTCACTTAAAGTAAGTCACGCACTTAGGGAGAGATTTCGCATCTGTTACAAAGTGGTAGAGCTTATTAGATTTACTTATTTAAAGGGGTTATAAATTTATACAGAGTTTTTTTTTTTATAAATTTGCTACTGACTCTTAAGAAAAAATAATTTAAAATTAAGGGAAGGGAATAACATATTCCACCCATCTTAAATTAGCATAAATTGATATGTAGATTTTCAATTTTCGAAACTAAACGTGTAATATAACAATTCTAAAGATAGAAATTTATAATTTCCAGCTAATTTATTTTAACAGTAAGGTTTTCTCGAAAATATAGATGATCAAACAAGAACTAAAAACTTTAGACATATGCAATCTAATAAATACACATAATTAATGCATGGGGAAAAACAGTAACATTTTAACACTACTATAAATTTATTATAATATAAATTTATAAAAATATAAATTTATTATAATATATATTGATCTAAACCTAAAATTTCATTTTTAAGGAAAAAAATTTCAATTAAAAGGTAAATATCGATAAAGATGGCAGTTCAAATCGATGAGGAATTTAATACCTCAATTGAAAATTTAAAAAAGATATATAAATTAAAATTTCAAACATTCTGAAAATATTGTTAAACATTTCAAATTTACTATCATTAATAGCTCAACAATATACGAAAGCGTCAAAAATAATTAAAAACATGAAACAGTAAACTGTCATTTTTGGTTTAAAATAATGTTGGGATAAATGTTGAGATATGTTGGGAGTTGACAAAAGTGTGTTGTTATGTTTATATTATATTATATTATATTATATTATATTATATTATATTATATTATATATATATATATATATATATATATATATATATATATATATATATATATATATATATATATATGTATATATATATATATAAAGTATATAGTAAAAATATAAACATATTATATACACATTATAAATTACTAATGTTGTAAATGATAAAGATAAGGCCGTGGTGGGTCAAAGAATAAGGCATTCCAATTCTAATGAAGCAACCAAGAATTGTGGGTCACTTTTTACACTGTTAGAAATTTCTCAGAAAAATGGTTAAATAACACTTTATTTAATTGTTATTTTACTATATTTAACCAAAACTGTCAAAGGACCGTTAAACAGACAGTATTCAAACTATTAACTGTAAGAAAAATCACTTATTGACTGTTTTAACCTAATGAAGTTAAACAACCAGAATTTTATCCACATCAACTAGGCCCACCTTATAAACTCACTTAGTTCCTTTATAGCTTGAAACACGCTTTAAGTGAGAGGGCTTATGTTCCAATCTTATGAACGGCTGAACGAGGGTTCGAATCTCAGCGTTGACACCACAATATTTCTTCCCTTCCCTCTACACTGGAAGAGTTTCCCGCAGTCTACACACTTTAATTTGTGATCATGGACTGTTAAAACTCGAAACTCTCATTCACGTATGGAAGACAGCGCCACAGATGACAGCTTAACTCAAAAAAGTCAAGTATTTCCTATCTCTCACAATAGATGGCGACGCCACATAATCTAATTAAGCCTCTTCCACGGTTCATTTGACAAAACAAAATTCATTCACAACCTAAAACAAATATTTATTAGCTGACGTAAAGCCTAATATAACCTAACACCAATATCCAGTAAAATTTCCTATTTACGATTTTTAACCACACTAGTTATAAACGGTTTAGAAACCGTAAAAGTAAAAAAAAAATGTTCTTAACTGTAAAATGTACTATTAATCGGTTGGACAGACTACTGTTGGTTTATAAATAAAATTCTAAAAGGGTACATTTTTCACTGTCACCCTGAATAAAGTCTAATATTAAGTATGATGGGTAGTAAACAAAGCATTGGTTAAAGATCTATTATTGAGAATACGAATCACTTCCCAATAAGGAAACACAGATTTGAAACCTTTCGATTGCTGTTGAATTAATTTACTTGTTTCTGGGTACACACCAACTACAGCGTGGGCGTAAAATATTCCAATGGTAGACTGAACATAAGTTGAAGTTCAGTCTTGGGAAACGAAATATAGATCACTTATCAATAAGGCGACGGAGTTTAAGTATAATTTCGTATCAAATCGCTTATTTCTTTTGTGTAACACCTACTAAGTGCTATATCACAAAAGTTAGTGCCAAAAATAGGTTGAACACGGGTAGAAGTGTTCATGTTATTTTGATAAATGTTAGAAATTTTTGATGTTCCTTTCCATGTGATATAAATGCAATTCAGTTTTATATAAAATGTCTTTAAAGAAAGCGATTTTGTTCGAGTGCCTTTTTGTTTACTTGTCTTTTCAGGGTTCAAAATTATACTGTTATACTATTTGTCACAATTTCAGTTTGAATCTTTTTCCTTGGCAGTTAAAGTTGAAAAACTCCGAGTACAGAATTGTGACAACCTTCACAACCTTCACTGGAATGGATTTATTATAGTTTAAGATTAGATTCATTAACTAATAGCTACATCGTAATTTATAAACTCGATAGTAACTGTAAGGAAAAAATAATTATAAAAAAAACGAATAAAATCTTCACATTATTGTTTAAAAGAATATAAATGTCTTAAGAACTGAAGTGTGGTTGATAAGATATTATATAGAGTTACCTATGTTTTATCAAGTCCTAAGCTTGAAACATTGATCTAACGAGAAATTATTATCTACTCTGAGAAGGAAAGTTTTGATAAAATCACCAGAACATGGTAAAATTAACAGTGTTTCTGGCTCTATGAGAACACCGAAAATCTCGGTAATTGCAATAATTAATCTCCGTTTTGATAATGACTTTGGTCAAATTAACAATACAATATGGTTTTATAACATCTGATAAATTTAGTAAATGTGGTAAACTTAGGTAATTTCATCTTATAACCTTAGAGCATGGCATGAAAATCCTTTATTTTTATTTATGCATTTTTACTGAAAGTGCGGTTATAAAAACTAAAATTTTGAAAACCAGTATTTCTCGTAAATCGTTACCATATGACCGGAAAAATTACCACATGAATGGTTTAAATGGTTTACTGTTCAATTTTGTTTTATTAATCAGAATTATTATTCGTTATCAGAAATATCATTAACATACAGTACAGTAATTTTAGCAGAATCTTTTCTCTATGCATTAGTGGCAAATATTGTTTTATGATTTTTGTTGCTTCAAAATGAAAATTAAAAATATCCTACAGAAACCTTAGCATACATTGTTTGCATTTACATCTTTAGTTACAGTATAATTTGCAAAACAAATATTCATAACAAAAACAACTCTTTTTTATACATTTTAAATGCCTATAAATAGATTATAGTAAAGCAGATACAAAAAATTATAAATTTAAAGTAAATTTTTTAAAAAAATTTAATGCAATAAAATATTATCAGAATTTTTATCTTGGATATTAGAAAGAATTCATCAAAAATTTTAAAAGAAATCACTTTAATATAAACAGAATATAATTATAAAGTAGCCTGACATTAAAAAAAATTAATAAAACAATTTTAGTTAAAAATAAAATTTATTAAATTTCATATTTATTCAATTAACAGAGACAGTTAAATTTAATTTATCAAATTCTCAATACTAATCCACTTAAATAAATGTTATATATATTTATTCATAAAATTCAAAACAAAACAACGGATATGAGAATTCCGTTAATAGAAGGAAAATGTTACAAATTCAAACAAAATAATGAAATCAAAGAAAATGTTTACCGCGTTATTAAAATTTAAAAATCTTAACTATTTCAAAGACATACTTATTCCTAAACCACAAAGGTCTACAATTAGAACTATTTTTCTTCAGAAAACTCATTGATTATATAAACCAAAATGTTTTGAAACAAAATCAAAATATGTTTCATTAAAAATAAAGCGTATTTTACTTTTAAATGCTTTACTTCTAAACTTTTACAATAATGACTTTATTCTTATTGACAATGGAATTAAAATGACTATTTTATAAAATCATTTAGCATTTTTTTTCTTTATTTGAGAAACCAATTATAAATCTAGAATAAATAAATGAAAGGAATTTTAATTGTTTAATTGGAAATTTGTCTTGCTAATGAATTTAAAATTAGAAAGATTTAAACAAAGAAATGAATAAAATCAAACATGTTTCTCTTTTTGATAATAGTGATTCAGATTTTAATTCTATTTTGACGGAATGAATACAATTTTCTAATATTTTTTTCTATTTTTGCTTAAACTAAATAATTTTCAGTTTATTTTAAATTCTTTTAATCTGTAAAAATGCATTTTGAAACTAAATAAATATATATATTTTTTTAAAAAATTGTAAATATATATAAACAGATATCAAATTTCTGTCTAAAAAAGGATTTACCTTAAATTCGTAAATTCTTTTCAATGAATGTTAATAGTTTGTTTCAAACAGTTTATAACAGATAATACTTTAAAATATCAACAAACTTCAGATTTCAATTATTTAAATAATCAAGCAGTGAATTTTCATTAACTTAAAGAATAATACTAGATTTGCGTTTAAATACAATCTTTTATTTTCCTTTTATTTTAATATGAAGATTTTTCGGAAAACCATAACGTATTATTTGTATTACGTATTGCATTATTATTTGTATTGCATTATATAACGTATTACGTATTATAACGTAAACCATAACGTACTCTGTTTTGTAAAAATCGAAGATTTTTTATATATATAATTTTAATAGTTGCTTTCTTTTAAACTATTTGAATACCCAACTTCAAAATTTTTTATTGTATTATAAAAATTTGCAATTAATAAAGTAAGTAGATTTTTGCAATTTTGTTTTATTTGAATAACTTGAAAAATATTTTATTCAACTGAATTTTTCTTAATTGTAAGAATAAATTCATATTTTCAAATGTTAGTACATGTATTTAGGGAATAAGAACATAAGTCATTGTTCTTGTACAGGATATTACATAGATTTTTATATACCTCGTTATTTCCATCATCTTGTTTTTAACAGTATTTCTGATGCGTAGCTGCATCTATGATTTTGCGTTGATATATTTGTTTTATCTCCTTAACTTATACTTTAACTCATCTGTGTTTTGCTTAAAAACGTATTTTAGCTTTTCAATAGTTTAAAAGAAGTATAATATATCATATCCCATTATATTTAAAACATTTGTCTTAAATACTTAAAGATAAAGTGTCATATCATAACAGTCTTTAAGCTGGAAAATTTAATTGGATTTTCCTCACTCAGATTATTTAAACTTTGCAATAGTTTCCAAGTACGCTTATTAAGCTACCTCTAACCAAAATACCATTATCCCTACTTACATGAAATACGTTTGAAGAACTACATGAATAAATAACATGATATTTTTCACGCTATAAATAAAAAAATAAAAATTTTAGAAAAATACTAAATTTCAATAATAATGGAAGGGCTTGTGTGTAGGTACTTTTCTTATATAACTCCAGAATCGTTCGTTATAGAGCCCAAAAATTTGGATAAAAATACAAGATCCAATTCATGACCAAAATGATCGTTCAAATATTTTTAATTAGTTCATTCACGAAGTGCATTAACACTTTATATCACCTTGTTGCATATCTGCAACGTACACAAAAAGCCTATGTCTTTGCCCCAACAAATTTTGAAGGACGATTTCGGCGATAGTCAGCCACAACCAGTGCGCCAAGATGAAATTGGGCTAACAAAAGAATCAGATGCAAATACCCAAAATTCAAAGGATTTACACAAACTATTTGTGAGAAATGTGATGAAGGACTTTGTTACAACAAAAGTAACAACTGTTTTAAAAAATTTCATATGAATTAAAATTTTTGAATCTTTCAATCTTAGTGCCTTTTTTCACAATGTTGCAGGAATGCAACAAGCACTTTTTTGTCATTTTGCATAATGTTGCAGAAATGCAATAATCAATTTTTCCGATAATTTTTTTTATTTCATGTTGTAAAATTTTTTTATTATTTTTTACATGCTTAGAATGATGTATTCTAATGTATGAGTAATTTTTATTAAAATCAGAGATGTTGAAATATAAAGGGTTAAAAAACATTATACTGAATTTATAAATAGTATAAATAGAGTGTACAGAAATTGTATATACACTGCAATAAATTCCAGATAAAATTATGGATCTAATTTTAAAAATTTAATCTATTGAAATGCTAGGATGGTCCATTTACTTTACTATTCTTTTTTTTAATTACTACAGTACGTATACTTTTGAGTAATAATCAAGTACCATAATTTTAATTATTTGAGGCACTAAGTATATTCAACATATCTTAAACTTTTATTATATAAACCTACAAGGTACAGTGCAAAATTTTTTTTTAAAAATTTAAAAACAATTACCACCCTGAATAGCTTTTGATCTAATGATCAGATCTTCACGCTCTAGGACTCATTCTCAATATTTCGAGCGGGGGAGGGGGTAGCCACAGTCTGGGTAATATGGTCCCCTAAGTTTGGCTAGAAGAGTGGTCCAAAGTATGGACCACTTAATGTTAATTTTACTTTATGCGTATTTCGCCATGACTCGAGAAATTTTTGAAGGAATGTAAAAATTTTTGGTACACAATTATAAAATTTGTTTATCCAATGATAATTCCATGCAAAAACTATTTTAGTAAATATTTATTGTTTGTATAATTCTATTTAATAACGGTTGAAAAAATCTTAAATCGTTAGGTATACAATTTTTACAGCATTTTAAAGTGTGTAATTTTACATGGCCAAACACAAGATTTGAGCGAAATAAGTTAAACAGTTCCTGTTACTTTCAATATAAGTTTTTTAACTATCTTTAATGAAATAATAAAAAAAAACAAATATTTACAAAAATATTTTTTTCATTTATTTATTTTTGGATAAACTAATTTATAGCTATGTGAAAATTTTCAATTCACTTAAAAAGTTCTCGAGGTATGGCGAGATACGTAAAAAATAAAATTATCATTATGAGTTTAAACTTTGGATCACTCTCCTGACCAAACTATGGATACCATATTTTTCAGAATGCCGCTACCCCCTATAGTTTGAGGTCAGAAATTCGAATCTGTAGAAAAAAGAGGTATGTTTGTTGAAAGAAGTACGCTTTAATGTCTGTGCACTAATTAATTAGCATATTTGAGGTCACCCTCTAGAACCATTATGAATGAATCCTTTACTGATCGGTTAATAGAAATCGATTACTAGTACTTGATAGGTTACCAATAATGATAAATCAATACGTCCGTGTTGGTTTACTAAAAATAAACATTTTTTAATGGTTCAAATCATTAAAGCAGAATTTTTCATCATGAGATGATAAAGTTTGTTGGCTCAAGAATTTTAAACATAACAAGTTGGTCCACCAACATATAATAAAATATATCCTCTTCCAACATGACATGTTGGAAGTTGTTGGCCCAAGAATTTTAAACATAACAAGTTGGTCCACCAACATATAATAAAATATATCATCTTCCAACATTACATGTCGGAAGTTGTTGGCCCAAGAATTTTAAACATAACAAGTTGGTCCACCAACATATAATAAAATATATCATCTTCCAACATTACATGTTGGAAGTTGTTGGCCCAAGAATTTTAAACATAACAAGTTGGTCCACCAACATATAGTAAAATATATCATCTTCCAACAAGACATGTTGGAAGTTGTTGGCCCAAGAATTTCAAACATAACAAGTTGGTCCACCAACATATAGTAAAATATATCATCTTCCAACATGACATGTTGGAAGCTAGTTGGCCCATCAAAACCCATTATCGCATAATGGGAATTATTGGATGTTGGTTCCCATCAAGTAGTGTTGGGCCAACAAGAAACCAACATAAACCATCAAAATATTTTGATGGTCCCATCAAGAATTTTGTCTTGGGCGTGATCAAAGACCAAAATTATTCATTAGATCAAAAGTTATTCAAGGTGATCCTTTTTTTTGGCGCAGTGTACATCTAAATATAAGTACTTCCTTTTAACTTGCTTTTCTAGTTTGAAACTTAGCTTAACTCATGATACACACTGTAAGCAATTCCAGATCTAATTACGGTATAATGCACGGGCACTTTGGATGCATTATCCAAAAAATCTACTTTACCATAAAATCCAATTTTGCCGTCAAATTATTATACCGTAAATTTTATGGTAACATTTATGCAATTAAAGTGATTTAGAGAATTTACGGTAATTTTTAAAGTAATTATTACGCTATATCAGTTTTTTTGTACTTTAACCTGTTCTGGTAAAATAGAATTTACGGTAAAAAGTAGCTGCATCCTGAGTGCCAGTAATTTTTTATCGTAATTCAATCTCCAATATTTTAACAGTGTAGAGGTGTCAAAAGTTTTTTTACAAATATTTTTTTTATTATCTTGAAAATTTTTTGTTAAAAACTTTGGTCTAACAAACTGATGCTTGTAATCGAGTAATTAAACCATATGTGCTTGACTTTACTTACTACATAACTCAAACTTAGCAGTAAACCTTTTCAATTCACATCAATGGTTGAAAAACTAAACACAACATTTAAAATAAGCTCTTCACTGTTGTTATATGATTGTACGATTGAATGTATCAATTTTATCTCTTTTCTTAGAAATAAAATAAATTCTTTAAAATATTTGGTTTTCGATGTCACTTGAAACGCATAGAAACAAAAAAAAAAGTTTTGACAGTGAATCTATGAAAAAAAAAAGTTATTTGATATTTTACAGGCACCAGACCAGTCACTTAAAACGAGAGACTGAAGTTACCGGACCGAATACTTCCTTCCAAAGTGAAATTTTCCTTTTCCAGCTGGGGAAAGTACACCAGTATCGTCCTTATTCGATTTCCTTTTTCTTCAACCTCTTCGATCTTCGCTTTTACAATCTGCAGGAATAAGCACCCAGCAGTGACTAGGATCTTCTGCCTCAAATAATGTAAATAGAGACAGAACACACCACTTAGATGGAAACTCGGGCAGAAGCTTTCTGGTGTCAGGTAAGTGAAAAATCAGGGCCGATGGGGAAAAAAAGGGAAGAAAAAAGAACACAAAAATTCTTTCCGGAAGACATCATTCTCACTTGGAAAAGGAAATGTAACATTTTGATTTTCTTTTATTCGTGTATAAACAGTTCCAAGAGGTTTGTTTTTCGATTGTGGAAACGGCGATAGTGGATTCATCTCTGCGGATACAGCTTTTTAAATTTCCTGGAGTAGTATGGAAAGGAAAGAATCCATTAGAATGTATCTTTGCTGTTTCGATTGTGGTAGGTACAGGTAACCAAGCGATGGAGGAATTACTTCGAATTTCAATTTTAGAAGTTCGATATTCTTTCTATAACATGAGAGAGATAGAAGATGCGGAATAAAATATTGATTACAAGCAACGCATTAAAAATGCAGCAGAATTCTTTAATTGTTCTTATTTTACACTCCTGCTAAGCAATTTCTTTTACATAAAGTTAAGTCCTAATTTTAGTAAAGCATTTCTACGGAAGTACGTTCGAAAAATAAAATTAAAGCCAACTGCTCTTAAATTCATCATCAATGGAATCATCATCAGAGGAAGACATGATTCCTACTTGTAGAATCTGTAACAATTGTTCATCTTAGTTACACTTTTCAAAAAAGGATTTTCTGCTATAATATCTTAGACAATTGTCCCTGGAGGTTATTAATAAAATACCCAAACGGGACATCAAAATGTATACAGATGGCTTTGAAATTGGTAAACAGGCAGGAAATAGAATTTTCATTGAAACTCCTGCGTATACAGTTTCTCTATGTCAACGTAACTCAGATTTCTATGCTGTTTTCAGAAGTGAACTTCTTGCAATAGATAAGGGTCTTGAAGCTTTTTTTTAGAACACACAATTACGTTAACGTTCGGATACTGTAAGATAGCAGTAGCTCAATGCAACATCTTAACTGGAACCTAATGGAGGACAAGACTAGTATCTCCATCTTGCATAAATTAAAACACATTTCCCTTTAGCACAATACACATATCCAATGGATTTTTTTCCAGGTAAATCTACATTGAAATGACTTGGTAGATAGTCTTGCAAGAGCAGGCAGCAGTCTTCCATTTCTTCTTCAAAGCTATGATATATGGAACTTTTCTCAAAGAAACAATGTTAAATTAAGAAAGATTTGTTGATACTTTCTACTCACCACTGGTAACGGGGTAGTAGACCAGGTTTAGCAGTGACCCTTTCTTATAATAGGAAAATCTGTATCACAATCTGGCGCCTCGCCAGCTGCCACTGAAAGAGTTTATGCCTTTCTTATAGTATAAAAACATACCTGCCCAGAGTGCAACCAGCACCAGGCTTCAATTCAACACATTTTGGACTGTTTGAAACTCATATAGAAGGAAATTCATTCACCTTCTCTTCGCTGTATATAATTTTTTTAATGTCAACGGATTCTTAGATTTGGTCTGACTAGATAAGCAACAATAACACTAACAATAACAACAACAAAATACTTTTTGAATTTTCTGGAGAAGTTCGGGAAAGATAAAAAAAAATCTGTTTAAATGTATCTTTGTAGTTTCAATTGTGGTATACACTGGGGACCAAGTAAATAAGAATAATTTTGAATTTCAGTTTTAGTAGTTCCATTTTCTTTCTTAATCATGAAGAGACAGACGATGCCAAATAAAATATTGATTGCATGCAACGTATTAAAAATGCAGTGGAAAAGATTTCAAATTTGTTCTTTACATGTCTTTATTTTTCACTTGGAACTGTTTACACCTAGTTTTGGTAATCATTAACTACTAAAATATTTTAAAACATTAAAACAGAAGCCAAGTATTCCTAAATTTATTAATAAGGAAATCATTATCATTAGAAGACATACCAAAGCTCGGCGAAGAGTTTAGTCTGTTTTCAAGGCTTCATCCTTTAACGACCATTGCAAGTTGACCTTGGTCAGGCGACGTGGACACCCCTCTCTCTAAACTTCAACACCACATTCAAAGAGTGGCTTTCAGATAAGACAGATTTAACGTACACCTTGCTGCGTTTTCATGTCAGATGTTTAGTGGACGGAAAGAATCGAACTCGCAACCTCCAGCTCACCAGTGAAGTGAGTGAAACCTTTCGACTGTGCTGCAAGAGTGATTGATTGAAGAATACCATTCTCTCTTGTGAAGTAGGTTACAATAGGTGATTACCTGACAAGTTATTGAAAAAATGCTGTCAGATGAAAGTTATTGGATGTTCAAGAAATGGCTGGCGGTATTAAAAAAATCATACAATTAAAATAAAACAGAAGGAGAGAAAAAAATAAATTTTCTCTATCCTGCTTAGAGAGCGAAAATCTTTATCAGTTGAACCATTTAGTTTAATCCTTGTACGTGAAAATCCAGACAATCAAAAGTTATTCTACGTGCTCCTATTTTTAGCTCAGTATACACTAAGCGCTGAAAAGATAGTGGAAGAAGGTCGAATATATAAGGATTTTAAATACATTAAACATTTAAACCACATTAAATTAAGAAAAATGATATAAAGAAAAACCACACACATATATATATATATATATATATATATATATATATATATATATATATACGCACAAAGTTATATATATAACTAAACATTTTTAAACATGAAATAAACACTCTTTTTAAATGTGTATTTAATAAATATGTGAAAACATTTATTTTTAGAACGTCAACATTTCATCGTCATATAATAAGAATAGTGAACCCATCAATATTCTTTTTCAGATCCAGGAAAAGATTCAATAAATAAACTTACTGTAGACACAAAAATACCAGTACGTTCTATTTTCATCTACAAAAGCTTCCGAAGACATATAAAAAGAAAAAAAAATGCTTTCATTTTATTCTTTTTTATGACGACATTAAATTAAATTGAAACTCCCCACGACAGAAATACGTCTCAAATAATGTTGAGGAACATTCCGCAAAGAGTGGATAGATGTACTATTAAAAAGATATGCTCTCTTAGCTGACAATTTTCAATTTTTCTTTTCTTTTGGACGAACTTAAAAGTAAATTTTCTTTCTCTATTATCAAATTGAACTTTTCTGAAACCTTTCTAGCATTTTTTGAAAGTAAATTTAAAAGTTCATAAATAAAATCTAGTTTCAGAATTTTTCAAATATCTTTCAATAACATTTAAAGTAATAAATCAAAACACTAATAATTTTTTATTTAAGTAGTTTATATATTTTAATTGCATATCATATAACTGATATTGCATATTATGTATTAACTGATATTAATCTTTGAAAAATGTACGCTAGTTTGTCTAATTTTAGTATTTATTTTAGGAATACATGACAAATATGAGCCTTTTTTTATTATTTTTTATATTTTTCGTTACCCGCAGTTTAAAAATGCTTACTACAGAAAATGTATAATCTTATTACAAATCTTATTATGTTTATCAAAATGCATGTATTAGTTTATTCACCTATGTAAAATATTTCAGCATATTGAGACTATAGCGTCATGAAATAAGAAAATTAAATAAAATAACTATTGTTAAACATATTAGGTAGTGGTTCTCATTCAGTAGTGATGTAAGCAATTTCATATCTTCAAGGATATTGAACTCAGTTTACATTAAAACCATATGAATTTCATTTAAAATTACATTAAATTGGAACTCCCCATGTTAAAAATACTTCTCTAGCAATGTTGAGAAATATACCAGAATAAGTGTGTAGATAGCTGACAATCAAAAAATTTTCATATTATCTTAAGAGTAAATTCCATTTTTTATTATTAAATTAAACTGTCAAGAAACTTTTTCTAGTATTTTTTAGAATAAATTCTTAAAATAGGAAAGTATAAATAAAATCCAGTTTAAGAATATTCGAAAAGATCCTATCTATAACATTTTAATTAATATAAAAAAACATTTTTAAATTTTATTCAAGCAGTTTTATATATGTTAACTGTATATTCCGAACTGAGTTTGGTTGTTAAAAAAATTTAGTTGCAAATTTAACTCGGATTTGATGAACATTAATCACACAAAAAAGTTTTTTTCGATTGCGAATGCACACTGAATAAAAAGTCTGGTAAAATAACGATACTGTATGGTAATGAATATTTCAGGTAAAAAAAAACATAATTTTGGTTAATAAAACCCAAAATATACGGCATTCAAATCATTCATTTGGTAATTTTTCCGTTCATATGGGGACGGTTTACCACAAGTTCTGGTTTTCAAATTTATAATTCTTATTGCCGCTCACTTCGTAAGAGCTAAACTGAAAAATAAATTTAACCGAAAAATGGTTTTAACTCCCTGTTTTAAGGCATCATGACAAAATTACACATTTAAAAACCATATTTTAATGTTTATTTTACCAAAAGCATTTGCAAAGCACTTCGGTAAAAATTATAAATCTTTTTGGCTTCTCCATAGTGCCGAAAAAATGGTAGTTTTTACCATATTCTAGTAACTTTGACCATACTTTTTTCTCAATGCTATATATGATGTTTTCACTTATAGTTAATTATTTCTTGATGAATGTGATTGTTCGTTAATGATATCTTGATGGATATGCTTGATGGTTAATAATACCTTGAATAAAATTATTGGTTTCTTGGTTTTTTTGCAACATATAAATATAAATTGTATACTATAGAATTTTTTTTAGTTGTTTTCAGAAAAACGTATACAATGCAAAATGGATAATTAATAAATTTAATGTTCTGCTGAGTGAACTTTTTCTCACTTTTTTAAACTCAGACAAAAACGTATAAAATGCAAAAAATATAATTAATAAACTTAATGTTCTGCTGAATGAACTTTTTCTCACTTTATTAAACTCAGACAGATTAATCATTAATTTATGAATTTCAATTAAATTCTTTGAGCATTTCAGTATATTCCACGCATAATGGCATAGCAGTGGGAAAAAGTTTTTAACATAAGAAGCGTTTCAATATGTGTTTCTTTTTTAATAGTTATTCCTAAGAAAATAATACTTTAATAAGTAATAAACTCTAACAGAACTTATTTAATTAAAAAATAATTAGCATTAAATACAATTTGCAAAACTAAATTTGATTGACGTGAAAAAGAATATTATAATGAATATTAATAGCATATTAATTAAAATAAAATAACTTCTGTTACATTTACTTTGACGATGCACCTGTTTTTAATTAATTGTTTTCTTTTAAACAAAAAGAAAATTATGTTTTTCTAATGAACACTCAAGCACTGATAGAGCTGATTTTATTATAAAAATTAAAATTCTCAGTAAATGTAAAACTTATATAATTAAATTTAATTTCAGAAAAAAATTCTGCCTCATTATTCTCAAATTTCTTCAGACTGAATTGCATCCATTACTTTTACATTGATGGTACACATTTTTTTTAAAATAAAGATAACTCCATAATAAAAAAATTATTTTAATAACAAAATGCAAAGTGATAAAAATAGCTTTTTTTTTAAAGAAATAGTTTGAACTACCTTAATTTAATTTAATTATAAGATTCAATTTTTTAGAGTAAACAATATTAGCATAAATAATCGTATAAAATCGAAAAATTAATTTTACATTTACTTAGACAGTATATTTATTATTTAAATTAATGATTATAGCTATATATAAGTACGCAAAATAGCTTTATTATAAATATTAAAAAAAATTATGGAATTGGTTAAATTTTGGAAGAAAAAAATCGGACTAAATTTAAACGAGAGTAACTTACTTAAAATAAAAACTAAAGAGTAATTTAAGTACTTAACTTAGCTTTAAATACTTAGCTCAGCTTAAACTTTAAGTACTTAACTTAAACTTAGTGTAATTTAAAACGAAAACTAAATTTGCTGGCAGTGAAAAAAACTTAATGAAAACTTATGACAGATTACTTATATTTTAATTCTATCTCTTTCTTTCCCAATGATGATGCGTCTTTTCGAAATTAACTGTTTGATGAGCATGTATAATAAAGCATTAATATTGCATGAATTGTATTTTAATTTCTACAAAATGGCTTGATTTCTAATCTTACTAATTTAATAGAGTAATGAAGTTAATAAAAAAAAGATATACTAATAGCATTAATGTCTAATGTTTTTATCTTAAACTAAGATATTAGTTTTGTAAAATATTTTCTTTCAAATAAATTAGTATCTTGCATATTTTTCAAAACTCGAGATGCTATTTCTTAACATTTGTAAATGTTAGTGCTTGATTCTTTGCACAAAAGGAAACTTTTTCTCAAATATAAAACAAATATTTTGAGAAATGCAAAAATTCTTTTCTCGATAAAATTCTGTCGTATAAGAAAGCGAAGATGAAAAAAATAGAAAAACAATTTGATCAAAAAAATATATATTCGATCGAATCTCCAAACCAACAAAATAATGATGTGATACTGATAAAAAAAAAATATTGGAATATTTTATGCATTCAGGTGTGGAATAATTTCCATTGCATCAAAAAAATTTTAACAGAGGAAAAAGAACTTTAACAAACATATTATTGTTTACATGGTATAGTAAATTGTATGAAAATATCATAGCATTGACTCCTTTAAAAAAAATTTGATTAGAGCCTAACAATTACTCTGATGTTTATTATTATTATATCTTATGTACAGTGCAAACTTGTATAACTTTTTATCTAATGATCTGATCTTTACGTTCTGGGATTTAATCTTCACGGCTGGAGGAGGATAAACTCAAATATGCTAATTAATAAGTGTTTACAATATTTAAATTTACGAAATCAGACAAAAAACATGGAAATATCGTCCCTATAGTTTATTCAGAAGAGAGCTCCAAAATTTCCCTTTGAGGTTTATTTTACTTTTTGTGTATTTCTTTATATTTCGAAAACTTTTTAAGCGAATTGAAACATTTTTGCACACAATAATAGCCAACACCATGCAAAAAATATTTTTTTTTTATAAATATTCATTATTTTTTATTAGTTCATTTGTTAAGTGTCGATAATTTTACTAGGCAAAATACGAAATTTGTTAATTTTGAGAATACTTTCGTCACGAAATCCGTTATTTGTGATGAAACGCAATCTCTCAAATATATGCCGAAAGTGCTTCACCAACTCGGAACCGCATCAAAGTGTATTGTGGTAGATTGTTCACAAGAATGAAGACTATTCGATTCAAATTAAGAGGACAAAACAAGCCTACCGGCCTGTAAGGTAGATTATCAGTAGACACTAATCTACCTTCCATCTGCCCAACATAAAATGATTATAAGAAAATCTAGATACATTAGACGTAACAAGTGTATTTTTTTTTGTTGTTTTTGTTGTTGTTTTTTTTCCATAAATAAAAAAAAACGAAAATGACGAAGCATTTCTTTAATTTTGATGAAATCACTTTCCTTGAAGAAGTGACGCAAAAACGAAGAAAGTTTCTTGAAATTTGAGTATTCATTTTTTATGGCAATTCATTTGAATTTTCAGTATTTTTTATTTTTTTTTACTTTTTAAATTAGCTTAATTATTTCTTTTTCATTTTTTAAAAGTGTTTTTAAGTAATGGCTTAAAACTTTTTCATCAAAATTTAATTATATAAACATTATTAAATATATTTTTCTTAGAGAGACATAGCTGTTTCCGAAAATAAGGGAATCGCATGCTACTTTTTCCTACCAATCAATTAAAAATAGTGATTCATTTCTATGCACACTGCTTATTTTAAAAATCCTGGAATTATAAGTAAGATTTAATAAACTTAAAAAAATAGAAAATTTGCTTTTCAAACTCAAAAATTAAACTTAAAACATTTAAAAGCTTATTTCAAGATGTCCGATAAAAAAAACAAAGTTAAGAATAATTAATTGTCTTAAAAAGTATGTTTATTTGTTCTTTAATGTATGATATAAAGAATTATGATATTCTTTTGTGAATTCATAAAAGTAATTTTTTTTTCGGTTGACTGAATAAAAACGGGAAATGAATGAATAAAAAAACAACATTGTTAAGTGAATTTCCTACAAATAAAGAACCAAGAAAAATAAAACAGCGAAAAAAAATATTCAAAAGAAAACAATGACCACAAAGCAAATATTTTCAAAAAGTAATTTTTCCCGGTAAAAAAAAATAAATATGTCAAAAGTAAACCATACTTCAAATTATATTACTTTTTTACTTACTTCAAAAATACCAAACAGCAAATATTTGCCAAACAGTTTTCATTTTGTTTACTTTTTATTGCAATAATTAAGCTCAAAGTAAATGGAAGAAAAAAAATCTAAGCATTATTCTTCTAATGATAGATTTACATGCATTAATTATTTAACTATACTTTTATTTCTTTTTGTTTTATAAAAAGTAAAGTATAACTATTAGAAAATAAATTTATATTCTAATCATTTATATTACTATTTACAATTAAAGAAAGATATTTCAATAGGAACGCTTTTTTTCCACTCCACTAGGTAAAATATTTTAAACCGTGCGAACATTTAAAAATATATGTAAATAATAGGTTGATAACATTTTTATCAATTAAATCTGAATTCATAGGAGTATTTAGTGATTTTTAATTTCTTTAAAAACAATTGATATAAAAAAATCATTATAAAGAATCAAATAATAATTGTGTATAATAACAACAATTTTCCTTTATAAATCTATGGAAATAACTTTACTATTTAGATTTTCATTTTTTGTAAAAAAATAATGAAATCTATTTGTTGCAAAATATACGGAAATCCATTTGTAGTTTAGGTTATGGAAATGCATCACTTTAAAAAACCTGAAGGATATCTTGCTTCTAATACCTCCCGCTTGCCTCTTTGCTTCAAAAACTGATGGAAAAATAATTTTTTTTCTGTCAAATTTATTTGTAATGTGACATGTATATACTTTTTTAGTTCTCTAACGTAAGCAATACTTTAGTTTTTTAATCTAAACCATGGTTTTAAAACGTGACAATAAAGCTTTAACTTTAAAAAGATTAATCTGTACGGAAACTTTGTCTTTTTTTTACGTCCCTTCAATTTAACCTGTAAAGAAACTAGTAATGAAATAAGATTTTTTGTGGAAATGGCACGAGTTTTGACAAAATAGAATAAATTTTCATTTGAATTTAGAAAATTATTTCTTTAAGAAATAATTTTCTTAGAGAATCAGTTTGTTGTTATTTTTAATATATGTAAAATATTATTTTACTTTACTTTTTTATTAAATGCTTATTATGTTACATTTAATTCTAAAATACATTAGTTCAATTCTGTTTTGGGAAAATTTATATACTCTTCAAGAAACTGTGATCATAACTACGGACAATCAAGTAGTCCTACGGACAAGTAGTCTATAAATACAGAATGAACTTGCTATTTCATTCTATTTTGGAAAATTTATTTTTCTATTCCATTGAAGTTCTTTAAGTTATTAAAACAGTTATAACATAATCTTCAAAACACATATAAACAGCAAGTAGTCCCACGTTTCGTATATTTTCAGAATCATTGTATTTGAGAAAGTAGAAAATATTTATTCCGTCAATAAAATTTTAATTTGAAGGTTTAGAACGTTTTGTAGATTTAATATATGTGTAGGATCCAAACTGTATAACGTTAAATGTCTTTGATTATTGCCTAATACAGCTGAAATATTGTAAATCATATAACCATAATTTTTTTAAATTTAAATGCTCATTAATCACGAATTTTTACCCATTTTACAAAAGTAATGAACCAATAATTTAATTTAATTAATAGCTTTAACAATGTGTAGGTTAAAGAGGATAAAACAAATCATTAATGGATGTACCGAGCCCTTACGATCAATTTAAACTCTAAATATAAATATTTTGAAGAGAAAAATACAATGTTAAATGTATGTACAGTACTATTTAGTCACTTACGCGGGAAGCATCTTATCATATTGAAGTATTTTCATGTAAAATTGAGTGATACAGATTGATCTGAACGATCTTGGAAACCTTACAATTTCTCAAAGGAATCTAATAATAGAGACTTGCAAGTTAAGTTCACCCTATTCGTTAAGTACACTGACCCCATACATTTATTAGAAATAATAGAAAAATCCTTTTTCTCAACAAATTATAGATCTGCAATTATATTACTTAACTATGCACGGAGAAATACTTTTTTGGTAAAACTACAGTTCTGAATAGTAATAACATTTCTTATAAAAAGAATAAATTTATGGTTAATAAATTCAAAATCTATGCTAATAAAACCATTCATATGGTAATTTTTTCGTTCATGCTGTAAGTGTTTAAGGAGAAGTCTGTTCTTCAAAATTACAGTTCTTATAACCACATATTTAGTAAAAAATACAAAACTTAAAAGTAAATTTATCCAAATAAATGTTTTTATGCCATGGTCGTCTTCTTGAGGAAGAGCCTTCACAACACATTCTTTGTGAGTATGAAGTCTTTTCTGCTAAAAGATTTGAACATTTGTGACAATATTGTGTTAAGGCCTGGGAACTTCGGTGTTTGCCGAACTTTGTTGAAGCTATAAAGCTTTTCTGCTGATCATGATCTTGGATTTGGGAGCAATAGACCTCTGGTCGCATTGCTTCTCAGAGCTATCCAACTTCTTAGTCTAAGTCTATGCCATGTTTTAAGATATCATAATAAAATTACCAAACTTGACCACATTTATCAAGTTTTATCACATATTAAGAAACCATATTTTATTGCTAATTTTATCAACAATTCTATCATTTTCAGGTAGTTTTGACCATAATTTTTCGTTGGTGTCTTAATTGTTTAACCTCTTATGATAAAAAATTTTTAAACTTAAGCTATAGAAGTAGAATAAGTCAAAAAAATCTTTGGACTGCGATAAATTTACATAAAATTTC
Source organism: Parasteatoda lunata (assembly GCA_949128135.1). Lineage (NCBI taxonomy): Eukaryota > Metazoa > Arthropoda > Arachnida > Araneae > Theridiidae > Parasteatoda > Parasteatoda lunata. The sequence goes on along the minus strand of OX421976.1, from coordinate 38,367,352 downwards.
TATAAATTCTTTCATGCAATAATAAAAGCATCGTCGGTACGCATAAAAACTTAATCGAGTAATCATAAAAGTGCTGAAAATGGCATATTAAATATAAACACCTACATAAACGCATTTTTTTTCATTCAAATAGCTTCAAAAATATTATTTCTATTTATATATTCACTTCTTTTGAGGAATAATTTTCAACTGAAAAAATAAATATTCGTGAATAAATGAAATTCAAGTCATTTAGTATTCTGAATGTTAAAAGTATTATAAATAATTAATACAAGATAATGCAGGAAAAATGAGAAACTTTGATAATCATTTATTTACTGAAAAACATTTAATTATTATAAAATACCACACATGTCATTTATTTTTAATCATTTTGATTCATTGAAATAAACAATATTGACTTGAGTCTGTTTTATGAGTATATAAAATAACATTCTTAATGAAATTAAATACGTTTTACATATTGTTTAATTGCGTGGGATCTGAATAGTTATTGAGTCATAAAATAGTTTCTTTAATTGTTTTTTTTTTTTCATTTTGACTACAAAATGTTTTGCTACTTGTTTTTTTTTTTCATAAATATAACGTTTTTATGCTTATTTGCCTTCAAAAGGAATCTTAGGGTTTCTGTGTGGCTTTATAATGCCTTTAAATTCAATTATTTATTTTTTTAAAAATTAATTTAAATAGTGAGATAATATTTTTTGCTCTTTTATTCATTTACATCAACAATACATTAACGTTTTCAATACGTATGTAGTTTTATATATTTATAAAAATAAAAATTTAAAAAAACTGAAAGAAAAAGTGTAAGCCTTTTTCTAAATAGTGTTTATGAGTAAATAACGTGCATGGCTCTATGAACCATATCATGCTTAACTTTTTTAAAATAAAATAAATAAAGCAGCTTCAGAATTTATTTTTTTTTTGTTGCTATTTACATATTATTTTATTTCTATTTTAAGCTTTTAGCATATTCATTCATTAATCATTTTCCGGAATTTAATTAGATTTAAAATATTTTTATTCACTCATTTAGATTCTTATTATTTTTTTCCACATCTATGCTAACAAAACGGGACATACAGTTATGAAATACTAAATATATATATATATAATGTTCTTCGTTGAAATTTTTATTTCTATCATAAAATTATATCGATAACCAGCTTTAATCATTTCACTAATTATATAAATAAATACTTTTATTTTTTTTGCGCTTGGTAGAAATATAAATATGATTCATGATAATATCTCAGTCATGATATTTTAAGCATTAAACTTTAATTGTTAAATTCTAACAATAATAATTTTGTTGTAAAACAAAATGCATAGTAGAACACAATATAACAGCACTACCTGAAAATGTTTTTTAAGTACTTTTACTACGAGTATCATTACTCCAGGAACAGTTTTTTTAATATTTAATGATTTTGTACTGCCTCCAACTAATGAAAGTTTAACGTTTCACCATATTTCTCAATAAGGTAAGAAGTTCATTATTTAATTCTCTTTGATTATTAGAATTTAGCTGTCAAAAACTTGAGCACCGCAAAATTGCTTTTAAAACTTTTACCTGAAGAAATTTCAATCTAAAACTTTGCTTTTAATTAATTATTATTAATTATTTCTTAATATTTTAATGATTTTCTATGATAATGGTCTCATAAATATAAAATTTAACAGGGGACATTCTTTATAAAATTTAAGACATCAAAAATAGTTTTGCTCTTTATGGTAGATAAATTTTTATTTTATTTATAAACAATTTAATTAACATAAATTTAATTTATGATATTTTACTTTAAGTACATAAATTCCAATTATTTAATTAATTTTATACAATACCAAAGATTCAGTAAGTTGAAGTTTAAAATTTTTATAATATTTCCTACTTTATAATATAAAAATACCTACTTTAATTCCTACTTTATAATAAAAAAAAGTAATAATAACATCAATATATTTAATTATTTACATTATGTTTTACTAAGGAACATTTAATCACCATGAAATTACATTTATGTTTTACTTAAAGCACATCAAAATCCAAAACATAATCCATTTTATTTTCCAAATTCCCATTAAACCAAAATCACATAAACTGCAATCATTCTCTGGATCATTAAGAAAACAGAAACAAAAAATTTAAATATATATACAGACAAATAAATGAAATCAGTGATCGAGAGAGTCTAGAGAGAGAGAAATGCATTCAAAACGACCCGACCAATGGGATGATAGTTAAACGAAATTGTACCGCCCTTAAGATCGCATCATTAACTGAAAACATTTCGCATCATTAGGTGAGGGGTGGTCTCTTTTAGCACACTTTTCTGTTTAACTATAAGAAAAGATAGCCTCTTACGACTATCAGGGATTACGACAGAAACTGGCTCATTTATAGCAACAGTTTTCTGGGATTTTCTAGAAGGAATTTCTAATCTACGATGAGATTTATCTGACTAAACACGGATTAAATCTTTAAGATTTGCTCCAGTGATTCTTCGTTGATGATTGCCCGAAGAAGTTAATTATTTTAAAGGAAACTCACCACAAATCAATCCGAGTAATTACACTTAATTTCACATAGATAGAATCATTTGGTTACGAATTTACTGAATCGGATTCAGATTAGATATAATGCAAGTATGGGTGATTACTGATATTTGTTTCAGATAAATAAAATAATGAGTTTGAAATAAATATTTAATTAGCTACAGATCAGGTAAAATTATTGAAAAGGAAAATGAATTGAGTAGCATTTAAATCTGATAATGATGAACGTTGTCTAATATTGATAAGATTTTATAATGATAATGGCTATAATTTGGGATTGCTAATATGACGATAACTTGGGATTGTTTACGTGTCTCATAAGACAAATTAACTAAAAGTATCAGTTTTAAAATAACTTCCCTGAAAATATTGTGCAAAAATAGTTCATAATAAACTGGATAAACATTGATTTTTAAGATTTGATCCAGCTACTTTATTGTTTCTGGTTTCATGAAAAGCTAATTTTTTAAATGAAGGCTTTACCACAAAGCAATTAGAGTAATAACACATAATTGCGAATGATTAAATTCATTTGGTTATAAATTTACTCAAACGGAGTTTTATTAGATATATTTTAAGCATGGGTGATAATGTCTTTTTATTTTAGATACATTAGACAATATGCGTTTAAAATAAATTTTAATCAGTAATAGACTAGGCAAAATAAGTCTAAGAGGTTCCGCTAGCGAATAAACCTGACACTAACAAATTTAGAATGATAATGTGAAGAGAAAAAAATCTGGTGAAACTTTCCTAAAGGTAATGTACTGAAATTACTACTAAAATAAATCTTATTAATAAAATAGCATATATTTAACAAAAATGCAATACTGAGAATAAATTTAACAAAATAAATGGTTTTTATGCCATACTCTTTGGCATCATAAAAAATTGCTAAACTATACCAAGTTTTATCACATTTTTATCACAAAATTTTTAAGAAGAATAAATTTTTAGTCTCCATTATATGTGTTAATTTTGCTGATCTCATCTCATATTAAGTCTAATTTTTAAAATACTAGACTGACTTTGTCTGAATGTGTTTGACTCGCAGATAAATTTAAATTTATGAAGATAGTCCTGCTGATTGAAACAGTGTATTTTAGTACCGGGTATATTTCTTTCAATATTTCATATTTTTATTTATTGTACACCCTATATCTCAATTGAAAATACTGACCCGGGTCAAAATTTCTGTAAAATAAAATAATAATCAAATATAAAATGGTACTAAAATTAATAGACATTATTAAAATATTTTGTAATTTAAAATAATTTTGGTGTCTATAAACAGTTATTTATTCTAATTTAAAAAATAGGCATGAAGAAACTTTTAAATAATTATAGCTGAAATATAACTAGGTTACATATATTTTAATACAAATAACCATCGCCAAAGATTACTTTTTGCCAACTGAATATGTTTATTCTTTTCTAGATTTTTATCCGATGCTAAAAAATAAAATAGGTAAATTTCAGGTTCTAATAGCAGAATAGCAGCCTTTAATTTAATCACAATTCTTAAAAACTTCTAATTTAAAAATAATACATTTTTTTTTATTTAATCAACTTTTGATACTCTTTCTAACTTTATGAATGAAATTGAATAAGTATTTTTTGCTAACACTTTTTATACGAAACACGAACTTTCAATCACGTTATTTTAACACTTCAAAGATATTGTTGTAAGAATGAGTTGATGTAAGTCAATGTAAGTTGAAAACAAAATCCAAACATCAACTACAAAGTAAACGGCTGCAAACATGCTTATCAGCACCTGCAATAGCATTTCAGAAAAAAACATATCTGGAAAGACAAACGAAATGTACAATTCACTCTCATCTTTAGAATATTTATCTTTATGTTGTAATAAAATCCTCACAAAAACTCATAATTATCTCATTAGCATAAAAAGCTAACAATAAAAAGAAATGATCTTCTTCAGAAGCTAGTAAAACGTTTCCGCAAGTTTTTTAGATCAGAAATTTTATTGCTCGTTTATAATTTAATAATTATCTTTAGTACTTCATTTTTTACTATAAAGAACCGGGTACATTAATATTTTCGTTTTTAAATATGAAAATTATTACGTTTAAAAAAAACTACTTTTTTTCTTAAAAAATCTTTGATGCCTCAAACTTAAACATAAAATTTAAAAGAAAAATTTTAAAAAAAACCTTTGAAATGAAGCTTTGCACTTTCAGAATCTATTAGCAAAGATACTGAATTTTTTAAAAGAATCATATTGAAATATCACCAAACAAAAGCAATGTTTGCAAACTTCCGAAAATATGTTTACTATCATTTGCGAACTCCTTGCACATTGAGCATAACAATAAAAAAAATTATATTCATTCTTATCTTTAAAGTAATTAACATTGTATTGCAAAAAATCCATTTAATTCCGGACACAATTACAATAAAAGAATATTAGTTTTTCTGGAGATAACTTTTGATGGCGTCTCAAACTTTAAATATATAATTTAGTGATCATTTTCTTCTAGATAGCTTACTCTAAAACTTTGCACTTTCTGAAACTTTTATAAAGATATATTAAATTTAAATTACTAAGTATTGAAAGAAGTTGAAAGAAATAAAAACATCAAAGGCAATGAAAGATTTAAAAAAATTAAATCCTGAAAATATAACCTACAAAATTAATATTCGCAAACTTCCGAAAACATGCTTATAAGCATTTGCGAACTCATTATACAGTGAACATAACCAGAAAGAAAAAGCAAAATTTGATCTTCTCTCTTATCTTCAGAATAGTTATCTTTATGTTGCAATAAAAATCTTGCAAAAACCTCCATTTATCTAATTTGCATTTAAATTAAGTCGTCGAAATTCTCAGCAGTGGAAACTAATTTAAAAAACATAGCCTTACTGCATTAATGAAAGCACTTATCCGTAAAGCATTCCAAAGAAATATCTCAGTTTTTGCCATTTCTTCTATGCGTTTTTCTTAAATGTACTTCGCAAGCGTCTCGAACTAATAAAGAGGCTTAGGGTTTATAAATAGAAAAATCCACTCAAGCAAGAAGTTCTCGTTAAAATTGAAAGCCCTCAGAGGGGCTGAAATGTCCAGTATATTTGGGTTTAGAATTCAAAACAAGAAACAAGTCGCTCTAGGGAGATATAAGAGTTCTCGAAAGAGAATATTAAGCAGTTGGAGAAAAGAACACTTCCGAATCTACTTTTTTTGGTTTAATGAGCTTTGGTTTATGGATATTGTGTGATACATTTTAAAATTTATAGAGTATGAATATTATTTGATATTTTTTTTTTTAAAAAATGGATTTAAAAATATTTATGAACCATATATGTGTTAAATCTTAACATTGCTCAAGAATGTCAAAATGGTAGGACAAATAGAGTTTGGAATATATAGAAATATTTAACGACTAAATGAAAGAATAAAATAACACAAGACAGATACCGGACGATGTATTGGTGTCATTTCTGAATGCTCAATAAATTTTGGAAAATAAATTTAAATTGTTACTTTATTTGTGTTTAAAGTGATATAAGGGACGAGAGAACAGCTTACACATAAAGAGTGAGTTTACTTAATTATCTGAAATATTTCCGAAAATATGGAATTTTATTATTTCTGATCAATCATGACGGAAATCGAAGCCTAATTAGGCTTAGTATTTAGGCTTAGTATTAAGGAGAACATGTTCCAAGATCATATTTACCAAGTAATTTAAATCTTCTTATCGGGATAATTTGACAAACTGATCATGTAAACTGCTTTAAAAGGTATACATGTTTTTAACTGTGTAATATAGTTGTGTTTTCTTAGGAACATTTGCGTAAACCAGTCAAATATATATCATAATTTTACAATATTCAACTCCTATTCACTTCGATTTTGTTCTGCCTAATTCTAAATCTCATCAATATACTCTCTGTAATGTGTGAACGTTTATTTAATTTTTAATTTAATTTTGGGAATTATTACACATATGTATCTTAAATTAGTGATGCTTTATATTTAATCTCAAAAATAACAAATAATTTTACTGATTTTTATGTGTATCATATCTTACAGTAATAATAAAACTTAGTGCTACTGAGTAACAAAAATGGCTGCGGCTGTTTTAAATCAAGTATTTTTCAAAGAACATTCTTGGTGTTTCACTACTTCTTTGGTCTTGGTGTATTGAAACAATTAACGGAACGCCACTTTGGTAAAAAGTAGTTGCCCCCAATTTTGATGTTGAGATGCGCTAAAACTTTTTACAGTGTACTAGTAAAAGTTTCATTTCAATATCAGCTTTTTGGTTTTGCGACAAGGAACCTATCTCGCAAGGAGAAGCTAGGGGTTCAAATTACACAGTTATTAGTTTCGTTTCTCTTACTGTTTTCTTCAAAAAATTCTGTTTTGCTTGAAATTAATTAAAATATAATTTCATTTTATTTATAGCATTTTTTGAATTTGCTAAATATCTTTTTAATATTTAAATTACAATAATGGTTTAATATTTCAATAAAATATTAGTGCTTATAATAGTCAAATAGTTCGATTTTGTTACTTGACTTTATCATTTATTTTATTTTATAAACAATAATCTGGATTGTAATTATCATGAAAAATTTGAGAACAAGATTTGTTTGGATTCTTGTATTGTTAATAAAAGAGGATTTTTAACAAGAACATTATTTTTCAGTTGATCTGATGAAAAACATACTTCATTAGCATTCAAAAAGCTTTCTCAATCTTATTGAAAAGATTAGACGCATGCCAATTATATCTAATAATTTCCTTTTGAAAAATTAGCGGTGCAAATTGATGATGAATTGCAATTTTGATTTTTATGCAGTCTTAACCAGAATTTATTTCCAGATTTTTCTCAATTAATTAAAAAAATTCCGTAACGTTTGTATGAATTTTTCTTCATTTCTATAAAAACTAACGCTACAAGTTTTAACCAGATTAGAACATTTTGAAGGAATCACTTTCAAATCTAACTTTTTAATTATTATATCTAGCATTTTAATGCACTTCATAAGTAATATTATTTTACCAATGTTATTAAATGATGTAATTATTACTGTAACTTAAATATCAAGTAATTCGTAGTAACTAAAAATATAATAAATAAAATAAAATAATTTATTTTTAAATAATAAACAGATAAATAATATTTTAAATAACTGAAACTTACATGCCTGTTTATATTTTATGAATAAAGAAACTAATTAAATAAAATAAAAATTAAAACTGCTTGTAAATCGAAAAAACTATTAATAAAAAAAGTAAGGGAAAAAATAACAATCAACAGCATGATTCGAGTCCGATGCATCGCATTTCGTTGTTATAAGTCAAGTTTCCTGACTCTAAGAAATTGCGTTGTTGCCAGAAATAATTTCACTGATAAATAAAGTATGGTAAAATTTTCGAATTTTTACCTGCGTTTTTCTTGGAATTGGCTGTCTAGCGTGCTTTGTTATTTTAAGATGTGATTATCCGTATACTGTAATAATAAAACAAAAATAAAAACTCGGTAAATCATTACCCAGTATTCGGTGCAGTTTTTCATTGCCCCAAAGTTTAGTTAAATGAAATATCATTTAATTTTAATTACAAAATTGATAAATACTTCCATAGTGCGATTTACTGCTCCACGATATTTGTTTTAGTCGGCATGTTTTCTTTATATCTTGGTCTCAGTGTATCGGGACGAGTAATACATTTTGTTGCAAGTATCACTTAAAGTAGGTAAAAGTCTCATTTGCATTAATTAAAGTTTATCTCTTTTATGTTGCCATTTTACATTTGGTTGAAGGTATAAAATGGTTAGAGGTAAGTCATAAAATAGCCTACTTGTGGTAAATAATTTTGTTAAGTTAAACAGCAACCTCTGGCCGGCATTTAAGAGCTATGAAAATACCTAATAATGGTGCAACCTTCTTCTGCTTTTATAAAAGAAAAAAAAATAACGAAACGTGGTTTCGTTTCTTCAAAACACATATTTTTGGTGCAACCTTCTACTGATATTTGGAGCTAGTGAAAATACCAAAACATGGTAAAATTGAGTACCGATTTTGGTACTACTTGACTCGGAATTTTTACCAGTGTAAGATGAACAACTAATATATTAAGTTCCATTCTAAAGTGAATTTTTCTTTTCCAATGAGCTGCACAATCAGTCTTTCCGATGAGCGGACCTAGTGCGTTCTCCATAAGTGGTATCCACTCTTTCAGGACCACCACAATGCGTGAGATACCGTTGGCCATGTTAATTTGGACGTCTAGTTTCTGCCTCACTAGATGGCAGCACCGAGACTCTATTTGTATGCTAAAGTGCACTAGGAATATAATTTTGCCGGGAATGCCAGGAGCCAATAAGGAACTCCAGAGATCTTTTACATGCCGCATAATCATACGAAATGGCCGCTGAAGATTTTCTGCATCCCGAAAATCCTGTGTCTGGACCGGGGATCGAACCCGCAGACTTGGGCTCAGAAGGCCGACGACAAACCAACTGCGCCACCCAGCCACTCTAAAGTGAATTTACCAAGTTGTATTTTCTCCTTGCTAGTTTAAGAATTACCCATGAGTGATTTGATTTAGACTAACTCATGAGCACCTAACTTTAATGTGTAGCATATTTGATAAATTATCTTCCTTATTTATTAAATAATAATTTACTATTTCCTTTCTATCCTAATGGCATCACATTTTAAACCATATTCTTTTATATTTTTAGCAACCTCTTGGCCCATAATTTAGAATAAATTACTTTAAAATTTAACGTAAGAATAAGATTTATGTGTTACAATTCCTAGAAAGTGCATGCAAAAGCTTTTTTAAATACTTTAGTGATAAAGTGGAAAATGTTTTAACTTAAAATAACCTATGATTAAAATATTTTTGTCTTTTACGTTCATTTTTCTGAATATTGTGTTAACGAATTCAGAATTTTTCTCACAAACAATCAAATACTTTTTAAATACAGCAAAATTACGACTAACATTTTTATGAAACAACTTTTTAAAAGGGCAAAAATATTACTTATTTGTTTATTTTTTTAAGAATATTTAAATTTAAATTTTTAAACATGAAATAGTTATCAAATATTCACTTTTTACTATTAAACCTTACATATATCATACAAAGTATCTATAAAATAACTAATTTCATTATTTTTTTATACAAACAAAAATGTTTAAAAAAAAAGGATTTTTTCCAACCGACAAATATTTTTACAGAAAATTCTATCATTTTATCACTCAGGGAGAAAAATATTTTCTAGAATAAGCATTTCTTATTTTGTTAATTGAAACTAAAACCATAAATCATTTTACACTAAAGTGTTGATGGATCTCCAAAATCCAACAAATAAACAGATTGAGTCAGTAAAAACTCAAAAACAAACAGCACTATAAATCTTATCCGAAAAGCCCGAAACCATGAAAAACTTTTAAAAATCTTAAGACCCATACATTGCCTTTTTATGTCTCTTTTAATGTTCCCAAAGATAAATAAAAGGATCAACAAAGGTTATAGCCCGCATTAGGCTATATATTTTTCTACATTTGTGTTTACACTTTACTTTTACAAAGATCAAGAACATGCATCAAAAACTGATAGAACTAACATCAAAAAATGGGAACTGAAATTTCTGATAACACTTTCACCCTCCCCGTAAATTGCTACAATTTTCCACCCCGTTGAATCAGAACTTTTATTTCTCCTACTCTAAAGCGATTTGCTGAACTTGAAAAAAAAAATATAGATATAAAAAAACACTTAAAGATTTTTGATTTCGTACATCTATATGGTGTGATGAAAAAAATATTTACTGAAGTTTGACTTTCTCTGCTTTGTAGCATAGTGATCGACTGCTTGACTAGTAATATCTTTCAATGATATATCTGGAATGTTTAGAGGAAATATGTAATAGAAAATAAGTGATTGTGAGAAAGCGTTTTTCTCGCTTAGAGTAAATTTCCCACTGTGGTACAGTTATTGGTTTTGAGATAGAGAGGAATATATTGAAGTTAAAGAATTTCGTTTTTATTGGTTCACATTCACTAAAATTGATTAAAAAAAATTTCGCTCTCGAATTTACAATAGAAATATACTATGGAAATGTATTGCTTATACTATCGAGCAACTTTACTTCACTTTCTAGGCTTTGTCGCTATTTGGTCGTGGCTATTATGTTGATATGTGAAAATGTATTGTCAAGGTGTTCAATAATAGCCACCTTCAATATAAAGATTTGCAGTTTGCCAAAAGTGAAATAAAACTATATACACATTAGGAGTTATACAAAAGTGAAATAACACCATATGCACAAATAAGAGAAATGCAAACCATTATCTAAACTTTAGGAATCACTATTGATGACGATGTGACGTGAAAACATGCTTTAAAGTGATAGAAAATGAAAATAATAACAAGTAATTAAGGTGAATTTTAAAAACACCACCTCTTACATCACTGTTTTTTTTTAATCACATTTTTATGAATTGATAAAAATATTCTTCGTGATTCGTTTTTTTAAACTTTGTAGATTAATGATTGACTGTTGCGCTCTTTAATTGATTTATTTACCTGGAATATTTGAAAAAAACATGTGATTAAAAATAACTGATTAAAAAAAGCGTTGCTCTCTTCGTAAGGCTAATTTTTCGCAGCTAAACATTTCTTGGGATCGAGAAAAAAATTAAATTTATATTTAGATAGAATTATTTTTTTTAATTGGTTCACTTACAAAACTTACTTCTTGTGATACAATTCCATTTCGTGTACACGCTATTCTACTAATCTCGTTTCAAAATATTTATTATATATATATATATATATATATATATATATATATATATATATATATATATATATATATATATATATATATATATATATATATATATATATATATATATATATATATATATGCTCGACTCCTGATGACGTGTCCTGGGTTAGAACCCCTGCAATGGCTGATCGATACAAATTTTGCACTCGGCCCACACCGACCACAAAGTTGACGTAAAATATCCTCAGTGGTAGACAGATCGTGGATGAGAATCCTCTTGCCATCATGCTAATCGTGAGAGTTTTTCCTCTCTTTATAATGCAAATTTAGGCTAGTACCATTAAAAAGTTCTCAACGAAGGCGAATTTCTTCCAATAATTGATCCAGAAAATCCCTTGTCTTTTGGTTTGTGTTGAAAATTAAAAAGTTTAGGAGTTGAATATCAATAGTTGTGAACTAAGAATTGGGTCGACTGTTCACCGACTGTTAAAAAATAAAAACAAATATTCTGGTTATTTCTATACCACTTAAATTATCTAACGATTTAAAACATGAAACAATTGATGATCAATTTGATGATCAACACTGACTTTAATCTTTTTATGGTTAAAGATGTACCATGATTACAAGAGTTTTGAATTGCATATAGCCTAATATATATTTATAATGAAACTTATTTTATTAAGAATACTTAAAGTTATATTTTATAAATTTGATTTTTGATTTCAAGCTACTTTTAAGACAATATGCACTTAGTATTAAATAAATTTTTAATTTAATAATTGCTATATAAAGCAATTTGTTTTTAGAGAAACAATTTGTTCTGTAATTAATTGTGTTTTATAAAACATTTTTTTGTAAAAATATTTTCTTAAATTTAATTTCATGACAATGTTTTTTAGCTTATTTTACATCTTTAATTTTTACTTTGAAAATAATAACTAGTAATATAAGCTACTGTATAAGGAAATTCGTATTATAATGAATTTTTTTCTATAAAAATATTTCTGTAAGAAATTCTTTTTACTTAAAAAAAATATTTCCTACAAAAGATTTAAGCAACAAAGAAAATAATATATTTTTTCAAGAAATTTGCTCCATTATTAAGACTTAGTTTATTTATAATTTTGACTTTAGGTTTAAAAAATATTTAGTTATTCTTTAAAGAAACTTTGAAGTTAATATTAAATAAATTTTTTAAATACTTAAATTGCTATATAAACAAATTTGTTTTTCTAGTTATACTTGTTTTAAAAATAAATTATTTTCTACAAAATATTTTGTAACTTTTTTTAAAAGAACAATTTTTGAAGTAATAATTATTGGTTTATTTTATAATTTTATTTTTAGCTTTTAAGATAATTATTTATTTTTTAAGGAAATATGCAGCATATATTAAATAAATTTTTGAATATATAAATGACTATATAACCAAATTTGTTTTTATCATTATATTTGTGTCTACAATAAAATATTTTCTATAAAATATTTTAATGAAAACATTTTTGTGATTAAAATTATCTTTTAACCTCATAGTTTTATTTTAGCTTCTAAAAAAAAACTTTAAAAAATATACAGCTTATATTAAATCTTTTTCTAAATATAAAAATAACTATATAATAAAATTCATTTTTTTTAAGAAAAAAATTGAACATATTTTTTTGCAATAAACTATTTTTCCTAAGAAATTTTTTTTGTTTCTTATTTTCTTAAAAAAACATATTTTTTTAAGAAAACATAACAGTTCTCCAGATTTCTTTTTCATTTTCGTTTACAAATAATTTAAGGGTATTTATACTTCTGAATACTGACATTAGAAAATGTAGTAACACAGTATTAATAAAACATAATTATCAGATCAAAACTTATTTAAAAAGTCAGAAACTGTCAAGTACAATAATCGTACTGAAAAGATAAAAAAAGAATCAAAAACACAATGATTACTGAACTCTCCCGGGAAGTCCTCTAACTTTTTTTCCCGATGAGTGATTTAGTCTTCCTAACACATCTATCTGTAAAATAAATTTTCACAGTAAAAAAATATCGCTTACGTTGGTAAAAAAAGGAAGGAACAAGTCATTTGACCCGTTTCACACTTCCATTAAGATGAGGGTGATATAAATTTTCGAACAAAGCGATGGAGTGTGAAAACTTTCTAAGAAACGGCAAAAAAGGAATGTGAGTCCAGGAAACTTTATCTTTAGATAGTCACTTTTCTTTTTTCCTTTTAAGACTCCAGGTTCACACTCCTGATTTCCCTATGGAAATACTAAGAGATCGAGAAACCGAGTATTTTAGGAAAACCTTGAACGTGAGGGATTTGCAGCACAATAATAGGCATGTCAACGACGCTTACTTCTGTTATTCCATTTCTCCTTAATGTCTTCTTTTTTTTTACTGGTTCCTCATTATTTGGAGAATCTTGTACAAAATGAACGAATTCAGTACTTTAAAACCTTAAATAAGTATCTTTTGCTTTGTTTATACATTTTTATTTCATTAAATGCAAGTGTTACGGAGAGCTTTCATTTCTTTTAGAGAAATTTTTTTACCGACAAAAAAATATATATGAGAATGTTGATTTATTTATCAGTTATAGTTTTTTTAATTGAAATTATGTAGTCGAGAATTATTGCTCATTTCATTAAATTAATGTGTCATGGGAGGATATTGATTCCTTTCGTGCTCTGAGAAAAAAAAAATTATTAAACTACCAGATTGTGATAAAACGGTCGATAATTTTTACCAAAGTGCTTTTGGTAACGATTTCGGTGAAATTAAAGATAAAATATGGTTTTATAACAGCAATTTTATCACGATACTTCAGAGCATGGCATAAATATCATTTTTCCGGTTAAATTTACGTCTTTTTAATCTGTTCAATATATGTCCAAAATTAAAACATCGCAATTGCGTCATATACCTGTTTCTAGCCATGACAAATTATTGACGAAGCAGAATTTACTGTAGAGTTAAATTATAAATTCATCTTTTTCAGCACTATTCGTTTCGTATTTCTGTCGTGAATAATTTAGTTTCAGCATAATGATTATGTATCATCGGTGTTCTTTTACTGTGAACCTAGCAAATAGGGCATGTTTTCGAAAATTAACATCCTTTTAAATGCACAACAGAAAAAAAAATGGGCACAGGTCAAATTGTATTTTGAAGAAAATAAGACTAAATCAGTGGATTAAATTTTTTAAAGTTCAAAGTAGTAAATAATGATTGTCCTTAAACGGTAAAAAAAATGTGGTAAAGAAAATTCACCAAACTGTATGGTAATGATATTTCTCGCTAAAAACAACCCATTTAATTGGTTATTGAAGCAAAATATGCCGTATTTCATTTCGTAATTTTTCCGTTGATAATTTAACAGTTTACCGGAAATTCAGGTTATTAAAAATAATTGTTATTACAAATAGTTAGTGAAAAATACAAATATGTAAACAAATTTATCCCGAATAAATGGCTTTTACGCCATAAAACCATATTTTATTATTATTTTGATCAAACCCATTATAAAATCACTTTAATGAAAATTAACGAGTTGTTAGGTGTTCCATAGAGCCAGAAGCATGTTATATTTTACCATATGCTTGCAGTTTTGACCGTATTTGTTTTCAGTGTAGAGTATAGAACCAGACGAATTTTATATTGATTTGATAAGCACCTTTTATCAGAGTAGCATAGGTTCTGTTCATAGGTTCTGTATAGGTTCATAGGATCAGAGTAGCATAGGTTCTTAATTTTGTTCCTGAAAAGAGGAATTTTGAACTTTACCTAGCTTCTGTTTATATTTTAAGCTATGTCCATTTTTTCAAACGTGCATATCAGGCTATTTGCATAACCCTAAATCTTTCGAGCCAGGCGCATTATTTAAAACGTGAATTTCCTTTTCTTAAACTTGAATTTTGAATTATGCCTGAACGGAAATTTCTCGATGACGTTGACATTCAATTTAATAAGTCATTTATTGATTCACGTTATTTGTCTTGGAGGATATCTGGTAAAATGATTTACAATTTTCAGTTTTTGAAAAAAGCCAAGAGTCTTAAAAATTTAGAACAAATATCAAATAGTAACGGATAGATTTAACAAGAACGTTATGAAAAGTCATTATTTGATTTTGAGATTGAGATTAATATGAATATTTACAAATCATATTTGCCTATTCTTTTTAAAACTCTTTAAATCCCTTTAATGATTTTTATTTATCAATATTTTCTAGAAACACTATTTTCTCTTTTGAAAAAATTAGTAGCTGATACACATACATTCTTTTATCAATTGCAATTTGCTACGCTCCAATTATTCAAGTATGCAACAATGTGATGGTATTATTTTGTGAAATTCCTCTCTATATTGCTAATTCTACTGGAAAAGATTTTCTTGTAATTAAATGTTTATAATTGATTTTTACAGTGGATGCATTATTTTAATGAGTCTAGAAAAGATTTTCTATTGTTATAATTAATAATGCTAATCCTAACATTATTACGCACAAATGAATCATAACTTATAATTTAAAGTTTCCCTTGCAAACACTGTAAAGCCATTTTATTAATTTTTATCGAATTTGATATTAACTATTATTGAACAAGGCATTAAAAATCTATAATTGCCCGTCCTTAAATAAAATAAACCGTATAACTAGACTAAGAAATTCTTAACATTAACAAAACATATAACATTAACATCAACTTAACCCGAATAATATTAAAATTATGCATTAACAAAATGCATTTATACGCATTTCATACTGAGAATAAGTACGGTTAAAACTACTAAATATAATAAACCTTTCCCTGTTTCTAGCTCTATGGGAACACTAAAATGCTTGGTAATTTTTACCGAAGTGTTTTTATAATGCAATTGGAAAAATCTTCAATTAAATATAGTTTAATAACATGTGATAAAACTTGGTAAAAGTTTTACAATTTTGTTATTTTATCATAATACCTGAGAGCATGCCATAAAAAAGATTTATATGGTTAAATTTATTTTTCAGTTATGTATTTTTTACTTAATATGTGGTAATTTTGAAAACTAGAATTTCCGGTAAACTATTACCAATTGAACGGAAAATTACAGAATGAATGGTTTAATTAGCATAGATTTTGGATTTGTTAACCCAAATTACAGTTTTTTGCAAGAAATGTTATTACCATATTGCAGTGTTTCCCAAAGTGTGGTACGCGTACCCCCAGGGTTACGGGAACAATGTAGCGGGGGTACGCGGTCTTATGCGAAATATGTTGCAACAAATGAAAATTTCAAAAAATTTTATTTAAAAACAAAGCTAGCCATGAAAATTTACGATTGCGTATTTTTCTATTAACTATTTTTTGCAGAGTTAACAGTTAATAATGAGTGGTGTCAACAGCCAGTTGAAATTTTTAACTTTTGTGCATTTATAGTTATATTTAACTTTTGTGCATGTATAGTAAAAAATACTTTCTTTTTTTAGGAGGGGTACACAGCGTTACGAAAAATTTAGGAAGGGTACACAAAATTCATAAGTTTGGGAAACACTGCCATATTGTAATGTAATTCTACTAGATTTTCCAGTTACGTCATTACTATACAGAACATTTATTTTGACATAATTTTGTTCTGCGTGTAAGCAAACAATTAATAAACGTTATAATTTATTAAAATAGCACATCAATTCGCAGTGTTTTTCAGATTTTCGGTTTTTTCTGAAACTAAAGTTTATTTCTGGCTTATTCTTTTTGTATATTAAATTCCTAAACAAGGCTTTGAATTACAGCACGAAAAAAAATTCTCTTATAAAATATAATTTATTTAATGCTTTTCTGAAAATATCGTTTAAAAGTAAACCATAATTCAATGCAAAACAACACTAAAACACTTATTTTTCTACTGCTGAAATGCTCTGTTCTATAGACCATAAATATTCTTATCTTTAAATAGTGCGATTTTACTTGAATAATGGTGCGTAAAAACATTTCAAAAACTTCTTAAAATATTTCCCAATATAACAGCATAGATGCGCAACAATGTGCTCTTGCTTGAAACCGACCATGTTTTTATCTTAAACACCTCACGCAGGGAATTTGTAAAACTGTTTGAATAGATTAATCGATGATATATCGATTGATAGCTTCTTATCAAGTTTAAAAAAGGAACACAATGAATCAAGTAGATAGATGCTGAACTAGATTCGCTCATTTTTCTGCTATTTTTTCTTGTGAATCTCTAATGTAGTCCATAAATTCCGTGTCAAATTCTTTTATAACAACGGTAGGATATGAAGTGAGTTGATGAATCGAAGGAATAGATGGGTAAATTATGATCTCATTTTTAAAAATCGTTTGCTATTTTGTTGAAGTAAATGGACTATTTTTATGCGTCTCGGGGAGATTGGGAAAACTTGAAAAACTGGACTTAATGTGAAGAATAGTTTTAGTATATATATATATATATATATATATATATATATATATATATATATATATATATATATATATATATATATATATATATATATATATATATATATATATATATATATATATATATATATATATATATATTTATATATATATATATAAGCTCTTTGAAACCAGTGTGATTAAAATAAATTAAAGTTTCTTTTTTTTTCTTTCTTTTTTTATTATTTCTAAAATTTTAAGTGAAAATTATCATTAACTTACTGACAAAATAAGAATAGTAATTTCAATATCTGTTGTGTTTTATTGTTTAAAGTCGGTGAAAGATCAATATATTGTCACTAAGTTAAGAAATATTATTATTTAGAGTAATTTTTTGCATTTTTTTCAAAATGAATATAACTAATAGACTGATGCTCCTTAAATTGAGTGTTGAACCAATATTGGGTGGAATACTAATATATTCAGCGACTTAAAAATAGTCAAGAAGAAATTTTTAAAAAATAGATACTGTTTTCGTGCATAACAGTGTAAAATAAAAGAACAGTAATTTTCTTAGCTGAACAAAAAAAAATTTTAACACGTTCAATAAATAAGCTTTTAGGTTCAATAAATAAGCTTTTAGGTTATTTTCCCACTGGATTGCGATGATTGGTTGTATTAGGTTCTAATCATTTCCTGACTTTTGAAAGCATAATTAATTGTAATTTCCCCTTAAACAGAATTTATGGTCTATTAAGTTTCCGACCAGCTAAAATACGACATTTTCACATGTATCTTAGTCCTGTATTAAAAAAGAAATTTCAATATTTTCAGTTTTTTTTTCCTATTAGACTAGTTGAAAAATTTTTTAACATATTTATTTTCTTAAAAGAAGAAAACTGTTTTATTTTTGTTACAAGTAAAAAAAATGTCTAAGTAATATGCTTTACTTCCCTTTAAGAAACGTCGCTTATTATGTTACGTTATTGAGCTCGCATGGATCAAAACAATAGTTTAACAAAAGACAAAATCATTATTTTAAAGAACCGCGACAAGTTAGTTCTTGAGTACTCTGAGAAAAAAAGTATGGTCAAAACTAACAGAATAGGGTAAAATTTGCCATATTTCTGGCTCTGTAAAAACGCCAAAACGCTCTTGAATTATTACCCAAGTAATTTGGCAATGATTTTGGTGGCAAAATTAACAATAAAATATAGTTTTAGAATATGTGATTAAATTTGGTAAATGTGTAAAAATTTGATAATTAATTTTATCAGCAGCATTCAGAATAGATTATTAGCAGTCGAATGAATTATTATCAAAGAAATCCTTATTAAAAATTACAGAGCTTTTTTCGTGTTCATATAGAGCCACGGTAAATCTTATCCGGTATAAACACGGTAAATCTTATCATATTCAGGTAGTTTTGATATTACTTTCACTCACAAAAGTACCGAATTTACCATATAGCGTACAAAGCATATAGTTTTATTGTTTATATAAATTGATATAAATTGAATTATATATTTTATAGTTTATATAAATTTATCTAAATCATGGGTTCTTTTAATTACAAAGTGCTATTTTCTTTCATTTTAAGTTAGTTTTTTTTATCTCGTTCTTGTATTGCCATGAGATAAAAGAGACCGAGAAGCGGACTGGGTTAAAAAGTCTATTTTTCTTTATTTGTTCCATTCTGTGCAAATGATAGTATTCCAAATTGTCAGGAATCCATATTGCAATGCTTAAAAAATAAGATTTTAAATTACAAATCTAAAGTAATGATGGTTCTAAAACTTTCATATGATATTATTTTAAGCATGCTATGGAGTTGCATAAAATATAAGATGAGATTGTTTAGAAATACTAAGTTGATACTGATGACAAGGTCAAGAAAATAAGCTGTCTGACATTTATTTCAATAAACTTACGATAAAATAAATTTTAGACATCCATTAGTCACTCATGTGGAAGATTCACCATTTAAATAATTTATAGGTTATAACAGCCAGTATTTTCGAGAAAAGTATTTTGTTGCACACAGTACACTGTATTTTTTTAATTCTATAAAGAAAACTCTTTTCTGTTTAAAAATCAGAAGGTAAAGAATAAGTACAACATGAATTCCATGTTTCCATGAAACTATTCATCTTTAAGCGAAGAGTTAAAAACGGATAATGATATAACGGATAACGGATAATGAAACGGATAATGTATGATAACCATAATATAAAGAGAATTAAATAACACAAAAGGGGAAAAAATAGATTATTAATTTTTTATATTGTTAAAAATTATGAACAATTTTTGTCAAACAGAATTAGGAAAAAAAATCTTTATTTATGTATAAGCTTCAGAAACACATATTGCCTGCTATTTGTGCTGTAAATATTTTGCATTAACCTATTTTAAATATGTAATGTTAACCTAAGTTCATTTAATACAGTTAGTACGCAAGTAATTAGTGATGTAAAAAATTAAATTAAATTTTATAATATTATGCATAATTATATATATATTTAAGGGTAGATTTTCTTTAAAAATAGAAAAGCCTGAAAATTAAAATAAAATATTTAAATTATAATAAAAGGAATATTTTAAACTGACATGCATTAACCCATTTTAAATATGCAATGTTAACCTAAGTTCATTTAATACAGTTAGTACGCAAGTAATTAGTGATGTAAAAAATTAAATAAAATTTTATAAGATTATGCATAATTATATATATATTTAAGGGTAGATTTTTTCTAAAAATAGAAAAGCCTGAAAATTAAAATAAAATATTTAAATTATAATAAAAGGAATATTTTAAACTGACATGCATTTTCCTATATGCCTATAAGTACACTATAAATTACGTTACATTAATGGAAATTCATCTTACATCACTAATTTAATAAGTTCATTGGAACTTATATTTATTTTACTACAAAGTATACTGAACTAAACTCAGCGGCGCGACAGCCCATGGAGGGCCAAGGCCTACTGTACCCATCTCAGTTTTCTTGACTTTGGGCTCTGGGGTGCAGGAGCAGATGTTCCGGTCAGGTGGTCAGCCGAACGCGGAAACCCCAATGTTCAGTTCCCAAGCATGCTTGGTACTCATTTATCGACCCACTGAAGGGATGAGAGGCTGAGTCAACCTTGCCTGGTCCAACGATCGAACCAGGCACCTGTGTCACGACAGCGCGAAGCGCTACTGCTCAGCCATCGGGCTTACTACAAAGTATGCAAACATTTAATGGTGCACAAATCAACAAATTGTTTCAAGATCATTAAAATAAATGCAAATTCAAATGACTAGATTTTAAAAAAAGGAAATAAAATAAATTATTTTGTTTTAATAACACTGCATTTGCTGTTTTCTTTTTTTTTAATGATGCATATTAGCCATGTTCTCCACTATCATTCTGTTTCTAAGCAATATTTTCAAGAGAAAATGAGATGAATATGTTTCAATAATATTTTTACATTAAAAAGCACACTTATTTTATAAGAATGCGCATAAATTCATATATAGAACTAGACTCTTTAGAATAAAATACTAAAAATTAAATTAAATAAATAAATTAATAAAGTAATGTGTTCAATCAAAACAATTTATTTATCAGCATCCATGCATTTTCCTATATGTCACCTATGTGAGCCATAAATGTGTTACATTAACGAAAACTCATTTTCTTTCACTAATTCAACAAGTTCATTGGAGCGTGTGACTGCAAGTACTCTAACAATTAATGTTGTAAAAAATGATCTAACACTGCTTCTAGATTATTAAAAAAAAATACATTTTTCAGGAATAAATGTAAATCCATATGTAAGACTAGAATATTAAGAAAAAATCTACAAGGAAAAAACTAAAATATGTAAATTAAAATAAAAGTAAAGAGTTTCAGAATTGAAATGTTCAGTTTTAATGATATTGCACATGCTGTTTCCATTTTTTTTAATGGCGCATACTAGCCATTTCCTTCGCAAATTACACAGCATTTTTCTCTGTTTCTATGCAATATTTTCTTCTAAGCTCATTAAAAATAACGAAAAACACTACCAAAACGTGAAGAAAAAAAAAGAGATATAAAAATAAATATTTGCTCAGGCAGAAATCTCAGCAGCTGTAAAGGGAAAAAAACAGATGAAAATATATTAGGCCATTAAAAGCGTGTAATCGTTTTTCACGCTTTCACCCACAATGGAGAAATAAGAGAAAAAGGAACTTCATTCCAAGATAAATGAAATGGTGTTCATTCTTTTTATATCGATCGTCGTCTGCAATTAAATGAGAAGGTGTAAAGATGCTGGAGAGTAAAGTTAAAGCGAGAAGATGAAGTTATATTGTTTCTCGATCCGATAACGTTCTGGGATACAGAGCTTGATTGATTGCATGCAAATCAATGCATTTTAATTTAGGCTGAACTTGCACTTATTAATGACGAAAGCTGCTTAATTTCAAAAGTGTTTTCGATAACAAATGGAAATAAAGGGAAGTGCTTAATTTATCGTTAGAATATTAATTTGAAATAGATTTCACAATTCCTTCTGAGCGGATATTTGCGAATAACAAGAATGGAGCAATATTTCTTAATTAATCTCTGCTCTAGTAACAAAACGGGTGAAAGATACATTGTATTTTCTACAATTAAAGTAAATGAATTAATATATTAACTAAAATCCATATCTAGAAATGGAATATCTAGATATGGAATCCATATCTAGTTCAAGCTCGGGTCTGACAAGGGATCAGAGCTATGAGGAATTTTTCTGAAACTTTATTACAGCTTTTAACCTAAACAAATGTACAAAAAAAATCAGATAGGATCAGTTAATTATAAAAGTTAATAAGAGAAAAAATTAAGTATAAAAATTATAATTGTTATTAAGAGTAAAAATTAATAAATATATTATGATTTTTAAAACAATAATCAGATTAGTATGTTTTATTTAGCTTTCTAATCTCTATCGGAGAAGAAAGTTATAGTAAAGTTACCACACTGCATGGAAATGACATTTCTGGTAAAAAAAAGTTATATTTCTAGTCTATAAAACCAAACTATATCCCTTTAAAAACATTTATTTGATGTAATTTTTGCGTCTATATGGTAACGGTTTACCGGAAGTTTAAGTTTTCAAAATTATAGTTCCTATTACCACACATTTAGTAAAAAATACAAAAATTAAAATTAAATTTAACCGAATAAATGTATTTTATGCCATGCTCTAAGGTATCGTGATAAAATAATAAAATATTAGTACCTTTGTCAAATTTTATCACGTATTTTATAAAACCATATTTTATCATTAATTTTACCAAAATAATTTTCATAGCGCTTCGGTAAATCAACTGAACTTTCGGTAACTCTCCATAGAGCCAGAAACACGTTAAATTTTATCAAATTCTAGTAGTATAGAGCGTACTTGTTTTCGTCAATGAAACTATTTATTATAATAGTTTTATAATTTTACAAACTTTAACCTTTCTCAGTCTTGTTAATTATCGTGCCTGGTCGGACTTAAACTCAAAAATATATTACAAATCTTAAATTTTTAAATACAATAAATTCAATTTTATTTAATATCGATATTTTTATTTAATTATAAATTACGTATTTTGAAGTTATGCGTTGTACAATATATGACGCATATATGTCACATATTTGCACTGATTTCGAAATAAGAATATCGTTTAACAATTTTTATTTTATTTATATAAATTTTTTATTTGATTCTTTACCTATACCGTGCTATTTAAAGCCATGAAATATTTATTTTTCGCTATTTTAATTCTTTAACCGGGATTTACTCCAAAGCCTGTAAAACTACGTACAAAAGATTTTAATATGTTTCAATAAGTTATATATATAGCTTTCAGGCTTATGTCAAATTATATATAGGGTGTTTCATAAACCCCACTATTTGTATGTATTTTTTAAATCCTTAAAGTATATACATCAGGGATAGCGAATTGATGCTTAAGCGAGAAAAAAAAACGTAATTGAGATCTGAGCTATACTTTTAAAAGTAGGAGGAAGTAATAAGACCAAAATAGGTTTAATTGAAAGATGAAACTTAGTGTTTCAAATAATTGTCTTTCAACTCCTGTCTATTTTCTCCAGCAATCAAACTTACCTTGTTGTTTCATTTTGTGATATGTAAGATTCTGAATGCGATTTTAGTTTTTTCGTGCTTAAATATTAATTTGCAAACACTGCTTTGATTTTTTTTTTATAAAAGTTATAAAATTCTAAATTAAAGGTTCTATTTCACACTTCAAGCGTTGAGACCGTGGGTAAAATTGTACGGAAATTTCCCTGCTACGCAACTCTCTACCATTTGAAAACATAAGAAAACTGGTTTTTTGATGCTAGGAAGATTATAGCAAAAAGCAAAGAAGGTAAATAAATGGTATAAAGAGGGTCAACAAAAAATACAAACAAACTAGAAAAGTGTGCCATTATTAATAAAACTTATAATTTCCCACTATTTGCAATATTAGATTTCGTAATTAAACAAACTATTTCAAGAATTAATAAAACACTGTATCATTAAATAAACCCATTTTACGATTAAATAAAACAATTTATGACTGAGAAAAGTAATTAGAGATGACTTAAAACATTATATGATTTAAAAAGCATGATACACGGAAAAAACGATTCTGGTAAAATTACCGTGCGGTATGGTAATGATATTTCTGATGAAAAAACTGTAATTTATAATTCTGGTTAATAAAGTCAAAATATATGGTACTTAAACCATTTCTTCGGTAAATTTTCCATTAAAATAACAACAGATTCCTGGAATTCCTGGAAATTTAAAATTATAAGTTCTTTTTTTTACCACACTTTTAGTGCAAAATGCAAAACTTAAAAGTAAATTTTTGCTAATATATGGTTTTTATGCAAACTATCACACATCACATATAATAAAACAATGTTTCACTGTTAACTTTACCAAATCCAGTACAGAAGCGCTACGGTAAAAAATTATCCAGCTTTTTGGTGTCCCCATAGAGCCAGAAACACGAAACCTTTTCCCATATTCTGGCAGTTTTAGCCATAACTTTTTTCTCTGTGTATGATAAAACTAAACATTCCCGGGTTAATTAAGTTACTTTATGATTATCTAAAACACTTAACGATTAATTGAACATAAATTTTCGGTATTATAAACAATTTTTAGGTCACTCAATCAAGTATATTTTTAAATGCTACAAATCATAAATGAAATGTAGGATCAAATCAATGATCAAAATCACTCACTTTAGTATTAAATATCAACTTAATATTATTTGCTGCACAATTCAGAAGTTGTTGTAAAAACATTTTAAAATTGGAGTTATTAAAAAACTTATTTATTTTAGTTCTGTTCAATTAATTCCCTAAAAAGCACAATTTTCTAATATTTAAAATATTATAAACTGTAACTTTTTAAAATAGGCTAATAATTATATCATAAATAAAATAATTTAATGGTTGTTGTTATTAAATTTCAATAATTAAACTTTTTTAATTTCTTTAAAGCATATAATGGCTCTTCAAACCTTGTATTGAGCAAAGACATTTTAAATATTATTAAGCTACGGAATTATGTAAACGGTTAAAGAATTATTTGCAATTCTTAAGGATTTACTTAAATAAATTGCTAATAAATATCAAATAAAATAAATATCTTTATTGAACGAGAAAGAAATATTTATTCATTGAGACAATGCATAATTGCTTGTTATTGTTGAAATCAAACAACATTAGAACAATTTTTGACAAAATTTATATCCTAATCTTGAACAATGTATGCAGATATCTATTTATTCTCTTTATTTTCAAAACAATTGTTTTAAATTAATTCTTCTCACAAAGATAATCCTGGTTTAAAAATTTTCTTTGAATGCCGAAACGATTTCAATGTAACAACGAAAGAGCGAAATATTGGAATAGAAATGAATTACAAACTAAAACGAATAGCAAACTTTAAAAACGGGGGTGTTTCAATTTTATTTGTTTCAAGAATATACATCGTTTTCATGGTAATTCTTTGAAAGAATCTACATTTATTAAGTTTTTATTTAAAAATATTTCATAATTCGCGATGCAAAATTAATAACCTGAAAAATTAATAACCTTTTTTTAAAATCTCTCATAATTAGAGGTATAGATAAAAGACCTATTTAAAATACTAACAGTCTTGAATAATTTTGTTGTATTTAATTACAAAATATATTAATAAATTTATTAAGATTATAAAATAAATTTTGTAGATTATTAATTAAAATATGTTAATGAAACCAAAAAGATACAAGGCTCAAGTTTGATTTTGCAAAGGTCTTCATCAAGTACACTGCAAAAAAAATCCGGATTAAATTACGGTACAAAGTAACAACACTTTAGTGAATGCATCATCCATCAACGCTTGCATTATATGTAAAATCTATTTTTATCGGAAAATATTATACCGTAATTTTTGCGATATTATTTATTTAATATGACTAATTCAATGATTTTACTGTAATTATTATTTTATGAGTTAAAGTATATCAGATTTTTTTTGTTTTGTGACATATTCAGGTAAACAAAAATATTTTGCGTTAAAAAGTACCGGCATCCTGTTTGCTGGTACTTTTTACCAAAATTTGATCTGGAAATTTTTTTTTGTATGATTTCATAGAATATTATTAAAATACAATTTTAATATAGTATTTTTATTGCTAGTGCTACAGATAATTGAAATATGAACTTAAAAATTAAGCATCTTGTTATGTGCTTGATGTGCTAAAAATATCTTATTATGTGATTTGATTTGATGATGTCGTAAAAATATTAAATACAGATTTTTGTGTCTAAATAAAGATTAATTTTTTATAAGTTTGATTTGAAAAAAATAATTTTTGACTTTGTTGAATTAGTAAACAAAAGTTTTAACGAAGCAGATCTCATGAAATCAAACTCTTTTTTTTATTAGAAAAAAAATGATAAAACAAAAATAACATAATAAAATTGTTGAAATATTATAAAGTTTATAAACTAAAAAACGAAAATGGACATACAAACTTATATAAACCTAAATTGAATTATTTTTCTCCTCGAGAATTAAAAATAAAATTGCAAAATAGAATAAAAGTATTCTTACACGATATGCACAAACACGTGGCTAAACATGTATGAATATTGATTTGTAGAGGTATACCGTTGAATAACATTTCATGAAACTTTGCATACAAATAAAAATTAAAACATACCTTATAAAAACCCATAACTAATAAGTTACGAATCAATAATCCGTTGCAAAATGTATTAAACATAAAATATTAAAGAACAAAAATTAAAAACGCACATATTTACGAACATTAAGAAAATGTTTTGTAACATCTGTCAATTTTCAAGGACGGTTCATTAATAATCGCTCAGTTTTTCAAACTAGATCATAGAAATAATTTTAAAAAAAACATTTTGTTTTTAAACAAAGCGCAATAAAATCTTTATCGAAAAAATCGTGGTTGCTATTTAGAATAACAACTATAATCATTTATCAAATGATTGCCTGAAAAACAACCTGGCTCATTGACTAGTATGGACAAGCAATGCCATCTATTGAGGCTTTACTATATGAGGATTTATTAAAGTTAACCAATTTAAGAAGTTGAAATTTACATAACATATTCAAAAGTTTGGTTTAAAATCAATAATTTGTACAGCCCACGAATGACGAGCTTTGTAAGGAAGATAGTGAAACAATAGATCATTTTAACATCGAAGATTTAAACAGTATGCAGTTTAACATTATGTTTGTATAATCACAACATTTAACTATTATAAACAATATAATTTTTATTATTTTTTTAAATATTTATAAATTGTTTTTTGTAAAATAGATTTATTTTTTACATAAAATATTCAGCTGTCTAGATTTAAATGGGGAAGATAAATAACAAATTTTAAGTACTTAAAAGACAAATTTATATTTTATGTATTAAAAAATTAATATCGCGTGTATACAATCAGAAATTTAGGTGATAAGAAAATGAGAATCTTATAAACTTTAAGAACAGCATTTTGTAATAAAAGTATAAGCATTTTCATACGCTTTGTTTCGTTAATAAAATTTCGAAGATATATAATATTTACCATAAATTTTTGCTAGCATATTTTCCCACAAAATTGCTCTTGTATCAAATTGTTATAAAAATGTATTTTTTGTTGTATTATAAAAAATTTCAATGCATTAAACACACTACATTTTCTTAAACAATTTATAGTTTTATTGTTCAACAGCTCTTCCAAGGTTAAAACTAGACATTTTGTTTTAACATAATTCATGTTTCATAATCTTTTAAATATCGAAAATGCAACAATGATCTATTGTTGAAAAATTTTATAGTTCGTTTACACTGATTTCAATGTATTTTGTTATGAATATTCTAGTTAGAAATATACCCATGTGTAATAGTTAAATATCTTGTTTGTTTTCTTAACTGGTTAATATATATAATATATAATAGTAATGTATAATGTAAAAAATGTATAATGTAAAAAATGTATAATGTATACAAAATACAAATACGAGTTAAATATTTTTGGCACCTTTTTCGGTCATGAAAGATATCGGAAGTATTCCTCAATTAACGTTAATAATAGTTTTACTAGTTCAACCAAACAAACAAAAAAATAGTCAGTTATTTATGTTACAAAAAAGAAGGAATTCGATTCAAGTATTAAAGTAATTCACTTATCTTAAATAAAATACGTTTATGGAGTTTTATTTCGTATCACTGCAATAATGAGTTATAAGTTATAAATATAAATTTTCTACATTTTCTATCAAGAAAATTAGATAATAATTATTTTAAGAATTTCGATTTTTTTTTATATACAAAGTAATAATTTTCAATGTGTCAAATTGCAGTATTAGACTTTGAATACATTAAAAAATAATATTAAAAAAAACCATCTAAATGGTTATATAACCTCATTGATATTTTTTCAAATACTCTGCAATCGAATTTTTAAAAAAACTCATTAAAAAGTAACAAGTCAAAATTGCAACCTATCATCCAGTTAATATAGTATGTAGATAATTCAAACTTGAAACTAAACGAATTTTGAGTTAGAGACGCTAAACTGATGCCTCCTACTGGCAAAAAAATCGAAAATTAAAATTTTTATTATTGATTAAACTATCTGTATGTACCGTTGGTAATTTTAAATAATATAGTTTTTATCATTTTTTTTACCTAATTTGATCATTTTGCTCATCATTAACTGCAGACAAATTTAAATAATCTTTAAAATTTATTAGTTTTACTGTTTATTATCTGAAACAACTAATTTTTTAGTTTATGTAATGGCTTTTAAAATTAATTATTTGAAAAATTAGATAAACTAAATACTTTATCCGAGTTAAATTATAATACTAGTACTAATAGATTAGTTTTTTTTTTTTTTTTTAAAAATTACCTATATAATTAAAAATACTTGCTTATAAAAAGCAAGCATTTCTTCGTTATTAAATATGCCGTTATTTCACATAACAATTGAAACTATTAATTGATTGAGTATATAAAAATCTTGAATTCTTAAACCATAAATACAAAAACAAATAATTGTGTTAATCTTTTTTAAAGAGTTTTTTTAAAGTAATAAAAAAACATCGATTCGCTTTACTGTTAAGTGTATCAAAAGTAATATAAGATATTACTTACCGCTTGTAAGGAGGAAAATCATCAACAAAATGAAATAGGCCCTCTTTTCACAATGGAGCAGCACAGCAAAACCCATTTGTAAACCAAACTTCATTTTACACTGAAGTAATAATATTTAAACTTCCAAATCGCAGTGTGGTAATATTACAGTCACATAGCATTGAAAATCCACAGTATACAGTATAAATTCTTGTGTTTAATTAGCAGTAAAGAATAAATCACATTAATCAAGTTAGTAATGAAAATTCAAGCAAATAAAAATGCTTCAGTTTGTCAAATAGAAGTACGAACAAGATATTGTTTGAATCCAAATCAAATAACCTGACATTTGCTGCTTGAAAGTGTGATAAGTATAATTCTTAAATAAGCAATTTCACACCAACAAAAAGTAGCAATGACAGACTAAATTATGAATCCCATCAACAAGAATCAACAATTTTGAGAATGCATTTCAAAGGGACAGTCCACAACAACCATTTACATCAAAATATATCCTTCAATATCTTCTATATATCATTAAACATCAAAGCCATCATTTAATTACACCAAATTTAACAAATCCATAAGTGTCTGCGAAAAAATGTTCGAAAGAATTGTAAGAGTACACGTGTTTATTCGGATTGGAGCATCGAAACGATTTCACACCGGACATCAATTACTGCACGTACACGTGTGTTCGATCCAAAAACCTTTTCCGATGTGACTAGGCAGCGCGGAGTTTTCCGGGCAGATTCGGGAAAAGGGATATAAAATCCGCGAGAGGTCGTTGCGATAGCGGGAGTGTTTATCCCAGAAAGCAACTTGCGGTCCATGGTGGGGCTGTTTTATAACCTGGCATAAAAACCTCCCGTTCCGACTGTTTTCACCGCATTAAAATTTTACGAGGATACGAACGTTTTCACTAGAGCTGGGAAGACGGTTTTGCTGAAAGAGTTATACAGGACTATAAAAATGAGGGAAAAGAAAACCATTTGTGGGTTTCTTGTAGCAAATAAAGATTGTACCGGAGTAGGAAGAATTATTCATTTTATTCAGTTTGCCAGTAACATGATTTATTTTACTGTTCGATTTTTAGAAGTTAAGAAATTACGTATGTTTAGTGGTAAACGAGATGACAAAAAAATATTGGGAAAAAAAATTTGCATATCTTTTTTAAGTGTAATTTCATATTTTTCAAGTTTCTGAAAATAGTTTTATTATGAAAAGCATTATTTTCATTGAGTTGAGGCAGCTGATTCATAGAAATATCAACCATTCAATAATGTAATTTTTTTTAAGAATTTCATATTAAAGCACTTCATTAAAATATTTGATATATTTTATTTAAAAAATCTGATTGCTGCAATCACTGTTTCTTGATTGCAGATCAAAATCAAAGCTTATTCAAGTTCTTTCTAAAGGAAAAGGAGCAACTTGAACATTATTTTAACTAGTAAAAAATATACTATTGTATTTTTATTCGGGATCTTCAAAAGATCAATTGTTACACATTAATGCAAAAAGTACTAACGTATTTAATGAGATGCATTATTTTACTAATTTTCAAAAAGAACATTCATTTTAACTACTCTTGTGTGATATGTAAAATTTCCAATGGCAGATTTATTAAAAAAGACATTTATACCAGATTATTACTTAAAAAACAAACTTGTAAATTGAGCATTTTTCTTTAAATTCTATATTAAATATTTTTCAAAATTAGATTCATGAGCTGTAAACTTATCTATGAAAATAATTACTTTTCTTTCGAATGGCCACCCGATTGGCATTTGTCATTCAGGTCTCAGTTTGGCAGATTTGTTGTATAGATTTGTTGGATCTTTCAGGGGTTTGGTAGACTAAAGTTGCTCCCATAGTAAGGACAGATAGTAAAGTGAATGAAAGAATATCCATGTCATGTCTAGGAACTTTCTGATATGTAGTTAGATCACGTCAGGTAGTCGATACAAAAGTATGTCTTTATTCTATTCAGCTATTAACTACATAAAATCTGCAAGGCAAGTAAGTGTAAATCTAAACGAAGATTAATACATCCGTCGGAAGAATTTCGGAACAGCTTGTACACTGATAATAGTTTGGTCAGAACTACCAGAATATGGCAAAATTTAGTGTTTTTGGTTCAATAGCAACACCTAAATGCTGAATAATTTTTACCAAAGTGCTTTGTGTAATTTTAGTAAATTTAGCAATAAACTATAGATTTTCAAACCCAAATAAATTCGGTGAAAGTGGTAATTTTACCGTGATACCTTAGATCATGGTATAAAGACAACTTATTTTGTTAAATTTACCTTTCAGTTTTGTATTTCTTACTAAATGTGTGTTAATTAGAACTATATATTTAAAAATCAGAATTTCTATTTAACAGTTACCATACGAATGGAAAAATTAGCAAATTAATGGTTTAAATACAGTATATTTTGGTTCAATATACATGACTACGTTTTTTTTTTTTACCAAAGTTGCCATTATCATGCAGTACTTTAATTTTATCGGAATTTCTATTATTCTGTGTAAGAAAGAGCACTAATAAAAAAAATAAAGATTTTTTAATGTATTATTTTAATGTGAATTAGAAGCTTTTAAGCTTACTTCATAAACATACGGCATAATTTTAACATTATTAACGATGATTTCCCCTTTAGAAATAAAACATTCTATTCTTAACAATTTTGATAATGTAGCCAAAGATGTTTTGATGACCACAAGTAAAAAAATAAAATACATTTAATAAAATAAATTTTTCATTCATTTCGTTTAAAAATGAACCTCCTAATTAAGGTTCACATATTTTATTTTATCACTAGTGTGGAATAGTTGATTCATACTGGATTAGATTATCTGCTATAAATTTTCCACTCCAATGTCATGTAATTTTGAAAACCAAGATGACGAGGGAACTTCTAGAACAAATACTTGGCAGATCTAACCTTTACAGAGAATTAATTTCGATTACACAAAATGGCTTTTAATTTAATAGTAGACAACAAAAATATCGCTCTTAGCTTGCCATCAAGAAAATTCTACTTCATGATCCACTACTATCTAATTATACGTCACTACTGTGATCAGTGCACTCTGAGTTTACATGAATTAAACAGATATCGCTAGATTTAAACCTGGCTCGCAACTTGAGAAATGAGCGCTCTATTGCCTGTGTCCTCATATCACAGTGTATAGACTTTTGAAAAACAAAAAATTTAGAATGATCTAGAATGCTGCATTAAATTTTTATAAAACAGTAGTAAGCTCTGCTGAATTATAAAATAAAGCTTCGATACTCAAAAAAACTAAAATAATGCGAGATTGATAAATATATTTTTAAAAATACATTTTGTTACAATTAATCACAAATTTAAAAAAAAAAAAAAAAAACTGTTTTTACGAATTTTCCATTTTACCGAAATCAATAGACTTTATTTGTCACATTTTTATTGCACATTTTTATTTACACATTTTTACTCACTGAAACATAAGCAAAAATTATTATGCATATTTTTTAAATTTTCAGCAATCTGATATTACTTACTAATTGCTCAAAAACTTTCAAATACAAATAAACTATCACATTTTCTGCTGAGTTTATGATATGCTTCAAATAACCAATAATAACCAAATAGTTCATTCATAATTCAAAACTAAGAAAGTGGGTGACTGTTCTGAGAGAAATGCTTTTTGTGTCAGATAGAATCATTTCAAGGTGGACCATATCAATACCGATTCATTTATCCATGTAGTTTGAACCATAGGTCTACAAAAGTCTTAAGTCCCGCAGTGGACTGATCGTTAAGACATGGTTCCCAGCAGATCACCGAAGTCAAGCATCATTGGCTGCGGTCAGTGTGCGGGTGGGTCACCACTTGGATCAGTCTGCGTAGGGACCGAGGGTGTGCGGTATTGGTCCTCGTTAAACTGTGCTACCGTAAAGTGCTCGACTTCGCGTGCAGGTCGTTGGGCTACCGAAGCAGGGGTGCCATCCCCTCTGCAGAGGATCAAAATTGTGATGGCATGTCTTCGGATCTTCCTCAGGGATGTTTCCCAGACCGTCGCCAATAGCCCATTCTGCAGCTCTAGTGCGACGTTAATAAACTACAACAACAACAACAAAAGTCTTAAAGTAAGGTCATAAAAAAAAAATTCAGAAAAATTTGACTTCATTTTACATCATTATGAATTTGCTACTACAAGTATATGGTACTACTCGCTCAAAAGTTTCAGACAGTGGACAAATAAAATAACACATTTTCTGGAGACAGCATTATTATGTTTCAAATTGCGAAAAATGACCCTATAGTTAACTCATAATAAAAAAATTAAAAAATAAAAATGAGTGTGCGCGTCTAAGGAAAAAAAACTCTTTTTGTATCTGATAAATTTTTACACTCTTTATAGCTCGCACAAATCAAAATTATGTGACGTGTTAAACCTGAATATCATTTGTTTTTGCTGCATTTTTAAGGAGAAAAACTCTGGAAAAATTTTGTACTGTAAAGTAATAGCATTTCTGGTAATCTAAAATAAAAATTTAATACAAATAATAACTTTATTAAATAAAATCAAAATATACGGTTGATAAATGAGTCATTTGGTAATTTTTCCGTTAATATGATAATGATTTACTGGAAATTCTGCTAATCAGACATGTAGGTCTTATTACCACACATTTAGTAGAAAATACAAAACTGGAATATAAATTTAGCCAAATATATGATTTTTATTCATACTACAAAGTATCATGATAAAATTACCGAATTTTACCATATTTTCCAAATTTTATCACATTTTATGAAACTAAATTTAATTGTTAATTGTACCAAACCCATTACCAAAGCGCTTTGATAAACATTTCTGATCATTCGGTGCTTCCATAACACGGTAAATATTACCAAGTTTTGGTAATTTAGACTATATTCCGGTAATTTCGACCATATTTTTTCTCATAGTGAAATTAGGAACCATAAAAACGTACAAAAATTAATGAAATTGCTTATGATTGATTAGTTATAAATTCATTTAATAAAAAAATCAAAAGAAGTTTAACTGATTTAAGTCATCTATTACTTGGCTCTTTTTAATTAATTTTTATAATAATTTTTCTGTTGTTTTTACTACAATAAATAAAAAGAGTAAACCTTCAAAAATATCTTCCGTTTACTTAACAAACTCTTTAAAATATTTTACTTTTTATTGCTGTCAAGACCAGTATGACAAACCGGATATCAAATATCGAAAAATTACAACAATATATAATGATATATCAAGGAACTACACTATTGAAGTCGAATCTGAGACTTAAGAATTTTTTTTTTTTAAATGAACTGCTTTATGAATTTATGAAATAAATTGCAGGAAGTTTTTACTGAATAAAACCTTCCATAACAAATCTTTATTTTTAATAAAGCAACGAACTATGGAAGTTTTAAAAATATAGAATTTTTATAATATTTTGCAGAAATTTTCCAACTGAATAAGTAAAAAAACTTACCACCCAAAATCCTTTTCTCTTAAAGTAATACTAATTAAATAAATGTGTTTTATTTTTCATACTGAATATGTCTAGTTGTTTAAAATATTTTTTCGGATCTGAAGTTTTGTTTTTACTACACAATCTTAACAAAATCATGCTAATCAAATATTATGTTAAGCATAAAGAGGAAATTTTTCTTCCTGTTAAAACCAAAATACTTTCATTATTATTCTAACAAAGAAAAAATAAACTTATAGAAAAATCTGAGTTATGATTTTAATGAAGTCTTCCAAATTTTTATTGCATACCTTTTGGTATTTAGTTTTGTTTATCCTGCTTTGAATTTTATTTAAAGACGCTAATTTAGAGCATTCTAGAGTAATCTTGAAATGTTTTATGCATATTTTTAAGAAGGTATTATTTTAAAAAAAGCGAATAAGGTTTCATTTTATATTAATATTTTATTTACAGTATTGCTCTGAAATCCTTATAAATGTTTAAACATCCAGGATAAAATCGAAAAGTCTTGTAAAATTTATCGTATTTAAGGGGAAACAGGACCTTTCATGGGAAGTTTTGAAGAAAAAAATTTTTAATACTTATTTGGACTTTTATGGCATAATTTATATGTTTTTAACTAAATTATATATTTTAAGCTTATCAAAATTAATTTATAATCATAATTTTTTTTTAAAAAAAAGAGCAAAACTTAAAAAAAATTAAAAACATGAAAAATTCTTCCTCGCGTCTCAAATTTTAGGCAAATAACTTATAAATTAAACTAAAGACACATAATGCAGGTTATTAATTGCAGGTTAAAGACACATAATGCAGGTTATAAAAAATTAAAAACATGAAAAATTCTTCCTCGCGTCTCAAATTTTAGGCAAATAACTTATAAATTAAACTAAAGACACATAATGCAGGTTATAATATTCATCTCTAGCATGGATTATTGTTTAACTTCAATGACTTTTGAAGAAGAAAAAATTTCACTTTCGATAATTATTTTTTCAAAACTTTTATGTCTTCGCAAAATTAATTCCATATAAAAAATTTTCTTATAAATATTTTCAAAAAACAATGCTTAGTGACTTTCATAATAACCATATGAAGCAAAAGAAAAATTTTCAGGAAAATTACTAAAAAATTCAGGCGCGTGGAACAAAATAAAGACCGAAAATGCTAAAAAATATTTAATGGAGAAAAATTAGTTTTTGTGTAAAGGAAATTAAATACTCCTCAAAAGTTATTATATACCTTTATAAAAAGTAAATCATATATTTCTGATTGTTTTGAAACAAAATCTGTATTAATAACATTACAAGTTTGATTCTTGACGTTTACGAAACAAAAATAATTGCCGTTAAATATTGTACCAACGAGTTTCAATACAAATCTAATTACATACGAAGTTTTCAGCACCTCAAGTTATGCTTCAACACACTTTAAACAACTACAGAAAGTAACTATCTAATGAAAAAGGTGTTATAATTTTTTTTTACAGAAAATAATGCTGAATTGCTTCGACATAGTAAAATCATGCATTTTGTTTTCATATAGTGCTGTCAATCAAAAGTTTTGATAAAATGTGGAAAGTTTGCATAGTCATGCAAATTACTTTGTATATTTGAACACTATTAGAAATATTACAAAAAATATGACAATGAAAAAATATATGATAATATTTTAAATATTATTCGCAATATTTGAAATATTATTCGCAATATTAGAAACACTATACGGTAATATTAGAAACACTATACGGTAATATCAGAACTGTAATTAGAGATTTATGATGACTCAGATCATACGTCATGAAATCCTTATATAAAATGCCTGTTTTTCGGATATTAGCATTGTACACCCATGATTATGTAATAAAATATTATAATAACTTATGCAAATAAAATAATGAA
Source organism: Parasteatoda lunata (assembly GCA_949128135.1). Lineage (NCBI taxonomy): Eukaryota > Metazoa > Arthropoda > Arachnida > Araneae > Theridiidae > Parasteatoda > Parasteatoda lunata. Next base: position 38,330,537 of record OX421976.1, on the reverse strand, counting down.
ATACTGAATAATGAAAACAGATTATAAATGAAAGCAGAAATTTCATATAAATGAAAACAATAATTTAAAAAGCCCCTGCACTGTAAGTATCGCCTTCAACTTTCTTGTTCTTATTTTCCTTAGCCTTGTTCAGATATTTTCTATTTATTGCTTTTTGTTTATAGGCTAGTGAATTGCGACGACTACTTTGTTTCAGTCGACGCTTGTCTTTTTGTTTGGCAATTTCAATCAATACATCCTTACTTTTCACAAGTGCCGTCGATAAATGGCCCATATTGAACTGGCTAACAGCATTTGTGGTAGCCATTTCTAATCTCTTCTTGCTCACAAACTTTAGAGCATTATTGCCAAATAATACTGTGCAATGACTCATTGGCATTTTGAGTTTTAGCGGAAGTGCACCGCTCTAAAAGTTCCTTGCATGCAAGGCGTTGGTATACAGGCAGAATTTTGGAAAGAATGTCCTCAGTCAACGTGGTTTTCATTTGCGTGTGAGATGGTGGTTTCCTAGCATTCGCTTTAGCTCGATTATAAAACCACCAAGATTCCTTACCCTCAGGGCACGCCGTGTACTTTGGTAACTTGTCTGTTGATGTACAATGCATCAATGATGCAAAAATTGCTTTTCTCATTTTTTCGACATTTGGAGCATCATGGCTTTACGATAATAGTTACTGAGTCTATTTATGACAGTGTCAGTCAGGTGACCTTTTTATCCCTCCAAGGCATACACCCTTCATCTTGAACTCTTTAACTTTATTGCGGAGAACGATACCCAATCGCTTCCCAATATGGTTAACGCATTCCTCTGTTACAATTGGAATGTCCTTATACACATTTTTTTCTTTGAGGAACGCAAATTTTTTGCAGTCACCATCAGATAGAAGAACAGTATACCGCATTTTGCAGTCTTTCATTGAGCGCTGCCATAATATTTCAGCAGCATGCATCTCCATGGAATTTGACGATCCAGAAAAATTTCTATCGCAAAGTCCTGAACTTTTGTGTCCTTCATACCAAAAATGATGTTTCAGAGAATCACCTAACTCCTGTTTGGTTATTTAGCATAAATGGCAGTATTTTGAAAGCATTGTAAAATCAATGACAATCTATTACAATACCTATTCGGTAAAGGGAGCTGTGGCCACGCTTCTGCCACGTTCCATCAAAGGAAACCCCGATGTTTAGGACATCTGCTTCGCTCTCTTCATTCTACAGTTTTGAGTACTCTTGCCTCACAATTTTCCTAGCTTTTTCTAAAACAGTTGGCTTGAATGTTTTATTTTCCTCGGCTAACTGTTTTACATATTTGTCAAAAGTTTTCTGGTCCATTGACTCCAGGCCTAAATTCATTGAAAAACTTTCGATTGCTGAATGGCCTTTTCCCACATTTTAAAAAGCTTCCACAATATTCTTGTTCACTGAAAAGGCATGTCAATGATACGTGGGCTTGAAAATGTGGATCCAAATACCTTACGGCATTATTGACATGTTATTTGTAACTTTGCCGAAAAGCTGATTTTCAACTGATTTTGAATATGGCTTTTCGGATTTTGAAGACACTTTTCATTGCAAGCATCACATTTTAGTTCAATCAGTAGAGCAGGCCACACTTCATCTGCAATAATTGTGTGAGAAGATGATGTAGATGATTTTAATTCACCAGCAGAAGGGAAAAATTTCAATTTCTTTTCACTCCAGGATTCTATGTTTGATATATCCAAAGTTGAATCAGAAGCATTGGAAGTAGAAGGAATTGAAATCGAAGAAGTTGGCTTAACTCATCTCATTCTTGCTCTTTCAGCAGCCAGTTTTCGTTCTTTAGAAGGCCCTGATTTCGGTGCATGCCATCGTCCACTAATTGTATCCATAGTTTTGTAAAATACTATAAAAAACGAAACTGATAATACTGAAACAAAAATATAACAACAGTAAAACGAAAATGTAACGATATAACGAAAAAAAATCAACAAATAAACGTATTTTGAGAAGCACGAGATTGACAAGTATCTAGACAAAATATAAAAATCAACAAATGCGAAAATGTAAACAAAGACACAGTTAAAGTTAATGTTATGTTGCCAGATAATGATTAAAATATAATAATTAATTAAAATAACAAGTAAAACCAATGGAGAAATGAAATCAAAACTAAAACTCTCAATGTAAACAAACTTGACAGCTTTGGAAATGTTTAAAGTGCCACGCCCACTTTTTAAAAAAATGTTCATAAAATCGTTAAAAATGCTCGTATCGAAAAAATTTCAGTAGCACGTGATAAAGCCTGGCTTTCCGCACAATTTTAACGAAAATTAATAATTAATAATAATCACAGATTGTTTATGTATATGAACTTTTCTTTTACATGCAATTTATTATTTATTTCGACTTTTTGCATCAGACTCTCAAAATAATTTCTAATTAAAATTAGAGCAAAAACTTCTTTACTGCCATGGCAGTTTTATTCAATATTGAGAAAAAAATGACAAAGCCAAATAGATTGACTAAACATTTTTCAGAAGATAAATTAAATAGATTGATAAAGATAAAATTTTGTAAATTTTCTTAACGCTTTGTTTTTTTGGGAACTTTGTAAATAAAAGGTACACATTTAACTACTAGTCAAGAAATTTGAAAAATGTCATAGAAAAACAGATCCGAACCTAAACTTTTCCCATCTATGTAAGTCCTCTCTTCACTTATGATTACGGTTGCACCTTTTGATTTGGAAAGATCATAAAAATTCTTCCTAATTTTAATAAATAAAACATTTCCTAGGAATGCATAGAAAGTGACATTACATTTGATCGCTTTAATTATTTTCTAACTAGTTAACAAATACGAAAATAAAATTGGCTTGCTGACACTGTTTTAAATTTCATTTCTTCATATATACTTTAACAAATATTTATTTTTTCTATTATCGAAAAACTTTTAATGTCTAATTCTAATATGATAAAGGGAGCTATGGTGGCTCGGGGGATAGAGCTTTCGCCTTCCAATGAAGTTAACCAGGTTCGAATCCCAGCGATTAGTTATAGATACGAATTCTGCATCCAGCTCGCACCGGCGACTGTGCTGACGTAAAATATCCTCAGCGGTAGACGGATCACGGGTTAGTGTCCTCTTGACGTGAGACTATCCATGGGAGATTTCCGAAGTTTTCCTCTCTATGTAACGTAAATGCGGTTAAGTTCCACCAAAAAGTCAACCACGAATGTAAATTTCTCCCAATGATTAATCCATAAGTTCCCTTGGCTTCTTGATTGGGTTCAAAATTACAACGCTACGGAGTAGAACATTAGTAGTCGTAAACAGCCAAAAAATGAGTAAACTGTTAAAAGACGGTTATAAAATAAAATACTATATGGAAGAGGCCGCAAAGTCTGACAAAAATCATGTGTGGTTGCACAGAAAAAAATAATTGCATTTGTGAATACTGAGAATTACTATTTTTATTAAAATAATTGGATGTGCCTACATTGTATATTTGATTAAGTCTTAGAAGAACAATACTTACAGTTTCTGAGTTTCATATTTGAACAGAAAGCCTTTATGAAATTGTTTTAATAGCACCATATCTAGATATTCATTTTATATAATTGATTTTATTTCTGAAATTTTTATTTCTTCACTTGTGCAATGCTTACGAAACACATAGTTCTTTTTTTCAGAATATATACATAAAGATGTAAGAGTACGTAGTAGGTTGTTGTAGTTCATTTGCGTCGCACTAGAGCTGCACAATGGGCTATTGGCGACAGTACGTAGTAGGAGTAAATATGCATTGATATGTAGGAAAAAAGTATATAAACGTAAACTAAAGCTTAAAATAAAATATTAATGTTTATAGTTTATAAAAATACATTAAGGAAAAGGAATTTAAAATAACTCTCTGATATAAATATAATATTTGGCAACAGTTGTTTCCGTGAAACAGTATGCGTTTCACAAAAATCTTAAAATGTTCACGCCAAAAAAATCTTAAAAGTCAAAGAAATTACATACATAATTTAAATGCGACATAATTACATTACGACTACATACATATTTTAAACTACAAACATAATTTTTCAGCAGCATTTGGTTTAAAAGGGAAACAAAATTTAGATATATATATTACACTCAAACTAGAATCAGTCGTCTCAAACTTACTAACGTCTGTGAGAGATATAATATGTTCATAAATACCTATATGAACTAATTAAACCATTTTAGTTCACCTATTTCAATGTAAGAAGATGAAATTACTTAAGCCTACATACTACCTCTTCAGTTATAAAATGAAGAACACAAATAAATTACGACAAAGAGAAATTGGTATAGAGAACAAGTTAAAACATAAAGATTTTTAATTTGTGATTCGACTCCGAAGAACATACATTCATTATAGTACTGAAAGTATAGTATATCTGTTGGTATGACATTCTTTACGAATTTAATCTCACGCTGAAATAGCTCATTTGAGATTAAAAAGGCTCAAACAATTCATATGCTGTACAAATGATTTATATAATTCATTTGAGTGACATTATTTGCGATATTTTCTGACAGAGAAAAAAATATGGCTGAAACTCAAAATGATGGTTACATTTATCATGTTTCTGGCTTTATGTGAACATAAAAAACTTGGAAATTTTTACCAATGCGCTTTGATAAATTTAACAACAAAATATAATTTTGTAATAAATGATAAAATTTGATAAATGTGGTAAAATTTGGTAATTTTATCGTGACACCGTAGACATAAAACCAATATTCAGTTTTGAATTCAGTTAAATCTACTTCTCAGTTTTCATTTTTTACAATTTAAAATTAGAATTTACGGTGAGCAGTTACCATATAAATATTTAAAATACCGTTTTTGGTTTTCAGTATTAATATTATGTTTTTTTTACGGAAATGTCATTACCATAATGCAGTTCAGAATTCTTTTCCGTGGTACCAGAACTTCTTTCAAAGTATAAAGTTAAACCTTTATTAATTTTGATATTTAAGTGTATATAAAGAGTTAAAAATTTTCCAATCAGACTAGAAGTTCAATAGTAAAAAAAAAAAAAAAAAATTAAAACGATTCTGGATAACGAAACTTTACGAACCACAAAATCGATTATAATCTCCGTAAAGCTCATGTATGCAGAACTAAGCCTCATTTCATTGGACAAGAGTAAAATAAAAAAAGAATATTTTAATTTATAAGGAATGCCCTTACAGTGGAATAAAGGCTTCTTACTTTCGATAAATTCAATTTCCTTTTTTGCAACAATGTTGCATGAAGAGGGGGACGGAAATCAATTTTCGAACTACGTCCGTCTTGCTGTTTCTTTTTCGTTCTTATAGAAGCGCAGCTGTGCAAGAGGAGTACGTTTTCCAAGTCCTTTTTCTACCCATGAAAGAACCCTACACAGAAAACTTCTCTTCCCAGCTGCAATATTTTCTTTGTACCACCCCTTCACCCAATTACTAGAGAATTCACTGGGAAAAATTCGAAAAGCTAATTCGAAAAGGAACGATTTTTTTTATCTGACTCCGCGAATTGCATCTGTGCTTTTCTTGAGTGCTCCGATAGACAAATTGTCTCTTCTGTAAACAAAAGAAAATTTAAATTATTACTACTAATAATTAAATACGCTTTATTTTTATTGAAAATAGGTTATTACTTCTGCAGCATAGGAATAATCATATTTTTGTATAAATTGGGTTGAAAATAAATGGGTAATGCTTATTATAAAGAACAATGGAATGGTGATTTTCCTGCATTATCTGCATAATCGAATAAAATCAAATTAAAAATTGTATAAATGCTCGCGTTTTGCTTTAGCTATGCTCTAAATATATGTTCGTTAGAAGTCAAATAAGGGCTTTTCAATGGGAGATTGTCTTTGTATTTTTAGTCATTCAATGTAATGAGAATTTTCGATTTAAAAATATTTCAAAAATTTTTGTTTCAAATCGAATTTTTTATCGATTTAGAGCATCGATGTCAAACACTCATATTTAAAAGCTCTTTTTTTACAATAAATTTCCGCTATAGTTAACCTCACAAAAAGATTTAAGTTCTATTAGTTGATTTCGTTTGTTTTTAGAGTTAGCTATTTATCTGTTGTCTAAATTTTAAAAAAAGCATAAAGCAATTTTAGAATGCAATGTTTATATATACTAAAAAAAAATTCTTCTACTTAAAAAGGAATAAAGAGATACTGAGAGTTTTGTTTCACTTTTTTATACAAAAATATATATACTAACGATTAATGAATTACTTAAAAGCCCTTTTTTTTTTTTTTTACGAAGTTTTAAACTTTTTAGCAAATTTGGACTATTATAAAGTGCTAAATGTGAACTAACAAATTCATAATGGACATATATATAAATATATATATATATATATATATATATATATATATATATATATATATATATATATATATATATATATATATATATATATATATATATATATATATATATATATATATATATATATATATATATATACAGCTTATGATTAAATGTGACTGACACTTTATATACCTCTGATTGTTATTTCCAACAGCTTATAATTTTTAAGACAGTAGATTTTCTAGTGGTGTGAAAAAATGATATTTTGTATTACGCGTTGCGTAGAGTCGTAAGGCTTGGGAAAAGTTTAATTATTATAACGTTAGGTTTACGTCACAAAACTTCATAAAACGTTTTGAAATTCCTTCAAAATCTTCTAAAATATAAGTTTCTATGTATGTTTAGAGCAGTGGTTTCCAACTGGCGGCCCTGGGGCCGCATCCATCGCCTTTCTTTGTGGCCCGCGAGCTGAATATGTTAGTTGTAATTTTTTTGCGAACAATTTTCGTAAAAATCTATATGGGCTTAAAATACTTTTCTCGATTATAAAAACCAAATTTCTTTGTTTCTGTGAAATTTATCATACCAACGGTGCAAAAACAACTATTTCTTAGGTTTTGCATCCAAGAAAATATTTATTCAAATACCAAAATAATCGTGTATGTTGCTCTTTTATTTCATTTTTTTTTTTTTTTTTTTTGTATTTTGTGAATATAATTTAGCATGTGTGTATCAGAGCTTTTATCAAAGAAATTCTCCGATTTAACTTTTTGAAACCACTCATTTTGGACGAAAATATTTACACACATATTTGTAAATTTTAAATTTAAATTATAAATATCTATTCTCTGGTGGTTGCAGCAGACAAACCTCAATTTTGTCATTGAACATTTTGTGAGCTACTATGTAAGTTTTAATACCAACCTTTTTGAAGTTTAATATCTTAACCATAGATATTTGTTGCACATTAATTTTTTAATACATGGGTGCACATTAAAGTCATTGTAGCCCGAATTTTTTAATATACAATTAAATATTTTTAAAAATCTACTTCTTAATTTAATTTGTAATTCAATACTTTTGTTTTGTACAACTTGGAAAAAAATCTGACAGTAATATTTAATGTTCCTTCAAACATAAAAGAGTCCTACATAAAATTTTGATAAAGTTGCTGCCCGCCATTTGATTTGTGCTTCTAACTGTCGCCTCCGGCCTCATGCAAGTTGGAAACGCCTGGTTTTGAGCATATTTGACTTTAGATTTTTTTGAACATATAAAAATATATACTGTTTGTTTAAAAAACAACTATTTCTGAATAGTTTAGTTTTATTCGTTAGGATTAAAGCAAATACATTTTTGAATGTGCTTTTAGGCTCTAACTATTATGCTTAATAGTTAATTTAAAAAAGTAAAGAACAAGTAATTTCTGCTTAGTTGTTTTAAAGAATTCTAGGAGTCTCAGACGATTTATGATATTTAACGATGCAGGAAAGAATATTAGGTAGGAATAAGTCGCTGATTAAAATCAAAACCAGACTCATTAATTTCTGCGGTATTGAACATGAAAAAGTAAATTCATATCTTCCATTATATTTTTGTTAGTTCAAAGATTATTAGTTACATACATAAAAAACGTATGGCTGAAACGTATTTTCTACTTTCTAAAAATTAGACATCCATCACCGTATGCGGAGATGTTTATATAGTGTTTTGGAAACTAAAGAAAAAATTGTTTTGCTATTGCGGAAAAATAAATTTTGTTACATTTTGAGTAATAAATGAAACAATTTGAGGATTTTTAGTTCTTTGTATATATCACAGACAAATTTGGTTACAACTTCCAGGGTGTCGCAAAATTAAAATTGTTTCTGCACTGTAGGAACACCAAAACACTCGGTAATATTTACTGAAGTGCTTTGGTAGTTATTTTTGTAAAATTAACAATAAAATACAGTTTTATAATGTGTGATGAAATGTTTGATTAATGTGGTAAATTTTGTTAAATGTAAGAGTCCCTCTTACTTTGTTACATACATAAAAGTGAGCGTGACGACAAAAGATAAAAGCAACATGAAAATTTGCAAAGCAGGGTGACATTACACTATATGATATGACACATTTCTTTAAATATTATATAAACAACAAAATATTAACATCATTCGCAAAATGTATTAAATTTGCGTTTAATTTTTTTAAAACATTTTTTTAAACATTAAAATTCAGAATTTTAGTACAAATTCTTAAATCAGGACCTCAAAGACTAGGTTTAATTCCTTCATTGACGATTTAATTTTTACCAATCTTCGATTTCAGCTTGTCAGAGAATTTAAGACGGTTTGTGAGTAATACTGTCCAAATTGTTGCTTTCAAGCCCTTGTCTACGAATTCGGGGTGCCTTGACCTCCATAAACCTTGAGCCCACAAAGTTTTATTTACAAATTAAAACGCAAAATATTAAAAAAATGATTGAAATTAATATTTAAATTCATCATTAAAATTAATTTATAAATAATTAAAAATCGAGAATAAAGAAAAAAGTCATATTTAATTAATCCACCTTTCTTCTCATTAACATAAATTTATATTTTTAGTGCTTAATGCAAAACAGTTTTTTCAGCAAAAAAATATATTATCAGTTTCGAGAGAAAAAAATCTAATAAAGCTTACTCGGCGGAGTAAGAATAACTACATTTCATATTTATTTCCGATTTTAAATAGAAAGAAACTATTTTGTCATTTTTATAAATCGGAAATAAGTACTTCATTGAGATGTTTGTTTCTTTTTTTAATACCGTATTAAGGTATAGAACATTACATACATTACGTGTATTACCGGAAGCTATTTCATAAAATTGCTTTCGTGCATTCAATTTCCGAAACAGGTATTATCATTTTCGATGAAATTATTATTTTTCCTTTAATTAGGAAATTCAAAACCGTTAATGCTGCTTTTTTAAATAATCGATGTGCCTTTATTACCATGGCTATCAGTATTGTTTTATTCTTAACATAGTATTAAAGAAATAACTAGTTAATAAAAATATTATACTTAGATTTAAAAATATTCATTATCATACAATACTTACTTCATTTAAAATATGTAATTATATTTTTTTGTAAAATATTAAATACATATATTAATATATATATTAATATATATATATATATATATATATATATATATATATATATATATATATATATATATATATATCAAACATCAAACATATAAATATAATGTTTCAAAAAAATTAAAGCCCATTCGTCGAAACAATATATATTCGAAAAAACAAAATATTCTTCAATGTTTTTCGCGTTCAACTCTTACAAATCATTTAAAAAACTGTTATATAAATAAATATCTACTTCCCAATAGGTATTTCTTTTTTCTCCCATTAGTATGCTCATAAAATTATATTTCGTGTATTGACATTTAATGAGTCAACGCTTTAGATTTAAAGTTAATAAAATCTAACAAATTGATTTGAATATATATATATATATCAAATATATAAATGTCATATCTAAAAAAATTAATCATGAGTATTTTTATAACAATGTCATAAAAAAACCAGAACCATTGAAAAAAAATTAAAACATATTCGTCTGGAAAAAACAAAATATTCTTCAAACTTTTTCCGCGTTCAGACTGTTTCAGAGCATTTAAAAAACTGTTATATGAATAAATATCTACCTTCCCATAGATATCTTAAAATTAATAAAATCTAACAAATTGATTAAATTCTTTTTTAAAAGACTAAATTGAATTAATTCTTGCAAATATTGTTTACAAATGAAAGAGTTCATTTTTAGAAAAACAGTATAAAAAGATGAAAGAATTGAACCTACAGTAAAATTGATGTAAAATTACATTTAATTATTTTTAATAAGTTTTACTATTCATAATAATAAATTTATTTGAGAAATTATAGATATATAAAATTTTGATTACCAAAGGTTTATTCAGTTATAAATATTTGCTATAGATATAATTATTTTATTATTACTCACTATTAAGGCCCGGATTTTGAAGGCATGTTTTGCATTTTTGGATATTTTTTGTTCTTTAGAGCATTTTTTTAGATTTATAGGGCATTTTCCTTTAAATTTTGGGGCATATTTTGCATTTTAAAGCATTTTTTAAAATTTTTGTTAATTTTTTCCAATTTTTATTATTTTTTATAATTTTTCATTATTACACTGGCTTCCAAACAATGAAGAAAATCTCTAGGATATTAACAGGTGAAGCAACATCTTTTGAAATTGAAAAAGAATTGTCAGTAAGTGAGACCGTCTTTTTCAAGTACGCACCAATAACATCAGTAGACGTTGAAAGAAGCTTCTTCAGGCATAAAAATTTACTTTCAGACAAGAGACGCTCGTTTACATTTCAAAATATTAAAAAAAAATTAAAAATCCAATGTAATTCTGATATTTAGTAATATTATGAGATGGAAGTTGTTATATTTATTAAAGTTTCTATACAAAATGAAAATGTTTTGGAGTCAATATATTTTCCTTTTTTATTTATTTATTTATTATTTTATTTTTTTTTTGTTACTTTAGGATATAAAACATATTTTTCAAACTTTAATGAACGTAGAACAAGTATTGCATTGCTTTAAATTTTTTGAAATGACTCATAATAATTTTAAAGAGTAAAGAATCGTTTTTGTTCAATATTTTTACTTTATTTAAGTCATGTCATAAGGCATTTTTAGCGCAATTTTTGCATTTTAAGGGCATTTTTTGCACTTTTTAAGGGCATTAATTGAGATTTTTTAGGTCATCAATATCCGGGCTCTACTCATTATACAACTAATAATTATTGTTTGGGCATTCTCAAAACTTACAAAACTAATTTTCTTATTATTTTTTTAAAAGAAAAAATTAAATCTTGTATACATATTCAGTTTTATTAAAATCATAATCTCGCCTCTTTTGTAAATTCATCACCATTTATATTGTGTTTAAAAAGTTTTATATCATTTCATTTTATAGATAAACGAGAGTTGTTTACTTTAATTTTTTTCTATATTTTTTTTTAAATAAAAATTTTGCAAAATGAGTATGGTTACAAATTTTTTTTAGTACAGTACAAAGAACATTTTTGAAATTATATATTTTAAAAAAAATGTTATTGAAATCTATTGGCGGAAAATAATCGCTGTATTCTAATTTCGACTTACCTTTAAAAGGCCGACCAGTCTGCGAAGGGGTCAGGGAACTGGCCTTACATCAGAAAGTTTCTGGTTTCGAATCCCGGACAAGGCATGGATGTTCTTTCATTCTCTGTACTGTCTGTCCTTACTGTGGGAGCAACGTTGGCCCACCTAATATGGTGCCCCTGAAAAAGGGTGGAAAACAAATCTGCCCTTCAGATGCCTGTATGGCAAAAGGTCATTCTCCAGGTGGCCATTAGGAAACAAAACTTACCTTTAAAAGTGCTACAAGCTAAAATTAAATTTGCTCATTTTAAAAACTCAAATATAATTCATGCTTAATTGATAAAATTATCAAGCATAGTTATAAGAAAGTTGAATTTTCAAAAATTCGAACCTTGATTACAGATTTCTAATTTTGAAAATATATATATAGCAAAACCTTCTTTCCCCTTTTTAGAGAGTTTAATACTATGTATTCTGTCCTGAAAATGATTGATATCATTTTAACTGTTTAACATCTCTTAATTCAGAATATCTGAAAAAGTTCAAAAAATGTTCTTTTGTTCTTCGTTAACCTTGAAAAAAAACCTCACTTTTCCACCACCGAGTTTCAATTTGAAAGGTAAATAGTTTTCAATCACGTTCACGTAAAATCACGTTTCTAATGAAAAAATTTTAAAAATAACTTTTAAACATCCAATTTGTAATAGGCTACAAATAGCATGCATTAGAATAACAGTAGGGATTAGAACAATTGCTAATCTTAAGCCTAGAAAAAATGGGAAAAGAAGTAAGTAGCCGTTACATTTTCATAGACGTTTTTTGAAAGTTGTAAAATTATCCGGATCGGTTTCAGTACCGATTGGTTCGAGTAATCACCGCTCTGCTGTAATTGAAAATTTTATTTCCCAGTGTCTGAATTTCTAATATTTATGACAAAACTTTGGAAGTATAGGATAAAAACCATTAAAAAAAATTTTGAACTGTAGTAAGAAAAAACTTTTCTCCTAATGAATTTTTTTTTTAAAAAAAAAGAATACCTTGCAAAATTCCTACAATGTTTTCTCTCATAATCATATTTATTTTTTAGAAAGTACAGCATTAGCTTACATCCTATATTCAAAACGCTACTACCACGGAAAATCTATCATTATGAATTCTTTAAAACAAAAATACTATCTCTGACATTTCTAATTAATTTTATGAACAAAATTAAATAACTACACGATTCATTAATCTCCAATTTTTAATATTTTATTTGTTTACTATATGTGCAATCCAAAAGAAGAATTTAAACGATGGTTTCGAATGTAATTATACATTAGCGGGATAATAAAAAATAAAAAAAACCTTTGTGCTTCCTGTCATTCTTCTTCAGAAGCAATTCTAAGTGCTTTTACTTTAATTAATCTCGTGGGAAGCTGGACTAGCCTTTAGAACTTCGTCTTCTAATACAATTCCTTTTACTTTTTTTCTCTCTCTCTCTGTTAAATGCAAAAGAACACTTCATCTTGTCGTTTATCTCCTCTCGTGTACACTTACCCTGTTCGAGAGTATACTGAACAAGAAGAATGGCACTTGCTCAAGATGGCCTTTACGTGTTGCGTAGCATAAAAAAAAAAGTGTATTCCTGTTAAGTGCGAGTCTACGTCTACTGAGAAGAAGTGAAAATTTAAGTTTTAAGGATGTTCTTTTCTTCTAAAGTTTAAGAGAATTCCGGCGAGGGAGATTTTGGACATTTATTTAACCTGCCGGGACGTGATAAGAAGGTTTTTAAGGCGATTAAACCGTAAAAAGGAATTTTATGAAGATTTTGTTTTTAGTTTTTTTTTTTTTTACAGCTAAACTAATTGTAGTTTACGTAAACAAAAATACTTTAGAAATTTCTGAAAGTCTCTGGATTTTTATTTTTACATTTTTTTTTCCTTTTAAATTCTTTCGCAGGCATGAATATTTTTATCGATTATATTAATTATCCTCAAAATTAAAAAAAAGTATTATAAGTCTTATAAATCATCTGAACCAAAATCAAGAGCTAATGTTGTAGGATTTGCTCAATTGTATCAAAAAAAAACTTCGCTATATTATAATAGTATTCAGCGCCTACATCATTTTCGGGGTTTCTGGTAAGGCTTACCATAGAAAGTTATCCTAAACTTTCTCTAAATAAATCAATTCATTTCAGCAATATATACCAATTTAATGCTACATACTTATTATTTTAGACTACTAATTGAATTCAACTAAATATCGATAAAAATAATATTACACTAGAATAGTATTACACTACACAAAAAAAAATCCATTTTGCGAGTAGTAAACCATATTTTACTCTGCTCATTTTTTGACTATTAAGATCTCTAAATAATGAAGCAATCCGTGGATCTCTCCAAAATCTGATAATTACAATTTTAATTTTTTCCTTCCTTATCAATTCATAGGAAAATCGCAGTTAATTCATACGTTTTGCCCAGAGTATCTTCAGTTGCTTGAGTAAGGAATGCAACTTGTTGATTCGTTAATCAGAATTGAAGAATTCTAGCCTGCTCTTCTGAAACATATCTATTGGTTTCTTAAAACCACTTTAATTTATTAACCACAGTAGGGCGCTCTGTGACTGACCCCAGTTTGTTGGTCAGAACAATTAGTCTCTAACCATTAATGGCTAGAGGATCTCAAGATTCGGAATAATAATATACGTACACCAATGTAAGGGGATAACACCTGTTCTGCAAAGCAAATTAAAAAAATCTCAGCAAAGTCTAGCTTGCTTTTGGGCCCAAATGACGGAGGAACTCTGAATGAGTACCATGATCTCCAGGGGACATACGTGCTTTCAGGTATCCTTCATTCTGTCAACTGCAGAATGAAGTATACCAGCTTGTTTGATGCGCAACGCTTGTCACATCTAATACATTACATTTTGAGGTTAAGGTGTTTTATTCTTCACTGAAACACAACCTGATTGTTGCAGGATTGTTTTATTTTTTTCTCTGAACAGGTGATAAAAAAATCCACAACATTATTAAATATAAATTTACCATTTAAGTTTCCTATCTCTTGTTAGATAAATCTTGGAAGTTTTTTTTTTTTTTTAATTAAATAACGAAAGCTGATTTAGGGGAAAAAAACAAATCTTAAAATACACATTTCTTTTTTAAAACGTTCTTCCACGGCGTCTTTCAGTATATTTGATCATTAAAATTTCTCTTTGGAACATTTTATACCATAGGTAATACGTTGCGCTACATATTGATGAATCAAAACAATGTGAATAAAGTACATTTCTGTACCTTTATTTGTGCTCTATTCTCGTTGGTTTACTTTATTCATCTTACTACACAGAAAAAATTCTGGATTTAATTATGATAATAAGTACCGGCATTCAGTGTTCTGGTACTTTTTACCTTTAAACCCTTTTTAACCGAGCATGTTGTTGAACAAAAAATCTGATATACCGTAATTTCTACAGCAATAAATACCTTAAAATCATTAAATCATTCTAATTAAATAAATATGAATGTAAAATTTACGGTAAAAGGGATTTAACGGATCATACACCCAAAGTGCCAATGCTTTACATCATAATTAGATCCAGAAACTTTTATAGTGTATCTATTTTCTATCGAATTTTTTTAAAAAACTATTTTAGCACACATAAAATATAAAGTTTTATTGTCAAATGGTTGTTTTTCTTGAATCCCATAAAGAAAAACAACTTTTACCTATAATCTTAACATATCACAACGTATAAGAAGGTAAATAATTATGAAATATTATTAAATTTTATTAGCCCCTATACTAAAAAGTATAAAGCATCGAATTCAACTACAACATTACTTTTAACCAAAACTTGTATTTAAAAAGCAACAAGTACTATAATTTCTATTTTTAAGAACAAATCCGTCCATCCTTTTCCAAAATCATATCTTAAAATTTAATTTGAAAAAATGATTTATTTATTTAAAATTTAAATCTTAAAGATGACCTACGTAACGTAATGTGTTTGAATAGATCATATCTAAGATAATTATTTATTATCTTTTACAGCACATTTAAAAACCTATTTTTGCAGAAATAAAATATCAAGTCCGAGTAACTTAGCAGTTATTTTTCATGAATCCCATAACGAGAAACATCTTTTACCCTTAATCTTAACATATCGCAACGCAAAACAAAGTAAATAATAATTCCCGTATATGAAATATCATTGAATTTTATAAGCCTCAATAGTATAAAGTATAGAACATCGAATTCAACAACAACATTACTTTTAATCAAAACTTTTATTTTAAAAAAAAGTACTATAATTTCTATTTTTAAAAACGAATCCTTCCATCCATTTCCAAGATCATATCTTCGAATTTAATTTTAAAAAAATGATTAGCTTATTTCAAATTTAAATTTTAAAGGTAACCTACGCAATGTGTTGTGTATGAATAGATAGTGTCTTAGGTAATTATTTACTATCCTATACAGCAAACTCTCCAGATGGCAGCTTTTAACGACGTCATAAAGCCTTCACGTCCTGACATAAATAAGAATCCACAACTATTGGCATCCAAAATGTTATTACAAAGACCAATAAATACTGAGACATATATAGAACAATTTAACGTGATTAAATTTTGAGGTTAACTACTCTATCCTGCAAACAATAGCTAAAACTAAAATTTATTTTCTCTTAAAATTCACGATGGTGATAAATGCTTATATCTAAGTATTTGTTTATAAGAAAATAATTCCTTCTTTAATGCAGTCACTTTATAATTTTTTCAACACATTGCCTTTTTTTGAATTAGTATTGAAATAGGGTTATTTTATTTTATTTTATAACCGTCGTTGCACAGCCAACCCAATTATGGGTTTACGACTACTAACGTTTAACTCCGCAGCCTTGTAATTTTGTACCAAATCCATCAAGGAAACTCCTGTATCAGTAGATCCAGAGGAATGATTTGTTACGGGAATGTGGAGGACTTTGTGACCCGACAGATTTAACGTGTATCAGTCACCGTATACTACACGGGAAGTCTTCGGCAGGCGAGGATCAAACCCACGACCTCTTGGACATGGGTTTAGTGCCCTACCAACCAGGCTTTTTTGGCCCTTGAAATAGTGTTATGGAATTGATTTGCCCTTTTTTTTCCTAAATAAACATTTAAATATGCACTGTACAAATTTCTCGATAAAATTGAGGTAAAAAATATCTTTACTTAGGGTATCGGTTTTTTTTTTACCAGAATATTTTGCGGAAAAAATTTTTTATTTACACTAACTTTTACAGTAATATCACTAATTAAGTTACCCTAAAATCACTGAATCAATCTAAATAAATAAGTATGATTGTAAAAATTAGGGTATAATATTTTACGGTAAAAAATGAATCTACGGTTAAAAGAATTTTACAGGTGCCGGTACTTCTTACCTCAATTTGATCCAAAATTCTTAATAGTGTTGCTACGAAAGAGCATAGTTTTAAATTAATTTCAATTATTTTAAATAGTTATCCACATCCGGCTTGCACCGACCACAGTACTGACGTGAAATATCCTCAATGGTAGACGGATCATGGGTTAGAGTCCCGTTGCCGTCAGGCTAACCGTGGGAGGCTCTCGTGGTCTTCCTCTCCATGTAAAACAAATGCTGGTTAGTTCCATCAAATAAAAGTCCTCCACGAAGGCAAAATTTCTCCCAATACTTGAT
Source organism: Parasteatoda lunata (assembly GCA_949128135.1). Taxonomy (NCBI): domain Eukaryota; kingdom Metazoa; phylum Arthropoda; class Arachnida; order Araneae; family Theridiidae; genus Parasteatoda; species Parasteatoda lunata. The sequence goes on along the minus strand of OX421976.1, from coordinate 38,313,327 downwards.
CCAGGAGTTTCCTTGTCTTCTGGATTGGGTTCAAAATTACAAGGATACGGAGTTGAACATTGGAAGTCGTAAACCCAAAAACTGGGTCGGTTGTTCAACGACGGTTATAAAATATAAAATAAAAAATAGCTATTTTACCTTTCATCTTTATTTTAGCTAAGACTTAAACTATAAACTTGTATCAATTTCAGTAAAATAACAGCCATCCTACAGCAAAATAGTTTTTTCAGCTTATTAACTTTAAATCTTACTAAACTTTATGATAAAATTCAGGAATCTGCATTGGCGATAGTTTTTGACACTCGCTTGCTGTTAATTTAAATTAAAGGTAAATAGTAGTGGTTTCGGCATATTTTTTAAAAATACATTTAAAAGAATAATGTGTTATTAACGTTATGTTACAGACTTATGTTACAACTGCTACAAATTTCGTACATTTACTTTTGTTAACGTTATCTTGGTAAAGAAGAACCTTACGATTTTTAAAAAGAAAAACAGAGTAAACAACGATGTTGTTTAATTATTTTTTATAAATTCAGGATTCATATACTGCTTCAGGATTGTTATGTTACGTTCCCATTTGGTGTTTTTATAAGAATTCCCTATAACTTTGTAGAATCCAAGTGTCACAATTATTTTAAAATCTATAACCATAAAATTTTCCTGATATGGACTCGTCTTCACAATTTTGCTGGCCATTCCCATACAATTATTAGATTATAGCATGTATCTATTTTGACTGAAACTTTCTTGCAATCTGAATCCTAATTCTTTTGAACATCTTATCTTTAAATGTAATAGGTTGGTTATTTAATCATAAAATCAAACATAATATTAGGGCAAATTAATGTGCCTTCGTTTTCCAAGTTGTTCTCAAGTTCTCATAAAACAACAGTTAACTTAAATTACTCGAAACTTGTTTTACTTATTGGCTTTATTGAATATATTCTTTGGAATACGTTTTTTTAACAACAGAGGTATTTAGACACAGATGCCATACCTCATGTCTTCATTTCTATATAAATTATTATTATTAATTCAAAACTAAACACCAGCAAAGGAACACATGCTACCAGGAAATGCTACCAGGACACATGAAATGACTAAAAAATTAAAAACAAGATCAGACTTTTTTTTCGATGACCACCCAATTGACACTCGTCATTCAGGTATCAGAAAAGTAGATTTATTGGCCACTCTTTCAGGGGCACCATATTAGGTTAGACAACGTTAGGCTTAAGATTAGCAATTGTTCTAATGCCTACTGTTATTCTAATGCGTGCTATTTGTATCCTATTACAAATTAGATGTTTAAAAGTTGTTTTTAAAAAAAAAAATTATTAGAAACGTGATTTTACGTGAACGTGATTGGAAACCATTTACCGTTCAAATTGAAACTCGGTGGTGGAAAAGTGAGGTTTTTTTTCAAGGTTACCGAAGAACAAAAGAACATTTTTCGGACTTTTTCAGATATTCTGAAATAAGAGATGTTAAACAGTTAAAGTGAGCTCTGTAAATTTTTTACTACTATTTATAAAGTTGAGCTAATAAAATGGTATAAGTCATATTACGTTCAATAATGCAATTACATTCTCCCAAAAGAGGAAACGCTATTTTAGCCTAACTGAAATACGAGTTCAAAATGCGTAAATTAAAATTTAAATACTATGGAGCTAATTTACTTCAAAAAATAAATTTTTGAAATCTTTCTTACAGATATCTTATTTTATAATGATTTTCATGCTATTTTTAAAAAAATATAGAAGTTTCAAAAATTTGAGTTCTGGAATATCAGCTTTTGATGAAACTTACTAATAAAATGACATCAATCATTTTCAGGACAGCATACATAGTATTAAACTCTCTAAAAAGGGAAAAGAAGGTTTTGCTATATATATATTTGCAAAATTAGAAATCTGTAATCAAGGTTCGAATTTTTGAAAATTCAACTTTCTTATAACTATGCTTGAAAATTCTATCAATTAAGCATGGATTATATTTGATTTTTTAAAATGAGACAATTTAATTTTAACTTGAAGCACTTTTAAAGGTAAGTTTTGTTTCCTAATGGCCACCTGGAGAATGACCTTTTGTCATACAGGCATCTGAAAGCAGATTTGTTTTCCACTCTTTCAGGGGCACCATATTAGGTGGGCCAACGTTGCTCCCACAGTAAGGACAGTTACTACAGAGAATGAAAAAACATTCTTGCCTTGTCCGGGATTCAAATCCTGGACCTTTCTAACAAGACTAGACTTAAATCCATTCAAATCAATAGTGACACATACAGTACTTTGGCAAATTATTAGACGCACTATAAGATTCTATGTGAAATCTTAATTATTAGGTAATACTATTCAGCATTATTGTTTTTACTCAGCTGAAACCGGTTTACACCTGTTTATGTTGTGTATGAATTGATTAACATTGCAATGTAGTATGTTTAAAATAAATACAAATAGGAAGTATATAAAAAATCCGCTGAATAAAAACCCATTACATATATGTTTAAACATAAATGTATTGTATACTAACTCGTGCAAAACATGTAATTATTAAAATACTACAGTGTGTCAAATAATTTGATCTAATTATTATTATTATATACTAATATAGTACCTGATATAATAAATATCTTATGTTTATATAATATATCGAATAATTTATCCATTCGTAGAATTTATATTATATATCGTCGAATTAAACCGATTGATACCCGAACAAAACAAAAGCAAACCGGTTTCAGTCGCATAAAAACAATAAAACTGTATAGTATCGCCTGATAATTAAGATTTTACATAGAATTTTATTGTGCGTCTAATAATTTGGCCAGGGACTGCATCTCTTAACATACGTAAACTTTGTGAGCTATAAGACAAGTGGATAATGTTTTTTCATGTATTAAGTAAAATAATATTACAACATTTTGAAGCTGCATCAAAATTTGCTGCCTTCTTAATATACTATCTCGTTGCCGGTAGAGTCATACCATAAAAATTAATGAGATTGAAATAAAATATTAATCAGTTTGACCTTCATCAGATTGCTGTGAATTTTAACGGTATTATTGTTGAAAATACATAAATTATGCTTCAGTAATAAATAACAATATAATAAATTCAAATAACAATATAATAAATTCAAATAACAATATAATAAATTCAAATAACAATATAATAAATTCAAATAACAATATAATAAATTCAAATAACAATATAGTGAATGAAAAAGCCAAAATTAAAAATATTATTTGCTACTTTGTAATATATTCGATTAATTACAACTCCATATATATTATGGGATGAATAGCTGTTGAATTGTTGTTAGCATATAACAATGTTAAAAACCACACGGAGAAAAAAATTCTGGTAAAATTTCTGAACTGTACGGCAGTGATATTTCTTGTAAAAAAACACACATTTCTGGGAATAAAAAATAAAATATCGGAATTCTAACCATTCATTTGGCAGTTATTTTTTCCCTACGTTCAGTAGTTTATCCCCTCATATGGTAACGGTGTACCGGAAATTCTGGTTTTCAAAAGTATAATTTTTATTACCTCGCAATAAGTAAAAGAGACAATTAAATTAAACAGAATAAATGTTTTCATGCAATGCCTGACGGTAATCGTGATAAAATTACCAAATCTTATCACATATTATAAAACCATATTTTATTGTTAGATTTTACCAAAAAATAATACCAAATTTTATCACAGATAACAACCTTATTTTATTGTAAACTTTACCAACATCATTACCAAAGTGCTTCGGTAAAAGTTTTTTTGGTGCTTTCAATTTTACCATAGTCTGGTAGTTTTTGATTATACTTTTTTTTATCAATGTATGATTTTGTAGAGAGCATGATTCAAGCATGAGATAGATTTATGATGTTTCTGACACATCATCGTACACATCATCATACACACCATCATACACACCACATTTTCATCGAGCACACCCTAGTTCACTCTATAAGAAATATAAAAAATTATAAAAAGAAAAGAAACCAAGAAAAATTATCCATTTTTAAAAATTCTAAGAGTTTTGTTATTTTTAAACAGATAATCTTTCAAAAGGACAAGTTAACGTGAAATTCAATTATAATAAAGCAAAAAAGCAAAATAAAAGCAAATTATATAAAGCAAAAAACGAAAATAATTATAAAATTATTATAATACGCATTTAAAATAAGAGCATAAAATAAATAGGAAGTGCATAATTATAAAATTTGAAGCATTAAACAAATTTTATAAGTAAAAAATTACACAAAATCAAAGATTTATTTAACTTCAAGAACCCTTTTTAAAAAAATTAAAAATGAACAGTTAATCAAAGAATATCATTAATATTTCTCATTTCTAATTATATTTGAAAAATATCTGAAAAAGAACAAGAAAAACGAAATCAGATTTATCATTAACAAAAACAGGATTTCTATACGTAAAGTTGAAAAATAATTTCTGTAAAAGTAATTTATTTTTACAAATCATTATCAATGTAAAATTGTTTCTTATAAACACAGATTCCTTTTAAAAATGCCTTTAGATTTTTTGATAAATAATAAGATTTTGGCTGCATCCATTATTCAAACAAAAATATTCTTTTTAGGAAACATTATTATATAATTCTACCTCTCTTTATTTATAAAGAAAGCTAATTACATATTAATTTTGCCCTAAAACCAAAATCCTTTTTAAATATTACTTCATTTCATTTAATTACAATGAAATGAGAGCATACAAATGTACTGAGTAAATATTAATCTCCATCAAGAACTTTAACCAAATTAAATGCTTTCATGTATTTCAATATCTAAACTATTCCATTTAAAGTGAAAAAAAATAGGATAAAAGCTATTTATAAGGAAAAGCGTTGCAAACGTTGGGCTTTAAAAATTTTGATTAAAACTTATCATGAATTCCCGTTCGAAATTAGTTTTTTTTTTCCTTTAAAAAAGCAATGTGTTGCTGCATTGTTTGCCTTTTCTAAGAACAAAAAATTATAAAAGTTTGAAGAGGAGAACAAAAGAGCTGGAAAAGACAGCGTTTTAAAACTCATTACTTGATGTAAAGGGAAAGTTCTTGGCTTCCAAATAACAAAAGGAAATAAAAAAGCAAATTTAATGTTGCTTTCTGGGATAATATTAAAGTGAAAGAAAAATCTAAAAGATGAATTGTGGAAATCTATAAATATTTATATAAGAAAGCTTTAAACCCCAGCCTTTTATGTTTTTTTTTTCCCTATAATACAAATCAAAATTTAAAATTTTCTTTTCGCTATTATACTGTTTAGAAATGTATTGCTTATTTTTATTCACATATTCTGTTAGTAAAATATGTTTACATTTTTGTAAAAAAGTTTCTTTTAATAAAATAATAAAAAGAATGTTTTACATTACAATAGCATGCTTTTGTTTTTATTCTTGAATTATTTGGATCTAAAAATAATTTAAATGTGCTTCAATATTTTGCATGACTACCACAGCCTGATTAGTTTATTTTAGAGTTTTAGTTTAACTTCATCATAAAAAAAGTTTCTGATTTTTTTTCGGGAGGGGTTAGAATTAAAAGCATGTAGGGTATCATTATTAAGGAAATGAAGAAGTTTTTAGTCATTCCCAGTATTTTACTTCTTGGAACCTGTTTGATAAGCTAATGCTCTGCTATCATTCTGGCATTCAGCGTAGACATTTTAACATTGAGCTGAATTTGTTTGGAAACCAGTAGTAGAAGAGAAGAAAGCTACAATGTATCTCTTTTGACATCAATTTAGAATACACTCTAAATAATATTGAGACTACTCCCTAATTATTATTTATACTACTCTAATTAAAATCTCTAATTATATTATTTCTAATTATATTATTTCTAAATAGATTATATCTAAATAGATTATATCTAATTAATATTCTTATAACGCTAGACAACGGTATAATTTAATGTAAAAGTTGAAGAATCTATAATCAGTTAAAATTAGAACATACCAATAATTTTTTACATATTAAAATGAATTTGAACTTTAAAAAAACGGTGCAAAAACCATTTCCAAGCTGAGATTTAAAGGTTTTAGTTCAAAAATAAAAATAACGGTTACATATCTATTTTTTATTCAACAAAAAATCAGGAATTTGCAAAGGGAAACATGGAAATTAAAAATCATCCATGCACTTTTCAAATTGAATGATAATATTCCGATTTATAAGACTGTACTTTAAAGTTAAACTTTTTGCCCCATCCATCAAATCACATTGAGCTCTGGCCATCCAAGAAAGTAATGATTATCTACCTCTTAGATCTTTAATCTCTGCCTTTTCCGAACTTTAAGCTGCAGGCTACCCTACAGTAAAAAAACTGTTTTTTCTTTTATTCGTGAAAATCGTGCTTAAAAGGAACATTTTTGTACAATCTCTCTTAGAACCTGAACATAGGAGGCATATCCCTTTGACTTAGATATCGAGTTAGAAAATAAGCAACATAATTTAAAAATTAAAAACTTATAAATAGTACAGTTTAATTGCTCTTATAAATAATATTTATATTTCATTTTTTTTAAAGATCATTTTTCTGTTCAACACATATTGACCAGACAATTAATTCGTCAATTAATTGCTTATTGGACTTTTTCTGCGCGCGGATAACAGACCGTATCGAGTCTTCTATTCATTATGTGTGATTATGGATGCCCTTTATGTGTGATTGTGGCTGAAGAGAGTTGTGTTGTTGTTTCTAATACTACTTGCCAATACCACTTAAACCAAGCGAACTGAAGGCAGAGAGTGCGTTTTGTGTTTTTCAGTGGCACCAACTGTGGAAAAGAATACGACTTCAACCACACACACGTCGCAGTCCCTTTTTAGAGCCTACATCCATTCATTCACACATCGTAATTTTGTCCTGGACCAGAGAAAGATCAATCTCCAATTCAGTACCCGCAGAGGTATGTATGATTTGACGCAGAGGTATGATGAGCATGGAGGACTTAGTGACTCGACAGAGGTGGACTTAGTGATCATGGAAGACTTAATGATCGTGCACCAGTCATCATTTACTACGCATAGCTGGCCCTACCAATCATAGCCGACGCCCTACTAATCAGGCTATCCCAGCCACGTGGATGAAGAGTTTCATTAGATAACTGCTTAACCTACAGAATCATCTTATGAATTACATGGAGATCATGATGTATGGTGCTGTAGTTTAGAAGAAAAGGAAACAATTCTACTAAATAATAGCTCAATACTCAGAATATTCTTATTGAATAAATATAAATCTTGGCATATTATGCTTTTATCTAGTAAAAGCAAAGAGTTTCACTTTATAACAGCACAATACACAGAATCATATTATACAGAATCATATTCATGGAAATCAGATTATTTATTTTTCCCAACAAAGCTCTTTTGAGCAATACTAATATCTGGCTTATCATTTAATTACCACATTCATATATAAACCACAAATAGTAAAACCTATAATTGGTTTCATTTTTTAAAGAAAGAAAGAAATTTTTAAAAAAAACTCTAAATCAATTTTTTTAACTTAGAACTTTGAACTTTAATTTTACATAATTTCTTCTTTTGGGCTTAAATTAATTTACTTTAAAAGTTATTTACTTTTCCCTTTGAATAACTCAATAACGGAATCGAAATGAATTTAAATCGTAATACAGACAGTATAAGCAAAACTAATAAGAATGTGCTTCAAAACTAATCAAAAATTAAGAAAAATAAAAATAATTCCAAGTTTCACAAACTTTAGTCTCCTTGTTCGGAAATAAAAAAAAGAGAATGCATTTAATCCCTAAAGCTTAAAAAATAATACTGCTTTAGACAAACGCACAAAAACCACCAGAAACTCTGATTGCTTTGATTTTTTTCGTAAGCAGAAATAAATTAGTTTTGATTTAAGTCTTTATTGAATTTCTAAGAATTTTTTTTTTCTGTGCGAATCAAAGAGATTATAATTAGAAAAGGAAATAATACGAAAACCACGTCGTTCATTCCAGGATTATTTTTTAATTTAAAACAATAGTAGCAATAAATGTTATTTTCCCCCCTTTAAATTGATTTATTTTTAGAAAAAAAGTAAATGTAGTGCACTTTTCTAGAATATTTACCCAAAAAAAAAGAAATAATAATAATATAAAAGCATTTTTACGATCTCAAGAAAAAAACATCGCACTCATAAGATGCGTTAAAAAGCAAAAATATTTTGATAATATGAAATGAAATTTATATAAAATGAATATAAAATTAAAAATTACACAGATTATAAATACATAAAATTGATTTTCATTTACAATTTTAACTACCCTTCTTCTTTATATACATAGAAAAGCGAAAGTCTGTTCGTATGTCGAGAACGGCAGCACCGATTTTGATCATGTTTTTTTCTACAGTTTGCAAATTTTTACACGGTGGTTTGAAAACAATCACCACTTTCCAGCGTCTAGTAGTTCGACCGCAATAATAAAAATACGAGATTCCATAATTAAAAACCAATGTAGCAAATTAAACTCTCCTTAATATATTTTGAATGTCTTTTCGCATAATCCGCCTGGGCGATTTTCGTTACATATTGCTATCATTTTTGGAACATATTGCGATATTGCCACATTTTCATAATGAATTTTTCATATACAACTTTGAAAAATCGGGCCTTTTGTTGTTTAAATATTGCGTATCATAGAAATAACATATTTGCAATATGTTTATAAAAAAAAAGAAGGAAGCGAATTATAGGGAAATAATAAGGCTAAAACTGACCTTTTTACCTGCACTTTTTCTGAGAAACTACTCAAATCGCTTCGAAATTTTTTGCGGGAAATTTAGGATAATATCAGTTGTATGCTGTGCTAATGTTACAGCAATAACAGGAATACCTTTAAGGTTATGAATGATATTTGCTAAAAAATTATGAAACTTAACTTTTTAAAAGATTAAAATTTCTCAGCTCATAATTTTTCAAAAACAAAATCTGACGAAGATATGTATAAAAAGTTACTCTCAGTGTAAACATGTATTTGTAAATATTTCGTGAAAAAAACTAAAAAAAACTCAACTGAATTTGTTTACATGCTGAGAGAAGTTACATAGAATAATATCAGTTTGAGCATTATTGGTGTATACCCTACAGACTCCCCTGCAAGGTTACAGTAAATATAGTTACGGAAATTACTTTAATCTTGACCTAAGTGACCCGATTGGACCTCATAATTAGTAGTAGAGGAATACAATTATCGAAATCATACGCCATATACAAATAAAATTTAAATGTTTTATTTGTTAAAATATTTAATAAATTAACAAGTTAATTTTTCCAAAAAAAATTTAAGGAAAAAAAAATAGAAAGATAAACCGAATATTTTTTATAAATACCAAAATACTGTTTCTATCTAAGTTAAAAATTATAAAAGAAAAGTCTGAAAAATAATAAAAAATGAAGAGACAATCCTAAATTTTGAAATTATTATTTACTCCATTAACAATTCATACATTTGTCTAGAAGCAAAGACCCATTATTTAATCTAGCAATAAATTGAACGTAATTCGTTAACTTCATTAATAAATAATATTAGTTTTGATAAAAGAACAAGTTAAAAAGAAATATTTCCTTATTCAATAAGGATCACGTATCGTTGTATTGTAAAAGCATTTAAAAAGACCAATCGAATGTTTTTCATAAATACCAAAATATTGTTGCTTTCTAATTTAAAAATGATAAAGAAGTCTTAAAAAAATTACAGAAATAAAGAGAAGAACCAAAATTTCAAAATTATTTTTTTACTCTATCAAAAATTTATTTATACATTTGTCTAGAAGCAAAAACTATTATTTTAAATAACAATAAATTCAGAGTTATTAGTTAATTTCATCTGTAAATAATATTAGTTTTGACAAGTTAAAAAGAAATATTTCCTTATTTAATAAAGAATTCTAATTATTATTTTTTTCGAAAAATATTGTTTGAAGAAACAAATAATTTTTCCCTCCGAATAGGGAAAAACCATCTCTTTTTCGCGTCAGATCACGTATCGTAAGCGTTGTAAAAATAAATGGAATCAGTTTAGTTCTTTTTATTTTTGTGGGAATTCATACCTTCACATATATGCGTTTTGTTTTAAGGGAAAGAACTTGGGTCATCAGGTTTCGTAGTTAAGACGATATCGCTGAGATTGTTAAGAACAACGAGGTGTTCTCATCTTATATTTTTTATATGTTACCTTTTATTTTTATAGTTTTATCTGAGAACTTTTGTGTCGTTTGCTTTTGGAGAGCATAAACTCTAATTCAAAAAAGTATGTGAGTGGCTTATATATATTGATTATTCGGATAATTTTGCTTTGGAGAGAAAATTTTCTTGTCTGTTTAAAAAACAAAAACCGATAAAAAAAAGAGTAACATCAAAACTACAAGAATCTGGTAACAATTACCGTGTTTCTGGCTGTATGGGAAGGCCAATAATCATTCCAAAATAATTTACACCAAAGCGATTTGGTAAAGTTTGGCAAATTTAACAACATGTTATTTTAAAGTATGATTTTTTTTTATTTCCTATGAGCTGCACAATCAGTCTTCCCGATGAGCAGACCCAGTGCGTTCTCCAGAAGTGGTATCCACTCTTTAAGGACCACCACAATGGGTGAGATACCGTTGGCCATGTTAATGTGGACGTCTAGTTTCTGCCACACTAGATGGCAGCACCGAGACTCTATTATGATGCTAAAGTGCACTAGGAATTTAATTTTGCCGGAAATGCCAAGAGCCAATAAGGCACTCCAGGGATCTTTTACATGCCGCATAATCATACTACATGGCCGCTGAGGATTTTCTGCATCTCGTAAATCCGGTGTCTGGGTCGGGGATCGAACCCGCAGACTTGGGTTCAGAAAGCCGATGACAAATCAACTGCGCCACCTATAGTATGAAATAAAATTTGGTAATTTTATCATAATACATACGAGCAAGGTATAAAAACCATTTATTCGGTTAAATTTGCTTTTCAGTTTTGTATTTTGTAACTAAATGTGTGGTAGTAAAAACTATAATTTTGTAAACCAGAATTTCAGGTAAACTGTTGTCATATGATCAGAAAAATAGCCTAATGATAATGGTTTAAAAACCGTATATTTTGGTTTTATTAAAAATAATTATGTTTTATTTAATTTATTTTTTACGAGAAATGTCATTACCTACTATACAGTACGGTAATTTTGCCAGAATTTTTTTTTCTATGCAATATTTTGTGTTTTTACATTTAGAACAACTGATGTGAGGCATTTTCTTATTTAAAGCAGTAATGCAATTATCTTTCGGGATGAATTTTCTGATAATCTTAATATTGCTTTTGGAATTGTTCATGAAAGTTATTATCATCTTTTGAGTTGATTTTTATGATTATTTTAATATTGTTATTAATATTAATATGTACGAATCATCAAATCATTTTTTCAGCATAAAAAGGCATTAGGATACTGATATAAATCTGAATTATGTGTTTTAATAATTTCAAATGCTTTTAACATTGACTAATGATAAGAAGCTTATACTTAATTATCTAATCATTCGGCTTATCAAATAATATTTTCATTAATAGGATCTGGAGAAACAGGATAATTTGATGATTATCTTCATGATTTATGATATATCATGACAACAGAATGCTATCGCTTTCAATTCGATTTTTAAAGTTGCGAAATGGAACAAAAAAAGAAGTCGAAATGTCAATGATTCGACAAACGAGTTAAAAAACTAATCAGTTAATCGACATTTCCATGTATCACTGATTATTCACGTAATTGAGGGCTTTATAAATTATTGCAATCATATAAATTATGCACAAGCACTTTTTGATTGGTTTTAAGACGATGACAGATTATTTTTTTATTATTTTTTTGTTTTATTTATTTATCTATTTATTTTGCAGGCGGGATTCTTTACACTAAGGCATTTAAGCCTTAAAGGTATGTAACTGACTTTGCATCCGAAAAACAATTTTTTTTTTTAAATTTAAGTGGAAAACAATAAATACATTAAAAAAATAATATTAAATATTTTCTAGCAATTGTGACAGATTCAGAATATCATTTTAAGTTGAGAGTTGGTTATAATGAAAAACTTTACATTATAAAAGTTTATATTTGAAAACAGGTCAAATTAAAAGGTTATTTAAGTAACGTCGATTATACAATCTTTCTTTTGGGAGGTAAATTGAAATTTAATGATTATGACTTATTGCAACAATCTTGCTTTATATTTAAATTTCGAGACAACATTGACGTGTAAACAAACAATTCGTTAACAGCGAGTGAATAATATTGAAATAATCTACATTAATTAAATATTGAAGGCACGTTTAATGCTACTTGTAGAGAAAACAGAGAAAAATCAAAAATTTTCCAACGAATCAAAAATTACGAACAAGGACTCAATCTCATACTTTCCAGAGGTGATCTCAAATATGCTAAATAATTAGTGCAGGACTTTCTCTGAAAAAACAAACAAAACTTGAACTGTTTTCAGTTATGCAAAATTACATTCTTTTAAATAATGTTAAAAATTTAATACTGTGCAGTTCAAAATATTTTAGACTATTAAGTTAAACTATTAAAGATAATAATGTTAATAAAGAGTTATTTTCGCATGGAATTATCTTTGAATAATCAAATTTCAAAAATTTTGTGTAGAAATTTTTCAATTTGTTATAGAAGTTCTCGAGTCATGGCGAAGTAAGCAAAAAGTAAAATTAACATTAAGGGTAAAAACTTTGGACCTTTCTCCTGATCAAACTATTGGAACTATATTTCCCAGATTGCAGCTACCCCCTATATTTTAGTTGTCAGAAATCTAAATAAAAAAAAAAGTTAAATCTAAAAAAAAAGATATGTCTTATTCAAAAAAATTACGTTTTTGTGTCTGATTTCATAACTTAAAATATTGCATTCCTTATAATTTGCATATTTGAGGTCGCCCCCTCGAACCATTAGGGTTGAATCCTAGAACGTGAAGATCCAATCATTAGATCAAAAGTTATTCAAGGTGGCTCAGTTTTTGTTTTATTAACTTTATTTACTTATTTATTACGCACTGCATCCCAAATTTAGTGTGGATTAGCTCTGAACTACGATTTTACATAAGATTTATTCTTAATACACATAAAACATTCTGCTTGATTTATATACTTGTCTCTTGATACTTATTTTTGTAATAAATATAAAATAATTCAAACATGTTTATTTTATGTAAATAAAAAAAAAATTATTACAATGTTTATACAGTTTACTACGGTTTTTTTTCTATGATGAGAAATACAATCTATCTCATTCACATATGCTCATGCAAATAGTTATGTAAAGTTAATAACAAATTTCCATTATCCATTAGGCTTTTATTGGATTTAGATTTATCAGTCTCACTGTAATTACTCTCTACACTTAAACACGATATTCAGTCCTCAATATAATCAGCAAAAAAGCTTCATAAAAAGTTCCAGAAATCAAAGTTCCAATGTTTTTTTCGTCCAAACTAAAGCAAAATCAATCGCTTTGAGTTCTATTTTCGTTACTTTTTCTGCTTTAATGCGATTGCACGATACTTCTTTCCGCACATGCAACAAACTACAACCAAGCACGAACAAAGTTTTTTTTAAACATTTTTTTCCTGATATCTTCTTTCACCATCTTAAAGAAATTAGGTGATCAGGATCATAAAAGATGCAAAAATGGAATCGAGAGAACATTAAAAACAGAAACTTTTAACAGAAACTCTCGGTAATCGCTCTGTCTATTCTTCGAACAGCCATCTTAATACCTTGGCTTACAAATAACGCGGTTTCTAATGGTGTTTCCCTTAAGCCTTTTTTTTTTTTTTTTTTTTTTTTTTTTTTTTTTTTTTTGCTTTTTTACCTTAATATAAGAAATACTCAGAAAAAGTCACGTATTAAAGAAGAAATTTCAAGACAAATGAAACTACATGGGTTGGTAAACGACGTTAAAACGAAAGGAAAGGAACTTAAGTGCATCAAAACTGATTGCTTTCTTGTTTCTGCTACTTTTTTGGCGATGTTTACTGAAATGAGAAAAAAATCGCCACCTTAGAAGGATTTTTTACGCCAGTGATACAACCTTATGATTTAACTGAATGAGAAAGGTTCCTGAAATGTCATTTACAGCCAAAAGCTTATGTGTTTGTACACGAACGTGAGAGTTTTTATCTACAAAAGATTACGGGTGGAATAAAATGGTTACAATTCTTCATATTTTATCTAAAGCTAATGAGAATTTTCTTTTTGCCTACTTTTCGCAACTTGGTAAAATGATTTCAGTATTTTCTTCTTAAAAAATACCGCAATTTTAGGTCAGAAAAAATTCTAACTACAACTACTCCCACATTAAAGAACATATAACATGCATCTATTCTAGTTGGAGTATTTTTATTAATTAGATATTTTACAATAAAAACACTTAGCTCAGTTGGTGTTACGTTTAATAGCGTATATAAATATTTAATTTAATAACAATGATATCTCACTTTTGACTTTAGAGAATGATTTGGAAGAATTAGCCAGTCCTCCATCGTCAAAACTGACAAGTATATTATAATTTGAGTTGAAGAAGAAATTTAAAGACAAATGAAACTACATAGGTTGGTAAACGACGTTAAATCGAAAGGAAAGGAAGTGCATCAAAACTGCAACTTTCTTGTTTCTGCTACTTTTTTGGCGATGTTTACTGAAATGAGAAAAAAATCGCCACTTTAGACGGATTTTTTTACGCCAGCGATACAATCTTATGATTTAACTGAATGTGAAAGGTTCTGGAAATGTCATTTACAGCCAAAAGCTGATGTGTTTGTACTCAAAAAGAGTTTTTATTGCGGGTGGAATAAAACGGTTACAATTTTTAATATTTTATCTAAAGCGGATAAGAATTTTTTTTTTTGCCTACTTTTAGAATATTTTTATAAATTTGATATTTTACAATAAAAATATTTTGCTCAGTTGCCCTTGCAGCAAAATAACTTGGGTCCTCATTGGACCTATATTCACGAATCTTGGCTCAATAAGTGTTAGAAGAGCCGTTATTTTACCGATTTTGGCCGCATATAGAATGGGATCGATTCATCCGATATTTTACAGCCACTTTACAATCAATATCGGCCCTATGTGGAATTTTCAGATTCACCAGTTATTATATATTTATTATTAATCCAATAAAAGCCATATATTGGCCAACGTAGGCCCCATACAGGCCATTCTAGGACCAATATTAAAGGTTTAGACATCCCAATATTGGTCCCTTGGTGCACGTTCTTATAGAACCCATTTTAACTTAAGCCATGGTAGAATTTTTGCTACGGTGGTCTTTCGTTTAATAGCCTAAATAAATATTTAATTTAAAAAGAATGATATCCACTTAGAGTATGATTTGGAAGAGTTAGCCAGTCCTTCATCGTCAAAACTGACAAGTATATTATAATTTGTATCAGAATTTTTTTATATATATTTATAATCTGCATCAGAATTTTTTTTATATATATATTTATAATTTGCATCAGAATTTTTTGTACATATTTATAATTTGCATCAGAATTTTTTTTTTATATATATATAATTTGCATCAGAAGTTTTTTTTCTCTATGTTTATAGTTTGCATCAGAATTTTATTTCTAATTTATTATCAGAAAGTAAGGGGTTGGGCAGAATTCTGAGAATGAGAGAAATTTGAATTTAAAAAGGTTGAGAAACACCGATTTCATTTTTTGGCATTTTGCATTTCAGAAATAGTCTTAAAATTTGATAGTAAGCATTTTTTAAACAGCTTTGTTCGCGAAAATTCTGATTTCTAGTTCACTTACTCTGGTTTTAATAAAAAAGAATATTTATCTTCGAATTGTAGTTCTTAGAGTTTATTTTTGTGTGTTAAAAATACATTTATTTCATGAAAATTCCTAGAAAAACTTAACAAAAACGCTCAAAAAAATAATAATATATACTTCATAAAAAGAGAAAATAAAACCTTGAATGAACGCGCGTGAATAGAAGAGCTGCTTCATGGATAATAAAAGTTCGCTCTAAATCAAAGTTTTTCACAAAACGCTTCCTAATAAATTTTATATTATTAGGAATATATTTTATATTCTTAAAAATTATATAACGTATTGCCATACATGATAAATTAAAATTTTGTCCTTATAAAAACTTTAATGTCTTTTTCCCACGTCATTTATAGTACTTGTAGGCATAAAATAAAGCAATTGGTTATAGCCACGTACGTAAACAATGAAAGTAATTATACTTTATTAATTTTATTTATTCATTTATTTTCAATAATCCGACAATCACTCCTGAACAAGTTTGTTTTTCAAGTTTTGTCTAGACATTATAAGTACCCAACAACCAAAAACTATTGAAGATGGAAAAAAAAAAATATCACGTCAGTTTTATTCAGCTTCTCAAATTATAGTATATTTTCAAATAAATGAAATAGAATGTCGATAAAACTTGTTATTGGATGTTTTGTTGATTTAAAATAAATTAATTTTGCTTTAGAGTAATTATTGGCCTTTTTTTAAAATTTTTTTAGTTTTATAACCTTATTCTTTATACTGCATGTATCCCTGCAGCAAAAAAAAAAAAGCTTTGTCTGATTAGTCTTGTTAATTTAACTTGACTTTGAATAAATTAATAAGCTATAATAATGCAAAAATACTTATTTTGATAAGCCATTCTATTTAAAAAAAATTATACTTAATTTGTTCTCTAATTATCATCCTTAATATATACTGTGACAACTTTGGTCAAAAATCAAACTCAAATTTTATACACACTAGAGGTCCCAAATAAATATTTATAGGAAGTTTTGTAAAAAACAAACACGTTATGGAACACTGATGGTGGCAGCGAGATAAAAAATATCAAAAGTTGTCCCATTGTCTGAAATAGTTTGAAGGTATTTCTCTTTTTCAACTTTTTACGATAATCAAACATGTTTTGGTGCTTTTCATATGGTCTTCCTCATTATGCTCTATAGTTAAATATTATAGCGTTTTTATTTTTTGAAAAATTCTAATGTGTGTTTAATTTTGAACTCTGTAATACTAATCGAAGCTAGTCCTTATAAATTCTGTGAACCAATATTTGTCGTTCAAAGCCTGTTTTGAGTCAATACGCCTGTTTTCATAAAGTCAAAAAAACCTCAATTCACAAAAACCAAATTTTTCAAGGAATTTTAGAGAAAAATTTCTAGATGCTTTTAATCTATAATGTTCCATTACGCCCGAAAAATATAGTTTTTTTTTTAGAAATACAATTTAAAAAAAAAGCAAAAATTAGAAGAATTGACGATCATAAATATAATTGGGGCTTAATCACGAGTTCAAATAAATACTAGGGTATTAAAAACAAATTAATAAATAAAATAATTTAATAAATATTTTGAATTCCAAATTATAAATTGAATTATTCAGATTAAGGTCAGATTTATAATTTATTAATTAACAACATTTACTTCTTTGCTAATTTTAATTGTAAAAATAATACATACTTATTAAAAGTTTATTGAAACTATCTTTTAAAATCTGGAAAACCCATCAACAAAATTTTATCAAAAAAATTTCCAAAATTATTTTTTAATTGTCTTTTTAACTTTTGAGTTAAAATTCTTTTAAATTGAAATGGTGTGAAAATACTCTATCTTCAAAATAATTTTTTCCTCAATTTTAAATATTACTTCAATGAAATGTGAAATTAATTTCAAAATTAGCTTTGTGTGTAAAATAACTGTATATCATCTTCTAGCTATGTGATGATTATGTAGGAAAAAAACTAAAACTACACTGTTTCAAAACTATAACTGTTTCTACAGCTAGATGAGTATATTTAAAATTATCGAATTATTTTTAGTAGTAATGAAAACTTTGGTTCAAAGGGTATTATTAATTTAGTTAAAAGGTGTAATTGATTATATTTCCCAAAAGTTAAATGACATTACGCACTCAATCTAAAAATCAGACTTGCTAAGAAACTGACGAAAATCAATAAATGGTTAAAGACAAGGTTGTAAAACTTTTGTCAACCTGACTAAAGTAAAGCTCCGTAGGCGTTCTGGGAGCATTGTTGAAGGCTAATATCAAAAAATACTTTGTAAAAACTGCGGCGTAATATATCTCCTATTTAGATGTTTATCAACCTAAAAGTTCTGTAAAAGAACATTTTTTTCACTTTAACAGTAACAGAAATGTTTCAGATTGATTGAGATTTCATATTAAGTTTTCAAATTCTTTGAGAGTTCATACACAATTGAGATTTCATAAACAATTGAAAGGATGTACGAAAGCTTTAAACATTGAAAAGTCAAAAAGTTTACACCAAGATCTCTTGCCTTTACACCATACGTAAAATATTTTCCCTTCTGAAAACTCCTATGTTGACGTGTTATATTTCGTCGGTAATTGTTTATAATCGATAACGAGTTGGCGATTGTTTGCTGCTACTTCAATGTTGTTTTTCATCAACAGAAAGTGAAATTCGCCGATAAAAATATGTATGTATATATTTTGTTATGTAATACGGATAATTATATTTTAATTCCCAAGCATCTGTAAACTCTATTAAAGTGTTTTGTAATTTATAATTTCTATCCACTCTTGCTCTATTCAGCCTGAACATTCTGTAATTTTATTTTATTTTGTAACTGTCGTTGAACAGCCGACCTAATTTTTTGAGTTTACGACTACTCTTGTTCAATTCGGTAACCTTGAACCCAATCCAGAAGACAAGGGAACTCCTGTATCAAGTATTGGGAGAAATTGTCCTTCGTGGGGACATTTTGATGGAACTAAACCGTATTTAAGTTGCATGGGGACGAAAACCACGAAAACTTCCCACTGTTAGCCTGACTACAAGGGGACTCTAAAACCATGATCCGACTACCACTGGGGATATTTTACGTCAGCACTGTGGTCGATGCAAGCCAGATGCGGAATTCATATCGACTAACCATCGCTGGGATTTGAACCTGGTTCCCCTCATTGAAAGGGGATCGCTCTATCCCCCAAGCCTCCACGGCTCTACATACTGTAATTATAAATTTTAGTTTTACTGAATAATAATTATGAGAATAGATACCGGCTACTTTACAGTGTAAAAGAACATTCTAGATGTTCCACAACGCCAGGAATTATCCTTGGGATTTGGTGTAGTTGAACACCACCTTGGCTTAAAATAGTTGCCGCCATTTTTGGTATTCAGACAGCGTGGAAATTTTTGCAGAGTTTAATATGGAGAATGGGTTTAGAATAGATAGCCGGAAAAATAAATTTTTTGAACAATTTCGTACGACGAGATATTTGGGTTTCTTTCTCCATACGAAATCCCACCCCTTTTTGCAACTATAGTAAGTACGCTATTAGAAATTTCACGGGGAAAATGGTTAAATAATAATTTGCATAAATATTATTCTACCATATTCAAACAAAAAAGTAAAAAAAGCATAAAAAAAAATGGTATTTAAACTGTTAATTGTGAAGAAATCGTTTATAACTGCTTTCACCTAATTCGGTTGGGAAAAAAACACAATTTTATAGCCCCAACTGCATTTGTATTATTGCGTTGCAGTTAGATACATATTTCAGCCGAGCGAGCTAATCTGTCGAACTTATGATAACACAACGGGGATTCAGGTGAAAGCGATGATACCACACTATTTCCTCCATTCCCTTCCACACGCAAAGTGCTTTTAGTGTACCGCACTCTCCAGTTTGCGACACTGGGCTATTAGAATACGATACTCTCATAGATAGCAGCCCCATAAAGCTGCTAAACTATCTCTAATGTCCAGTAAAATTTCTTTTTATGGTTTTGAAACCATGCTAGTTGTAAATGGCTAAAAACCGTACAGTTTTGTACTCATGTTTTGTTTTGTATTTTTAACCGTACTAGTTTACGCGGTTTAAAGCCGTAAAGATAAAAAGTATTCTTCCCCATAAAGTTCACGGTTAATTGGATCGACAGACTGCTGCAAGTTATTTTACCACAATTTTAGAATGAAAATTTGAACAATGTATATATTACGATGCATCTGTTAGATTATTATTTATAATAAATTACGAAACTAAAAAAATTATAAGTAGCATTACACTCGTTGCACTTAAAATGCCTTGATGTAAATAGCGTTAAGATTTACTTAATCTTCATAAAATGCACCTCCACAAGAACTTGTCAGTTATTTTCGTTCTTTCTGTTTCTTAGTAACTAGATTATCAGTTCTTCGATGAATAGTTCGAGAAGTTTGTTAAAACAACAGCCCTGGAGGATAATCTTATTACATTTTCTCTTTCTCTGCATTATAACTTAATTATGAATGTCAAGCCCAATCAACAACAAATTTATGCAAGAAAATCCATCAAACGCAGCGATTTCCTAAAGAAAGACGTTTTTTTTTTACTTTCTTGGGTACAAAAACAAACTAAAAGGTAAAGTTTATCAAAAAGGGAAATAATACACTTAATCTTCTTTATAAAGTCAAGTTGGGTTCTTTCTAAATAGTTGCTTTAATTTGAATTTTAAGCACGTTATTTTTTTATTAAATGCATAATTATTTTTTTATTACTAGCATTTTTTAAGTTTGGTGGCACAATTTTTATCGTTTTTTGCGTTATTTATCTTTTTTATTGGGATTATCTGCCATTTCTTTTATTCCAAAGCTATGCAGATATTCAGTTTCAAGAAACATTTTGTTACGGTGAAAAATTATTACACAAATAAAGACTATTATTGTGTAGGCTTCATAATGCCCGAGGAGGTTTCTGAAAATTTCTTTCATAAATGTTTCATTTTTGTTTTAATTTCGATAAAATATTGTTACAACAACATGGCAATAACAAGAGATCAGAAATGATTACATTGAATAAAACATATATTCATGACAAAGAGACTAAGTCACACAACAAACAACCACCATTCCCAAACAGAAACATTCCTTTCTGTTCCGCAAATTCAGCTCTAAAGAATGTCCGACTTTCATTTTTACCAACTTTTAATTTTAACTGCTTCCTATTCCTCTCTTTTTAACCCACCCAGCTTGTATTAAAAAAAAATTAACATTTTATGTGCTTGCATTGCAATGCCCACAAAAGGTAACACCTATGATTCTAATCCTACTTTACGAATCGCAAACTAATTTAGATGCAACTTCAGTTTTTTATTTCATATATGAGTTCAAATCTACCTCAAAATATGGCTCGTAAGGTTGTAAGTTTCAAATGCAACGAAACTTCAAAAATATGAATTTATACGAGTTGAAAAAACTTTAAAAAGCACTAATAATATTACGCACATAAAACCTACAAACAGTTTAGTGCATATTTCAAACGTACGAAGCACATTCTTCGATACAAAAAAAAAGAACACAGAATGAAATATAGGTAGAAACACATAGAAACAAGAAAATTCGAAGCAAATTACAGCAAGGAAAAAAATCGATCAAGTGGATGAGAGGAACAAAACTAAACCAGATATTCATTTACAGTTTTGAAATAATAGAAATACGAATGAGTAGAAGGACCTTAAGATGTTACAAGGTGAGGTATGGGGTAATCAAAAATTTAATTACCAATAATAGTCGAGAGTATATGGACTGTTCGCTATCATCCATAATGAAATAAACGATCCAAATGGCAAGGTTCAACAGCACTACAACTTTGACTGATTGAAGTTTTAAATAAAATTAAATGTATATGACCATCTGCCGTCGTCAATTTGTCGTGGATGGTCACCGCGTCATCTATTGTACATAGTTCTGAGAAGAATGCTGCGAAAAATATTAGAAAAAAAGGGGACGAATGAAGAAATGACTTTTTAACTTTTACGTACTTGTTTATTTTATGATTTTCCCTTTCATCTTTTTAATTCTTTTCGGCGTTGGAAAAATGTTAAAAAACGTATAATGCCGCATACGATCGTTTCGATAATTTAATATAGCCCTTTCTTCACTGTTGAAACTCAACATGAATGAGACAAATACTGTGATGCAAGTGGAATAGATACAAGTCACAACGAGGAAAAAGCTCGATCAATGGTGGTTGGGACGCAAGTTTAAACAAAATAGTCCCCAACAGAAAAAGATGTGAAATGTGATAAAAGAAAGATGTGCGGGTAGAACTTGGTATTGAAAGTCGAAGCACATAGCTCCATTGCTAACATTAATTTACCAGTTAAATTCATGATGTTTACATGAAGTAAAATTTTTTTGTACATGGATTGGTGAAGGTAAAACACAAGATTTCACGTAATCAGGCATAATATTGCTTAGATAATATAATAAAATATATTTTTTGTGCATTGAAACACAGGATGAATGATAGAAACACATAGATCAAGAAAAGTAGCAAAAAAGTTACAATAAGGAAAAGGATTGATCAATAGGGTATGGTACAAAATCAAACAAGGTAGCTAATAATTTCCAAATAAGATAAAGGTGTGGGGTGGGAAAGAAAGGGTATTATTCACATCATTATATTTTTACTTATGTTCTACCTTTTTAATTTATAGCTGGTGTTGAACAGTGGCATACGACTATCGATGTTCATATCCCTTGCTTTAGAATTTACAACCCAACTCAGAAGACAAGAATACCCTTTGATCAAGCAATGGTACAAACTGGCTTCAATGGAAAACTTTTTAATGGAGAGACAAACCACTTAAACCTTCCTTGGTTAGCTCGACGGCCAGGGCATTTGAACTCATGTTTTTTCTACTACTTCATTTTGTGTGTTGTGCGAGACAGTGATATTCCTAGTTATTATTAATACAACTTACATTATTAATAAAGCTTTTTATAACACAATTTTCACAACATACATTACTTCTGAAGAACTTTCTTTAAAACAGCACATTATTTTCATTTCAACATTGCAGTTGATTCTATAAATTAAATATTTGTAATAAAAATAATATAATACAAATCATATTTTTAATTTAGTTAAATTTTGTTTTATATTTCAGTTACTGGAGATATACTGTTAGAATTTTTATTCTAAGAAATAACTGTCAGTGATCTGTCTTTCCAATTAACCGTAATGCTTATGGTAAAGGAAATATTTTTTCCGTTTTGGTTTTAAAACTGTTTACGAAAAACCGTGAATACAAAACTATACGGTGCTTTTACCATTTACAACTAGCATGGTTTCAAAACCGTAAAAAATAAATTTAACTTGGCATTGAAGATAGTTAAGCAGGTGGCAGCATTTATGGTGATGCCATCTATACATGAATGAGAATATCGTATTCTAATAGCACAGGATCACAAATGAGAAGTGCGGGACACTGGAAACTTTTCATGTGCTGAAGGGAACCCCCGTTCTGTCAGCCACGAGATCGACAAATTAGCCCTGACTACTATAATATGTACTCATCTGCAAAAAGACTAAGTAGCTTTAATAGGTGGGCCAATTTGGTGCTATAAAATTTTGGTTGCTTAATCGTAATAGGTGAAAGCAGTTAAAAAATGCTTTATCTTACAGTTAACAGTTTGAATTATATCTTATATATGATTATTTGACTGCTTTGTTTGAATTTGGTAAAATAACAATTAAATAATTTATTATTTCAGAATTTTTCCGAGAAATTTTGATCAGTGTAGAAAAATGCCAAGATATAAAAATAATAAACCAAAAAATTTAAATTAAAAGAAATACCAGCAAAAACAAAATTTCAAAATTAGTTTTCCGAGCATTTTTTCTAGTTTTTCTTGCAATATAATAATAAATGAAATTTTTTGTTAATACTTAATTTAGAAAATTTTTAACTCAGAATCTTTTATCTTCGCTTTATTTCAGCCCTTATTTATCCTATCAAAGCCTGCATTATTTTTTAAAGATATTTGCTAAATAACATTAGTTCAAAAATACTCAACCTAAAATTTTTACAAAATATGCTTTAAATTTTAAATTTATCAGCGAATTTTGGTTTTATTAGTTAAATGTGTTAAAGTGAAATAAATCTTTTCAATTTGCATTTAGAACATGAATTGCATTTGATATATTTTAAAATTTAATCGCACTCAAACTATTCAGTAAAAGCACTAAACTAATTTAAATTTGAATTCTTGAAAAGGAATTCCAATCAAAATATAATTAACTTACCATTGAGAAGAAACACGGTAACTTTGTCTGTTTTAACGGATTTTTGGAAAATGCCCCGAAGATTCGTGTCTTCTTAGCATTAATTGCAATAGGCATGATTGCTACCTTTCCGAAAGCTTTCAACTGCATTATAAAAAGGAATTAATCTTACATGGAACTTTTCTTTATTTTAATCTGAAATATATTAGAGATTTCTACTAATTAGTAAACTAGAGACCTAATTCTACTCAAGCACAATTAAGTGGTTTCAAAGAGACAGCAAAAGAATTACTAATTAATTAGAATTGCCTTCTTAATTACGAAAATATCTTAAATTTTTTAAAGGGGATAAGTCTTTTGGGATTTTCTTTCAATTCAGAAATTTAGAAGACGCTAATTATTTAGGATGTAATCAATATAAAAAAGATAAATATATATAATGAAATTAGATACGGGTATTTTCTTAGAACTTTTATGTATGGCACACTTTGGAATTAGGGATATATATAAAGTCTTGTTAATTAAAATAAATTATTCTAGATAAAAAATATATTTATCACAATAAACCTTAGATTTCAACTATTATAGATGTATATATTTATTTCAAATATTCATTAAACATAATTAAATCAAAATAAATTAATGAAGAAATGTTCTCAGTTAACGTTTATAAGCGATTTATAAAAACTCAATCATAATAGCTTTTAATATCTTATAATGTTCTTAGCATTCCCAAATTCCCGAGTTAATTTGGGAATTAAGAACAGAAAATTACGAACAGTTTTTTTATTTTTTTTTATTGTAAAAAACAGAAAACTAAGTACAGTTTTTTTTATAATTGTAAAAAAGGGGAAAGCTGCCCAATATTCAAAATTTATCGACACACTTATTGTGAGCAAAAAAAGAGACAATGAACTCAACTAAAATCTGAAGCGCAAGTGCAAGTTGGATGAAGACGACAGTGGGAAAAAAGAGACTTACTATTGACTGTAGCAAGAGCCTGTTGTATGAAAAAAAGCATTTATTGAGCTTTTTATTTTGTCATAGAAGCATATTATTTTTAATCCAAATGCGAGTGACTGCTTTATTTAGTATTATACAGATTTTTTGTCTCAAAATTGTTTCTCAATAACCAGGGTCTAAGATTAAAACAACTAGAGTTTACGATTTCCTAAACAATACGTTGTGTTTCTTCTTCTATAATCAATATATTTTAAAATTATTATTGATACAATGACTTTTTCTACCATATCTAAGCTAATACACGTTTTAGATTCAAATACTTCATGAATTGACAGCATGAAAGCATCGCAACGAACAAGCAACCTCGTTTAACCTACTACAGTGCTAGTTCACTAACGTAACTTCGCAAATTACGCTTAGCTTACATTTGAATTATCTCTATTTACCTCTCGTGGTAACCACATGGCATGTTGCATTATAGCCAAATTTTTGGCTGCCTGCAACACCAGGCTTCTTAATATTTAGTAATTTGCATTTCTTAAAAATATTATGTACTAAATAGTCTGTATCAATGTAATTTTTTGTGGCATTGATTTTATGAAAATTATTATTTAATATAAATACTAATTTAACTCGGATCAATCTTCTTGCTCTTACTTATCTTTCTCGGGTTCGCTGTTATTTTTGCATTGTTGTTTATTTTCTCCATCATATAATGCCATATCAACCTGGTTTCGTTAGTCTACTGCAAACAAGAAAAAACGTCTGCTACACTGCTAGAATTATCATTTTAAAATTAGGGTAAAATAACCGGCTGCAGTCTGCCCATAAAATTAGCCGTAAAGTTTACCCTAAAGAACATTTTTTACCTTTATAGTTTTGAAACCGTTTACAACTAGTAGGATTATAAAACCATGAATACGAAACTATACGGTTTTTAACCATTTAAATCTAGTATGGTTTCAAAAACCGTGAAAAAGAAATTCCTTTGGACAAAGGAGCTAAGCTTTTAGGTAGATAATGAGCAAGGAAGAGTGGTGAAGATAACTTGGGCAGTGCAGGATAAGGAAAACTCTTCATGTGTTGAAGGGAACGGTGAAAATATCGTGGTCTCTATGCTGGGACTCTAACGCCAGATTATTCGGTCATGAGACTGACAGATTACCCCTCTGTACTATAATGTGTGTTGCTTTATTACGTGAGCCTAGATGGTGGGCTATAAGTAAGTTAAGAGTTTGAATACCATCTTATTTATGTCAATGGAAAACTACTATTAACTGCAACTAAGAACTGTTATTTTCTACTTTTCTAAATTTAAAAATCACTTGCATTAAATGTTGATTATAAACTGACACCTGTTACTATCAATGATTGTCTGTAAAAAATAAATGAAACTTGCATTTTATGCTTGCAGTACGCATAAATTAAATTTCCCTAATAGCAATGCCCAAGACAGTGGCTGAACTACTTCCTTGAGAGGAACAAATCAATCAATTGTCGTCATTTTGTGGTTATGAATGACAACTCGCTATTCACAATATTGGGTGAAACGTATTCCCATCCCAATAGAAATATATTCATTTTGGTTAGTATCTTACTGATTGATCATTGATGGATTGTCAGTGGACAGATAAAGGAAATGACGTCAGTTTAGACATCTTTATATTGTATGCATAAATAACAGTCTATGGTTCTTGCCAAATAAATAATATTTAAATTTTTTTATTCGAGTTTTTTTTTTTTTTTTTTTTTTTTGAACAAGCGCTTCAATTAGAAAAAAATCTTCCAGTTAAAGGAACACATTTTTTAAAATTGATTTTATTAAAGTCATAATACAATATTAAAGAATTTAAGTTATAAAAACCTAAAAAAAAATGTGCATTTTCTAAACTAAATTCGAGATTTATGTCACAGTGTTAAGAATTGGTAAAATATTATCAATCAATAGGTAACGGTAATGTCAAGGAATTGAAAATCATAATTGTGCCTTAGTATTTCAGGTACGGTATACACTGAGCCAATATGAAGTATCAGAATCTAATAGATTCTTATATAAATCCATAAAATGAATAATATTATTACATTTATTGGGAATAATATTTAGATTATATTTATAATAAATGTAATAATATTTCAATGTCATTACCTTTATTGAAAAAGTTTTTATGTTGGAACCGAAAAAAAATTCCAATTTCAAACTATAATCTAATTTAAATCACATAGTTAGGTGGGCTTAACTACGGATTCTTCTTCTCCAGTTGCAAGAATCCTGCTGGACAAACTAGTGTCCAGTGTGCAATATCTAGTGTTTCTAGTTTAATTCGCGTTGAACTAAAATATTGCACTAAAATATAACCATTTCTGATACAAATTAATAAAATATACAGAATAACATACTATCATGATGTTATCCTGTCATTACATCGTTAAAAGTAATGCAAAATTAAAGTTGGTTTAACTATAAACTTTAAAACATGATTGTGTAACAAGTATCTTATTGTATCAAACTCAATTTACACTAAATAAAAATAAAGTATTATAATTTAACCGTTCATGATATCAATTCTCGGAAATGTGAAATTCTACTTATTACCATTTTATTCTTTTGTCATTGAAACACGAGAATTAGGACAAAGCTGAAGCCAGTTTACTATAACACTCAAATTAGGATTTTTCAATACGTACCTAAAAATTTATAGCTCAAATCTCATTGACTTCAAATAATGTTTTAGAATCTAACAGTTTTCAAAACTAATTTATAAAATATGTAAAGTTACCTATTATTATGTTATTACAATACAATTTAGAACAAAAATACAAAATTGTGGCATCATGGCAATAAGAGTAAAATTATAATTGCGTATCAATATCTTAGAATTTACGCTGAACCAAAATAATGTACTGGCAAGTTCTGAAGTGAATTCATAAAATAACCTATTAATATGTTATTGTACATTACACAAAAGCTTTCTCAATCTCTTATCATTGAAATAAATACGGCTATCATCTTCAATTCAAATACTCAATTTGAAAATAAAATTCAATTCATCCTTTTCGTAGGCACAAGGTTTATTACAACATAATAGTTTACCCAGATCTCTAAAGAATTTCGCCTTTTTCTTCGAATATCGTGTTTAAAGCACACAACTAAAAGCAAAAGTATTGCTTTTGGTTTGTAATTTAAAATCTATTCTTTCCAAAGATCTACGTTTTCTTATTTCAATACAATATAAAGTGTAATCTTCTGAGAAAGAGAAAACTTTTGTAGAACTCTTAAAATTCTAAAACGTCTCATGAGAACATTTTCTTTGTATTCCAATCACAATTTCAAGTAAAGAATTCTTTGAATAAAATAGTATACGAGTAACTATTTATTATGTATTAATACAAGAAATACAAAAATTTCAAAACAAAAAATTTAAAAAGATTCTTATGTGGTTAGATTTTTTCAAGACTTGTGAATGAAACAGATAGAGTAATACAAAAGAAAATTAGTTTAGATCACAATTTTATCGAAACCTCACTGTATATACAGTTGTAAATACTGTATGTATTTATCAATTTAAAAATTTTGGTTTGAATATACATTGGTTTAATGTACATTGATTTTTGAACATAAGTTGAACATGCTATTTTTTCTAAATGACTTGTGAACTATAAAGTATTCACCCAATAGTTTATTGAATTCAATTTTATAACAAACTATCTGAATACTCATTCTGCGAAAGAAGTGAAAAAAAAAAAGAATAAATCAGTACAGGACAACAATACAAACTCGAGCACAAAATAAAAAAACACATATTATGAAGCTAAAACAGTTAGATATCTGCAAGTGACGCCACTGAAGGTAAGTCATGGTATTTACTTATTCAGAAGCCAATCATTGACTCACATACGCGACGTTGCTTACAGGTGTCCAGTTAAATCTGATTTAAATCACTTTGTTAGGCATAATCACTTCACTTAACTTTAAGAATCAAAATCCAGTTTTTTTATGCTTATTATTTATAGTCCTTCCCAGTGATTTTTCGTTATTAGATTAAGCGAAATGCGTTTTCAGAGGTTCGTTGCGTCAAAATTAAGATGTTACTGTTTTTTATCATTAAGCATGATATTTCTGCCCAAGGTCAATACCTGATTTTCAAAAAAAATATGCCATAATAAAACGGTTTTCACTTATCCATGTCGGGAGGCCATAAAATCACTTTCCACATTATCTACAACTGCTCAGTATTGAGGCATTTTTAATCGGTACCAAATATATAATAAAATTGTAGTTGCGGTACCCATTTAAACTGCACCGATACCACCAGTAGTGCATATTATTACCAAATTTAAATAAGCATCATTGGAGTCAATAATAACAGTACGATTTTTTACGCTACTCCAAAACGTTTAAGTGCCATTTTTTCATTCATTTTGGCTCATAGTACAGAGATTTTTGCTATTTCAATTAGTAAACATTACCAAAATTAACCAAGCATAATCAGCGTCAAAAGTGGTATGGTGATTTTTTTAACCTTTGTCCTTAGGGAATTAGTACTGTTTCTCCGTTACTTTTTGATTTTTAATGCATAGTTTCTTTTTTTTTTTTGTTGCTTCAATAAGTACATATCACCAAAATAAAATAAGTATCATTGTTGTCAATAAAAGTTCAGCGATTTTTTACGTCTCTCTTAAACGAATTAGTACCACTTCTCCGTTAATTTTTGATATTTAGTACATAGTTTTTATTTATTTTTTTTTTGCTTCTTATTAGTACATATTACCAAAATTAAATAAGGATCATTGGTGAAAATAATAATTAGGAAATTTTTTACTCTTCTTTTAAACGAATAAGTTCCATTTCTCCGTCAATTAACCAAAATTAATCAAGCATCTGTGGGGTCAATAATAGTTTGGCGAATTTTTACGCATCTCTTAAATGAATTAGTACCATTTCTCCATTAATTTTGCTTTCTAGTAAACAGATTATTTTTAATTTCAATTTAAGTTCATCAGCCATCATTGACATCAATAATAGTATAGCTAATTTTTCACGCTTCTCTTAAATAAATTAGTAATATTTCTCATTTATATCATTTTGTTTGTTAGTACATAACTTTGTTTTTATTTCAAATACTGCTGGGTTTAAAATATTTGTTTTTAAATGAATACTTTGTAATAGCATTATTTTAAACAAAATAAACACGTGTCTTCGGGTGACTTGAGATAACTAATTTTCTGCGGTAATCCGCGTTTGCTACCACATTTGCTTTTAATATGCAGTTTATAAAAAAACAATTAAATATTAAAGAAAATGCAATTAACTCCTTTTTCATAATAAGATCTATAAGCTAAAAAACACCGTTAGTGTCATTGTTAAAATATTTAAAAGAAAAAATAGAATATACTGCAGTTTAAATTTTTACAATGGCTAGTTCTATAACCAATGAAACATTCTATTTTTAAGAAGTCCCTTTCTAACGATTTAATTGAAAATCTGAAAGATTTTCATAATCGGGGCATAGGATCGGGCTAATGTTCATATCCCTGGATGTAAGTTCTAGAACAGTTTTGAAGTTATAAGATAGAGAGGAAAACACGCGGGCAAACTCCTCATTTTATTTTCCTAAGCACATGTGTCACCCGAGAGGTGAAATAATCTTGCTGAAACTCAACTAATATCTAAAATGGTAGAAATAGTTACGAAAGAAATCCAAAATCTTTAATTTTCTCAAATTAATTAAGCCGGGATAGCCTGGTTGGTAGGACATTGGGCTCATGTCCAAGAGGGTCGTGAGTTCAATCCCCGCCGGTCGGAGATTCCCCATGTAGTGAATGGTGACTGTGGCCCATTAAATCTGTCGGACGTTCTCAATGTTCCCATAACAGATCATACCTCTGGGGGTACTGATTTTGAGATAGATCGTTCTCTGGTTCAGGTAACAATTACGATCTGCGCATGAATGAATGGATGCATGAATTGGTTCACCCAATAAACGTGCTCTGACGTGTGTGTGGTTGAAGTCCTATTCTTGGCTAGATGGCACCTTTTTATAGCTGTATTTGTATATTCTACGAAAGTGTTGCCCGAAACCCAATACTTTTAAAATTTAAAAAAAATTAATATTCTGCGCATCATATGAAAAACTGTTTAATTAGTTTGCAAATGATTAAAAGTATACATACCGGTTATTACTATAAATAAGAGATAAATATTTAAGGTTGCTAATTCTTGTTATTAGGAAAGCGTAAGTTATGAAATAGTATAATAAAAAGTAATTTGCAATGTTTGTTTTTTTGTACTTTTTAAAAGAAACTCAAAATGATAAGGGGGTTTTAAAGAAATTTGTACTATTAAACAAGATTTATTAAAAATAACAAATACATTGTTGGGAAATATTTATCAAAAATACAGGATCATCATAAAAAATAGATCATTATACAAAAGTCTGTATATTCTACGAAAGTTTTGCTCGAAACCCAATACCTTTAAAATTTAAAAAAATTAATATTCTGCGCATCATATGAAAAACTGTTTAATTAGTTTGCAAATGATTAAAAGTATACATACCGGTTATTACTATAAATAAGAGATAAATATTTAAGGTTGCTAATTCTTGTTATTAGGAAAGCGTAAGTTATGAAATAGTATAATAAAAAGTAATTAGCAATGTTTGTTTTTTTGTACTTTTTAAAAGAAACTCAAAATGATAAGGGGGTTTTAAAGAAATTTGTACTATTAAACAAGATTTATTAAAAATAACACATACATTGTTGGGAAATATTTATCAAAAATACAGGATCATCATAAAAAATATATCATTATACAAAAGTCTGTATATTCTACGAAAGTTTTGCTCGAAACCCAATACCTTTAAAATTTAAAAAAATTAATATTCTGCGCATCAGATGAAAAACTGTTTAATTAGTTTGCAAATGATTAAAAGTATACATACCGGTTATTACTATAAATAAGAGATAAATATTTAAGGTTGCTAATTCTTGTTATTAGGAAAGCGTAAGTTATGAAATAGTATAATAAAAAGTAATTTGCAATGTTTGTTTTTTTGTACTTTTTAAAAGAAACTCAAAATGATAAGGGGGTTTTAAAGAAATTTGTACTATAAAACAAGATTTAT
Organism: Parasteatoda lunata; assembly: GCA_949128135.1. Taxonomy (NCBI): domain Eukaryota; kingdom Metazoa; phylum Arthropoda; class Arachnida; order Araneae; family Theridiidae; genus Parasteatoda; species Parasteatoda lunata. The sequence goes on along the minus strand of OX421976.1, from coordinate 38,281,120 downwards.
TAAAAATAACACATACATTGTTGGGAAATATTTATCAAAAATACAGGATCATCATAAAAAAATATATCATTATACAAAAGTCTGTATATTCTACGAAAGTTTTGCTCGAAACCCAATACCTTTAAAATTTAAAAAAATTAATATTCTGCGCATCAGATGAAAAACTGTTTAATTAGTTTGCAAATGATTAAAAGTATACATACCGGTTATTACTATAAATAAGAGATAAATATTTAAGGTTGCTAATTCTTGTTATTAGGAAAGCGTAAGTTATGAAATAGTATAATAAAAAGTAATTTGCAATGTTTGTTTTTTTGTACTTTTTAAAAGAAACTCAAAATGATAAGGGGGTTTTAAAGAAATTTGTACTATTAAACAAGATTTATTAAAAATAACACATACATTGTTGGGAAATATTTATCAAAAATACAGGATCATCATAAAAAATATATCATTATACAAAAGTCTGTATATTCTACGAAAGTTTTGCTCGAAACCCAATACCTTTTAAATTTAAAAAAATTAATATTCTGCGCATCATATGAAAAACTGTTTAATTAGTTTGCAAATGATTAAAAGTATACATACCGGTTATTACTATAAATAAGAGATAAATATTTAAGGTTGCTAATTCTTGTTATTAGGAAAGCGTAAGTTATGAAATAGTATAATAAAAAGTAATTTGCAATGTTTGTTTTTTTGTACTTTTTAAAAGAAACTCAAAATGATAAGGGGGTTTTAAAGAAATTTGTACTATTAAACAAGATTTATTAAAAATAACACATACATTGTTGGGAAATATTTATCAAAAATACAGGATCATCATAAAAAATATATCATTATACAAAAGTCTGTATATTCTACGAAAGTTTTGCTCGAAACCCAATACCTTTAAAATTTAAAAAAATTAATATTCTGCGCATCATATGAAAAACTGTTTAATTAGTTTGCAAATGATTAAAAGTATACATACCGGTTATTACTATAAATAAGAGATAAATATTTAAGGTTGCTAATTCTTGTTATTAGGAAAGCGTAAGTTATGAAATAGTATAATAAAAAGTAATTTGCAATGTTTGTTTTTTTGTACTTTTTAAAAGAAACTCAAAATGATAAGGGGGTTTTAAAGAAATTTGTACTATTAAACAAGATTTATTAAAAATAACACATACATTGTTGGGAAATATTTATCAAAAATACAGGATCATCATAAAAAATATATCATTATACAAAAGTCTGTATATTCTACGAAAGTTTTGCTCGAAACCCAATACCTTTAAAATTTAAAAAAATTAATATTCTGCGCATCATATGAAAAACTGTTTAATTAGTTTGCAAATGATTAAAAGTATACATACCGGTTATTACTATAAATAAGAGATAAATATTTAAGGTTGCTAATTCTTGTTATTAGGAAAGCGTAAGTTATGAAATAGTATAATAAAAAGTAATTTGCAATGTTTGTTTTTTTGTACTTTTTAAAAGAAACTCAAAATGATAAGGGGGTTTTAAAGAAATTTGTACTATTAAACAAGATTTATTAAAAATAACACATACATTGTTGGGAAATATTTATCAAAAATACAGGATCATCATAAAAAATATATCATTATACAAAAGTCTGTATATTCTACGAAAGTTTTGCTCGAAACACAATACCTTTAAAATTTAAAAAAATTAATATTCTGCGCATCATATGAAAAACTGTTTAATTAGTTTGCAAATGATTAAAAGTATACATACCGGTTATTACTATAAATAAGAGATAAATATTTAAGGTTGCTAATTCTTGTTATTAGGAAAGCGTAAGTTATGAAATAGTATAATAAAAAGTAATTTGCAATGTTTGTTTTTTTGTACTTTTTAAAAGAAACTCAAAATGATAAGGGGGTTTTAAAGAAATTTGTACTATTAAACAAGATTTATTAAAAATAACACATACATTGTTGGGAAATATTTATCAAAAATACAGGATCATCATAAAAAATATATCATTATACAAAAGTCTGTATATTCTACGAAAGTTTTGCTCGAAACCCAATACCTTTAAAATTTAAAAAAATTAATATTCTGCGCATCATATGAAAAACTGTTTAATTAGTTTGCAAATGATTAAAAGTATACATACCGGTTATTACTATAAATAAGAGATAAATATTTAAGGTTGCTAATTCTTGTTATTAGGAAAGCGTAAGTTATGAAATAGTATAATAAAAAGTAATTTGCAATGTTTGTTTTTTTGTACTTTTTAAAAGAAACTCAAAATGATAAGGGGGTTTTAAAGAAATTTGTACTATTAAACAATATTTATTAAAAATAACACATACATTGATGGGAAATATTTATCAAAAATACAGGATCATCATAAAAAATAGATCATTATACAAAAGTCTGTATATTCTACGAAAGTTTTGCTCGAAACCCAATACCTTTAAAATTTAAAAAAATTAATATTCTGCGCATCATATGAAAAACTGTTTAATTAGTTTGCAAATGATTAAAAGTATACATACCGGTTATTACTATAAATAAGAGATAAATATTTAAGGTTGCTAATTCTTGTTATTAGGAAAGCGTAAGTTATGAAATAGTATAATAAAAAGTAATTTGCAATGTTTGTTTTTTTGTACTTTTTAAAAGAAACTCAAAATGATAAGGGGGTTTTAAAGAAATTTGTACTATTAAACAAGATTCATTAAAAATAACACATACATTGTTGGGAAATATTTATCAAAAATACAGGATCATCATAAAAAATATATCATTATACAAAAGTCTGTATATTCTACGAAAGTTTTGCTCGAAACCCAATACCTTTAAAATTTAAAAAAATTAATATTCTGCGCATCATATGAAAAACTGTTTAATTAGTTTGCAAATGATTAAAAGTATACATACCGGTTATTACTATAAATAAGAGATAAATATTTAAGGTTGCTAATTCTTGTTATTAGGAAAGCGTAAGTTATGAAATAGTATAATAAAAAGTAATTTGCAATGTTTGTTTTTTTGTACTTTTTAAAAGAAACTCAAAATGATAAGGGGGTTTTAAAGAAATTTGTACTATTAAACAAGATTTATTAAAAATAACACATGCATTGTTGGGAAATATTTATCAAAAATACAGGATCATCATAAAAAATATATCATTATACAAAAGTCTGTATATTCTACGAAAGTTTTGCTCGAAACCCAATACCTTTAAAATTTAAAAAAATTAATATTCTGCGCATCATATGAAAAACTGTTTAATTAGTTTGCAAATGATTAAAAGTATACATACCGGTTATTACTATAAATAAGAGATAAATATTTAAGGTTGCTAATTCTTGTTATTAGGAAAGCGTAAGTTATGAAATAGTATAATAAAAAGTAATTTTCAATGTTGTTTTTGTATTTTTTAAAAGAAACTCAAAATGATAAGGGGGGTTTAAAGAAATTTGCACTATTAAACAAGATTCATTAAAAATAACACATACATTCTTGGGAAATATTTATCAAAAGTACCTTTTCTTTCGTATGCTTTCCTTCGTTTTAAATCATATTTCGGTGTATGATTGTTTATTGTCAAGTATTGTCATTTGTTATTTAATTTTTTGTTATGATACAAAATAATATTTGTAAAAACTATTCACTACAAAAGTTAGAGAAAAAAAAATTCATTTCTTACGCGCTTGCGGAGTATAAAAGAACTACTTTAAATACTTACATACTGTACAATTTTCAACGAATTTTTTACAAACTTTAAAGAAAAATTTTTGTAATTCATTTCAAATTGCTCTAAAAAAAATTTTTAAATTTTACTGAATATTTTTCAAGTTATATAAAAAAAACGCAATCCAAAAAATAATTTTTTATAAAAAATGTCCACATTTTCATGAATTTTTAAGCTGGGCTTACGAAATTGTATGCACAGATTTCATATAATATTCCAAATAAAATTTACAGATTTAAAATTTATTGCTACATTTTTTGCAGTAGAGTGCTCAAAAACATATTTTTCCCTTTTTAATTTATTGTCTGTCCCTCGAACTTTTTAAAACTTAAAACATCATTCATTAAGTATGAAAAATCGCATTATCTAAATATTTCTGTTGTTATAAAATAGTTCGTTAAGTATTTCTTGAGAAATATGAGAAAAATTATTAGTATAGAAGTGTTTCCTTTATTTTGTCCATCCCTGCATATGTCCCGTCAGGTTCAAAAGTGTTAAAAACTGTAATTTATAGTAACAAAATCCAAAATCTGTATAAATTCATTAAAAGAGTTCTTGAGAAATAAAATTTAAAATTTCTCTTTTCACAAACACTAATTTTTATTTTTTTTTTATTTTATAACCGTCGTTGAACAGCCGACCCAACTTAATGGGTTTACGGCTACTAATGTTCAACTTCGTAGCCTTGTAATTTTGAACCCAATCCAGAAGACAAGGGAACTCCTGGATCGAGTATTGGGAGAAATTTGCCTTCGTGGAGGACTTTTTGATGGAGCTAACCCGCATTTGCGTTACATGGAGAGGAAGACCACGAGAACCTCCCACGGTTAGCCTGATGGCAAGGGGACTCTAACCCATGATCCGTCTACCACTGAGGATATTTCACGTCAGCACTGTGGTCAGTGCAAGCCGCATGCGGAATTCGTATCGACTGGGATTCGAACCCGGTTCGCCTCATTGGAAGGCGAACGCTCTATCCCCTGAGCCATCGCGGCTCCACAAACACTATTTAGCCAATTTGAGTCAAATTCTGTCTTATTTTATTTTCATTTAAAATCAATAGAATGAAACGAGATAAAAGGATTCAATATTTTCGCCCGACCATTTTCATAAAATTTGTTTTTAACAAATACATTTTAAAATTGATTGAAAAAATGTTTTAATTTCGGAATAGGGCAAAAATATTGAAATATGACAAAATACACAAAAATGTAAATTAACACAACGGACCACACACTTTTGCGAGTTTGTTCGATTAAACTATTGTGAATTATTTTGTTTTTCAAATTGCAGCAACCCCCCCTCCCTTGTTCTGAGGACTGAAAAACCAAAATTCTCAATAATATATTACGTTTATTTAGATAAAAAAAATTATGTCAACGTGAAATATCGTCACCTCAAATTAATTAGCATATTTAATCGTATCATTAGGAGTGCATCTTAGTACATTACAATCCGAACATTAGATCAATAGTTATAAAAGTTTTCTTCATATGCGCACTATTCAGTGCACAAGCACCTTGAATAATTTTTTATCGAATAATCAGATCTTCACATTATGGAACTCAAACATAATGGTTCAAAGTGGTTACACCAAACATATTAATTACCAAACTTTTTTTTATATTCATATTAGTTACCAAATATGCTAATTAATATGCACAAACAGTATTTTAAGTTACAAAACCAAACACAAAATAGTACTCTCTTTGAATAAACATTTTTTTTATGACGTATTCGGCTTTCTGACCCACAAAATATAGGGGTCAGCCGTAAACTAGGAAATATGGTCCAAATAATTTGAACAGGAGAGAGGTCAAAATTTGGTAATGTTTTTATCTCGAGAATTTTTCGCCGAAATGAAAAGTTTTTGCAAACAATAATAAAATTCGTTTTCCCAAAGATAATTCGAAGCAGTTCGAGTTTCAAGGTATACAAATTTTTGCGTAATTTTAAAGAATGCAATTTTATATTTCAAAACACAAAATTTGAAATACATTGCCTTAATTCGAATCAAATAATGCCTTAATTGAAATATAAATAAGTTGCGTATTTATTCGCATGATTCATTTTTTTAATGCACTGTTCATAGAAGTTTATAACAAAATCATTAGAATATTTCTAATATTCATTCATGACTCCCCATTACTCAACAGTTAAAATAGTTGATTCGAATACATTGTTTTACTCGAAAACTTCAGTGATAGCGCATATTTACTAGCCTATTTAATCATATCAATAAGATTACATTTTAAGTACATGGCAAATCGAGCATTTAGATCAAAAGTTATCAAGGTGTTCTTGATTTGCGCCCTGGTCATTGAAATACAATTGCACCATTAAAATATTACTGTTATATTAAAATATTACTGAATATTCATCATTTCGTAATACAGTTCGGTTGAAATATTTGATACGAATAACTTTGTTTTTATTCGCAAACTTCAACGAAAGTTTACATTCCTTGTGAAATCACATGTGATGCAAAGTAACATGAAAGAACTTCATAATGAAATATCCATTAAAAGAAAATGTGAATCAAAGAGTTGAATAAATTTAAATAAGCGAAACTTTGATTCAAACTTTGAGACAGAATTCTCAAATTTAACGCTCGCTTATTTTAAATACAAAACTGTTAAATTAAAACGAACTGATTAAAGTAATGAAGCACGGAGTTTCTAAAGGAAAACTTTTCTCTTAAAGATTGATTGCAAATAGTTAAGTATTTCTAAAAGAAAAATCTACATTTTCCAAATCTGAACTGATTTTCAAGAAGTTTTGACAATCATTAGCAAATTAATCTTCATCTTCGCTTGTCTGCAATTTGTAAAAAAAAACCGAATTTCTAGGAAACTATTAGTTTTTAATGAGCCACTTAGCAAATAGTAGGATTTACTTGATAGAATTGCTTTTGACTTTGCCTAAGTTACCACATTTCTCTTGGAAAAATTGTTTTAATTCCGTTTAAAGTAAAGGCAAAATCCAAATATCCTGAACAAGGATACTAATGAGCTTGGACTTTAATAAGACGATATAACTACAAAATATATTTAAAAACGTTTTTAATGTTATTTATCTCTGACGCATTACTGATCTACTTTCCAAATGTATCTGATAATACAGTATGACCTAAATAAAATGCTATCCCCGAAAAACAAGGAGACAGAGCCACGGCAAGAAGAAATCTTTGACCAAAATTAATTTGTTAGAGTTCGCAAAAAAATGGCGCTGATTACAACAGGATGAAGCCACTGCCCTCAGCCAAGTCAAGTCCAAGTCAGAGTTTTTTAGGGACCACCTGATTTCTAAGCGATTGTGACCTCCCCGAAATTCGGACATGTCACCTCCAAACAATTTTCTATGGAGATATTATTAAAAAAAATGTTGTATACGCAGATTTTCCAACATCCATCAGAGAACAAAAGGCGAAAATTGAACAAGAGATCAAAAAAGTTTCTTCTCAAATGTTAGTCTTCGATAATCATGTTAAGCATAAAAATGTCAATGGAGGTAATTTTCAACATTTTTTGTAATTGTGTTCAATAAAAATTCCTTTTCTCATTAGTCTAAGTTTTTTTTCCTGAGTTGCGTTTTATTTGGAACATACAGTATAAGGGATAATAATCATTCTTTTGAGTATAATGTATACATAACTTTGTCTGTTAAATGCTAATGCTTGCTATGCAAAAGGGAAATGTTTTTAAATATAAATATTAGATCTTATGATAAAAAAAGTAGTCGTTGCGAAAAAAATAATTCTAAATCAGGTTATTGCCATAAGAATCTTTTCTGTAATGATAGCTAGATTAGCCCTTGAGTCGTGGTTGGAGACAAGGAAATGCAATTCCGAATACCGTACCGACATTTTCGAAATTCGTCTCGCGGAGTAATCATTCCTATCCCACAAGATCGAAAACCAGAAATTAAAAGAATTTTTCTCTTATAAGACTCAATGGGTCTTTTATTGGACATGACTTTGAATAGAAGAGAATGGAATTGATACCAAAGCGTATTAAACTGCTAGTACTGAGGCTGTCCAGATACTGGTTGGAATCGTCCCAATTCACCTTAAGATTATTGAGGACATAACTATCAAAAGATTGAGATGGGGTTGGAAGATGGAGGATTTAGAATACATCTTTCCAGAGTGTTCCACACATAATATTAAATGTTATATCCCAGCCTCACTCCACCCCGTAATGTATCGCTCCTTGCCTTGGGGGTATGATCGGTCTTGAATTTTCACCGACGGCTCTAGGATGGAGACTGGCAACGAAAACATCTTTAGAACAGCTTTCGTTGTGTACTTGAACGGTGTAAAATACCACCAGGTCTCCACTAGGGTCGAAGACAATACTAACATCTTTATTGCTGAAATGCTGGCCATAAAATTCGCGCTGCAATGGCTTCATGATAATAATACTACTGAGGCATCAATCTTCTCAGACTCTCTATCATCTCTTCAGGCCCTGGCTGACCCACAGCCCACTTCAGACATCATCGAAGCCATAAAACTACTCTGGAAACAAAACATAAAATTGAATTGGGTTAAGGCTCATGTGGGCATCCGGGGTAACGAAGATGCTGACGCAGCAGCCAAGATGGCCATAGGGTCTGATACGGTGGAAATTCAAGGGCTGAGTACCCCGAAACAGATTAAAACTAATATGATGGATAGGATCCTTGCGAGGTGGTCGGAGGAGTGGGGGGATAGCCAAAAAGGGAGACAGACCTATAATTTTATCAAAACACCTTCTACTAAAAGGTTGTTTACAAACTTCTATTTTAACCAATATATTACTGGACACGGAGTGTTCGGAGTGTATCAAAAAAAGTTCTTTAGAAAAAGTAGCAGGTGTCAGTATTGTACTGAAGAACAGACTATTAACCATCTGATTTTTGAATGTGTACACTTCCGGGCACTTCGAGGGGACTCTTTTATTAATAAATCTGACCATCAGATCTTTTCAAGCAATGACTGTAAAAAAATAGTTATAGAAATTATCAAAGTCACGCTGGAGGATCTTTTAAATATTAATCAGGCCTAATCCAAACGGCTCTCCGTTCCACCTCCTTAATTGCCTCCCCAATGGAGCCATCGGCCGACATCCATGCACAACTGCTTTTAACTTTTGTATTTCCTGTTTTAACTTATTGTTGCTTTACCTATTTTCCTCTAATATTTTAACTAAAACATAGTTTTAACTATTGCTTCCAACTGTACTTATTGCTTTTTGGTCTTTTAATAGTTTTATGAGTCCCTTTTGATTCAGGGCTTTATACTTATGCAAGATTTCACACTTGTACCTCTCATGTTTAAACTTACTTTGGATACTCATTTTGTACCATCTTTTAAATGTATTTTACCTTTTAACTTATTGTTGCTTTAAATATTCCTTGTGGCTGTGCCATTGTTTTAATTTAATGTTTTAACTTATTGCTTCGTTTCGGCTCGGCGCACTGGCTCGCCCAGTTCACCGGTCCTCGCTCGGATCATTGGGTTTGTCTGTTTAAATTAGGTATAGTTTTCTCTTTTTGGTGTTTTATCTGCTTGTTTTAACTGCGGCGAGGCACGGTCACAATAAGGGTCTGTTGACCTACCATAAGGATCTGTTGATCTGGCTGTCTCTCGCTCGCTACACAACCTTATCTTTATCTTAACAGTATCTATTTTGTTCTACCAATTCTACATATGTGTTTTAATTACCTTATGACATGTACACTTTTTTGTATTTGATGGCCTGTTGCCACCCACTTTCTGTGAATTTTGTTTGATTTTAAGTAAATGCCACGGAGGGGCTTCGCCTGGTCTCTCGGCCGGCGCGTGTGCCGGCGGTCCTCTCGCTCCCCATACTTCTCGGGGCTGTCGCGGCGACGAGTCTACAAAATTTTTCCCGTATGCCCATAGTTGGGCGGGTCGGGGTTATTCCTCCTTATAAGACTCAATGGGTCTTTTATTGGACATGACTTTGAATAGAAGAGAATGGATGAGTGTGTCCGTATGAGCAGTGTTTTGCTGTATCTGCTCAATAATGTACTGCCCGATGAAAAGGGAACCAACTCCAAAAGCATTTTTAAATCTTCAGCAAAGAGAAGGAAAGTATTAAGGGAATTGTATCGGGAATTAAGAAAAAAAAATTACAGATTTCCTCAATGTAATAGATGATGAGGATGGAAACGGAAATGAGAAAAACACGAGAACGACGCTGAAAATGAGAACGAAACTGAAAATGAAAACGAAACTGAAAAAGGAGAGACACTGAAAAATGAGAAAGACTCTGAAAAAAAAGAGCTTGAAGATGATAGAGTAGAGATATCATTAAAATATAAAATACAGTTAACCCTACACTTAGAAAAATTCCGGATCAAATTATAATATAAAGCACCGGCAAATTTGGATGCATTATTCGTAAAATATATATTTAAAATATTACACCGTAATTTTTAGAGTAATATTTAGTTAATTAGAGTGTTTCAGTGATTTATGACAATTATGTCATCAAAAATAATGGTATTTAAGATTTTTAGTTCTGCATCTTGTTCCGATAAAAATGGATTTAAAGATAAAAAAGTACCGGCACCATGAATGTCGATACTTTCTGCCGTGATTTGATCCGGAATTTGTAACAGTGTACAAAACTGCTTAATTCCCTCTAAATTTCGTAAAAGAACAAATTATGCTGGTAATGTAACATACAGTATAATCAATAGAAAAATTAATATCTTAGAAAGGAGTTTGAATAGAGCAGTGAAGTCAAAAAGAGCCTTTTCATCAAGTGTTTTTCGCCCCTAAAATTCAATCTCGGCTAAAATATGGTTCATTAAGCAAGCAAAATATTAATATCGTATTGTTTACTAGCTTCTTGTTTTTTCATGCTTCTCTTTATTGTCAGCTGTAGCTTAATAAGTTAATTGTTAGTTTGAATGGAATGCTTAACTAAGAATTGTCAATCCTGCGGGATTAGTAAATTTCATTACTGAAACCTCGCTGATCCAAAATCAGTGCTGGAATACATTCCCCATTGGCCACATCTAAAAGCATGCAATTAGCATTTAGTATCAGGAAAAGATGCGCATTTTCACCTATCCCATAGTTCCATTTTTGGAACTTCTTCAGAGAATTAGTTTCAAGAACTTTTATTTACGTAAAAGCGTTTTGATGAAGAAGAAAAATTTAAGTATCCTGATTGATCTGCTAAATGATGTTAGGTATCTTTTTGGTAAATTCGCCAATGGCCAATACATTCAAGAATAATTGCTCATTTAAAAATATTTCTTTAACATGTTAATTTTTAAGACCCTTATAGATAGCAAAAGTATATTTGCGGTTTTTAATTAATAAGAATAATATATTTTAAAGTATAACTTGATAAAAAAAGTTAGTTAATGGCACTTTTTATTACAAACATTGATACATTGTTACTTATATTAATCGCATTTGTCAATGGATAATTTTCAATCTTTTAATTTCATTTTGATTTGGCTGGAAATTCTTGTATTTAAACAAATTTCATTACTTTTAATACTTGAATCAACTGCATGAAAATATTTAAAAAAACGATTATGGATTTATAACGATTATTAAGTTTTTCTGTTTTAAAATATATACTTTAAAAAGTTTTGATATCTATTTAAATTGTAATTGAGAAAAAGAACTTCCTAGCAAAATTCTAAAGCTAAGTTAGATTTTTAAATGAACTTACACATTTTTTGCATGAAACGTATCAAATTTAATCATATTCTTACATTTAGTTATCACCTTTTTTAAGAGTTAAAAAATTGCAGATGAAATTACACCTAACCCTGTAATTATGATATTTTATTGATTATTGTAGTGGAGAAAAACTCAGCGCTTTGCATTAACATTAAATTATCTCAAATAAGAAGGTAAGTTAGACAATTTTAGACGTGGTGTTTAGAGATTAATCAATTAAACCAACTAAGAGAAACATTATTTAAATTAAATATTGATAAATACTTAGAGTTTACCAGTATAATTTTATGCACCTATAAAATAAAATACCATCTAGTAATTAGAAAATTTCATTTTTATTCATTGAATTTTCAATATTTATTATTCAGTGATTCCCTTTTATACTTATTCTTCCAAAATCAATATACTTTTACGATCATATAGGGATAAATTTTTACCCTAGGAAATAAAAAGAATGCATCTTTAAAAAACAACTTAACTTTCAAAACCAATTACCTAAATTGCTGCTACCCAAATATGGTAATTAGTAAAATCAGAAAAGCAGCGCTTTTGTGGGAATTTATAATTTAAGATTAACCAGAGAAACTCTTAAGAAATTAAATTATGACTGATGAGGGGAAAACATCTGTGCAGGCATCTGAGAATAGGAGAATGTCAAGCCTTTGGAGAAATCCCTTAGAAATTTTCCCTAATTCCCCTAAGTCGCACTTAGAAGAGGTATTTGATAACGAGCATTCTCCATCGTTCATGGTTGGTGATGAAATTGTTTTGAAAGGCTTAGTAAAAGCTATAAACCTTCAAAGTATTTAAGTTATTAAACACTCTGTAATCTTTTTAATACATATGTTCATGCGCTAAATTAATTTCTTCATTTTTATGTATTCTTGAAAGTGCTAAACATTAGAGATTCAATAACATCAATACAGTATTTTTTCTGCAACAATAGTTTGTTTTTTTTTCTCTTTTTTCTTTATTAAGGACGATTTATTATCTCTCTATTCCAAAAAAAAGTTTTTGCAGTTAATTTTGTCCCCTGAAAAACTTTTTAACTACGTGATGAAAATCTAAGATTAAGGAATCAATTCATTCAGAATCTTTCAGGGAAGACATTTAGGGCATTCAAATCTTTTACATAATTATAAATTTTTATTTATTTTAGTTTTAAAGCACGATTTTGCAGTTAATAATGAAGAATAACCGCCGTTCACAACAGCCAATCACATGTCTGAAAATGGCAAGCTTAAAAAAGCGATTTACAAGTCTGAATTTTCTTTTTCAGAGATGCAACCAATCACAAAATAGTTAGAATTTCATTCTTCAGTTTTACAACATCTCAACTTATTTCGTATTGATATATTGATTAATCTGATTATTTGTTTTCTAAAACGTTAATTCGTAAGTTTAATCTGGTTTTAAATCTTAATTCGATTTGTTTATTTACAAGTAATGCCTAAAAAGAAAAGACCTAACATTACTAAAAAGTCGCAACTCAATGCGAAAGCTAATTGAAAGCGGGAAAAACGTAAACTTCATAGTATAGAAGAAAATAATGCTCTTTTGCTTATACAACCTAATGATGATTCAACTAACAAAGGTTGAGCTAAAAGAGAATGTGTGTAATTGCTACACAGTCGCAACAACATCGACTTTCATTTTCATTTATAGTTATTTTGCTGAATATTATTAAAATATTTTTTTAAAAATTACCCTGTTCTTAACAATATTGCTTATTGAAAAATATTATAGTGTTTGCATATATATATATATATATATATATATATATATATATATATATATATATATATATATATATATATTGAATTAAATGTGTTAAAAATATATTCATTTCTTTGGGACAAAGTCTGTATTATTGTGATTATCATTTTTTTTAAACAAGTTTCATATTAAGATTATATCTGCACATTGATGTTAATTTCTGACAATTTTGGCTCATTTAGAGAACAAATAGGACATAGAAGGAACTGTAGTCAACGAAAAAAAGTGACATTGATATTGACACACTGCTTATTCTGCATTTAAGAAAATTAATTCTTTTCGATGATAACAGTTAATATTCAGTTTAATATTGAAATATATGAAATCAAAGCATTCTTGGTTTTGCGAAGCAAACCAAGCAAGAATTGCGAAGCAATTCTCCGGGGGTTGGCGAGCGTCAGCGAGCAGGGGGCGGAGCCCTCTAGTTTTAAAAATATTGCTTTTTGGACTGAACAATAATTTGAAGATAACTAATTGCTTTAAATGAGATATCTTTTTGTAATAACCATTAAAACTTTGAATCATTTTCTGATTATTACTTAAAGTACATTAACATTGGAGGAATATTTAGTAATTACTTATAGAAAATAAAAATATTGGTTGGAACTCAATAGATTATTAGAAAATATTGATTTATTGCTACAATATTTCTCATTTTTGTTTATTAAATATTTGGCCATTATTGATTATTTTTTACTATACTCTTTGCAGTGTAACCAATTAATTTGTGGTATTTAATTACTTTAAAAGATATACCCCTTTGCTATAGCTATTTATAACTTAGTATGAGTTTCTGATAATTATTAATATAACATAAATAATAAGAGTAAAATATCTTGATTATACATATTTTGATTATTACGTATAGGATTATACATTAAAGTAAAATGTAAAAAAATAAAAGTAAAATGTAAAAAAGTATATTTATAATTAATATTAGAAAAAGAAAGGCATAATCCACATTTATTAATAACAATATCATAGTACAGTCAAATTATGTCTTTAGTTTGTAATTATGAATCATGCATCTTAACTTTTTCTATTAAATTTACCTTTTAAATGAATAAATACTTTGCTTAATGAGTTATAGCTTTTAGTCTCAAGCTCAAAGAAAGTATAAGTACTGAAAGAAAATACTTGCAGTCTCGCATTGCTCAAAAATAATTTAACAGCATGCATTCTTATGCAACAATCTATGCACAAAACCCAGTAATGTAAAAATCAATATGGTGTTATAATAATCTGCACAAATTATCGACATTATCGACCAAAGGTTTTGACAGTATTAGATTATTAGTCCAATTTATTACAAATTAGTTTCAGACAATGAATATTATCAATAAGATTTGATTTTGTATTCTCACTCAATTTTTTTTTATTTCTTATCTTTACTTTGCAATCCGCTTTCAGCAGGAAAGATTTTTCCTGTGACTTTAAATATCATAGGAATCTAAAATTGTCGCTTTTGACGAAGAAGAAAAGTTAACTTTTTGGGGTCTTTCAAGACCATAACGAGGGTTGTTTGATAAACATGAACTTCACTTGCCACACTGAGAAAAATGAATGGTCAAAACTACCAAAATATCGTAAAATTTACAGTGTTTTTGTCACTAAGATAACACCAAAAACCTCGGTAATTTTTACTGATGCGCTTTCGTAATGATTTCGTCAAAATTTACAATAAAATATTATTTTGAAATATTAGATAAAATTCAGTGAATGTCGACAAATTTAGAAATTTTATCATAATACTATAGAGCATGGCAGTAATTATCTTTATTCTGTTACATTTACTTTTCTGTTTTTTTACTAAATATGTGGTAATAAGAACTATAAGTTTGAAAAAACAAAATTTTCAATAAAAAGTTACCATATGAATGAAAACAATACCAAATAAATAGTTTAAATACAGTGCATTTTAATTTTTATTACCAGAATTACGTTTTTTTTCAAAGAATGTCATTACTATACAGTGATATAATTTTACCAGGAAAATTTTCTCCATGTCGCAATGACTTTATTACAAAAATACCAGTTTTATATTATTGAATTCTCTTTCAAGGATACACTTTAAGCCGTTCAGAATTTTAAAGGTTTCCAAAAAGGTTTAGG
Organism: Parasteatoda lunata; assembly: GCA_949128135.1. Classification (NCBI taxonomy): domain Eukaryota; kingdom Metazoa; phylum Arthropoda; class Arachnida; order Araneae; family Theridiidae; genus Parasteatoda; species Parasteatoda lunata. The sequence goes on along the minus strand of OX421976.1, from coordinate 38,265,803 downwards.
TTCAGAAAAATGTGCATTTCTTTACCTGAAAAATTCTTCTTTCTTATCACAATTTTTTCACAAATCATTATTACACATTGCAAATAGTTTTTTCCTCCTTTTTTCTCGAACTATTTTTTTAAAATAATATTACCCCGATATCAAATTCTCTTCAAACATAAAATAGCATAAGGTGCATTATTTTCGATTAAATTAAATGGAAAACTCATAATAGTTTTTAAATACATTCCTTTCGTTAGTTCAATTATTTGATGGTATTTCATTATATTAAAAAAGATGTCCTTTTTTTACAGCTATTTTAAAAGTATTGCGATTTTTTGATAAATAATTAATTTGAGAAATATATTAGTAAATAAAATATCATGAAACAGAATAAATTAAAATGGTACTATAATTAGACAGAGTAATATAAAAAATAACTTATAGAAAATAAAATAAAATAAAATAGCATAAAAAATAGAATACCTGTGATCCTGTTACCAGTAGTTTTGCTTCAGGGGGCATAGACGATTCTCTTAAAGATCTCAAATATTTCAAATTCTTTTGTAATTTTCTTAATTAAAGAATCAAGTCCCTATTAAACTACATTCTTAGCTTTACTTCAGTTTTTAGTAGCGATATCCTTATTAACAAAGTTATTTTCCACGTGAGTAATTTTTTTATATTATTATTTTTGGAAAATTCAGTTTTTTCTTTCAAATTTGACTGAAACAAGAGATGAATAATGAACAACAAAAATTTCTCTTAATAATCACCAGCATAATCAGGCCATTTTCAAACTTTAGACAGAAGACCACCATTCATTTTCTATTCATTGAATTAGCGTATCATACAGCGAAATAAAATTTAATCTTGTTCTTGCTTTGCAAAATTTACACCTTTAGTGTTTTAAAATAACTATCCATTCTGTTAGCATAATAATTCTGTCATATTTAATTTCATGCCATTTCATTCTCTTTCTCAAATTAATTAATATTTTTTTCAATCAATAATACACCGATATATCCAAACTAACTTAAGCTTCACTCGCTTATTTTTCATAAAATTAGTTTTATTTTCAACTTAGCTAACTTTATATTCGTTATTTCGAGTTTAAAAATATTTTTGTCACCTATGTCATCCCCCCCCCGAATGTAACAATACAGCCGTTCGTCATTTGTTTTTATTTAGTCAATGCACTCAAGGAACCAATAATTTTTACCGCATAATCCATCTTTATAGCAAAAATTTATGAAACAAAAGTCATATTTTCTATAAATCACTGTAAATCATTAAATATTACTATAACAATTACAATACAAATTTTTACGGTAAAATTGAGTTTTACGATGGAAGGGGGTTATGGATGCTGCGCTCAGGGTGCCTGTACTTTTTATTGTAATTATCCATATATATGTATATATATAGATATAAAATAGATCACTACAGATAGATCAGCGTACTTGATGCTATTTCGTAACTAAAAGTTTTTAAGCAATAAATTTTGAAATAAAATATTCTTTTAAAGTACCTTTTCGAATATACTTAAAGAATTTTATTAATATCAGAGCCATCTTTTATAAACTTTTTCTGTCTATTTACTTTTATTATCTTAAAAACATTATCCTTTCATTATTTTGCAAACAATAAACATTATTGCCATATTTTTAAATGTAAAAACTAGTCATTAAGCAGTAAATAATGACATTTGATTATACAAAGCTATCTCGCCAAACATTTCTTGCATACGTAATAAATCAAAAACCCCACCATGTCAAATTTAAAATCCAAAAAGGAAAACCCAATCCCTTCTCCAGCTCATTCCACATTGCTTTATTCTTTTATTAAAAGATACCAACTTAATGAACACATTGTACTCTTAGTTAAGCGTTTGCTTCAAAAAAGTTTTAAAACTATTCGCCCGGAAACTGCGCCACGCGGGGTGTTATTATTCCTTTTTAACCGGATACCAAAGCATTGTAGGAAGACGTGGGCATATTTAAAAGTTCACCATAATCCTTTTATTAATTAAAATATTGTGGTCGATGCAGAACATGCTTGGCTATTGTGAGCAACTAACAAAAGGAATCCATTTATTTGGCGAGAATAATCGAATTCCCTCTTAACTAAAGCATTGTTCTGATCTGCCGTAAATGCTTCTCTTTTAAAGAGTTGGCGAAGAAAGCTTTTCTATATTAATCAGTTAATTATGGAAACGAAAAACATGTAATGAGGTAGACAAAAATCCTTATTTCTTTTATCGATTTTGTATATCTGAATTGAAATTTGTTGTTTTTATCAACTCGCTGTTTGAAAATATCTGATATAATTGCGAGATTTAAAGCTGGTGCGTCGAAACAAAAAAAAAAAAAATTAAAACAACTATTAGAAACTATATTTCTTAAGAACTTAAACTAATCTATCAAACTAATCAATTAACCATGGAAAAGAAAAAAACACGAAACCCGGTGGGCATAATTTTGTTTTTTTTATTGATTTTATATTGAGGAATTGAAATTCGTTGCTTATATCAACATTCATTTTTGAACATTTTGATAAAACTGCATGTCAGTGTATGCAGAAATAAAAATGTAAAAATAACTATTATAAATTATTTTCCTTTAGAATCTAACATATTTTATTTATCAGTTAATTATGAAAAAAAAGCATGTAATGAAGGAGATAGATGTTCTTTTCTATTGATTTTATATGTATGAACTAAAATTCGCTGTTTTTAACAGTACGCTTTTTTAAAAATGGATAAACGGTAAAAAAATGGATTTTACTGTAAAAAATACCGGCACTCAAGGTGCCAATTCTTTACGGTAAAATCTATTTTTACCCTGAAATTTTACGAAGTAAAAATGTGTTATTTTTGCAGTAATATTAAGTATAAAATCACTGAATCGCTATAATTAAATGAATATTACTGTAAAAATTGTGGCATAAAATTTTAGAGTAAAAAAGGATTTTACGAATGCTACACTCGGGGTGCTAGTACTTTTTATCGTAATTTTATCCGTAATTTGTCACAGTGTGATTGTAAAGCATCTGCAACCATTCTAAAATCCTTCATTTTTACCAAACAGAGTAGACAAAATCTTTGTACTTCATCAGTTTTCAATATATAAATTGAAATTTCCTGTTTTTATCATTTGGAAAAATCTGATATAATTTTACTTGAAAACACACAGAAATTAATTTTGAAAAAAAGCATTTAGTAATTTATTAAGTTATTATCTTCAGATTAATGTTCTTTTTTCATTTATTTATTTGTTCCTTCTGATTAAATTCAGTACCTCTGGCTTAATTGGATTAAAAATAAAAATGCAATAAATTATAATAATACTTAAGAAAAGTAAAATGCCAAAGTGAAATATAAATGTAACCACAATTTAATTTACTTATCTTTATATGAAATTGTTAGCATTGCAATCATTTTTGTAGCTATTTTATATTTTAATATTCTTTATTTACATTTTTCATTTCTCTTTTTCATATTCAAGTAAATTTAAATTCCCAGAATTGTGTGGTAATAAATTTTCTATAAAGTATTGAAATTAAAGAATCATTTCCTCGAATAAAATTCTACGCTGTTAAAAATTTCTTGGAAAAAATGGCTGAATAACAATCGATTTAATTGTTATTTTACCGTATGTAAATAGAACAGTCAAATAACCATAAATAAGATGATGATAAAAATACTAACAGTGAGAAAAATCGATTATCGACTATTTTTACCTAAAACGGTTAAATAGCAAGAATTTTACTGCAAATAACTAATGAAGCAACTTAGTTCCCTGCAATTACGTACATATTATAGCCGAGAAAGCTAATCTGTCCATCTTATGACCAACAGAATGGGGGTTCGAGTCCCAGCGTTGACACTTCCATTCCCTTTAACACACGTGAAGAATTTTCAGTGTCCTGCACTCTTCAATGCCCTAACGAGAAGCCTAGCTCCTATGTTCAGTTAAATTTCTTTTTTTTTTATGGTTTTGAAACCATGGTAGCTGTAAATGGTTTAAAAACCGTAAAGTTTTGTATTCATGATTTTATAACCATACTAATAGTAAACGGTTTCAAAAACGTAAAGATGAAAAAATTTCTGTACCGTAAACTTTACGGTAAATCAGATGGACTGACTGCTGCCGGTTTTTTTTACTATAATTTCAGAATGAAAATTTTAACAGTGTAAACACCTAATACTTAGAAATCATATTATCTCTTTTCATTTTGGTTATTTATTATAAATTTCAAAAGTATTAGAGATTGTGTTTCTTTTTTTATGTATGGTAAGTAAAAGCATAATCTTATATTTAATTAAATTTTTCTGATATCTAATAAATAAATCTTGTAATTATTCTGGTACATGTAATTTATAACGAAATATCATTCTGCGAAAATTACTGGAAAATTTTACGATTCTTTCTTTTTAATTTATCCCTCATACACACCATTTAGCTTATATAAAAACAGTATATTTCAGAAATATTGTTTTTGAAACAAAGCACGTAGGAAAATTTAGTTATTGCAGCACGAGAAAATTTAACTTATATTGTATATTTTGATTGATGGTCATAATTATATTTAAATTTAATAATAATTCACAAAATTAAAAGCTTTCTGAGACTATTTAAAAAATATTGAATAAAAGGTTTTAGTGAGACTCCTTTTCAAAATATGCATGCCCAAGATTTTTGTATTTTATTTACTATATTTTTATAGTTTGGTTATTACTAGATAGACTAGTTAAGAGAGAGAGGTAATGCATTTCCACCTCATGAGTATTGATTTATCTAATTACAAACAGATCATATAAGATTCTGAATACGATTGAATTCGAGATACCATTCCTGCTACGACCACAAACCGAATCTTATCACAAATCTGTCTCAAACCAATCTCAAACAAATCATCGAGGTTTAACTACTCACATAGGAAGCCTTACAGCTATAAACAGTAGAGAAACCGTACTATATCATTGATCAATTTTCGAGCTATAGATATTCTATTATTCATAATATTAGGATTCATAGCTATATAACTTAAATGTATTTTAGTAATAATTTAATTTATTTTAGAATTAAATCAAACTCACAATTTTCTTGCAAATTTATTTGTTAATTAATATGCGCAAGTTATATGTAGATAGGAAAGTCTATATCTGTTTGAAAAATACATTTCCGGTAAATAAAACCATTATATATGGTATTTAAACTATTCATATGGTAATTATTCGAACTACATTTTAACGGTTTACCGGAAAATATAGATTTTGAAATTATAATTCTTATTACCACACATTTATTAAAAAAATACGAAACTGAAAATCAATTTTAACTGAAAAAATAGTTTTTGTGACAAGCTCTAATGTGTCACAATTATATTACCAATTTTTATCACAGATTATAAAACCATATTTTATTATTAATTCCACCAAAGCGCTTCGGTAAAAATCACTGAGCTTTTTGGCGTTCTCATAGAACCAAAAACACGGTTAATTTTACCACATTCTGGTAGTTTTGACCATACTTTTTTTCTCAGTGTATTACAGAGTGTATTATTTATAAGAGTTATTTCGTAAAACTGTAGCTCTCACACAGTGTAATAATTTCTAATTAAGTTACAATACAGCTATTAAATAATAAAATTATAATTACAGTTTGCACAATTAATTTCATAGTATACCCTTAATGCTATGAAATTCATAAAATTTTAAATTCACTCTAATTCCCAATTAAATTCATCTTTCAGTTGCAATTAAATTGAATTTAATTTGTATAAATTTATTACATGATGCAACATTATTACAAGTATTTTGAGTAATTTTAGTTCTCACACAGTACGCAAATTCCCAATCAATTTCTATTAATTTATATTCAGTTTGCTTAAATAATTATATAGTATTTTATCGTAAAATTTTAATATGCACAGTTAATTTATTAAAGATTTACTTCATAATTTAACAAATTTGAAAACTGATAATAGTAATTATTCACCACTAGATTAATTTTATATAATTTATGTATTTATATGAGGCACTAGCCTCATTATATTTAATGCACTAGCATCAAATTCTATTTACTTTAATGGAAGTGTATGATAGTTCTAAGATTAATTGTCCTGAAAATGTGTAGCTTTCTTTCAAATTATTGTTAAAAAAAAATTATTGAAAAATTCAACTGCAAGGTTTTAATCATTATTATTCAAAATGAAAGCTTAAACCCTTATTGTGCAATATCAATTGTTCCAAGAGTATTTTACGAACATTATAGGAGCTTATAAATTCTATTTTATGCAAATGTTATGCAAATTGGAAGAGTTTTTACCATTGTTTATCAGATGTTTCTAATATGTTCGATAATATTTCTGTTCGCAAAATACACTGAAAAGATATAAAAATTACTTTTAAGAACGATAAACTTAATATCTAGAGTTTGCGACTCCTATTTGATATCTTTCGCAGTTATGCATAGTATGTATACACCGAAGAGCCATTACATTATGACCACCCTGCTAATAGCATTTAGGACCAACTTTAGCCCTCAAAACTGCTAGCACCAGCCGTGGCATTGATTCCACAAGGTGCTGATAGGTAGTCTGAGGTATCTGGTACCAAGCGCTCACTAACTGGTCCTGCAATTCCCTCACATTGCGAGGGGGTAGCGTGGCAGCACGAATTTGGTTTTCCAAGTAGGACCACAAATGCTCTATTGAATTAAGGTCAGGTGAATTTGGGGAGCCAAAACATGACTTGAAAGCCACTGGAATGTACCTGGAACCAATCCATGACGATTCGACCCTTATGACATGGTGCATTATCCTGTTGATAAACACCATCCCCCGCAGGAAAAACTGTTGCTATGAATGGGTGAACCTGGTCTGCAACTATGTTCAAGCAGCTTATAGACATCAGGGAATGTTATATGAGGATTATGGGTCCTAATGTGCCCCATGAAAACATTGTTCCTGGGTGAAAAACCATTATAGCCTGGGCGAGTCCATTGTTATAGATGGAGGGTGGTCATAATGTAATGGCTCTTTGGTGTATATATTTCTCAGTTAGATTTATTTTACCGCAACATTAAAAGTTTAAAAAATTTCAAAAATGTCAACTAGAAAATTACAACCTCCCGTTGCATTCATTGCTTTTTCTTTTTCTTTTTTTTTTTTTTTTTTAAAGGAAAGTTTAAAATTATTTCTTAGATTATATTACTTCGATTCAGTCAAAATACAAAAATGTGATTAGATTCCGAATCATATTTTCATTTAAAAGTTTTCTTAAGTTTCTTGTAGCAAAACTTTTGTCACGACACTTGACGAAATAAATAGCCTAAATATTTTTCAAGGATTAAGTCATGGCCTTGATCGCCCATCTCGATAATGCATTGTGTGTATTGATCAATTTTAATTTATGAATATCAACAGATTTCAACTCAAAATCTTTTTTTAAAAAAATCTGAGATTTTTTTTTAGGACATCTTAAAATTGTTCAAATTATCATTTGAAAGTGCCATCTTTGAAATGAGTATATTTAGAAATTTTTTTTAGTTTTTAAAATCACGTGCATAGAATATTCTTTTGGGTCATAACGGTTGGTCTAAAAACATTTAAGTCATACTATGAGTCTTAACGGTTGAAGTAGTCAACGTTCCACTTATTTCCACAGCTTCAAATAGTTTGAATACAATTTGAATTTCAAAAAAATTCACGATTACTATGATTGCTACTTCATTTTTTTTTTTTTTCATTATTATAAAAACTCATTGCATACTTATTGTAAGCATATCTTAATCATTACAATTACTCAGAGAAAAAAAAAGATGATGCGAAAAATTTTTCTTTCGAGAGCATTTTGTTTCTCAAAATATTTTCATTAAAATTAAATAGACTTTTTACTGAGAAAAAAAAATAGAATGGTCGAAATTACCATACTATTGAAAAATTTATCGCTCTTCTAGCTTTATGGGAACACCAAAAGTAACGGTAATTATTACGAAGCCCTTTGACAAGGATTTTAGCAAAATTAACACTAAAATATAGTTTTATAATTCTTGATAAATTTTGGTAAAAGTGGAAAAATTTAGTTATTTAGCAGCATGTATTCAGTCAAATAAACTTTTCAGTTTTGTATTTTTTATTAAATACTAGGGGGCTAAGCCCCCTGTTCGCTGCCGCTCACCAACCCCATGATTGCTTCGCAATAATTGTCTTTTCTTGGCAGAAAACAGTTTTTTTACATAAGTTAAAATAATTCACTTAACATATATGTACTAAAAGGAATTCTGTTTGCTTACTCTTGTGCCTCTACTTCCCACGTCCAAATATTACTATTTATTAGTATTATAAACATTTGGATCTCTAGGTGAACGGAAGTGATTTTTCGAAGTAATCATTTTTTAAAATAACATTTATATTATAACATTATATTGTTCAAACAAATTTGATGAGTTCACAACCATAATTTAATATTCTCGCTAATAATAGCAGTACTGGAAAATAAGTTTAAATTAGGGATACAAAAATTTCTAAAGAAAAACAATATCTTTAAGACTATTGTTAATTTTATGCTGATGACAACCAAAACAATATGGAAATGAATGAGGGTAAACTGGATCCTACCACGTGATTTTCCGGCCAATAAAAATGCGCGACAACAATGGAAAACTGCGACACCATCAATTGATTTTTATATATAGTAAGATACGGTAATAAGCGCAGTCATTTTGAAAACAAAAACTTCAGTCAAATCGTTAACCATATGACCATTAACCATATGTTATTACTAAGTGATTTTAATACCGTATATTATGGTTTTATTTACCAGAATTATAATGTTTTTTTTACTTGAAATGTCCTTACTACGCAGCATGATAATTTTGCCAGAAAGTCGTTTTTCGTCATGAATGCTTTAGTTTCGATTCAGGACACTTAATTATGCCCCATCTTTTATGGTTTCCTAAATTATTTGCATTAAATTGAATAATTTAAAATACGCAAAATTATTTGTCAGTATACGACAAAATTATATTACAGTACACAGCATTTTGATTCATTAATTAAGCTAAATTTGAATATTTTTACAAATAATTATAATTTTGAAAACTTAATTAGGAATAAACCTTTATTTAGGCTATACATTAATGGCACTACATTAAATACAACTGGAAGAGTTTATACATTTAATCTAATATTTGTATATCTAATAATAAATACATCTATTCATTTTTCTCCCTTTGGAATGTTTGTTATTTATTCAGTTATGACAAAATATTTTCTTTTGTTTGACATTCAGTTTCTCGTTAAATTTAATTGAATAAATTAATAGTGGACTGTTGCTTTTGGACCTATTTAGCTGATGTATTTGCTACTTTTAGACTTTTTTAGCTAATTGAATAGGATTGCTTTGTCTTTAGCTTAGTAATTGAGGGCATGGATGACATTTTAAAACATCGTTTTATTTCCCGATAATTTAATTTTTTCGGTCATTGTATTATAGCGTTATTGAATTTAATATAAACATTTTTGTTTTATTTATATTTTATTCATATTGCTGCTTAGAAACGTCACGTGCTTATTGCAAAACGAATTTCTCTCACACTTGGATATATAAACAAATATATTTTCAAATTGGTTTTCCTTAAACAAATCAAACTTGATTCTAAGAAAGTTATCAAACTTTACATGATATAATATGATGTGATATAATATGATATGACATAATATATGTTATAATACAATCGTATCGTATTGTATTATAACATATAATATATGTTATAATTCAATACGATATGATATGATGTGATTATTTTGTGATTTTTTTTCCGCGTTGAATCAGTCTCGACTTTAGTTATCAGTTTTATGTTTAAAATTAACATTATAACGAAAATTAACCCCTCTATATCAACACTCAACAATATAACATATTCAAGTTGTAGAAAAACATTATTATAATAATCAATGAACATTTATTTCGCAGAAATGCTTTTCTATATCTGATCGAATTTCGAAACAATTCTCAAAGTTGTTCGTTTCCCTTATCTCTCTTTCCTTTTTGCTCTCTGACGAAACTAAAAAAAAAAAAAAAACACCAGTCTGTAGAACTCTGTAACTTAGTTTTAACTGCGGCAAGCCCTGGAGGAAAATACTCCACAATCCGTGTCTTATCAATTGCAATGAAAAGGTCAATTAACCTAAAAAACAATAGTTGAGTTCGACTTTTATAGCCAGCAAAAGAGGTGGAAAAAATTGCCATTCTAGGACAGTTTTCTGATCTCGAGTTTGGCCATTGAAAAGAGTCGGAATTAATACCATTTTTGGCAACCCTTTCTCATTCCGTTCCATCATCTTATTCCCATTTTTCTCGAAATCCCCTTTTCAAGGAAACTTTTCCTTCGGAGGGGTGCGCCAGCTTCTTTTATCTTTCCTGCCTTTTCTAAGCCTTTTCTTCTATACCAGATATGAAGATTGGATTGTACAAAAGCGCTCCTTCAATCAAGAAATCTTATTTCGCCCTTTCATGCTGCATTCTTCTGTCCACAGACATTTCTGGTAGAGGGTAAAGCGGATTTTTTACGGATCACCAAACTGAGTGTGGAATATTCCGGTTAAAGGAATAAAATAGAGTATTAAGGTCTTCTTCTTCCCTTTTAGGTCTGCATTATTTTGTTAAGTTTGATCTTTTCTTGAACGAAATGGAATTTTATTTGAGAAATATTGCAAAATGCATGGCTTTTGCTTCATCTTTTGTTTTATGATTCATTTCTTTTGATGGAGATTTAAGAATAAATGCACCATTTTATTCTTTATTGGATTTTGGAATAAAAAGCTTAGTGACGTGTTTTTACTTGTTTTGAAGGAAATGAAGTTTTAGATTATAAACTTTTTAGTAAAATCATAATCTAAATTTACATCGAGGAGAAGATTTAAATTTTTAAAATCAACTCAAAATATATCTTCAACTTTATGTACTAAATTTATGGATGTTTTCTTTTCATTTGTGAAAGTTGTATAAAATGTGATGTTTCATTTGTAAAGCTTACCGTTTAAAAGTATTCATGTAATTCTATATAGAATTTATGTAATTTGAAACCTTTTAACCTTAGTTGCTTATAAATGTGGAAGTTTAACAATAAACAAGTAATCATTAAGACAGTTTTTTTTTTTACTTTCTAAACTATAAATGGTTTTAAAAAATAACGTTTCAATTCAAATTTTAAAGATTACAATGAGCAACAATATAAAAATTTAGTTAGGTGACTATATTCAAATTATAATAGAAAATAAAACATTATGCGTCTAAGAGACGTGTACTTAATTTTGTTTTATTGTAGGAGTGATAATTAGGAAAATTAGATTATATAAAATTATATAAAAGCTATTTGTAATCCATAATTAGCAATTATGTAATATTTAAATATTTAAAGTAACTTTATAAGAATTTTCTATGGGAAAAATTGCTAAATGTTTAGCTTTTATTTATTATTTTGTTTGATTTACCATTTCTTTTGATAAAGAGTCAGGAGATTAAAAGCATCATTTTAGAACATACTTATTTGTTTGAAAGGTTTTTTTAAGACTAAAAAAAAAAAAAAAAAAAAAAAAAAAAAAAAAAAAAAAACAATTTAATTGAATTTTATTACAGAACTGATTTTATAATTTTATAAAAACGTTATTACTAAAGTTATACGAGGATCACTCTGAAATTTTTGAGATACAACTAGGTTTTTAAAGTTACACTTGCAAAATTTTAGGTGCGTTCAAAGTAGTCTCCTTCAGCATCAATGTACTTTTGTAGTCGAATTTTCCACAGATTAAATGCCTCAAGCCATTCATTTCTTGGAATAGATGAAAAAATTGCATTTATATCCACATCAATCTCTTCTTCTGAATGAAAACGACGTCCACGTAGGTTCTTTTTTAGATTAAAGAATAACCAAAAGTCACACATGGCTAGATCAGATGAATACGGCGGATGTTCTATCACTTTAATTTGTTTTTGTTTAAGAAACTCAACTTTTAATCCGCCTGTATGTGAAGATGCATTGTTATGGTGAAGCATTAGTCCCCTAACATTCACTTCTTGCAGAATTTCTGGAAGACATTTAGTGGTATACCAGTTTGCTGTTACTGTCTTCTGTCCTTCCAACTTGATGGCTTTGACCAATCCCGTACTTCTGTAGAAAGCGGCATACATCACTTTTTTCAGTGCTCGTTGTCTTTTCACCATTGTCGGCGTGGTATCATATTCAAAGACCCATACTTTGCTTTCTTGACGCGTTGGAACGTCAAAAAACGGTATGTACGTTTCATCACCCGTTACAATTTTAGAAATGAAACGGTGGCCACCATCATTTAGCAATTTAAGAGTTTCTTTACTGATTCTAACACGCTTTTCGTTTTGGTCCTCAGTTAGATTATGGGGAACCCAACAGCAAACTACTTTTTTCATATGTAATTCTTCATGAATATTTTTGTGTATGGCTGCGGATCCAATGTTAAGTTCTTTCTGTATGATTTGATAGGTACGGCGATTATCATCCTTTAACATTTTTCGTATGGCAGACACATTATCCGGGATAAATGCCAACGGCGGCCTTCCTGTGTGTTCTTTATCCTGAAGAAAATTGCGACCTCTGCTAAATTCTTTAAACCATCTGAATACAGTAACACGAGATGGAGATTCATCACCAAATGCTAATTGCAACCGTTGAACGCATTCTTCTTGATTTAATTCTGCTTTAAAATCGTAGAAAATCTTAGCGCGAAAATGTTCTCGCGTCAATTCCATTTTCTCTTCTGTTAAAAATTTATTCTACGCTAAACAAGTTGAAGTAAGTCAGTAAAATATCGTCTGCTGTGTTAAAATACTTTGTATTTTAAAATTAAACCATTATTTTTATTTTGTGAATTCTCGTCCGCGCGCATCTCAATAATTTCAGAGTAACCCTCGTATCAAGGAGAAAATTTTTATCTTTAAGTATAAATGCAATAAACGTTGTTCTTTACTTCCTCAATGACAAATTTTTTATTTAAAAAAGCTGTATAAAAATTTTTTTGTATACTTGATATGCAGGTCATTTTATGCACTTTTTACATTATATTGATGTACGTTTAAAATGTTTAAAAATTCTGGTATGTTTTACTTTTTTGACTAGTTCTGATACCTTTAAAATCAGTTTGTTAAAAGTAGCATAAGATATCTTTAAGCGAAACCATTAAAACCAATTTGTTAAACATAACATAAAAAAGATTCGAAAATAAAAATAAATAGCTAAGTTACACAAGACTTACATTACTTAAAAGCAAATCTTAATTTAAAATATGTTTATAAGCTACAAAATACATTTCAAATACTTAAAATAAATTATAAATAAAAATAAAAGTTTTATGTGACAAATTTCAAACCAGTCATTTTGTAGAAAAAAGTTATAGACGTTTCTGAAATTCATACAAAACAAAAAATTTCAAAGCTATTTATTCTTTTTTTATTCACTGTGTTGTAATTTGAAACAAAGAATAATAAAACAATCCTGATTATTTTCGATTTTAAAATTCAAAATTTGTTTTCAATAATATTTCATATACTTGTACCAAACAGCGTTTGTGCAATTTAACGGTTTTCTTTTGGGCTGGGAATGGGGAGTGGAATAGTGTTAGTTTTTTTGTGATTTTTAATATTTTCAATAGCACTAATTAAAAAAATTTGTTTTTTTTTCCTTCAGAAATCGGTGATGAATCGATAACTATTTAAATGAGATTTCTTCACTGCAGTCAATATCTGAAAATTTTAACATTTTATTCTTTCATACGAAAGTATAACATGAAAATTTATAGACGCTCTATTTACCTCTTTTTGCCTTGTTTTTCTTGTTATTTAATCCTTTTTGTTCTTTTAAATTGGCCTGCCATTGGAAATATAAAAAAAAATATATATGTGCTTTTAAAATAATTATTTCAATATAGGTTATAATATCATTCCTCTCTTATATTTAAATAACTTTACTGTTAAATTCGACTGAATAGTTGGCAATCTAAATGTTTTAATCTCAAATTAAGTAAAGAATATTTCAAAAATCCTTTTAATATGTCTTATAAAAATCATTACTTTTATTACCTACAACTGTGTTGTGGGTAATCCAAATTTATATTTATGTTAGCTACAATTTGTGTCACCATAAAAAACAAATAAATATAAATTGTAGTGAACATAATTAGTCATTAGTATCTGAAATCTATTTATTTCCAAATTATTCATCAGCGAATAAACAATGAAAATAAATTTTTTTTTGTCATTTAAATGGTCGAAAGTTAGGTATTTATAGACATTATTGCGAAACAACTTAAATTTCCTTTTGAAATATTGACTATTAACTTATTTTACTATCATTCAGTCTTCGTGACATCATACAGAGAGGGCACGTTCTTTATAAAAAAAAATTTCTTTTGCGAGAAAATTTGGTTTTCGAAGTGGAGGAGATGAAGCCCGATAGAATAAAAGTAATATTTTTAAGTTTTAACTATTTAAGCACTTTTTAATTAAATTTGCTTTAAATTTGCTTTTAAATAATTATCATTTATTGTAAAATTGAAGTATCTCAGTTTAAGGAATTTTTGAAACAATGAACTATTAACAAATTATTGTATAGGAAAACAATTACAAATGTTCTGTCAGTGTCATTTTTGACTGATCCAATTATTGGAATTGCTTCCCTTTTACTTATAATAGAATATATAATTAAATGTGATACACTGTTAGAAATTTATTGGAATAAATGGTTAAATAACACTTTATTTAGTAGCTATTTAGCAATAATTTTACCATACGTTATTTTACCATTGATTCCCTGAATAACTTATAATCTAATGATCAGTTTTTTACGTTCTAGAACTCATTTGAATGATTCGAAGGGGTAACCACAGATATTTTTATTTTTTTATGTACAGACGATGTTTTAAGTTACAAAATCAGGCAAAAAACATACTTTCTCTGAATAAACATCTCTTTTTTTTCCAAAGTATTCCGAATTCTGACCCCCGAAATATAAAATGTTCCAAAAACAAATACAAATGTTCAGTCAGTGTCATTTCTGATGGAATTTTAATCCAATCATTGGAGTTCCTTTCCTTTTATAATAGAATATATAATTAAATGTGATGCACCGTCAGAAATTTTTTTTAAATAAACGGTTAAGCAACAATGTATTTATTGTTATTTACCATATGTGTTGTTTTACCATTCATTCCCAGGATGAACTTTGGATCTAATGATAGAATCCTTGCATTCTAGGACTCATTCGAATGATTCGAAAAGGAAAACCACAAATATGCTTAATTTTTTATGTGCAGACTATATTTTAAGTTAAAAAATCTAACCAAAAAACGTACTTTCTCTGAATAAGCATACCTTTTTTTCAGCGTATTGAGATTTCGGACCCCCAAAATATAAGTTGTAATCGTAATTTGGGAAATTTGGTCCCAATAGTTTGGTCGTAAGAGCGATCTTAAGTTTAAACCCCATAATGTTAATGTCACTGTTGTGTAGTTTTCATTATTTTTAGAACTTTTCAAGAGAATCAAAAACACATTTTGCCCACAATTATAAAATTCGTTTATTTAAAGATAATACATGCAAAAAATAAATTTTCGTAAACAAGTATTTTTTTAATTATTTTATTGAATAAATAGTCGAATTTTTTTTTTACTTTAAGTTATGAAATTTAATAGAGCATTTTAAAATACGGCGAATTGAAAAATTTGAGCGAAATCGATAGCAAAATAGTTCCCGAGAAATCAAATTTTAAATATACGATGTTCTTAAAATTCGATTTCGCAGGAACTATTTAATCGATTTTGCTCACATTTTGTATTTTGTTGTGTAAAATTATAAACTTTAAAACAATGTAAAAATTATATATTTTACTATTCAAACTTTTTTGGTCACTACTAAGTAAAAAGATTAAAAATAGCATGGAATTATCTTTGGATAAACGGAGTTTATAGTTCTGTGCAAAAATTCGCTTAAAAAGTTCTGGAAATATGGTAAAATATGAAAACAATAAAATTAGCACTATGAGATCCAAACTTTGGACCGCTCTCTTGACGAAACCTACTGGAACCATATTTCCTAGATCACGGTTATCCACTTTAATTTGGGGCTGAAAAATCCGAATCCGAAGAAAAAACAGTTTTTATTCAGATAAAAAAAAAAAATTTGCGCATGATTTACTAATTTATAATATCGTCTGCACTAGTTAATTATCATTTTTGAGGTCAACCACTCGATCCATTGAAATTGAATCCCGGAACATCAAGATCCGATCATTATATTAAAAGTCATTTGGGGTGATCCGTTTATTTATTTATTTCTTATTCTTTTACGCACTGTACACATGTTTTATAAATTTTATAAGAAAATGAGTTTAGTTTATAGCTTTATCTTATTGCTAAATCTGCAAACCTTATCGTTCGCAAATTCCCTAATAATTAATTTTTTTAAACTCAGTTTTTATTAATCCTGAATTTACATATTTTAAAAAATTCAAAAATATTGAATGCTAAAATATTCTAATTTCTTACGTTGGACTTTTTTACAAAGCAAAGCTTGTTTCAATAATGCCAACCAACCATTTTTTTAAACGAATAGAACAAAAAATTCTACCACCAATAAACAACTCGGTACTAAATAGCTACATTCAGCAGTCAGTTGCATTACTCGATCTCAACTTCCAGGCAAATCGAATGGGATCGTAAATCCAACGTGTTTCCAAGCAATCGCCTCTTGGTTGACCTTCCTTTTCAACCAGTCATTTTATATTTATTTATTTTTTTCATCTTATATCCTTTCAGTATTTTATTTACTCGTTTCTTTCTTTTTCCATCTTCTTTCGCTTCATTTCATTGCAAAAACATTTCCTTAAGAAAGACAAAATGTTTTTAAAAAATGGTCAATCAATTTTGATAGAATGACAATAAAAAAAAAACGGTAACACAGTAAATGAAGTAAAAAAACTAATAACAATAGATCAAGTTTAATAAAAATGTATGAAGCTAATAAAAAAAGCAATACTTTGTATAAGTTACATGATGGCTACTATAATCTATTAAATAATGGCGATAATAATGTGAATAAGCTCTTTCTTAAAAGTAGTCATTAAATAAAGATAATTGTCGTTTTACCGTTTATTGTATTTTCATTGGATAAAAAAATCATCGATATAATCTTTAATTGGCAAATCTCACGATAGGAAAAAATCTAAAAGTCGTTTCTTGTCATTAGAGTACAATTCTTTAAAGTTCTCTAAATCTAATCCATTCATATTGCAATCGTATTAACTAGTAAAATAATTAGTTATCAGCTCTTCTTAATATTATTCGTGTTTGAATTTGGTATTATTCAAAATTAAAGGCTTAAAACTTGTTGTTTTTCCTGTGTTATATTATTCCGTAATAACATGATTTCATCTTGAGTTAACATTTTTTGTTAAATATATATAAAAAATTGATTTAGAATAATCATTAAACAGCAAGTAAATTGCATATACTTTTGAACCGGTTAATAATTAAGGTATTGAGAATTAAATGTTCTCAGTTTTTTTCTAAATAATCATTAATTTTACGTAAAAATAATCTTCTTTTTTATTTTACATGAAATTAAAGAAAACGCTGCAAAACCGAATCTGCATTAAAATGTTTATCAGGATATGTTTTTAAATTTGTAGGTTTTACACTATACGGTAATTTTCAGTTAACCGGCCTCCCGAAAATTCAATTTTATTTTAATTTATTTTCACTGCATTATCAAATTCACGTCCTCTTATTACTGGTAAACAAAAACGTAAACTACTGATTGTGAGTACCAGATACATAATATCTAGTATCCACAATCAATTGGACCAACGAAGAATTGTTGCCGCAATGAATTGTACTAGATGAAAATTGTTGCCGTTGCAAATTGTGCATTTAATGAATCGTTTCCAGATCAATTGTAGCAAAGCTGCTTTTTCGCCGCAACGACAAGTCTTTACTGAACAGCTGTGGCTAAGAAAAGCTGTGACCAAACTGATTTATTGTTTTAACAAGATTACACAGAATCCATAAAAATATGTTTAATAAATAATTTTCCCTTTTTTGCTAAAAAAGTTTAACTATCTTCATATTTTATATCAAAATAATGCAAATCAACAACATGAAATTAAACGACAAATTTAAATAAAAGTAGCATTACCAATAAACGTTAAAAATTCGTAAAAACAAAAGTGTAAATTATTTAATTGAACAACATTAAAAGAATTAATCTTGTAACTAAAAATGAACACGATTAAAGTGCTTCTAATTTAATGCACTTTCATTGCAATACTTTGATTTTTAATATCACGTCCACTTATTAATGCCTAAACAAAAGAATAAACAACATATTTTTATGATTCTAGAAATCTTCTTTGTTAAGTCTAACCAAAAAAAGAAAGATGAAAGTCCACATTTAAATATTTCCGATATTCTTGTATTTATTATTCAAATGAATTCATTTTTAAATTCTCCAATTTAAAAGAACCGCCATCAGAAGATAAGTTTAACCAATAAAAGATTCAAATGTACCACGATGGCACACGAAATTTCTCTTTGATGTGCCGAAGTATTGATTATTACTTTAAAAATAATATCGAAGAAAATAATTTCATAATTTGGGCGCAGATATACAAACTACTTGTTTTTCAATCAATAATGTGAATTTTAATTATTCTTCTCACGTTTCTTGTAAAGAATTCTTTGATGTTTGATCCTTAATCACTTCAAACAACATCAAATAATTTTGTAATTTCATACGTGCATTAAGTGAAATTAATTTTTCATAAATAATATGTATGATGGACGTTACAAGGAAAATTGAAGAAGCTAGAGAGGCTAAAAATAAATCCTTTTGATTATTAAAAATATAGATACGTCTATTCTTGAATATAATAAGGCTCAATAAATACTTTAAAATATAAATAAAATAACGGAAAATGTTTATGCCAGATTAAACAAAAGCACAGATAAAACACAGATAATGACTGATTAGTTTTTAATAGAATTAATTTAATCTTCTATGAGTGTATAATTTATTATTTAATCAACTGACATTTCTATGACTTTCCCGTCTGCTAATAAAAATAAATAAATTAAATAAATAAATAAAACAAAAATATTAGTTTATCAGAAGAAATGTCATGTCTTGTAGCCAAATTAAAAAAAAACTATTGGTTAATATAATGAAAAGCCAAAATAAATAAATAAAATAAAACAAAACTATAAGTTAAGATGAAGAAATGCCAAAAGCATTGTAGTCAAATTTAATAAATAAATAAAACAACACTATTAGTTAATATGAAGAAAAGCATAGCCTTGTAGCCAAATTAAAAATATGTATAGAACAACACTATTGGAGAAAAAAGGCCAATCCTTGTATCCAAATAAATAAATGAATAGAGCAACACTATTAGAGAAGAAAGGAAAAGCCTTGTAGCCAAATTAAATAAATGAATAGAACAACACTATTAGAGAAGAAAAGCCAAGCCTTGCGGCCAAATTAAGTAAATAAATATGTAACTTAACTTTTTGATGTGTTCAATTTATGCCGATGGCATTATAAATCCATGTGTTCTTTTGACATTTATTTATACCTGGATTTCACAAATAAAGTTATACATTGTATTTTATGCTAGATTACTTGTATCTTAGTCTTAAAGGAGATTAAACACAACAAAATTATTAGTTAATATGCAGAAAATCCAAGTCTTGTAATTGTAGCCAAGTAAATAATTTAATCAAGTATTTTTATAACAAATTAACTTAAAATTAAACTGTATATAAAAATTAAGAAATGTTATCATTAACGTGAAGTCGACTTAAATAAATCGACAAAATATCGACCAAAAGTATATTTTGTTTTTCAAAAAACACTGTATTCTAAATATGATTCCATTCTCTAGAACGATATTCGTAAATTTATTATTAGTTTCCAAATACAAGAAAAATAAAATGATATTGTTACCTACATTCTCTGTAGGTTTTAACAGCAAATGCAACAACAGTAAGAAAACTGAATCGAACCACTGAAACAGCAATAAAACTGAATCGTTATCGAATTCTTTACGAACTGAGTTTTAATGTTAGTTATAGATCCACCAAATTAAAAGTCTAAGATTAATAACAGTAATAATACTGAATCAAAACCCTCAGACAGTTATAAAACAGAATCACTAGATAATTTGTTGCGAACTGAATTTCAATGTTGGTAAAAGGTCTACTGAATCAAAAGTTTACAAGTGCATTTTCAAAAATAACAAGTGCAATAACAATAATAAAACTGTATCGAAACACTGAAAAAATGAATTGTCATCGAATTAGTTATGAGCTGAATTTTAATGACGGTTATAAATGCACTGAATCAAACGTCTAAGTACAATAACAGCATTAAAACTGAATCGGAACAGTAATGAAACAGAATCGTAATCGAATTCGTAACAAACTGCATTTTAATGTTGGTTAGAGATGCCCTGATTCTGAAAAAAGTGACATAATTTCTATGCAATAGTTTAGAATTTGAATATTGAATAAAACGTATTTTTCAATTTATTCGGAGGCAAATTAATCTTGAATGTGATTCATATGAATCAAAAGGAAACCTCTCAAAAAGTTTTTAAGATTCTTTTTGTAAATTAATTACTAATTAATTACTAACTATTTTTTCAAAAACTTAAAAAAACTTTTTTTATTATTTTTTTCTTATGAACAAAATTATATCAAGATAGGTGTAAAATTTCGAAAAAGCTGTATTTTTAAATTTTTATTTCTTAAAAACTATTCGAACGATTTCGCTCAAATGATGTGTTTTGTAAAAGATGTATTTATTATGTATGTATTTCTATACTTTATAATTCAAACATTCATCGATCACAATTATATAAAATAAAAATAAAAAAAATAAAAAAAATTTAAGTGGAATTATCTTTGGATTAGCAAGTATTATAATTATATGCCAAAAGTTTTCGATTTGTTTAAAAATCATCCTACATGACGAAATATAATAAAAAAGTAAAATTTGAATTTATTCAGAAAATTTTCATTTATTTCGTAACTTAATCTGTAGATAGCACCAATTAATTAGCATATTCAAACTTCCAAACTTTAAGATTGGCACTCAGTACAGGAAAATTCGATCGTTAGAGCAAAAGTAAAGATTTTTTGGGTATTGTACTGTATTTTATTATTATCATTCTCATTTCAAAATTTCCTCACAATGTTCTTAATATTTCGAATTTTTATTTTAAACTTCTTCTCCTTTTTACTTTCATGATGGAAATATCATTTTGATATATTCAACTTTCAAAATATAATAGGAATAAAAAAAACTATTGAAAAATAATTCCTTAATGCTACCTAAATTTATTTTTCTTCCTATTTCAAACAATATTTTATTTTATAAATAAATATAATAATAATAAAAAATTGGTCAATGGGATTGTTTATTAGATAATTTGAAAATGCGGGGATAATTTTAAATTTACATACATTTTACCAATCTTTCTATTCCTCCACTTGGTATCTCAATCAAACGAACCCGTTTGTATTTTTTTACACATTAACTCATTCCTTCTCTTTTTTTTTTTCGAGCTCATTATCTAATTAGGTCATTTTGAATTTTTGGTCAAAATTTTGATATCATAACTTTTATTATCTTTATTTATTGCTAGCTGAATACCCTTTCTTCGCACGGGGTGAATAGAAAAAATAATTCTGCTGTTTTCTTTAAGTGCTTTTTTCTTGCATGGTACTGTATAGTAATGATATTTTTGGAATAAAAAAAATAAATATGCGGTAAATAAAACTAAAATATGCGGTATTTAAACTATTCATTTAGTAGTTTTTCCGTTGATATAGTATCAGTTTACCGGAAACTCTGGTTTTCAAAATTATTGCTCTTATTACCATGTATTTAGTTAATATACGAAACTGAAAATTAAATTTAACCGAATCAATAGTTTTTATGCCATGCTCTAAAGTATCATGATAAAGCAGCCATTTTTTACCACAATTACCAAATGTTATCTCCTGTTACAAAACCATATTTTATAGTTCCTTTTGCTAAAATTATTCGTCAAGCACTTTGGTGAAAAGTACCAAGTCTTTTGGTGCTCCCATAGAGCTAGATACACGGTAAATTTTACTATATTCAGATAGTTATGACCCCACTTTTTTTCCTCAGTAAACAATATAGAAAAATACTGTGTCTCTAAATAGTACGACTGTATATTAATACGGCATCATGATTAATTACTAGATTAAATCAAGAAAAAAGTGGATAACTATAGTTTCGGTTCTATAAGCAAGAACCTTCTTCTGTATCTAAACACCAAATGTTTGTTGAGAAGTAAAGAGACAAACACGTGCTGAGTGGTTCAACCAAAACACTTCAGTTAAATCACTTTAAACCTGCTTGTATCTTCAATTCTTAACCATCATTTGGTGTTTAGACGCTGAAGAAAGTTCCTCCTTATTCACCATCAATCCTAAAAAACAAACAAACCCTATCGGAAGTCTGTAAGTCCTCTTCTGACGTCATAGCATCGACGTGTCTGTTTCTTTTTTTGACGTTCCCGGAACTCGGAACACTTAGTTGTTCCGAATATATTTTTCGTGGCGTGTTTTTGCGAAAAAATGTGTTCTTCATACTTTAAAATAACAAATGAAGATAAGAAAAAAAGTACTTTGGGAAGTCATCCTATATCGACATGCAATTACCTGATCGTTGAGATGCTGATTTAAGCAATTTACTTTACACCGGCAGAAATTTTTCTAACAGAATCTTCTACCGGAAATCGAAACAACCTCTACAAATACTGCCCTCTACCGCGGAGAACAAGAAACATGGTGGGGAATAAGGTGAATAGAACGGAAACTATAATATATCTGTTTATGTACGTTCATTTGTAATTTGAGTCTTTTTTTCTTCCTATTTTTCCCTTGCTTTATCGCACAAAATATATCCTATTTTTTTTTGGATAATTACCAGATGTATTATTAAGTCGTGTTTATATTTTCGATTATTTTTTACTCATGAACTTAATTTCGAACAAACTAAACTAAATAAACTATTCGAAATACGCTCGAATTATTTCGAGTATTTTTAATCAACCGCATAGCCGTGAGTCACAATATACTGAACAGAACTACCAAGAAATTGCTTGAATAAACCAAGAAATCTACTAAATAGATCGAATGCAACCGTAAATCGAACGTCTTTCCGGGCAATCGCTTCGTGGTCAGCCCTCTTTCTTAACCCCTCCCTCCTTACGAAACTTTCTTTCTCACTTAATACCCCCTCTTATTTTCTTTTATTGCTCCACTTTTTTCCCTATTTTTTTTATTTCATACCATTCCTACAAATGAACTTTTACAGAAAGCCTGTGGCGAAAATAAAAGTAAAATTAAAAAATAAATTACATCACTAACTAAATCTCCAACCAAGAAAAAAATTAACAAAAAAAAAAATTGCAGCTAAGAATTAGATAAAATTTAATTAAGGTAATCCTTCTTAACTTCGAAATTTACGCTTAAAAAGTCGATTTCGAGTAATTTCTTTTTTTATATATTTTCAAACACTTTATTCTTTTATTTCTTAAAAAGTCAATGATGCATGAAATGAAGTTAAATTCTTGGGAAACCTGAAAGTTGAAATTCTGGTGGATACAAAAGGAAATATTTTAAATCTGTAAAATAAAATTAACTTTTGCGCTAATAAAAGTAAGAATATCATAATTACTTAACAATCCTACGTGAGCATGTAATTGCGGAGTGAGATAGCTATTAATTTATTCTATTATTTAAAAAAAAAGATATCAGGAATTAATTAACAAAGAGAATTATATTGGATTAAAAAATTATGTCTTAAAAACGAAATTATTTAAAAGGGAAATTAAAAATGGGCCTATTCCGTTGTTTTTTCCTACACATGATAAATGTATTTTCATATTATGTTTGTCAAAAAATATTATACTTGTATATATGTATACCAGTGTAATGTATTCGACCACAATGCTTACACAAAATGTTCTCACTGGTGGATGGATCATGGGTTGGAATCTCCTTTCCGTTGGACTTACCGTGGAGGTTTTCCTCTTCATGTAACGCAAATGGGGGTTAGTTCCATTAAAATGTCCTCCACGAAGCCAAATTTATCCCATTGCTTGATCCAGAAGTTCCCTCGCCTCCTGGATTGGGCTCAAATTTACAAGACCGCGGAGTTCAATATTGATAGTCGATAATTCAGAAAGAATTGGATCCGCTTTTCAACACCAGATATAAGAGAAAAATAAAATTCTAAAAAGTTTAATATATTGTATAACTGTATCGGTGACTGAAATATATTAGTATCAATTGTCACTAAAAATAGTTTCACCCATATTTAGAAACAAAAAGTATAATATTGGAATTCACAACTGGATACTTGCAAATGACGTCATCGCAGATAAATCGTGACATTTCTGGATTCAGAAGCCAATCAGGTTCAACGCACCCTCGTGACGTCACTTACAGGTATCCAATTAAATTAGATTTAAATCACATGTTTAGGCATAACCATTTCACTTCTTCTTCTATAGCAAATACCCAGTTGTCATACCACCATAGAATCTCTTAATTTTTTTTTAAATCTTCGAATCGCTTTTTTCATAAGTTACATTTCTTATATTTTTGAAATAATGAACAGACATTTCATAAATTATATTTATCAACTAATTGTATGTTGTGAATTTTTATTAACTGATTTATCATTAAAGAAAATAGATTTTTGAAAAAGCACTAAAGATATTTCTTTATAATTAAAAAAGACAATAAAATAAATTTTAACTTATATATTTCTTACTAACTAAACAATCTTGAGCTTAGAAATGTTTTAACTTTTATTTAGATTGATGCCATAAGTCCCAATAATACAAAGTAATTGACTTTTGTCATAAAGTGGACGATCCTGGTTGATAGTCAACATAAGTTACTGATACTGATTGACTGCCCCACCTGGCAAGTATTATGGAAATCAGAACACCCTGATTGACTTCTGATCTAATGATCGGTTTTAGACAGATATTTAATGGCTCACGGGTAAGACCTACAACATACTAATTAATAAGTTCAGTACAAAATTAGAATATTCTAATGTTTCATGAGAAAACGAATTTTAAATGTACCACTTTTTTTAAAACTTGATGACTCAGAAACTATTGAACCACTTTTGTTTCAATTTTGTATTTTTCCATATGAAGTTACATTCACTAAACTGATGCAAACATTTGCATAATTAACAATTCAAAACAGTTTCGACTATTATAAAAAATGTTAAAAATAATAAATAATTATTAAAAATTACTTTTTGCGTGGAACTATCTTAGGACAAATGAGTTTCATAATTAAATGCTTAACATGACACCAGTTTTAAAAGATTCGTTCTTTTAAAAAAATTTAAACAAATTCAAAAATGTCCGATCCATTGCTCCTTTAACATGTACTGTGGAAAAATCATGTTTTCGTAAAAAAAATCTTAAGTGAAGACATTTTTTTAGCACTTTTGGATAAATAAGAGCAATTTCAGAAAATTTGATGCACATATTTTAGCATGAAACAAGTTTTAAAAGATTCGCTCTTTTCAAAAACTTTTAAAAAATTCACAAAGTGACCACTCTATTGCTTCTTTAATATAGACTGTGGAAATATCATGTTTAGGCGAGGGGGATATGTAATTTAATGACATTTTTTAGCACTTTTGGATAAATGTGGGCAATTTCAAAAAATTTGACGCACATATTTTTTTTAAAAAAACCAGATTCTCTCTTTTTAAAAAATTTTAATTAATTCTCAAAGTGGCTACTATATTATTTCTTTAATATGGGTTGAGGAAATATCGTGTTTTGAATTTTTTTTTTTTTTTAAAGTCTTATTTAATGACATTGCTTTAGCACTTTTTGAGAAGTGTGGGAATTTTCAGAAAATTTTAAGCTCAAATTTTATAATAAAACCAGTTTTAAGAGATTAGCTCTTTTTAAAGAATTCTAAAAAATTCACAAAGTGTCCGCTCCATTGCTCCTTTAATATGGACTATGGAAAAATCATGTTTCGGTAAAAGAAAATCTCATTTAAAGACATTTTTTGAGCTTTTATGGACAAATATGGGCATTATCAGAAAATTTAATTTACATATTTTATTATGATAGGTACCAGTTTTACAAGATTCACTTGTTTCAAAACATTTAAAAAAATTCACAAAATGTCCGCTCTCTTAAATATAGATAGTGGAAAAATCATATTTTGGTAAAACAAAATCTCATTTAAAAACTTCTTGAAGCACTTTTGTGCAAGTGTGGGCATTTTCAGAAAATTTGGCGCATACATTTTATGATTAATCCAATTTTAAGAGATTTACTCTTTTCAAAGAATTTTAAAAAATTCGCAAAGTGTCCGATCTATTGCTTCTTTAATATGGGCTGTGGAAATATCATGTTCTGGTTTAAAAACAAATCTCATTTAATGACATTTTTTTAGCACTTTTTGACAAATGTGGGCATTTTCAGAAAATTTGACACGCATACTAAAAATTTAACAAAGTGTCCACACTATTTCTTCTTTAATATGGATTGTGGAAATTTCCTGTTTAGGTAAATAAAAATCTCATTTAAAGGCATTGTTTGAACAATTTCGGACAAATATCGGTATTTTCAGAAAGTTTGGAGCACATTTTTAAACATGAAACCCAGTCTTAAGACATTTGCTCTTTTCAAAAAAATTAAAAAATTCCCAAATTGTCCACTCTATTGCTTCTTTAATATGGACTGTGGAAATGTCATGCTTTGGTAAAGTAAAATCTCATTTAAAGACATTTTTTGAACTTTTATGGACAAATTAGACCATTTTCAGAAAATTAGACGCACATATTTTATTATGAAACCAGTTTTAAGAGATTCGCTCTTTTCAAACTATTTTAAAAATTAACGAAATGTCCGCTCTTTTTAATATGGAGTGTGGAAATATCATATTTTGGTAAAAATAAATTTTCATTTAAAGACATATTTTAAGCTTTAATGGACAAATGTGGACATTTCAGTAAATTTAATTCACATAATTTATTATGAAACCAGTTTTACGAGATTCGCTCGCTTCAAGAAATTTAAAAAAAAAATCATGTTTGAACACTTTTGGACAAATGTTGCCATTTTTAGAAAGTTTAAAGGACATATTTTATTATGAATTCCGTTTTAAGAAATCGCTCTTTTTTTTAACAAAATTAAAAAATTCGCAAAGTGTCCGCTCTATGCTTCTTCAATATGTAATTTGGAAACATCATGTTTTGGTAAAAAAAAATCTTATTTAAAAACATTCAAGCCTTTTTGGACAAATTTAGGCATTTTCTAAAAATTTGATGTAGACATTTTAACAAAAAACCAGTTTTAAGAGATTCGCTCTTTTCAAAACATTTTAAAAAATTCACAAAGTGTCCGCTCTATTCCTTCTTTAATATGCATTGTGAAGACACTTTTGAAGCACTTTTTACAAATGTGGGCATTTTCAGAAAATATGACGCATGCATTTTATTATGAAACCAGTTTTAAGAGATCCGCTTTTTTTTAAAAATTTAAAAACTCATAAAATGTCCGATGTATTGCTTCCTTAATATGTACTGTGGAAATATCATGTTTTGGTAAAAAATCGCATTTAAAGACATACTTTGAGCACTTTTGGACAAATGTCGGCATTTTCAGAAAATTTGACGCACATATTTCAACATGAAACCAGTTTTGAGATACTCGCTCTTTTCAAAAAATTTTTAAAAAATATCAAAAAGCGTCTGTTCTATTGCTTCCTTAATATGGACTGTGGAAATGTCATGTTCTTGCAAAAAAATCTTACTTAAAAACAACTTTTGAGCACTTTTAGACAAATATGGACATTTTCAGAAAATTTGACGCATACATTTTAACACGAAACCAATATTAAGAAACCACTTTCAAAGCACTTTTTTACAAATCTGGGCATTTTCAGAAAA
This sequence comes from Parasteatoda lunata, assembly GCA_949128135.1. NCBI lineage: Eukaryota > Metazoa > Arthropoda > Arachnida > Araneae > Theridiidae > Parasteatoda > Parasteatoda lunata. The sequence goes on along the minus strand of OX421976.1, from coordinate 38,237,749 downwards.
TATGACGCATGCATGAAACCAGTTTTAAGAGATCCGCTCTTTTTAAAAAATATAAAAATTCACAAAATGTTCGATGTATTGCTTCCTTAATATGTACTGTGGAAATATCATGTTTTGGTAAAATATCGTATTTAAAGACATAATTTGAGAACTTTTGGACAAATGTCGGCATTTTCAGAAAATTTGACGCACATATTTCAACATGAAACCAGTTTTGAGATACTCGCTCTTTTCAAAAAATTTTTAAAAAATATCAAAAAGCGTCTGTTCTATTGCTTCCTTAATATGGACTGTGGAAATGTCATGTTCTTGCAAAAAAATCTTACTTAAAAACAACTTTTGAGCACTTTTAGACAAATATGGACATTTTCAGAAAATTTGACGCATACATTTTAACACGAAACCAATATTAAGAAACCACTTTCAAAGCACTTTTTTACAAATCTGGGCATTTTCAGAAAATATGACGCATGCATGAAACCAGTTTTAAGAGATCCGCTCTTTTTAAAAAATATAAAAATTCACAAAATGTTCGATGTATTGCTTCCTTAATATGTACTGTGGAAATATCATGTTTTGGTAAAATATCGTATTTAAAGACATAATTTGAGAACTTTTGGACAAATGTCGGCATTTTCAGAAAATTTGACGCACATATTTCAACATGAAACCAGTTTTGAGATACTCGCTCTTTTCAAAAAATTTTTAAAAAATATCAAAAAGCGTCTGTTCTATTGCTTCCTTAATATGGACTGTGGAAATGTCATGTTCTTGCAAAAAAATCTTACTTAAAAACAACTTTTGAGCACTTTTAGACAAATATGGACATTTTCAGAAAATTTGACGCATACATTTTAACACGAAACCAATATTAAGAGATTCGCTCTCTTCAAAAAATTTAAAAAAATTCACAAAGTGTCCGCTTTCTTTATTCTTTAAGTTTTTCGATTTTCTTAAAAAGCTCTCGAGACATAGCGAAATACGTAAAAAGTAAATTTAACGTTTTAAAGGTCGAAACCCTTTGGCTTCCTCCAAAGCTTCCTATGATTTAGGACACTAAGAGGCCATGGTATTTTTCTTTTAGAAGGTCAGAAATCCAAAATGTCGTAAAAAGGGTATGTTTATTCAGAGAAAGCTAGTTTTATGCCTGGTTTCGTAACTTAAAATATTGCCTGGACAAATAAATTAGTATATTTAAGATCACACACTTAAGACATTCAGGCCTTAGATTGTGGAAATCAGGCAATTGGATCAAAAGTTATTCAAGGTGTTTTAAAACATGAAAAATTAATGAACATATTTTATGTTTAAAATTTTGAGCATATTATATTAAAACTTAACTACGCTAATTTTTGGAAAAACTCATCATATTTTTTTTAACAAATATATTTTGCAAACATTTGATATTATAACAGCAAAAAAGCTAAATAATGTTCATAATATGAAAGAAATTATAATGATGTATTATATATAGTATGATATGGTTTTTATATTGATGCACGTTTTGAAGGTAAAAATAGTTATTTCTAAGAAAAAAAATTTCAAAAAATATTCAAATAACTATTCTAAGTGTTATTTAAATTGTTAATGAATATTATTTGAACTTATTTGTACAAAGATTATTATATTACGTCTTCTCTTGCACGAACATCCAAACCTAATTTTCGAATACAAAACAATGCTTCATTACAGTATTAGTACAGTATTAGTACAGTACATTAATAGCGTGGTAATCTATTATTTTATTTCTCCTTTTTAGTGAAATAGTTATTTTTATCCAAATTTATTTTAAGAACGGCTAATTGAATTGTTTTAGGATGCATTATTATTCCAAAAGTCTATAAATAGTAATAAAAGTTTTTTTTTTTCTATATAATCTGTCAACTTTGATCCAGATCATGACGAAACTTATTGCAGAATATATTCTATTTATGATTTCCATAACGAAAAACTATAACAGCATTCAAAAGCTCGGATATACATAATTAGAGTTGTTTCTTAATAATATACATACAATTTATCTAAGTTATAATAAATTACTTATCATTATACAAATTTAAAGTCTCTACAATTGAGTAATTGTCATATAGTAATTCTTGTACTTCTAATAAAGCATTATGCTCTAATATATGAAATACTAGTTCATTCAAGTTTCTATTTTATTCCATTATACTGACAATAAAAATATTGATAATCTAAGAATAATGGCAATGTTAATCATTTCTTTGCATCATAGTAAGTATATTAGTAAAATTTTTATCATCATCCAAATTTCATTCCAGAAAGAGATAATCGAATTATTTTTGGATAAATTATTTCGAAATGCAATAGATATGTAACTAAATAATTGACATAATAGGATTAAATATGTTTACATAATAGAATAAAATATGTTGTCAACATAATGTTTCACCACTCGGTGACCCTTATAATCTTCATGAAATGATTGCTGAATATGTTATAGATATATTATTTTCTGCTAAAACAACGAGTCGAATCAGCTATTCATGATTAGGTTCTCATTTTAATAACATGAATTTGTTCCGATCTATGAATAGATAAATTATCACCATAGTGATGTAAGGCCTAGATAATTTTATATTTGCTACAAAAACCCATCTTAACTATTTTCAGTTCATTGAGATCATTTCATTTTTCAGATCAAATCATGTTTCACTTATTTCAGAACTCTGAAGCTTCCTTTAATTGATCAATAAATTCCTATCATTGATAACTTATTTTGAAACAACTTCGTACAGTTCATAGACAATGTAAAATTGCTTTATTCATAAAAAAAAAATCTTTCTGAATTAATAATTTGAAGTTTTGTCTCAACATTGAAAATACGAGTTAGAATAACAGTATTGAATTGCGGAAATAAGTTTTATTTGAATGAGAGATATTTGAGTAGATTCCACTGAAAAATTTAATTTATTTCTTCTGTTTTGAAAACTAGTAGCTTTATTTTAGGTATAACCATTCTATTACGTTTATTGGAAATTAATTTTTGGTTTCAGTATTTACTTTGATTTTATGTATCATATGAATGCTTCGTTTTTTTTTGTTTTTTTTTCCGTAATTTTGAAATAATGTACACATTTTTTGCATAAGTTAATTTTTTTTTTTTTTTAAATTCCAAATTTCATAAAACCTAACTACGGAAAGTTTTTATTATTGAGCTTAATATGTTCTGAGGTATACTAAATGGAAAAAAATCATTTTTTAGTGCTATTTACAAAACTATTGTAAAACAACCTGTGTAGTTATGGAGAATTATAACACGCAATCAGATATTTTATGGAGTTTCTGGTCCTGTTCTCGTAATGGTTAGTTTTTATGTTTCTTAATTTTTCTTTGCATTTACATTTCAATTTTTCTAACTGCTATTTCTTATTTGATTTCCCATTATGGGGCCTCGGGTCACTGTCAGCTTTTGGTTTTACCACTGACAACAGAAAGACTCCTGTGTGTTAGCAGGCAGTGTGTTCCCCGATGAAGTGCTGTCCTGCTAACACACATATCTCAAAATTTTTATAATTTTTGTTGTTTTCTGATGGAATTGCTTTTCTGACTTTATAAATTAAATTTTAAAAAAAATTTGGATTTAGCTGCTTTTCTATTTTGATTTATTATTTTAAATGTTGCTTACTTATTTTGTCTTTTTCTGAATTTGTAGATCAGTTTCATCATTTGATTAGATTACGCAATCAGATAAGTAATTAGAGTCTAAATTATATTTTATTATATATTATATATTCGATTTGAAATGTGGGAATAAGTTTTATTAAAATAATTTCTTCTGTTGTGAAAACTAGTATCACGACACTGTTAGAATTTTCTCTCTAAAATTGTAGTAAAATAAACGACAGCAGTCTGTCAATTTAATCAACCGAGAAGTTTATGGTTAAAACGGTTACGGTTTTTGCATTCACGGTTTTGAAACCGTTTACAACTAGTATGGTTACAAAACCATGAATACAAAACTGTACAGTTTTTAAACCATTTACGACTAACATGGCTTTAAAACCGTAAGAAATAAATTTAACTGGGCATTAGAGATAGTTTAACAGCTTTTTGGTGCTGCCATCTGTGAGTGAATATGAGTATCGTATTTTAATGTTCGTGTATTGAAAGCAATCGAAGAAAAATTGTGGTGTCAACGCTGTACCTCGAGCCCCCATGCAGTCGGTCCTGCGATTGGCAGATTAGCTCTCTCGGCTATAATATGCTCCCATCTGCAAGGAACTAAATAGCTTCATTGCGTAAGAGAGATAAAAGTCTGGTAGTTTAAACATATTAGAGTGAAAGAAATTTTTAATCTTTCTCCCAGGTAACAGTTTGAATACCATTTTATAATTTATGGTTATTTGACTATTTTGTTTGAATATGGAAGTTTATTAGAAGCGAATTTTTTGAATTAAGTATTTGCTTTTCTTTTATGTGTCTTATGAATGCTATGAATTTCTTCTGTTTTTTTCGTAGTCTCCATATAACGTATATAAAGTTTTTGCTCTAGTTTATAATCTTAGAAATAATTTAATCAAATTCTGAAGTTTTTAAATTCTAGCTAGAGAAAAAAGCACTTATTGAGTGCAATATATTCTACGAGATATTGCGGATGTGCTCAGAATACAGATGCTACACAGAATACATATCATGTTCATATTTTATGCATATTATGTGCATCATTCCAAACCAAAATCTACATTTTCAAAAAAAAATCAATACATTAAAAAATGTTAAACTTATTTTTATAAAAATGATTTAACATAAATGACCCAGATGTGGGCATTAATCAGTATATATGCTCAAAGTAAAATAAATGACGTTAAAGAGTATTGGAAATCTTCAATTTTTGCAATTTAATGCTACGTAGCAATGCGAGGAAACTAAACTGCACGTAGCAAAAATTGTTCTTATAATTTTATAACGTAAGTGTGCCTTTCTAATTCAAAAAAATTTTGCTTTGATCATTTATATACCCTGTAATTTTATTACCGCTGTTGAACAGCCGATCCAATTTCGGGTTAACAACTACCAATGTTCAGCTGTTTAGTCTTGTAATTTTGAACCCAATCCATAAGACAAAGAAACTCCTGGATCAAGTATTGGGGGAAATGTGCCTTCACTGAGGACTTTTAGAGGGAACTAACCCGCATTTGCATTACATGGAGAGGAAAACCACGAAAACCTTCCACGGTTAGCTTGACGGCAAGGGGACTATAACCCATGATCCGTTTCCTATCAGAATATATGCCCTGTAATTAAAAAAATAAAACAACGTGTTTCAATATATATTTCTTAAGAAAATCGCTTGACAACGATTTTCTTTCTGTTGCATATACTGTGAATACTAAAATACTGTGAATGAAATTCAAAAACTTTTCAAACAGAATTTATTTTAAATAAAAGGAAAAATTGCAATTGGTAGCTCATCATACAGAAATCCCAAAAATGTAAAAATCTCAATTTGAAATCTCAATTGTCACTTTTGTTGAAAGAATTATGGAAATTTCTTTGTTTGCTTCGCATTTTGAATTTTCTCCCATGCTCGAATATTTTTGGTAGAATGAAAATAGTCATTGGACCTATTATGGGCTTTAATATGGTCACTACAAGAAATCAGCGGCCTAATCGAATCCAGCTACTAAATCAAATCCAACCGCTAAATCGAAGCCAGCTACCCAGCCTAAATCATGACCAAAATAATAACAACTACTGTAGTTCAACTATTCTGCAATGGTCTAGACAGTTCAAGAACAGTCCTGGTATTGTAAACTATGTCATCAATAAGACGTGATACGATATAGTACCCAAGTTCTTAGTATCATAAAGAATGTTATAGCCTTATAAAAAAGAAAGAAAAAGAATTGTATAAGTGTCTTGTAACGACCCTGACCTTGAAATTTTAGCTTGAGATTTTGTTTCCTTAATTTTAAATGGTGCCCATATGAGGTACAAGGGTTCTAAATATGGGTTTAAATGCTTAATATGGGAACCTTCCATTATTACAGTTATTGATGTTTTAATTCAATTATGCTTTTTAAATGTTACATCCTACAAAAAATGGACCAATTTTCAAATTTTCCTCTTTTAAAACAAATGAAATGCTACGCTGTGTCACTTTTCTTACAGTATCTTTAATTTTTTTCGAAAAAAAACTGCACACAAACACTTTTGAGCGATAACCAAGAACAATAATTTCAATTAATTGAGACAATAAGTACATTCAACAAATCTTAAACTGTACACATTTAAACAATATACATCGAAATATTGGTATTTTACTTTAACGTACTCGACAAATTTAAAACTTGGTTTAAAAAAATGACACTTTGTTAAAAAATCAGGATTAAATTAAGGTATAAATTATCAGTATACACGTTGGGCGCATCATCCATAAAATACATTTACCTTAATATCCATTTTTACTGGAAAATTTTATACCATAATTTTCACAATAATATTTATCCAAATAGAGTATTTCAGTGTATTATTGTCAAAATTGCAGTATATAAATTTTTGTTCCTTTGTTCCTGCAAAAAATGGATGTTACGGTAAGAGGCACCCTGAGTGCCAGTACTTTTTACCGTTATTTGTTTCGGAATTTCTTACAGTTCAGCTGGTCCTTACATTTCTAAGAAAAAATGTTGAGAGCTTTAACTGCTGCATTTCCAAGGAACTGCTTCACTCAATAAAACATTTTAGAGAAAATTAATATATTATACTATTTATTAATTGCATCATTATATCTAAAAAAGAAATAAATATATAATATCTTTCTTTATTCCGGAAATAAGGAACCACGTATGCACATGATTACCAAAAACTATTTTAATGTTTTGAAGAAATAAGTGCATAAACACATCTATTACGTTATTCTTCTTTAATTCATTGATATATTTCTTTAATATTAATATTTTATTTTAAAAAGCCAACTTTTCAAATTTATTTCTTAGTTTAAAGTATGACGCAGTAAGTCCTAGCATAATGAGAGAAAAATGTTGAGAGCTTTAACATTTGCATTTGCAAGGAACTGTTTCTCTCCATTAAACATTTTAGAGAAAAATAATATATTATTTCTTTTATTAATAGCATCGTTATATCTAAACTAAATAAAAGAAATAAAATAAGATATAGCTTCTTTCTTTATTCCGGAAATCCGGAAATAAGGAAACACATAAACGCACGATTACCAAAAACTATTTTGATTGTTTGAAGAAATAAATATATAATACTCGATGCATCCATTACATTATTCTATTTTAATTCATTGATATGTATCTTTAACATTAGTACTTAATTTTAAATAGCTAACTTTACAAATTTAAAACTTAGTTTAAAGTATGACAAAGCAAGTCCTCGCATAGCGAGAGAAAAATGTTGAGAGCTTTAACATCTGCATTTGCAAGAGAAGCATCTGCTTTCCTCGTTGAAACACTTTGGCTCAAAACACCACGCAAACTTTTCCGAAATGATGTATTAGACCCTGCCATGCGTCAACATCATACATAACCTCCTACTTTTATCCAGATACAGGGTTAAAAGAAAGATTTAAGAAAAAATGACGCATAAGGTTTAATTCTTTTCCGCATGGGGGGTTGGAGGGAGTAAAATTTCTTTGATATGCCCCAGGCACGTATATTTGCGTGACTTGAAATATTTTTACGCTTTGACGTTTTTATTTGCTACAGTGTAGATTTTTTTTTTTTTTTTTTTACCTTTTCCTTACGTTAAAGGAATTTCAACGGAAAATTTTGTTTTTCTTGATTTACTTTCTTAAGGAGCAAAATGAAATTGTTTATGTAAATATTTTGCTTACGTCCATGTTAAACGAAATTAAAGTAAGCTCTTTTGGGTGGAATTCTTCTTTTTTATGAAATTACTTTTTGAATACTTTCGTTTTATAATATTAAACGCATTTATTTAGAATACGTTTGAGTAATAATATTTTTATGTAAACTAAAGAAAGCATACGAAAAAACCACATGCATTATTTTTTTTCTTGTGTATTTCTGAGTGCATCTTATAGTATGTGGATGAAGAAAATAATCTTCTTTTCCTGATCTAAGTAAAAAATATTTTTTTTTATCAGATGCATGCTTTTTTTAAGTACATAGAAACGCTTACTGTAATGACAGTATTGATGGTAAGTCGTATATCAGAATGATTCTTTTTGCCTTATAGAAAATAAAAGACATTTTGGTTTTTAGTGTTGCTTTTTTTTTTTTTTTTTTAAAGAAAATCTGCTTTGAATTCTAAACTAAAAGAATCTATGCTACTTATATGTAATCTTATATACAAAAACAAACAAAAAGAGCAAACAAAAGAATATACATTTTTCAATAAAAACGAATATTTAAACAGAAAGTTTGGATTTAAGGATTTGCAAGTAGAGAAAATTTCCTGTCACTCTTAAGACACTCATTTTAACAGTAGGGTTAGAACGTATATTTTGAAAACGTGTAATAAATGTAAAAATTATTAAGTAGTATTTAGCATAGAAGTAGTATTATCTCAAAAACTAAAAGTGATAAAAAAATATGTCAAATCTAAATAATATATTCAAATATAGAGTAATATCAAAATATATTCTGTAGATGCTGTTACATATGCCACTTGCTAATATCAGCAAGCCTGCTTGAAATCAAGTGGATTTTTGAGGTAGAAGGTCAGCTTTGTTTTTTCAGTGGCACAATCTAAGAATACGACGACGCAACACACGTAGTCGCAACCCGTTTCACAGCGATGACTCATTCATCCATACACAGATCGTAATTTTGACCTGAACCAGAGAACGATCAATCTCCAATTCAGTAATCCCCCCCCCAGAGATTATTTTGCACAGGAACTTGGAAGACTTTGCGACCACGACAGCTTTAACGCTCACCAGTAACCATTTCATTCACGGAGAATCTTAGGCCTCGCTGGATTAGAACTCCCATTCTTATGAGCACTAGTCCAACGCTTACCAACCAGACTATAACGACCCATTAAATAGATAAACTACGATAATTAATTATTATCATAGATCGCTGTTGTTTTATAATCTATTTTAGGACAAAAAGGTATATACAAAGCATAAAATTTTTTGCATGCATACAAAGCATAACATGTAACATTACAAAGCATAACATGTACAGTGTGAAAAAAACGAATCACCCTGAATAAAGGTTTAATCTAATGATCAGATCTTCATGTTCTAGGACTCATTTTTATTGGTTCGAGGTTGTGATGTCAAATATTCTAATTAACTAGTACAGACGATATTTTAAGTTCCGAAATCTTACACAAAAACGTACTTTCGCTGAAATATGCTTTTTTTTTTTTTCTTAAACATACGATTTTTCAGGAACTATTCGACTGTATTCGCTCACATCTTGCCTTTTGTTTATAAAATTACGTACTTTAAAGTGGTGTAAGAAATTGCGTGCTTTGTAATAAATTTTTTTTTCCAAATATTATTAAATGAAATAATAAAAAACGATAAATACTTACTAAAAGTTCTTTTTCGGATGGTATTGTTCGTGGATAAATGATTTTTGTAATTGTATGCAAAACTTCGCTTAAAAAGTTTTCAAAATATGGTTCAAAATGCAAAAATTAACATGCAGGTGTCCAAACTTTGAAACATTCTCTTATACAAACTTAATCATATTTTTCAGATTGCGGCTACCCCTTACATTCGGAGTCAGAAATCTAAGTCTATCGAAAGAATTTATGTTTAATCAGAATAAGTAGTTTTTTGTGCCTTCAAATATAGCCTCCAGTAATTAATTAGCATATTTGACGTCATCCTTCTGAACCATTTATATTTAGTCATAGAATGTAAAGATCTGATCATTAGATCAAAAGTTGTTCAAGGTGGTCCTTTTTTGGCGAGCAGAATTTTAATTATAAACTTAAGAGCTCTTGGGAAAAAATTTCATGATCATTAAGTACTAAAAAAATTTTTTCAATAACATTTGCTTAAACTGAGAAAACTATGCATAAACACAAGAAAATATTTATTTATTTATTTATTACGAAAAAGAAATAATTTTTATATCTAAAAGACACATGGCTGTTGGATCGGATTTCACTGTGGTTTGGAAATAGGGTAAACCAACCAGTGAAGGAACACTACCCAGTGAAGGAACATTTCATATATATTGATTAAAAATAAGAATTCGAAAGTTTTTCTTTAGATTGATTGGTAACAATAGCTTACTGCCAAACAATAGGAAGTCATCTAGCAATGTTTTGGATTATCTGGTCAAATGAACTTCTCTGGAAAATTTTTTAAATTTGTTATTGTCTCTGCAACACCTTGTTTCTTTGAAAAATTATAAGGTGAGTGTTTGTATTTATATGTTTGAAGTGGAATTAATTGCATGTAATAGTTTTATTTTTCTCAGTGTGAAAAAAAGAATTCAAAATAAAGTTATTGAAGTTACGTTTTATTTTTTTAAGCTTCATAGCATAATAAAGTACTGAGATAAGGGGGTGTTTATTCACTGGATCACCAAACGATGAAAAACCAGTGAAGGAACAAGTGTTCATTTACTGTTTTTGTTTTTCTAAGTTAATGAAAATAAAAGATAAAATTTAACTTTTTTGTACCTTTTTTGTGATATTCCGCATCAAAAGTATGTTAAAAATACGAAAAACAACTACTAAACAGTGAGGGAACAGGCATGTTCCTTTAATGGGCAAAGATTTCCCAGTGAATGAACAGTATGTGTTAATATGTTGACACTTTAATTTTCAATTCATGATTACAAAAAAAAAGTTAACATTTTCCAAGTATTTATATGTTATAATTTCAAGTATAGGCTTGTTTTTAAATATGCGTATGGCTTATTAATTCATAAAGAGCATTAAAAATAATCAAAATTAAGTGTTTCTGTACTGGGTGTTCATTCACTGGTAAGAGCTGTTCCTTCACTTGGTCTTCTTACTACTTGTTATTTGAACCTCCAAAACTTAAAAACAATATTATGTAAGTTCTCTACAATTTTTTTACATAATTTGCAATTAGTAACAAATATGTTGACACTGTCATTTAACTAAAATTACGAATTTTGAAATATATATGATTTTTTAAAAGGCATCACTGGTTAGTTTACCCTACTTCTTTTATTTTCCTACGACAAAATTTTTCGTTGTTTTTCTATGACAGACTAACATGAATAAGATGGTTACCATCACAAGCGTCATTCAAAAACAATCTTACTTCTTGATGGTACCAGCAAGGCTGCTCATCATCCCGTGTTAAGAATTGAAACAACTTCATGCTGGCTTCATTTAGAAATGTCTCAAATGATGCACTTTAAATTAATTTGAAGTTTATAAGATATTTGATACTGAACGCAACGTATTTCAACAATATCAGTCATATAAATAAATAAAAAATTAAAACCACACACATTTAACCATCTAAGCCCACTAAGCTAGTGTGCATGGAATTTTTATCCAAATACTCAACCTTCTTAGCAATGTATATATGGAGGGAATCTAAAAAGGGATCTAATCTATATGCCTATATGCCTCTACTTATATACCTATACCACCTATATACCTATACCTATATACCTATGCCTATATACCTATGCCTATATACCTATATACTTATATATATACCTATACCTATATACCTATACCTATACACCTATACCTATATACCTATACCTATATACCTATACCTATATACCTATGCCTATATACCTATGCCTATATACGTATGCCTATATGCCTATATACTTATATATATATACCTATACCTATATACCTATACCTATATACCTATACCTATATACCTATACCTATATACCTATACCTATATACCTATACCTATATACCTATACCTATATACCTATACCTATATACCTATACCTATATACCTATACCTATATACCTATACCTATATACCTATACCTATATACCTATACCTATATACCTATACCTATATACCTATACCTATATACCTATACCTATATACCTATACCTATATACCTATACCTATATACCTATACCTATATACCTATACCTATATACCTATACCTATATACCTATACCTATATACCTATACCTATATACCTATACCTATATACCTATACCTATATACCTATACCTATACCTATATACCTATACCTACATACCTTTAGCAATATATCTATACTAAGATACCTATGACTTTTAGAACATCAATGTGAAAATTCAGGTTAAAGTCTTAAGGCGTTACATTTTTGTTCATAATAGGTGAACAAGTAATTCGAATTTCAGAAAATCCATTTGCTATTTACTTTACTGCATGACTAATAAATTCCTAGAAATGCTCAAATTTTTAAACTCTTCTTGAGATGTTAAGTAATCTAGCCTCAGAGATTTCTTGAACGATCGTTAAATATTTTCAATTCTAATATAAACTTAATAAACAAAATAAGTTGAATAGAATAGAATAGAAAATTTGAATAGAAAAATTTTATTCACTCGAAAATATTTTTAATATATCATAAGATTTTCAAAAAAATTATCCTTCATCTCAAACTCATTTGGCATATTTTAATCATTTTAAAGCCATAATCCATTTTCAAATATTTATCTTTACAAAGAACAAACATTTTCTTTTCCAACAAACCCCCATCCCAATCCCATAGCAGAAATCCACTCTGTTTTCTTAAACAACTAGACCTTAATTATAATGCTAATTAGCCGTAATAACCACAAGGAAAAGAATATATCCGTGCCCGCCCTTTTCTGATTCTCAGTGGGAAAGGGAATGAATGAAAGTGGTAAAACTTTTAAAACGTTCGAAATCCATTGCGTAGGGAGCTTTCGGTGTAATAGAGAAGAAGCGACGAGGCGGGAACACGAGGTGAGGACGTCATTTTCATGGGGACGCTGGCTCATTACAAAGCTCATTTACTTGACGTTCCTTTAGCAGAATAAGAAGCCTGCATCAGCACCGATGCAGAAAACACTTTGGCCTCTGCATCTGCTTTGGTATTCCAAAGAGATGGAGATGGAAGAACTGTGGTAGAAGGTTTAGTAAAGCTTGAATACATATCAGTGGACATTTTAAAACTCAGGGATTTCTTGGGGATTATATTGTTTTTATCAAAATATTTAAATTTATATTTTATTTTTGTGGGACTGAAAAATAAAAGAAATTCAATATCAATTCAAATTTATCAAATCAATATAGTTGAAATATTGTCAGGAAGAATATGGATTTTTTTAGTCCTTTTATTTTTGACATAATTGTTGATGTGTTTTTACGACTTTAAAGAAAATTATACCTTTGTAAAATTATTAAGTGGAAGAAAATAGGAAGCATTCTAAGTTTACTTAAATAAGAACAAAATAGGAAATAAATGTTGTTGCCAACAGATGTAATCTATACATAATAATAAACGCGTCTGTGTGTGTGTCTGTAATCTCAATATATCGCCCCAGAAGCCTCGCCCAGCCACGAATTGACACATAATTGTGTTTTGACATAATGAAGAAGTATTTTTTTTCTTTTTCAAAAATATGGATTAGTTTTTTAGTTATCAGTCATTTTGAAAGAAAATCTATGCTTTTTCGTCTTCAAAAAGCCATATTCAAAAAACTATTAAAAAATGCATATACTTTTCTCCACTCTTATAAATGTATGCTAATGCGAACCTTACAATTGAAATATTAATTTTCGACAACTTAAACCAATAATATACGAAGAAATTAATAATTTAATTGTAAGGTTCGCATTAGTTTACATTTATCAAAGTGGAGAAAAGTTTAACTTTTGTATTAAAAATGTGGCAACATATTCGATACGTAAATAGAACGCTACTCTTTGATATATTTGTCGCTGTTCATAATTGTTATAATAAGTTTTTCTTCTTCTTTCCACGCTCTATTTTTTTTTTCTTAAGCGAAGACGATAATTTTTGTAGCGATATAGAAATATAAATTGATACCATAAAAAATTATATAGAAATAGAACTTGATACCATAAAAAATTAATTCGTTTTCGTGTTCTTTTCACGTATTTAGCATTTTAGCTTTTTTTTCTTAAGCGTTGTAGCTATATAATATATAAAATAGGAATTTAATTGTTTTTGAAGGAACGATCACACTGACCTTGGATCTCTTTGATTTTTCTATTCTTTATTTTAACAGTTTTTATTAAATGTAATTAGTCATTTTCAGAAAGTTTCAGTTTGCAGGTAAGCACTTAGATTTTAATATTGAAGTTTCATGATTTGCTTTCATAGTAATTGTTGTTCTAAAATATTCGTTGACTTCTTAAAAACCCGATTACTGACATGGCAGAACCGCATTCCAAAAAACTTTGTATTTTGTCAAAGAAAAAGATATTAAGAGATTCTCAAAGAAGAAGAAGGGCCCAAGAAACGTCTGTGAAACGTCAAAGAAGGATGGAACATGACCGAATTTCGACAAGCAATTCTAGAGCCCAAGAAGTATCAGAGAAACGTCAAAGAAGATTAGAAGAGGATCGTGTCTCAACTAGCAGTGCTAGGGCCCGAGAAACACCTGAGGAACGTCAAAGAAGATTGGAAGAGGATCGTGTCTCAACTAGCAGTGTTAGAGCCCGAGAAACACCTGAGGAACGTCAAAGAAGATTGGAAGAGGAACGTGTCTCTACTAGCAGTGCTAGGGACCAAGAAACATCTGAAGAGCGCGGGAGAAGATTAGAAAATAATCGTGTCTCAACCAGAAATGCAAGGACCTGAGAAACATCCCAGGAACGTCGAAGAAGGCTAGAAGAAAATCGTGCTTCAACATCCCAAGCTCGATTGCATTTGTGGCAAGACAAGGAAAACTCTGGCAGACAGCTGGCCGCCCTAAGCGGCTAGTATTTTAATAAATATGTATGTAGGATGCCAGCATCATAAAAACAAAAACTAAAAACTAATCAATCAAAAATGAAGCTTGAAACGTACATATTTATGACACTTCAAGTTTCTTTATTTTTCATCACGCCAGCACAGAAAATCATATTGACTGGATTGTTGTATTTTTTGTAGAAATTCAAAGAGCAAAGTTTTAAAGCAATCATCTGTGTGCAGCTTCAGAAAATTACCAAGATGAATTTTAATAGATCATTATCTTGAAAAACCTAATATAACGGTTATATTTTCATCAACTATTGGAACTCATACTTTTACATCTAAGTTGGGATTTATTTTCATAATCATATACTTTCAAATAAGCATTCTTTAATTTATAGCAAAACATAACACTCAAAAGTTGAACTTACTAGAAATTTATCCAACAGACATTTAAGGACAAGACATTGAAGACAAGATATCAAGTTGAGAGAATTAACTTACAGCTTGTATAAACAGATGAGCTTAGGGGATTGAAAAGGAAGTTAATAAAGTAAACGTAATTTGTTGAGTAATTGGTAAAGTAAAAAAGGCAGAGAGAAGGAATTTGTAATAAACATCATAATGCAATTAAATATTCTATATTTTCTTAAAGTAAAATGCTTCTGAAAAAGTTTTGAAAATTTCATACCAGCGTTAATTACTTCACGTTTCAATTGTTTCAGCTGTAATCAGATTAATAGTTTATTACATTATGTATAGCTATCAATACCTAATCGTCTATCAATACCTAACCTTTTAAAATTAGCAAAACTTACTAGTTTAAATAGAAACAAGAGGACTTTTAGAAACCACAATCAAAGAAAAATTTCTGTAGGGAAAATTGATATCGTACTGAAAGTCTTATACATTTTTGTTTAAAGTCTTACAGAACATAAAATAAAAAATAATCATACATTAAACATTAAAAATTGAGAATAAAACTAGAAATAAATAATATAAATAATCTTTAGAAATTGTTTCCATCAAAGATATGTTGTATAAAAAGTACAACCAGAAAACTTTATTCAGTGTTAACATAACTGATGCTCTTTCTTATTGAAAATTCATTAAATTATTAATTAAAGTATTTCAAAAACATGTCCTTAACAAAAAGTAATCGAAAATAAAATAAGAAACTTTGCGAAAAGTATTGAAACATTTATAACATAGTAATAGTTTAAATAATCTCAATAGTTAAATAATCTCAAGATAATTCAAGATTCAATCTAGATACGTTGTCTAAAAATAACAATCACTAAAACAATTCAATTTTCGACGAAATTATAGAAATTATTAATATTTTAAATAACCCTTCTAGTCTCAATCTCGATAATATATCTAAGAATAACAATCACGAAAAATATTCGATGGGGACAAAATTATAGAAATTGCTAATAGTCTAAATAACATTTATTGATTCAACCTAGACACGTTGTCTAAGAATAACAACCACGAAAATTATTCATAAAAAATTAACGAAACATGCACTAAACAAAAAGTAATCAAAAAGAAAACATTTCAAAAACTTAAGAAAAAAGCTATCAAATTTGTATATTTTTTAATAATTTAAATAATCTTTTGAGACTCAACCTAGATACGTTATATATGAATAACATCCAAGAAAAGATTTCAAAGGGAGAAAAAAATCAATATTCTTTTTTTTTACCGATCGTTTGTTTTTATTATATTGCACCCGCTCACCACAAAAGAATAATTGCCACCGTCATATATTCCATAAAAATATAAAAACGGAACAATTCTCAATGCTAATAAAATTCTTCGAAAATTCTAAAGAGAATATGCATGCATTTTTTATTAGCCAACATTGACTTTCCCCGTTGTGTAAGCTGATAAAAATGTATATAACTTTCTTTTTGCCCGTTCTTTTTTGAAGAAAGCATTTATTTTCTTTTCTTTAGAATATTTCATGGAACGATTTAAAATTTACTATACTTTATTTCAATTGGAAAGGGTTCTCTTATTCGATATACAAAGCCGGTAGTTGTCGGTATGATTACTTTTTACTTTTTTTGATGCATTTCGCTTTTCAAAGCATTCCCTGGTTATTGTCAGCGCCAAAATTGCCTTGCCAAGCTATTATTTACAAGCCAAGTAATATAAAAGTCGTAATAACTGCTTACGCTAGTTGTATTTTCATTGTCGAAGCGAATACCATAAGCCACGCCACCAATATCGACGAAATACATTTGCTATGATTTTAGACAGTAATTTATTACGTTTCAAGCCCTTTTTATTCCGTTAAGATAGCTTATAAGTATTAAATTGGAATAGGAAATTCTGAACTCAAATAAAATCAATTTTATGTTAGAATCTGTGGGTAAATATTGTATCATATTTTCATACTACGAATATTCTTTAATGTAGGCAAACAATTTATAAAATAATATTTTAGAAGTCTGATATAAAATAAATTTGATACTGTCAAAGTGAAATGACATTTATGTAATTCAGAGGTTATTACAATTTTCGTCATCCTTGAAAGTATAATCTTAGGAAATATAACTTATATTAAATATCATCAATACCGTATCTACGTACTGAAAAATTGATGCTCAAAATTCGCGACATTTTTTTCGTTATTGACTAGACTAATTTTCGAGAAGAAATTCTCAGAGAGAATTTGTTTCGGTCGTGGATATGATTCTTCGTCAAAAGCATCAAGACTAATGGATTATATCCGTAAAGATATTCTTATTAACTAAACAAATTTTTGAAAAGAAAATATCTGATCAAATTTCTTCTGTCGAGGATTTGATGTTTCGTCAAAAGCATCAGGACTAATGGATTATATCCGTAAAGATATTCGTATTAACTAAACAAATATTTGAGAAGAAAATATCTGATCGAATTTGTTCCGTTGAGGATTTGATTTTTCGTCAAAGGCATCAGGACTAATGGATTATAACCGTTAAGATATTCTTATAAACTAAACAAATTTTTGAGAAGAAAATATCTGATCAAATTTCTTCTGTCGAGGATTTGATGTTTCGTCAAAAGCATCAGGACTAATGGATTATATCCGTAAAGATATTCGTATTAACTAAACAAAATTTTGAGAAGAAAATATCTGATCGAATTTGTTCCGTTGAGGATTTGATTTTTCGTCAAAAGCATCAGGACTAATGGATTATATCCGTTTAGGTATCGTTACTGACTAAACAAATTTTCGAGAAGAAATTCTCTGAGCGAATTTGTTATTGTTGATGATATGATTTTTCATAAAAAGCATCAGGATTGATGCATTGTATCCGCTAAAATATGAGACTACTTTTTTAAGCCAATTGAAAATCTATTAAAATCATCAAAAAGAGTTTATTTTTCGAAAGAAAAAAGCGAAATTATCTTAGATGCTTATAATTAATACAAATGATGAGTCAAGGCCGGGGATCACCTGGATGGTAGGGCACTGGGCTCATGTCTAAGAGTTCAACGGTTTAATCCCAGCTGGCCTAAGACTTTCCTTGTAGTAAATGGTGACTAATGCACGTTAAATACGTCGAGTCGCAAAGTTCTCCGTGTTCCCATAACAAATCAATACCTCTGGGGATACTGATCCTGGAGTTCCCTTGTGTTCTGGATTGGTTCAAAATTACAAGGCTACGGAGTTGAACATTAGTAGTCGTAATCCCAAAATTGGGATGGCAATTGAACGATGGATATAAAAATAGCTTTTTTGCTATAAATGATTGTTCAATGTTTTTTCTTTCTGCCTCATGCGATTTTTTAAACAGGTCATAGATACTTTCGTATCGCTTATTTCAAATCTAGAAACGATTTCTCTTTCCAAGCTAAGTTTTTAATGACCATTTTAAGTATATTTTTGGTTGAAATGTATAAGTTTAATACTATTTTATGTAGCAGGAGGTCACATAAATGTTGCGACAAACTTCTAGGGGAGTTGGGACACATCATCAGAATTAAGACTGCATAGAAACCCATGTCCGCAACTGTCGTCATACGCCTCAAGGAGCACTCTCCTTCTATGAGCTCTTTCTTCGTGTGTTTCTGAACTAGTCAGAATAAGGAAGCATCCACAGCCACGTACGACGACATTTCCGAGCATGTTCCTATGCAGTTTTAATCCTTATGATGTGTCCTAACCCTCCAAAAAAATATTGTCGCGTGATTTATGCGACCCCCTGTTAACGCTTTTAAAATTGAACATTTTAACAAAAATGTACTAATAATGTCATTTTAAAAATCTGTAGCTTTGGAGCTAATTTCAGATTTGAACACCCCACACCCAATTTACGCAGGATTAAATATTTGTTTAATTTGCTCCCAGAGTAACAGATAAATTTGCATATTATATATGAATAAGAGATGATTATGTTTCTTAATCTTCTATAAATAATTTAAGACTTAGAAAGGAAAAAAAAGTGATGTTTGATATGTAATTTCAAGTAATTCAAATGAAATTTCAGTCACAATACGCATTTAGCCTTATTTCATCTTAGAGCGTAAAAACCATATAACAAATGCCCTCCGGATTATATAACTCTGAAGATTCAATAATATTAATTACTCTTCCAGTACAACTCTGAAATTTGCACCATCTTTAAAGAGCCATTTAAATCATCCTCAAACTTCAAATGAAATTTTTCAAAGCTCTCTACCAGTTCTCTCAAAAAGCAAAACTAAACCTAGACCTCCAAATTAATGGAAATTACATCAGTTTCAATTAACGAACCACGCATCTGGCAACGACACCACTTTTGCCGTAGAACACGGTACAAAGTTAAATAAACAAAGACTTTCCACTTCTTCAACACAAAACATGGCTGACGAACCAGGTAAACATCACTCTGAACATTTCCTGCCAACTTCGTTTAATTAACAATCCCCAAATCACCAGGGCCAACCTAGTTCTGAACCCTCTTTCGAATATTTATCCCCGGTGTTCCATCGCCGTATTTATTTGATGAGATAGTAATTATGGTGGTTAGTATTACTACGCCTTGTCCGAACATCAAGCTTTATAACAACAATACCCGTCATGCTGCTCACTTGGCGTCAAATTTATCTGTGGCGTGAAAACTCTTTTCCGGAGTTCGGATGGTTTTAATGAAATAGCGTTCTGTTTGGTCTACTCTTTAAATTGAGCTTGGCGAGAGAATAAACATAATGGGTGGTTATCTGACGGTCGAATAATGATTAGATTCTTAGAGGTAAGCTAGAAGAAGGTCGTTGTTTATACGAAGCGGAGTAATTTAAATGTAAATTTTTGGCAAGAGTTAAAATTTGCTGAAAATGCTTTACTTTGAGAGAATAACGAAAATAAATAAGGAGTATATTGATTCAAATAATTATGCTAGCGTGCTAAATTTAAGGTTTAGAAAATACTAAAGATATGAAGATTACATTGATTGAAATATTTAAATTTATCCATTATAATTCTCAATGTGTAAAATTAAAAGCTTAGACACAGAGAATAAAGAATTCTGATAAGTTCTGATAAAATAACAGTACTTATATATATATATATATATATATATATATATATATATATATATATATATATATATATATATATATATATATATATATATATATATATATATATATATATATATATATATATATATATATATATATATATATATATATATATATATTAAATAAAAAGACCGGGTTTTGGAAAGCATTTGGTGTCTTATAGATCCATTAGTTTTATCTGCATACATTTTTTTTTCGGAAACGGAGTTTAATTTCTGGCTAAAAGATATTAACCAATCACATTTTTAATGAAATTGTCTACACTGTTAGAATTTTCCTTCTATAATTATGGTAAAATAACAGCCAGCAGTCTGTTTATCCAGTTAACAGTAAAGAACATTTTTTACCTTTACGATTTTGAAACCGTTTACAATTAGTATGGTTAAAATACCATGAATACAAAACTGTACGATTTCATAATCATTTACAACTAGCATGGTTTCAAAAACGTAAAATTGGAACTCAACTTTACATAGTAAAGCAGCCTTGGAGTGCAGCCATCTTTGAGGGAATGAGAATATCGTAATTAAATAATCCAGGGTAATAAATTGGGGAGGGCAGGACACTGGAAACTCTTCCTGCTTTGAAGGAAACGGAGGAATTACTCTAGTGTCACCGATGGGACTCAAACCCCAGTTCTGTTGTTCATGATATTGGTAGAATATCCCTCTCGGCTGCAGTGCAAACGAAACTAAGTGGCTTTATCAGGTGGGCCTATATGGTGCTAAAAAATTAGCAGTTAATAAACGATTTTTATCACAGTTAACAGTTTGAAAAACATCTTATTTATGGCTAATGGAATGTTTTGCTTGAATATGATAAAATAATCCTGAAATAAATTGTTATTAACCATTTTTTGCGAGAAATTTGTTGTTAACTGTTAACCGTAAATTCCGGTTTTTAAAATTATAGTTCTTATCACCATACATTTTGTAAAAATACAAACCTAAAGAATAATTTTAACCGAGTATATGGTTTTTATGTCATGCTCAAAGGCATCATAGTAAATTTATCAAATTTTCCCACATTTACCAAATTGTATCACATATTATTAAACTCTATCTTACTGTTAGTTTTATTATAATAATTACCAAAGCACTTCAGTAAAAAATTACAGAGTTTTTTGTATTCTCATAGAGCCAGGAACAAGGTAAATTTAACCATATTCTGGTAGTTTTAACCACAATTTTTTTCTCAGTGCAAGGATAGTACTTGGTGTAATGACGCACTTAAAAAGTTCTACTTGGCGTAAATTAGTCACCACCATGTTCATTATTCAGTAACAATAAAATTTATAATTGCATTTAGATATGATACATACAAATCAATTAAGTTTCTTTTACTATACAAATTATGGCAATAATCATGAATTTAAGATGCATATAAACTGTATTTCTAAAAATAAAATAATTTTTTTTATCAAACATACACCCAACACAGGCACATCATCAGTGTGAATTCGTGCAAATCATAATAAAAGTTTAATATTATAAAATTGTTTTATAAAATGAATCTTATTCTATGTAGATACCTTTATTATACAATTAAAAACATACATGCATTTTATAACAGTTTCTAAGAGTAATTTGTTAAATCTATCAGACTAGAAGATTAAAACTACTTCGCAAATAATCGATAACCAATATTCTCGATAAATTATTAAAGAGAATCGAAAATTACTTGGTATTAACTAAACTATGACCAGTTGGTTAATTTAGTTTGTCAAGAACTGACATAGTAATCTGGTTTGTTATAACTGACATAGTATACTTCATGTAAACCAACCCTTATTTTCAATATTTTTAAATTGCACCATTATTTGCTTTTAAACTTCTACTAATGATCCTGAAGTTTTTATTCTATGTTCAAGACATGCCCCATTATCATTTCACACAATAGTTTAGTTAAATAATTTAAATATATAATAATTGTTCTCAAAATTTATGGAATTCCAAAAAAGGCAGCTTTTTTCTCCGATGAGTCTCATATTGGTGTAATCTTCTTTAATTATTGGTTTTAAGACTTAACTTTTTAAAGTGTGAAGTGTATTTGGTATTAACTTGAATAAAGTAATAATTTACCTTCTCTGAATAAAGATTAAGTGACACGGCTCCCAAAATGAAAACTGTGTAATGCAACTTCTTGAAATTCCATATGCATTCACTAGTTTCAAAGGATGCATTCACATTCTGTGTAAATTTCTTTTCAAATCAACAAATTTATCAATTATACATTTTTTGTTCAAACACTTATATACTTTTTTTGGGAAACGATATGCTTCCTATGTGTTTTTTTTAACAAGGCATCTGGGCTTCATAGTCAACTTGAAAAGTCCCAATTATATTACATTTTTCATCTATAAATTATAATTTTGAAGGATACTTAAACGAATATATTACCATAAAAATAAGTAATTTGCATTATTATCAATTATTTTGTTGGTTACCTATCTTCTATGAAAGTAAATTAAAGCAGTGTATAGAAAAGAAAAAGCGCCAAACATTCTGAAAAAGCAAAATACTTTTTGAGCGCTAAATTAAACTCAAGATTACTAATCTTGCAAATCTTTATTTAGATCTTTTTACACAAAGTATTCACATTGAAAGTTTGAAAATCATTAAACAGTGAGATATTTGATATATTCCCTTAGGAAAATTTGCCATAGAGAGACCTATGGCAACCTATGGCTACCATAGAAATTTGTATGGCAAAATACCATACGCCTATGGTTACCATAGAGATTTGTATGGAACAACCCCATAAGCCTATGGCTACCATAGAAATTTGTATGGCAAGATACCATACGCCTATGGTTACCATAGAGATTTGCATGGCACAACCCCATAAGCCTATGGCTACCATAGAAATTTTTATGGCAGGATACCATAGGCCAATGGTAACCATAGAGACCCGTATGGCATTTATATGGCATGACATCCTAGGCCAATGGCTCCTTGATCTACTAGCTTCCACCATTGCTACAACGTCTCTCAGTAGCCTGATAAATATTTTTCAAAAAAGCATTTAATACCTATTTTTTCATATTAAAACCTACTATTTCTTTGATGTAACCCCTCAAGGCATCTCCGGTGAGTCTTTTTTGGCCTCTGGAGAGGTTTATTTTTCATTTATGAGTTTTTAAAATCCGACGTTCCATGGATTTAGGCTTAAAGTACCTGACCGCCATTTTAACACGCATTTCAATTCGATTACTTTTCATCGCTAACTTTGACTAAATTTTTACTTCTTTTTAATTTCTACATAATAATTTTTCTTTGCATTCACCTATATAATTGCGATTCTGATCTATAATTTTTTTCATGTTTTGGCGGCCTGGTATATTTATTACAGTTATCTTTTCTAAATGTGTCTTGGGTATAGGATTTCGCAATGTTAACGATCACCAATTTGTAAACGCTGACTTTGCATACTTTTAATAATATCTTATAGAAAAAATGTAATGAGAATAAAAACGATATGTCTTTTTACCAATTGTTCTTAATATAACGGCATATCTCTTTTATTTTTTAACCTACTCTGTGATTTGTTATCTTTTTATAAAGTTGATCTTTTTTTATTATAATTGCCGTTCTATTTCCCATAACAAAATCAAAACAAACCATATGAATACAAATACAGTTAAATGCCTCCAATTACGCCATATCCATCTTCTTTTAATTAATAATTTTTTGAATAAACCTTAATCTCTCCAGTTATAATCTCAATCTAATGTTGCTTCATACTTTTATCAAAGTCAGCGTTTACATTATATTACTAAATGTTTTCTTGCTATACATAGGCCCAGGAAATGTTATTGATATCAATTTACGTATATTAGGGTATTATTATTTTAGATTATATTTTATTATGTGTGTCTCATAAAAAATCTTTATATATTGTCTCTGTTCATTTCTATTTACACCTGACCTGGTACAATGTAATTCAAAATATCCTACATATCTTAAGGTTAATTTTTCAATGACACTACAACCATTATTTAGAGATTGTTCAAGACCTTATCTTTTTATTATGAAGGGCCACATCTCAAAATAGAAGCTGGACCACATGTCAAGTTGTTCCACAGTTGTAACTAATTTATTTTAAATTCTTTTTAGTGCCATACATTTCTAGTTATCAGTATATTTCTTACATTGACTGTACTACATTGTTTTTAGGTAATATGGATTTTAACATAGCGATTTCCTATAACAGCTCCATTTAACATTATTCTTTTGCTCACTATCCCTGGCCAAGTACAATTTATATTTTTCTCGCCACTTTCTTGCTTAATCTATTGTTGATTTAGCAATCAGTTGTTACTGTTTATAAGTTAATATTCTTAAACTTCATGTCTCTTGCCCATCCTTCATTTGATTAGTACTTCTTCCTTGTTATTGTGACGATATTATCTTTGCCTAAATCCTATGGAACATCCCCTCTATTTAAAACACTCCTAACATCTTTTTGTGTGCTCATAGTATGAACCTCTCTGGGGTCTGAGGGGGACTCACCCACGCCACTCGTTAGTATATTTCTTTACTCAAAAAAAAAGGGGGGAAGAACACTTCTTACTTCACACATTTACCTTTCCCCTGCCTGGACTTTACGTTTCTCACTCAAAATGATCAATTTTCCTTTATTAATATTAGTTTTTCCCTTTGCTTATTGTGTTTATTAGTTATTATTTTTGGGGATATTTCCGTATTGTGTGTGTGATCCCTCTCGATCGCCAACTACAATCGCCAAGGTGCCAAATAGATTTAAAACTTGCGATTTTTTTTTTAAACAAAAGTATGTAGTTTTTTGCCAAAAAGTGGCTACGAGTTAGGAGTAAGCTTTTTCGCCAAGGAAAATAAAAAAAGCCACAATTAAAGTGACTTATATCACTTGGGGGAAACTATGTAGTTTTAAACACTGTATCATACCATCTTGTCATGGAAAATACATGTAAGAAATATTTTGACTTCAAAGTGGACAAATAATTGAAATAATTTGTTTTTAAACTTTTTTAAAAATCGCCAAATATTTACTCTAACGACGTTACCAAAAACAGAAAAATTTTGTTATATTAAGAATCGCCAAGTAGAAAATTAAATTTTTTTTCAAATTTTTAGGAGACAATATAATGTAGTGTTGGTGCAATTTTTTTAATATTAAAAAATTTCTAATATTAAAATTAAATTAGATTATTTTTGATGCATAACTCTATGGTAAAATACCAATGGAGAAATGTTGCCATAGCTGTATGGCAAAGGTGTACCATAGCATATGGAAAAATTTCTTCATAAGCTATAGCATACCTTAGTTTTCTGGCAAAAATATGACATAAAAAATGTCATAGGATATTCCTATGGGGTTTTGCTTATGATAAAATTTTACCATATACGTATGGAAAACTTTTGCCGTACATGTATGGCAAAATTTAATATAAAAAAATGCCATAGGATATTCCTATGGGGTTTTACCTATGGTAAAATTTTATGACAAATATTTGCCATACATGTATGGTAAAAGTGTATGGCATAATTTTACCATAGGCAAAACCCCATAGGAATATCCTATGGCATTTTTTTATGGCAAACCTATGGCAAATTTTCCTAAGGGTTCACGCTCAATTCTAAGCTATCAGTCTATTCAACTACACGATTCAAATATTCCGCCATGCAACAAGGTATGTTTAGTATAGGCTCATATTTCTGATTTAGTATCCAATTCTCTTAAACTCATTTTTATAGATCAGTACATTCTGATTTACATTGTTTTCATTTAGATTCTTGCAATGCAAGTTATATTGGCATAAAGTGTATATTTACGTAAAGTATGGTAAAATGTATATATTTTAACCTTACAATTTTTCTCCTTATTTCCAAGAATCTTAAATAAATTTATTAGATTTACGATAAAATAAATTAAAGTGAGAGTTATAAACAAATAGCTTTAAAAAACTAATTATTTTGTATGTCTGGTATTTGTTGTATCTTATAACTAGAATTTTTAAATATGCACAAGAAGTTACTTAAAATTTGTTAAACATTGTAAGTATTGATAATATGGTTGTAGTTACTAAAATGAAATATTCGAATAAGTTCCATCTCTTAATCTAAAATATATTTCATGTAATTTATTTGCTGCAAGCCTTCTCTACACGGAGAAATAAATTCTAGTGAAATTACAGTAGTGTATGGTAATGACATTTTTAATAAAAAAAAAACATAAATCTGGCTACTAAAATCAAAATATATGGTATTTAAATCATTCATTTTGTAACTTTTAGGATCACATGGTAATGGTTTCCCGAAAATTCTGGTCTTCAAAATTGCAGTTCTTATTATTACGCATTTAGTTAAAATACAATACTGAAAAGTAAATTTTACCGATTAAATGGTTTTATGCCTCGCTCAAAGGTATTATGATAAAATTACTAAATATTATTTTTTTTCAAATGAAATGCTATAATTTTTTCTCAGTCTAAATTATTCTTGTAATCATTAAAATGTCCAAATAATGTTAATATAAAAAGAGAAAGTAAGAAATATACTATAAAATAAACACGAAGCAATTTTTCTCAACTAAAATGCTATATATTTTTCTTAGTCTAAATTACTCTTGTCATGATTAAAAAGTTCAAATAATGTTTATAAAAAGAAAAAAGTAAGAAAAGTACTCATAATGAAGAACAAGTGTTTACTTTACAATATTACTGTCGTAAAACTTCCAAAAAAGTATGTAGAAATGCAAAATTCCAAAAAAGTATAAATAATAATAATTTATATGAATAATATTTTTAGATAGGGAAAAGAAGAGAAAGAAGGAATATAGAAAATATACTAAAAAATAAGAGAAAAATTAAATGTGAAATACCACTATGTAACTCGAAAATATATTTAAAACAGATTATTTATTTATAAAACTGATATTCTTAAAGTAGACAAATAATAAAAATTTAAAAAATAATAAAACAATTTTTAGTTTTAAAAAGTTTATTGTAATAATTTAAGATCAATCAAGAAAGGATTCAAGGATTTAATTCAAGAAAAATAAGTGTGATTTTTTTAATATTGACTAGCGCTAGCTAAACACTTTTATTAGTATTTTTTTCATTCCGCCATAAAAAGCAATTTAAATTTTTTTCCGAATTTAAAACATAATTTGCGTTGTAGAAAGGATATAATAATTTTTTCAAAAACCTATTATTGTGAAACATCTATGAAGAAATTATGACTCTCAAAATAAAATTAGCAATATATAAGACCATTAAAAAATATTGAATATTCTGAAAATTTATATTTCTAACCTGTTTGCTACGATTATTTTAATTAAAATGGCCTTCAAAATATATTAAATTAAATAATTTTTCACACTTGAATGATTATTTACACGAGTAGTCATACACAAAACAAAAGACCTTGCACGTGTATAAAAGATGCAAACTATTTAAAAAAATATTTGTATTGAAAACATTAAAAATTTATTTCTTTTAGTTTCTCTGCTATTTTTAAAATTGAATTATCTTAAGAAAAGTCTCAAAAAAGTAAAAAGTACACCATGTAAAATGCCAAAAATATTTTTTTCGTGTTAAAATGAGTTTTGATCATATTAATAAAATACTTTTAAAATAATTAATTATTTTTCTTTTTGAAATAGTTAAGCGGGATGAATTTTGTTGCAGTGAAATTTCTTCAATTTATTTAAAATATCACGATATAATTTAATTGTTAATATACCATATTTTGTAAAGAATCTGTGATATTAATTTCTTTTAATTATAATTGAATAAAACTTCAGCTTCAAAAATGCTCTTTTCAAAGAATGGTCTCTTTCAACGTTTTCCGAATTTATCTTCCGCTAATGTGTTACATAAGCAAATGTTTCAAAAGAAATTGAAAAACATTACGAATTAACAGTTTGAATTTATCTTAACGGCTCATCCGTATCTAATTTGTTTCAAATGCATTCTTAAAATACTTGTGCTTTTTGATCTTTTCATCAAGATATTAAATTTGTTATTAATATTTCTGTCTTGGCAAAAATAAATAAAAAAAAGAATCATCGCCAATATGACTCGTGTCTTCTTTGTCTGATATGAAAGTTTATTTGTTCTGTAATGTTTTCTCTGGGAAGGCAAATCGATTCGAGTTCAAACAAGAACCAAAATGCAAAACACAAAACTAAAGATAAACAAACCGTAGAAAAGAATATGGGTTATCTTTTCTGCAAGAACTATAAACATACCTCCCTAAGCCAGGAAAATAAACAAAGATGTTTTCGTAACTGCGCCTTACGCAAACATACTCCAATATATTGATGCAAATTTATTTCAAAAGTTGTAAAGCTCTGAATTTACTAAAGTTGAGAATTTTATTACTGTCTCTGTTTTTCTTGTTAGTCTAGCTTTCCATAAGACCAGGTGTTTCTTTGAGAAATTATGAAGCCTTCTTAGCCTTAAAAATAAAATATTTTTCTTGGATATAGTAAATAATGCTTAGAAATGTTGAGCATCATCATAATCGCTTTTCTGATGAACCCGGGTAGAGTATTTTTTTTTTTAAAAGATTGTGTATTGATTTATTCTATTTCGAAACTATTATTTTTTTTATTCCTGCGATGATGAATTTATCTGCATTAAGAAAGAAAACCTTGAGTAAAATCTTAATATATAAATGTTAATTTTATTGAATTGTTTTACTTTCTATAAATATCCTATCTAATTGCATTTTCAATAGAAAACATTTACATCCGTTGCTTTCTAACTTTTGAACTAACTCTAGCTTAAGTATTTCCATTAGTATCAAAGTAAAAGAAAGAAAAATCATTTAAGCAACTTATTTCAAAGAGAATTTTTTACCGTATTTATCTTATTTACTATAGAAATTTCCTAGAGAAATGGTAAATGTCTCTGATAATACGGTAAATATACCTAAAAAATCATAAAAACGCGGACATTTAGAGAAAATAGATTAAATTTCTATGCAGTGAATAATTATGCAGGTAATTTCCTTTTAGTAAGCGCCAATAAAATGTATTACTTCGCACGTCAAGTCTTGGATCAAATATTGCACCAAAGGTTAAAAAATTGCAAAACTTCTTACATACGAAAGCTTTTGATTTGTATAATGAGTTGTGGCGTAACTACCACTACAAAAATTAAACATCAATTCACTGGTATATAAAACATGCTAACTTGATTCAATCACGAGGTACTTTTGATAGATAACGGTTGGCATGTCGATAACTCCGCCCCCCACTTTGGTGACCCAGACGTGATTTGAACACGCAGTAACGCTCACTTCGATGGATAGTCCATATTGAACAGTTGACTAGCTACTTGTGACTGCGGCATTATCCACCTCCTTACGCTGTTGCTACTCAGTTTCGTCTCGATTAAACACAACGTCTGCCTGCATACACTCGACTGCTAATGGCAACACAGGAGCGACTACGACTGTAAAGTTAATACACCTCTCCCATTCAGCACTCAAAAACCCGGTGATCTTAATTCCAGCTCTCCCGGTCTTTCATAAGTACAGCAACTAGTGGTATCCGTTCATTGAATTCTATCCCTGATAAAATTCTGGTGGGGGAGTATTGTGGCGTAACTACCACTACGAAAATTAAACATCAATTCACTGGTATATAAAACATGCTAACTTGATTCAATCACGAGGTACCTTTTGATAGATGACGGTTGGCATTGTCGATAACTCCGCCACCTGAAAATGTTGTCAATAAACAATAACACATTTTGACCTTCTTCATCGCAGAAAATTATAAAAGTATTTTTTGTAATCTCTTTGAACTGAACTGAATTTAAAAAATGTGATCATCGTAAAACTTCGTGACCATCAAAACTATCGTGATACTTTGTTCTTTTCTTTTTCTCTTTTCGTAATCTGCTTTACGTTTTTCTTCAGTTATTACTTGCTCGATTTTTCTTGATTGTTTTCAATTTTGTTGTTAAGTTTTCATTAAAGTTATATTTAAATTTATCATTTCTCCTTTTTATTTATCTTTGGCGACAGACTTAACTAAACATGCAGACTTATAATAAACGCAACCGATTTCTCGCCAAAGAGTAAAAAAAGTACGAACCATCCTGAATAACTTTCGATTTAATGATTGGGCCTTCACGTTCTATGACTCTATCTTAATGGTTCGAGAGGGTGACCTCAAATTTGCTAATTAGTTAGTGCAGACGATATTTTAAGTTAAGAAATCAGACACAAAAACGTACTTTCTCTAAATAAACATACCATTTTTCCAACGGATTAGGATTTCTGACCAAAGTCCTAATAGTTTGGTCAGGAGAGTGATCCCAAGTTTTGACCCCCTAATACTAATTTTAAATTTTTCTTTTGACGTATTTTACCATATTTTGAGAAATTTTAAGAGATTTTAAAAACTTTTACACTCAATTATAAAATTCGTTTAACCGAAAATTAAATTCCTTTAAAAAAATAAATTTTAGTAAATATTATTATTTTTTATTCTTTAATTTGATTATAGTCAAAGAAATTTTGAATTGCAAAGTATGCAATTTTTACATAATTTTAAAGTATCAAATTTTACATGGAAAAATACATAATTTGAGCGAAATTGATTGAATAGTTCCTGAGAAATAAAGTTTCAAATAAATGACTTTCTTAAAATATGATTTCTTAGGAGCTATTCAACCTCACTCAAAATTTGCATTTTGCCATGTAAAATTAGATATTTTAAAATTATGTAAAAAAAATTTATACTTTATAATTCGAAATTTTTTTCGATTATTATTAAATAAAATATTTAAAAAAAAATAATATTCACTAAATTAATATTTTACATAGAATTATCTTTGGATATATGAATTTCGTAATTGTGTGCTAAAATTTTTCATTTCGCTTGAAAAATTTTCGAAAAGTATGGCGAAATACGCAAAAAGTAAAACTAACATTAAGGGGTCAAAATTCCTGACCTAACTATTAAAACCATATTTCTCAGATTGCGACTACTTCGTATATTTTGGAGGTCGTAAATCTGAATCTGTAGAGAATAAGGACCCGAAGATCCGTCGTGAAATCCGATAGTTAGATCAAAAGTTATTTAGGATGTATGTTTATTTTTTTTGAGCACTGAACATTTTTCAAACATGAGTAAGAATTGAGTTCAAATAATAAATTAATTAGATTCATTACAATATGTGCTAAGAAAAAAAAATTAAGAATAATTTAACTGTATTATTATAATAATTTAACTGTAACATTTTTTCGAAAATCAAGTAAATGAAATTCTGAAAAAATAATTTTAACAAACTTATTAAGTAGCATTTTCCGAAAAAAATGTAAAATCAATTTAGGGTCTTTAATGATTTGGATATTTTTTTTAATATAAATTAAATTGAGAATTTTTAAAATGATCTATTTTCATCATAATGAACGTTTGTTTTTGAAAATTTTAAGAATGAAATAAAAATTTAAAAAAATGATAGTAAATATCTGAAATGCTGTTAAAAATTTCAATTCCTTAAAAGCATTAAATATATATTATTTTTATTACAACACTGAATCCGAATATTGCTGAAAAATGCTAATTATTAATTAGATAGAGAAAATCGATATATTCTTGTGTTAAAAGAATAATTGATTAAAGATAACTTATCACTGTGCAATAATTTAAACGATGATTAATTTTCAATCATAAATGTGTTTTTTTTATCAGAAAAACCAGACTATCAGCTATCTACATCCAGTAATTAATACATCAAAACAATGAGAACAAATATGTCAATAAATTTTCAAATAAGCATTTATGTTTCGATGTACTTCACATTTGTAAGCATACATTAATATAGAAAAAGAATGCAGAAACTTTAGTTGTGATAATTCAATAGACATCATATAATATTTTTGCAATAAAGAGCTGGCCACAATCTCAACTGTTAAATTAATAACTCTTGATATAGTGTGTGAATTAAGTAATGTAAACACTAAATAACCGTGTGAACAATTTAACGAAACAGAAAACAGACTAATTCATATTTTTAACGCATAAATGGATCTTAAAATGATTAAGTCAGTAAAATGACAAATTTGTTTATCCATAGCATAATAAACTGAGAATAAGTGTGCATATAAAATTTTAAAAATGAAAATTTAAACATTTGGGTACAAACGTCAAGGAAAGAATATTTTTAATAATTTTAATTTCATAATGTAATTTTCAAATTTTGAAATGCGCTGGTTCTGAGATTATTATTTGTTTTTATTCACTTTACACCGTGTAATTTTTACAATTTTCGGCAGTAATACTTTAATTTTTAAAGAAATTTGAAAAGTAGAATTTAGTATAAATTGTGAATAACTACCAGTAGCAGTTTGGGTAAAAGCTAGTTCATCAAAATAATCTACACTTTTAGAAATTTCTCGAAAAAATTGTTAAATAACAATGTATTTAATTGTTATATTACCATATTCTAGGAAACAGTCAAATAACAATAAATCAGATGGTATTTAAACTGTTAACGGTGAGAAATACCGTTTATTAACTGCTTTCTTCAAATACGTTTAAACAGCCAGAATTTTATAGTATCAATTAGGCCCGCCTAATGAAGCCACTTACTTTTCTGCTGGTGGATGCATATTATAGCCACGAAAGCTAATCTGTCATTAGTCCCAGAGTTGACACCACAATATATTTTAGGTCTTGGGTAACAAACTACGATATGATACATGCATTCACGCATAGATGACAGCACCATAAAGCTTCTGAATTGTCTCCAATGTCCAATTAAATTTCATTTCTTAGGGATTTGAAACCGTGCTAGGTGTAAATGGTTAAAAAACGAATAGTTTTGTATTAATGGTTTTTTGAACCATACTGGTTGTGAATGGTTTCAAAACCGTAAAGATAAAAAAATGCTATTTACCCTAAACTTAACGGTTAGTTGAATCGACAAACTGCTCTCATTTCTCAATATTTTAAGCACACTTCTTCCCATCAAAAAGTTAAAATCTTTCCAAATTAAAATTTTATTACTTTATAATAGTGTATAATTTAATATTAGCAGTCCCACGTATTCTAGTTTTGTGCTTTTTTACATACACCATCCAAGTTAAGACCAAAAAAAAAATAGTTCATTAGTTTTTACATCTTAGAAAAATTTTGTTCCAGAACTATATCCGAAAATAATATCATTTTGATGTAGGAAACTCCTGTGGCCAATCAAGAAGTTATATACGAATGGTAAAAATACAGTCACCCAATCACCATCTAATTTTTGTTCTACCAAAAAAGAACAACGAACTATCTTGTGACAAATAAGACCTAATAAAAAGTATTTGCAGGAAAAAAAACTGATCCACACCTCTTCTCACCCAAAGAAATTTCTGGTTGGAGGAATTCTAGGATCAACGGTGCCTTGTAGGCTGATTGTTTTTCTGCTGCCCGAACATGTTCGGACAGTTTCTGTGTCTTTTTTTCGTTCGATTTTTTTTTCCTGAGCTTTCCCCTTGTCAAAATGGATCAACGATTATTGGACTAATTTCCTTTGCTAGATTGTTCCAAAAAATATCGGAATGTATCTGCTACAGAAGACCCAAATAAATCGCAGATATTTGATGTAGAAAATGGCTAAACCATTTTTCGTGTGTCGATGCAATATAATCCCACAAGACGAGTGTTAGACAAAAAAAATTTCTGGAAACATAGCGCAAAGTGAAAACGAAGTTTTTTTCCTATACTTTATCACATATCATTATATGAACATTTTTGCTTAGCAACTTAGGGGTTTAAGTCAAATATTAAGGTTGAAAAAAGTTTGTCGTATTTTGAGAATTCTTTCAGTGAAAAGATGAAATAAATTAAAATTCTGAAGACATTTGTTATACAAATAATGAATTCCAAAAATGATATTTTGCAAAGCAATGAGAACAAAATGGCAGCTGTAAATATAAAGTCTTTCTTTTTAAAGTATGTAAAGCAAATAAGAAGCAACTACAATTTTTTAGTTAGGAATGAAAACAAGTTGCTTCTTGATTATATATGCGAAGTTCTTAATATTCATACAGCAGTTCTTAATATTTTTTAATGAACCTGATTTTACAAAACTTGCAGATATCCCAACCAAAATTACCAAAACTACAACAAAATTTTACGCATTAAAATGAAATACTATATGAATAATCTAATTTCATATATACCGTTTCCGTTAAAAGTCAAATAATTTATTTGGGATAAAGAGACTTTGTCTGTGGCTGTTGTTGTTGTAGTTTATTTACGTCGCACTAGAGCTGCACGATGGGCTATTGGCGACAACTTTGTCAGTGGCATTTATGAGCATATCACCGTAAAATAGATTCTGATTTGTATCATTGGCCCTTAAATTTATTTTTAAGTAAATGGCCCGCTATTCTACAATAACTTCTTAGTCTAAGGTCTGCAATTATTATGCAACACATTGTTCTTCTTGACAAGTTCATCTGGCAACAAGAAGTGTTTGCTTTTGTCAAAGATTTTGATGAATTTTCACCCTGATTTTTTTTTACTAGAAGATAAAGAGATACTGGTGTTCTTAACTTGCAAGCTTAAATTCTTCTTCTTTAGACAGCATTTACTTTTTGTTGTCCAAATAATTAAAAGTCTTAATTTACTACTATTTTTTAACGCTGTTTTCGAAACTCTATCGTAAAGGAAATAAAAAATCTGAAGTTTAGGTGATTCAGAATAGAAGCAATGAGATGATTCTAAATTATACATATAATCTGGCTGTGAAGAACAGTGTAGCCTTTAGAACAAACTTAAAAATAACTTGAAAATCACCAATTTTACCACATTTTTACACGTAGATGAAAATTATCAAAATCAACGCCTTATTGTCAGTTTTTGAACATTTTTATGAAACCTGATAATGCAGCATTGGAGTAACGTTTTAAATATCAAAAAATTAAACCACAAATGCTATTTTCACGATACTGTGGCTTTTCCTCATCTTGACTTTTTACGCCATTTTCAAAATAATCGTTGAGAACAATAACTATAGAAAGGCCAAACTTACCTAACAGTCTGAGTAACTTTTGCATACCCATAGCAGTTATGCAAATACCAAAAAATATTCACAAAAAAATGAAAAAAAGCATCATTCCATCTTTCGACTGAGTCTTCGAAAAACAGCCTTAATTTTACTGAGTTAGCCAAAGAACAGAGCGGTCACTTCCAAGTGAGGTGACCTAAGTTCGAATCCCAGCGTTGGCTGCTCGATACGAATTCTTCTCAAGGCTTGAACTGACCACAATGCTAACATAAAAATATCATAATGGTAGGCGTATCATGGATTAGAATCCTTTTACCATTAGAGGCTAAGCGTCAAAAAAAATTTCCAAAAAAGCTAGTTTGTTCCAATGCTTGACCCGAGTCCCCTTGTTTTCTGAATTGGGTTCAAAATTACAATGCTGAGGAACTGAACATTGATAGTCGTAAGCTTAGAATCGGATCAGCTGTTCAACGCCGGTTATTAAATAAAAAACGGAATCTATTCAGAGTATTGACAGATAATTTTAGAAACTTAAAATAATGTATTATTATTCCAGTAAAAAGGCATATCTAAATAAAATAGTTTCATTTTAGAACTAAAGATTTCA
Organism: Parasteatoda lunata; assembly: GCA_949128135.1. Taxonomy (NCBI): domain Eukaryota; kingdom Metazoa; phylum Arthropoda; class Arachnida; order Araneae; family Theridiidae; genus Parasteatoda; species Parasteatoda lunata. The sequence continues at coordinate 38,201,763 of OX421976.1, read as the reverse complement.
AAACAAATAAATTTAAAACATTAATACGATAGAATACGCTGAGTTTTTACACATCTAGATAAGAACTCAAATGATCATTAAAACTTGTTATATAGAAATTTTAATTAAAAGAAAATAAGCAATTTTAATTATCATCTGTTTTTAATCTAGTAAAACTTAAAGAGTTTTGAATTTTACTTGACTTAAAACTAGTAAAACTAGAGTCTAATAAAATTAATCTGGTATTTCATCATTCTTCTTTCATAAACTGTCTCCAAATAACGCATATTAATATGTTTGCGAGCTTTTGAAATTTTGGTAACTCACGGCAAATAAATATAGATATAGATGCTAAAGGACAAAGCTGAGATTTCAGAATGCAATTAGTTAGTAATGGTAAACCCAAACCTCACAGAGATTTGCTTTGAAGGAAACGAAAAGCTTCAAATAATCAAATTCCATGAGTCGGTTTGCATTTGAATTGACTATTGATCTCGGATCATATTCATACATTCAAATTTGTTGAGGAATTGAAATTAGCTGATTTGAAGATAGCATTTGAACCTTAGAGAGTTAAATTACGACTAATTTATTTCGAAATTAACAAAAATAATTAAATATTTTGTGTTGTCTTGGCTTTCCGTTGATTAATTGTTTTCTAATCAACTTCTTTTCTATTTATTTGAATTAGAGATTGCTGATTACTTTTTACTGATCACCTAAAATGTTTTTTGGGAGCCACTATTTTCAGTACTAAGGTAAACTAAAGTTTCTTCTATACATAATAATAAACGCGGCTATGTGTGTGTCTGTCTGTAATCACAATATATCGCCCCAAAAGCTTCGCCCAGGCACGAAACTTGACACATAATTGTGTTTTGATATAATGAAGAAGTATTTTTTTTCTTTTTCAAAAATTTGGATTAATTTTTTAATTATCAGTCATTTTGTAAGAAAATCTATGCTTTTTCATCTTCAAAGAGCCATATTCAAAAAACTATTAAAAAATGCATATACTTTTCTCCACTCTTATAAATGTATGCTAATGCGAACCTTACAATTGAAATATTAAATTTCGACAACTTAAACCAATAATATAGGAAAGAAGTAATAATTTGCTTGCAAGGTTCGCATTAGTTTACATTTATCAAAGTGGAGAAAAGTTTAACTTTTGTATTAAAAATGTGGCAACATATTCGATAACGCTTTGCTTTGATATATATGTCTCTGTTCATAATTGTTATAATAAGTTCTTCTTCTTTCCACGCTCTATTTTTTTTCTAAGCGAAGACGATAATTTTTGTAGCGATATATGCTTTTAAGAAATTTGGACCCACCTGCATTGTGTAATGGAACAAGATTGATTGTGAAAAAATTGATGCCTAATGTTATTGAAGCTATGATTATAACAGGACATTCAACAGGAAATAGTGTGCTTATTCCTCGCATCCCCATCATATCTTCAGACAATCCGTTTCAGTTTAAACGACTTCAGTTTCCTGTTCGACTTAGTTTTGCGATGAGTATAAATAAATCTCAGGGACAATCTTTAAAAGTCGTTGGTCTTGACTTGCAAAAGCTTTGCTTTTCACATGAACAGCTTTACGTTGGCTGCTCAAGAGTTGGTGATGAAAAGAACTTACATTTATTGGCACCAAATGGAAAAACTAAAAATATTGTTTATAAAGAAGTTTTACAAGAATAGGAAGAATTATATACTATCTGTATGCTTACTGACACAAGTTTTATTTTATTGCTGTTTCTTAAATATGTTATTAACTGCGTTTTAATTTTCAGCTATTGGCCAATGATGACTTCGAAAGCAACTTTTGTATGCTTTTACAATTTCTGAGGGCCTTTTTTTTTAAAAAAAAAAAAAAAAAAAAAAAAAAAAAAAAAAAAAAAAAACAGTCTCTACCTGATAGTTATATTATAGATTAGGTTACCATAGGCCTTAGGTTACCATAGCAAAGTTACATCTTCAAGCATCCTCAAGAGCTATAACACATCGGCAGCAGAACTGGATATGAAGACAAAATTGCAGGACAGGAACACTTTAATTGTCCACTAATCTTCAGATTTCCTGCTATGTTTTAAAAAACTTTATTTGGGAAAACCTTTAGCGTGGCGGACAGCTGGTCGCCTTAAGCGACTAGTACATAATATTTAGCACAATAACCACATTATAATAATGTGAGATGACGAAGAGATTACATTTTTTCATTAATCTGTTTTCCAGCATTTTAATTTTTTTTAAAGAATTTTTTTTCCTTTTAAATATTTTAAATAATTTTTTCTTTTTAATATTTTATTATTAATAAGCTGAAGCTTATAATTATATAAAAGTTCCTGGTAGAAGTTATATATTTCAATAAATCTAGAATGTTTTGATTATATTTTTACCGAGGCTTACATGTTACTGCACTTTATTCATTAAACAAAAATAATGAGCCTTGTTTTCACATCACGCATTCATTTTACATTATAATTTAGCTCATTTTTCTTTTAAGAAGATATTCTTCTCAATTATCCACTTTTTATTTTATGTTAAGCAACATCTACAAAGTCATATAATCTCATCCTTGAAAATACCTCCATAAACTACATCCATGAAAGTTTCTGGAAAAGCTAACGACAAATATGAGAAAAATATGGAGCAAAACGATCAACTTTTACGACAAAATTCGATAAGTTAGGTAGATTTAAGCCCCTTGAAAGACTTCATATTTCAGAATTTAATGAAAACTTACGGTATGAAATATAAATAAAATATAACCATTTCTGGTAGCGATGCTAGCAGCTGAATTTTTTGTAAAAATGCAATATGCTTCACTTTTGGTTTCGTCATCATAACACAATTTTGAGAGTATATCTATATTTATCAACGTGAAACACTGCGCGATGAATTTAAAGTAGGGAACAAATGTTTTTAGACAAATACTTTTTCTGTTCTAACTATTTCTGAACGTAAAATTTCTTACTGATGTAAATTAGTATTTTGTAGCCTTAGCCATCCTACAGGAGCTACAGTTTTAAAAATTACCGAATATATTAATATAATACTTCATATCCACATTTACATATTTAATACTGATTATATAACCCTTCAACATTTGAGTTTTGAGCAAAATACATTTATCATTGGCATCAAATTAAAACCGAAATTTTAAAAAGAAATTGAATTCTTAGAAAACCTTGATAAGGACTTTGGAGCGGTACTATTTCATTATCTTACCTATATTTGCTGTTTAAATACTTATATGTAGTAAGGGAAAAAATTCTTTTAATTCTAAAATAGTACACTTTCTTTGCTATCACTGGTAAAATATTTCTTAAAACTACAGAAAACCCGTTGTAGAATTCGAATCAAAACTTCACCAATTACCATAGTACCAGTACTACATATTGACAAAATTTATTAAGCGTTATTTTTCACCGAAAATTTTGTTTTTTAGAATATAGATTTTTTTTTTGTTTCAATATTACTAATAATACTACGCATATGGTGAATAATAATATTCCCAGAATGGATAAGTATCTTTTCTCCATTAAATTTGCTTTTGAGTAGATAGGTTATGGTGGTTCAAGGGAAAGAGCGTATTCCTTCCAATGGAGGGTACCGCGTTCGAATCCCATTGATGGCTGATCGATACGAAATACGCACCCGGCTCTCACCGACCACAGTGCTAACGTAAAATAACTTTAGTGGTAAACGTATCATGGGTTAGAATTCGAGACTAACCGTGGGAGGTTTCGTCGTATTCCTCTCCATGTCACGCAAATGCGGGTAAATTCCATCAAAAAGTCCTTCTTAAAGGCAAATTTTTCCCAATACATGATCCTGGAGTTTCCTTGTCTTCTGGATTGGGTTTAAAATTACATGGCTACGGAGTTGACCATTAGTTGTAATAAACCCAAAAATTGAGTCGGCTGTTCAACGACGGTTATAAAATAAAATAAAATACATATTATCGAGCCGTGAGGCGCGGGGGATAAAGTGTTTGCCTTCCATTGAAATGAACCGGGTTTGAATCCCAGCGATGGCCTTTTATTTGCTCTTTATTATTTTTTATTATTTTATTTGATAATAGTAAAACAATTTGAACTGTAAGTTATACATTTTTTACATCATTTTAAAGAATGTAATTTTGCATGGCATAATTTAAGCTATGAGCCAAAATTATGTGAAATATATAAATGATATTTTTAGATATTTAAAGATTAAGAGATTAAAGACTAGGTGATTAAGACATCATATTAATTAGCACTAGCAACAAAATAAATCTAAATATTATATATATATATATATATATATATATATATATATATATATATATATATATATATATATATATATATATATATATATATATATATATATATATATATATATATATATATATATATATATATATATGTATATATATATATATTATATATATATATATATATATATATATATGTATATATATATATATATTATATATATATATATATATATATATATATATATATATATATATATATATATATATATATATATATATATATATATATATATATATATATATATATATATATATATATATATATATATATATATATATATATATATATATATATATATATAAAAGTCTACACTCTATTATTTTATGTTTCAATTTGTCAATTTATTTAAAATTGTTGGTCCGTTGGTCCGTTACTTGTCAAACCTTGTATATATATGACTACCAATATTATTTAAACTTGGCCTATTGCAATGAGCTTTGTAGACTATAAGAAAAAATTAAAATTAGAGTTTCTTAACTTTAAAATGGTGTTAATTCATTTACACCTAACCCGTGTTGTGATACACCAAATTTAACTTTGTTCTTTTTGATGTAAAATTCTTTAAAAAAATTAGTTTTTGAATCAAACATATACATAGCACTAAATGAATATTTAAACAAATTTAAGTTAGGCTTAGCAGAAGAAAAGTGGATAGAAATTAAATATCATGAAACCATGTATTGTAAATGACGGATACAGAAAAATTTAAATATAAATATACTTATTAAACAGCTAAAAAAATTATATTTTGAATTTGCGAATTTTGTCGATGGGTTATTTAACATCTAATAAAAACTTCCGAATATGAGCATTCTATATTAGTAAAAATATGTTCTTTATCATTGTTGTCATTTGGGCTAAATACACCGATAACTACAAAATAACGAAAGGAAATTTTTTATTATTTCTATTATATCATAAAGAACAAATTTTCCAAATTTTTGCATTCTAATTTGATTGGAAGTGGGATATTTAGTGATGAGTGAGAGACCGATTTGTCTTTCATACTTTATGTATTAATTTTTAAAAAAAAATCAACTTTTAAATAAAACCAGTAAAACGTGAATGAGTTATTGAGTCAGGGATTATGAAAAAAGAAGGTTTGAGAGATTTACATTTTGTGGAAAGGAACCTATTCAAATACGTTATATCGTACTTTACCCATTTATATGACAAACCTTTAATTTATAGTGCGAAAAAAAAAATAAACAGTTCAACCTAAATAACTTTTGATTTGATGGCCGGATTTTCATATTCTTGAACTCCATCTTAATGGTTCAAGAGGGTGACCTTAAATATGCTAATTAGTTATTTTAGGTTACAAAAACGTACTTTTTCTGAATGAACGAATCTTATTCCAGACGGATTTGAATTTTCAACCCCCAAAATATAGGAGTTAGCCTGGGGGGGAAGGTCCCAATAGCTTGACCCGGAAAGCGGTCCAAACTTTGGACCCCTTATTGTTAAATTTATTTTTTACGCACATCGCCATAACTCGAGCTTTATAAGCGATTTTAAAACTTTTTGGTCATAATTATGGAATTCATTTATCTAAAGATAGTTCTATGTAAAAAAATTAATTTAAATAAATAATTGTTATTATTTTATTTAATAATAGTTGAAAAAATTTTCAGTTGTAAGGTATACAGTTTTTTTTATTTTATTTAATAATTATTTTTAAATATTTTATTTAATAATAGCTGAAAAAATTATGAATTGAAAGGTATACAATTTTTACAACATTTCCAAGAATGCAATTTTACATGGCATAATACAAAATATGAGCGAAACAATGTGAAATAAATGATATTTTAAAAATTTTGGAGTGATTAAGAAAAATATTAATTAGCACTAAGCATCAATAAGTATCAAGTGTTTAGATATCAATGTTTGTTTCAGAAACAATTTTTGTTATGAGGGTTTTAAAAATGAAACAAAATATCTTTAAATTCAATCCAATACATCTAAATATTTCATTTAAAAGTATTTTTCAGAACTTAACTTTTTGAATAAACATGCATAATTTAAATTGAAGCTGCAGTTTTGAGTAAAATGCGTCAAAAATAAATGTCAACAAAAACTAATTATAAGAGGCAAAAAATGTATTTCAAAGAAATTCAATTAGCAAAGTGTCTAAAAGAGAACGAGCGCGTTGCTTTCGTCCAAGACTGTTATATTGTTGACACTAATGAAGTTGACAAAAAACTTCTAGCATTACGCTTTTTTTATTTCTTGATATTATCTTTAAAATAAGAAGCATTTTTTCTTCACATCTTAGGTTTTTAAAAGCAAAACTTACCCAAATATATAATTTTTTTCAAGTATAAAAATAATGTGTGCATTAAAATCAACACATTTTTTATTAAATAAACAAGTACTTTTAATGTATCTATAAAAAATTGTAATTACAATAAAATTCTTAGATGAATTTCAGTTGTAAAGACTCATTAATTATAATTGAAATTTTACAAGTTACAATTAGCATGATGGTGTTAAATCTATTTCAAACCACGTGATATTTTTTTACTTTGAGTTTAACACTTAAAAAATTTAAAAACGACTATCAAAAGTAATATTTTATTCCATCGTATCCCTGTAAATTTTTCTACACACTTACGTAATTCCTATAGTCTTATAGTTCCTGCGTCTTATCTGCGTATAGTTCTTCCGTAGTCGAAAAGTTCATATGTTCCGTAGTCTTATAGATCTTGCTTAGCAAAATAAAAACGTAAAGTTGAACAAACAGCAGTGATTCCTATGATTTTAACAAGAATTAATAATAATATGAAAACAAACAATTAATTAATAATGTAAACAATCAATTAAGTATAGACTGTAAAACATTTTGGTGAACAGTTGATACCATTTTCGGTGCTGAAGTAAGCTAAATATATTTTTAGGAATAGAACTGCAGTTGTAGAGAAAAAGACTATATAAAATTGACATAAAACAGTTGTTTGAAAGAATTAGATCAAATGAAATGTGCTGACTAAACTAAAAATGACTTTAAATGACGTAATGTTTTTTAAACGAAATGTTATTGCGAAGAAGCCCTCAATTGATTCTAACGAGCGAGGAAAAATGTGTTTTCAACAATTAAACAAACAAAAATGAATAAATAAAACTATAAAGTTGAAGGGTAAATAAAAATGTGAATTCATGCACTGAGAAAAATTTTAGTTTACCTCAAAACCAAACATGGCAGCAACTATACTCCAATTTTTTTTAAATTCTTAAAACATTTAATTAATTAAATTTATTAAAATAAAATAAACTAAAATTTAATAAAATGAAATTAAAAAAACTCAATTAAAACGAATTTAATAGAAAAATTAAGCATATTATTGGTAGTTCCAAAATTAATTATTAAAAAAAGATTTAAATAAACTTTTCTTAGACCCTATTATTCGATATGAATTTTTCTGATTTATGTTGGTAGTGTTTTGACATCTTCCGAGTTGTTTCGAATTTAAGATATTTATTCACTGTGGAGATATATAAATATATATCTATGATCGAAATTTAATGTTAAAATAAATAGAAAAATATAGGAGGAATTTAAAGAAACGTAATTTATACACAAAATTTAATAATTGTTATTTATTCTATTATTCTACATTTAAATTTCTTATTCAATCTACATGAATTTGAAAGAAAAAATTAACTACGAGGACATGGTTGATACAATGCTAATTTAAACAAGTTTTTCCAAACAAGAAACACACTTATTTTTATTTAATTGATTGATTTAAAAGTGGCGCTCTGAAAAAAAAATCGATTTTTTTTCAACAATAAAAATATTAAAATTTTGTATTGGGGATATTTAAACCACGATTCGGCTAAAATAAATTTAACAAAAAAAAAAAGCACCCAACTGTTTATAATATTTTACTTTCGTCTAGAAATTTTAGTTTCCTTTCAAATAACAAGCTATTTTGAACCAAGCGTAAATAAAAAAATTTCAAAAGTACCAGTAATAATATTAAAAACTGTTATTGCCTTTATGTTCAGGTTAAATAAAGTAAACCGCGATTTCAGAGAAATACGTTTTTCTTGGGTAGACAAATAAACTTGGTGGTACACATCCTAAGTATCTAATTCTAATTTATTAACATTTATTATTCTATTTAACATTATTATTCTATTTAACATTTATTTTTCTATTTAACATTTATTATTCTGTTTGACATTATTATTCTATTTAACATTTATTTTTCTATTTAACATTTATTATTCTGTTTGACATTATTATTCTATTTAACATTTATTATTCTATTTAACATTTATTATTCTATCTAAACATATTTCTAATTTTGTTATCGTTTATTATATTGGATGGGAAAAATTCAAAACCATTATCTCCTTTTTAGCTCAAAGAAATTTTTTTAAAAAAATATTTCTATTACTCCAGTTTCGTCTAGAATTTTTTTTCTTTCAATGAACAAGCTATTTTTATCAGGAAGTTCAAGACACACAAAAAATAATTAAAACAACCAGTAATAACAGTAAAAACCGAGAAGCTGTTTTCTTTGAAAGTTCTGGTTAAATAAAGTAAACCATGATTTCAGCAGTATGTTTTCCTTAGATAAACAAATGAGCTTGGTGTTACACATCCTAATGATCCAGGTCTAGTTTATTAACATTTATTATTCTATCTAGCATTTATTATTCCATTTAATATTTATTATCCTATTTTATTAGCATTTATTATATTGCATTGGAAACATTCAAACCACAATCTTCTTTTTGGCAAACTTTAAAAAAAAAAAGTAAAATAAATATAAAAAAAACAATGTTTTTTTTTGTTCCAGTTCCGACTAGAAATTTTCATTTTCTTTCAAAATTAGAAGAAAAAAATTTTTAAATGACCCTTAATAACAATTAAATCTGAGAAACTGTTGCCTTTGAGAGTTCTGGTTTAATAAACCATGATTTCAGAAGTATGTTTTTATTAGATAAACAATGAACTTGGTGATACACATCCTAGAGATCCAATTCTAATTTATTAACATTTATTATCCTATTAACATTTATTATTCTATTTAACATTTAATATTCTATTTTATTAACATACATCCAATTTTATTAACATTTATTAAATTGCATTACAAACATTCAGAACCACTATCTTCCTTTCGGCTCTAAGAAATTTCAAACAAAAACCAAACTGTTTCAACTATTCCAGTTTCGTCTAGAAATTTTCATTTTCTTTTCAAGAACAAACTATTTTTATCAAAAAATTCAAAGCGCAAAAAAAAAAATTTTAAACGACCAGTAATAACAGTAAAAACCGAGAAGCTGTTGCCTTTGAGAGTTCTGGTTAAATAAAGTAAACCATGATTTTAGCAGTATGTTTTCCTTAGATAAACAAATGAACTTGGTGATACACATCCTAAGGATCCAATTCTATTTTATTAACTTATTCTCGCCTCAGTCAATAAGGAAAGCAAAGTTTCAGTTATTAGAAAGTAAAGTACAAAACCGAAATTCCAAGAGGTGAGAATTTGTGGAAAAATGAATTGTCGTTACTGGGGAAAATTGTTTCTTTAAGCAAATCTATTGAGAAAATATGGCGAAACTTTCAGAAATATTTATTTGTTCAATTTTTCGCGATGGAAACTAATGACTCCTGCTCCCATTTATAGGTTATGTCACGGTGCTAATATTGTTTTAATAATTTCTACGAAGAAAATTAAGGTATATTATATTCCGGCCGTGTATATGGTTTGTTAATTTACATTTGTTGATTGAAACACAGTTACTGTAATTGAAACATATAATATAGTTACTGTATTTCAGAATAATTTTAAAATTTCTATAATAGTATTTATCTAAAATGAAAAAGGAAAATAAGAACTTGCATTTTTTTCGATTTGGCTAGCTGTTGTTGTTCATTTACGTCGCACAATTGGCTATTGGCGACGGTCTGGGAAACATCCCTGAGGATGATCCGAAGACATGCCATCACAGTTTTGATCCTCTGCAGAGGGGATGGCAACCCCGCTTTGGTAGCCCGACGACCAACACGCGAAGCCGAGCACTTTAAAGTAGAACAGTTTAACGAGGACCAATACCGCACAACTTCGTTCCCTACGCAGACTAATCCAAGCCGATTTGGCTAGTATTTATCAAGTAGAAACCTGATATTTCTTTTATATACTAGTAAATTACATGCAATAGTATAACTGCAAACATAAATATATCGAATTCTAATAAACATATAGATTTATTTCATTATATATAATAAATTTTAATAATTATTTTATACAGATGATGAGGCAGTTATATAATACTCTTTTTCATTAAACTGTATTTGCTAAATGAAACTTGAGATTATGCAATGAAGAGGGTATAAACTGTTAAGTACCCCCCTCATAGTAAGTGACAAATAAGTGCAGAACTTTGTGCGTTTGCGAGAGAAGGAAATGAAGAAAAAACTAATATACTGCTATTTAGAAATATTAGTTTTTGTTTTTGACGTATTTTTCCTTTTTTTACTTTGAATCAAATTAGTTAATTCGGGGAAGAGAAAACTTTTAGTTTAAAAGTTATGAGGAATTTTGGTATACGAAGTGCAATTTTTGACGAATTGCAATTACATATTCATGTATCTGACATTGTTGTCTAAGCAAATAAATAAATATATAGCATATATTTTTTTTAAGTTGAATTGAATGAAATCAAATACAAAACAAATACAACACTGCGAATAATTAGGAAGTTGGAAGGAATTGTGTATAAAAAATAATACTACTTTTGACATGCGTTTAGGTACACTTACTGCTATTTTACGGCTATTGGTAAATTTTCGTAATTTTTTATATTGAATTGAATGACACAAAACCCAAGTCTATAGGTAAATAAATTAGAATTTATAAAGATTCTCTATATAGAAAGTAAAATTTAAAAATGAACTTTTTATAAAATAAAAATCATTGTTGCTTTTGGAAAATGAGTAAATATTAGAACCATTGAATTGTAATTGGTTCCATTTGATTAAAGGTGAAACAATAATTAGTAAACAATACTTCACTTGCCTGTATAGCAGTTTAAAATATACAAATAACCAGAAATACAAAATTGTACTTTTTTTACGTAACACCTTTGTAATTTCTATACTAAACTCTGTTCGACCGTTGTGTGTTTTGATTCATTCATATCAGCATGTATGAATTCATGTATTCAGAGAGGCAAAGACAGAAATTTCCTAAGATATCAACGTGAACTGATCTTTATATCTGATCGTCCCATTGACTCTATAGTCTCATCTGATTTAGAATAAATATACATGGGAAATAATACCTCACTTGTTTAGATAGCAGTGCCAAATATGTAAATATATACAATCACAAAGTCGTAATTTTTGTCTCGACAGATCGTCTCGAAATTTATCTTATTTGATTCAGCGTAATTGCTTAATATAATAACGTAAAGCAACCATAAAAGATCTACGAGGAGAAACCAGGAGAATTACATTTTCAGAGAGGCGGTAATCAGAGTAAGAAAAAAAAGTGGTCGCGGAACTATTTTATTACCGTTTTATAAGAAGGTAAAACTAAGATTCTTCGTCTTGTTTTATTTATCACTGCCTAATTTGAAAATAAAAATTACGCATATACACTAAAACCTTATGTGGATTAGTTACGGTAAATAAATGAAATCAAAAACAATTTTGTTACATTAAATGTACCTATATTGATACCATAGCCATTTCATGCTATTTTCACTGATTCATAAATACCCCTAAAATGTCACTTACCAGGTCCTTCCACTAAATTCTTCATTTGTATCAGTATATGCTTTTCAGTTTTGTGTATGATTTCGTAGAGTTTTCAGTACAGGTTAATTAATTTTCTATTCACTCCTTACGAAGAACGGGAATTCAGCTAGAGCTGTATAGTTTTAATCGAGAAGAAATTTCATATTTCTTTAATTAATATAAGGGATAGCATATTCAAGAATTCACGTGCAAAAACGTAAATAATCAGTTTACATGTATATTTGCATATAATGGATATTATTTTGAAATATTATTTTCAAATATTTATTTAAAACAATTGATGAGAATATATAATACGATTTAACCTCTAGGTTTCCAGATTTAAATAAATATGTACTTAATTAAACGAATTACAAAATACAATAACCTTTTTAATAAATACATCAGAAAAACAAATCCAACCAATGCAAATAAATCAACCTCTAAAGCAAATTTTCATCCTTAATTGATTTGCTAAAAATATATTTAAGCATAATTACCTTCTACTGAAACAGATTTTATTTTAACATTTTGAAAATGATTGCAAAATATTTAAACTGAAACTTTTTATACATTATATACTGATTCGATACTTAAAAAACTAATTATACAATCTTGTTAATTTGCCGTACAAAAACATTTTATATAAGAATTCCTCTAACAATTTAAAGCTCTCAGCATTAAGTATACTTTTTCAATGAATTTCACTCACCACAAAATTTCAATATTTAATATATATCGCTGCTTCAAAACTAAAACGACAGATCTCCAATTGAGTTAACATTGCAGATGTGTCGTTTTAGTTTTGAACCAGCGATATATGCTCAGTTTATTAGAATAAAAAATGGGAATTACAGAAACACATATGCAGACAATCGATTAGTGAAACCCAAATGAGTATCCTAATATAATTATTTATATTTCTAAAAATAATATTAAAATTTCAAATTTTAAAATTATTAATTTTTAAAAGATACACATTTTTCTATTGAATCCAAGTTACTAATAAATAATACTTTAATCTTTAATTTCTTATTAATATTTATGAAACACCTTCGGAAAACATGTGTATGCTTGAAGAAAACTTTTCTCAAAATATATTTTAATAATGAAATTCATGAAATTCTTCAACAGTAGATGATTAGCTAAATATTCATTATTCTGTTCAGCTTATTAAATATTCAGCGAAAAATATCTTTTATATAATAATTTTTCTTGTTCCATACTTTTATAACCGAAAAACTAACAATAAAAATTCTTTAACTTTATACTCTTAATTTACATTACAAAAGTGTTTATTCTTGAAATTAAACATTGTAATCTTTGAAACTTTGTTTGATGTTTTACTATTATAAATTAAATGATAATATTAATAAATATTTATAAAAATGTTTTTCAATGATTTTCGTAAGATAATTAAGTTTCGACAAAATTGAATGATAATTTATTTCATTTAAGGCAAAGATTTGATTTTGGAAAATAAAGTATAATTTATGAAGTAAACAGGCAAAATTATAAAGTTTATGAGATCATTTATAATTTTGCTGGCATTCTCAAGCTTAAAAATAGATAAATTCTTAGTAGAAAGACATAAATCATTTTATTTATTTATTTTTTTTTGTTCAAAGAATTTTTTTCTAAACATTTAATAATGCAAATAATATTTTTTTACTACAAGTGAAAATCATTTAAAATAAAGCACTAACATAAACATTTGACAGACAAGTTTATTTTCTTTATTTATAATATAATATTATTATTATTGAAATTTTAATTTTCGCAATTAAAAAATACAAACAAAACCAAAACAAAAATATTTTAGAAATATTCCTATCAATAAACATACCATGCGTTCTAGTGTTTTTTAATTTATCCGAACTTTTTTTTCGAAATTTAATAAAATGACATTTTCTACTTTTCGAATGTTATTCCATTATTTAAAGACTGTACCCTAGAATCGGAACAGTAAAATTATATGTTTCTAAATTCAAATTGAAAAATATTGAAATTATTTAAGGAAATGTTTATATGCAAATTCAGCCTTGCATATGAATAATCTATTTCCAGTTTTGATGAAGATCGTTTTAAGAAATACCGTTATCAAATTTTAGTTCGTAAAATATATGCTATTTTAATTCACTTAAAGCTAAAAACAATCTTAAAAACTAATAGTTAAGCACAAAAGAATGAAACTGAACGAATGCAAAAAGAGGTAGTTTTTCTCTTACGCATGCGCGCTAAAAACTGTCCGATAGATTACGGTCGGTGATCAGCAAATTAATTTTCAGTCACTGACCGTAAAAGCACGTTTATGCCCACAAAACTAGCATGACCATAAAAATACAGATATGCCCGTATTTTTTTTTTCTTTTTGTAAAATATATAGCTATTGACTAAAAGTAATGTTATGCTCACGAAAGTTCTCTTCCATTGCTGTCATAATTTGCATCAGTGCTACCCTCTTCAAAGAGAGTTACGTTTTCGTTCTCTGTGATCACCAATATCGAAAAAGTACGGAAGATATGTTTTTTGACGACGACTGTATCGAACCCGGGACCTTTGTATCCTTTTTCTGATGCTGTAAAAATTGTTTACATCTAAAAATTAAGTTAAAAACTTTGTATAACAATAGTATAAATTAACGGTCAACTTTAATGATTTGCCTAAAGTCTACTACTTTTACGGACTCTGAGGTTTCTTTCGAAAAGAAGGAAGCTTGTAGTACAAATTAAACGCCACTTTTCTGAGTATTACGGTAATATCTTAGAAACTGAGATTAAGCCGTACTCAAGGGAAGCACAGTTGTCCCAGGACTGCTAAGGGTCCGAATAAAATTTCTTACAAAGAATGAGGCGTTTATTAAATATTTTTTTTAAAGTTCAAAGACTTTCTTTATATCTATATAAAAAATACAATTTTGTAATCTTCAAAGTTTCCACAAAACTTGAAAATAAGGTATTTTGTGCTTTGAGGAATGAGCCCACAGTATTTTTTTTCTGGTGTGTGTTAAACCTTTATTCATTCTTGGGGTGAGGTAGGTAATTTATTTACGTCGCACTATAGCTGCACGATGAGCTATTGACGATGGTCTGGAAAACATCCCTGAGGACGATCCGAAGACTTGCTATCACAATTTTGAACCTCTTCAGAGGGAATGGCTGTCACACTTTCGTCGTCTGACGACCGGCACGCTAAGTCGAACACTTTACGGTAGTACAGTTTAACGAGGTAGTATAGTTATACCGCACACTAGGTCCCAACGCAAGCTGATCAACGAGGTCACTCACCCGCTAACTGACCACACCCAATAATACTTGTCTTCGGTATTCTACAGGGAAACCGTGTCTGTACGATCAGTCCTCTGCGAGGTATTAGGTGTGAGAGAATGGACTGCATGCTCATTAAAAGGATTTCTTTAACATATCAATGTACAATAAGTAAAAATAACAGAATAAAGCAATAATTGATCCAAATTGATTGAAAATATTTAATCTAAAAAATTTATCTTTCCTAAAATACGTCCCTAAACTAATGTCATAGAAAACATTAATCAGAGAAAATGCAGCAATAGAATTAGTTCGAATTTCATACAAGTGTTAACACTAAAAAGCATATATTTATTCATGCATATATTTATAGATTGTAGATATATTTATAGATGGAAATGCGAACAATATAATTTAAATTCTCCGATTCAAAAACACAACTTTGTTCTGTTCTTCATATTTTGTAGAGATATGAGTACTATCTCCCTGTTACAGTGTTTCCACTAAACAATATAAAAAAGCCACAGTTGAAGTGGATATATATATATATATATATATATATATATATATATATATATATATATTATACGCTTTAGAAGGAGAATAACATCTCCATCTAAAGAAGTTGATTTTATGTGAAGTATGGTTCACATAAAATAGAATTCCAATAAAATTTAACTAAAATTTATTATTAGTTAGCAAAACATAAACAATTTTTTTAACAAAGTATAAACATTTAATATCATAAATAGTTTTTAAATCTAAACCTTATTTTAAGATAAAAACTGTAATTAGGATAAATATGACGAAATTGTCTTCGGGACTATTGCTGAGTTTTATTTTTTATGAATTTAATATTTTATGTAAAATAAAATTAATGACTCTTGCAGAAACGCAAACAATACGAAAGCTGTTACACGAAGCGATTAATGTACCTCTTTTTTCTTAAATATTGCTTTTTATCTTATATTTTATCTTATCTACAGAGCAATGTTGTTTATTTTGCTATATTAACTACAGAATAATATTGTTTATTTTGCTACCTAAACTACGGAATAATATCATATATTTTGCTACATTAATTACGAAACATTATTGTTTATTTTGCTACCTGAGCTGAGGAATAATATCATATATTTTGCTACATTAATTACGAAACATTATTGTTTATTTTGCTACCTGAACTGTAGAACAATGTTTTTTCTTTTGCTATAGTAATTACAGACCAATATTGTTTATTTTGCTACCTGAGCTGAGGAATAATATCATATATTTTGCTACATTAATTACGAAACATTATTGTTTATTTTGCTACCTGAACTGTAGAACAATGTTTTTTCTTTTGCTATAGTAATTACAGACCAATATTGTTTATTTTGCTACCTGAGCTGAGGAATAATATCATATATTTTGCTACATTAATTACGAAACATTATTGTTTATTTTGCTACCTGAGCTGAGGAATAATATCATATATTTTGCTACATTAATTACGAAACATTATTGTTTATTTTGCTACCTGAGCTGAGGAATAATATTATATATTTTGCTGCATTAACTAGAAAACAATATTGTTTTTTTTTCATAACTAAGGAACATTTTCTTAGTTGCTCTCTTCTATTCTTAAAATATTTTAACTTCAAAAATATGCTGCAAACTCTTTTTGGCTTTCCATTTTAAAACTTTGTGTGTAGTATGTAAACTAGGCACATCTGTATTAAATATTAAAAAATATATATTTATAGGAATCAATGTGTATTTCCTTCTCGTTAGGAATAGCCAAAACTAAAAATAATAATATGTATTTTGAATTATAAATAAGTATGTAACTAAATTAATCATTGTGTTTATCTAGAATCAATATTCGAGAAAGAATGTTATTTCCGAAAGCAAATTCCTTCAAAACTCTATATTCTGCTTTCAATTTGACGCCAGGTTTTCAACATGGAGTTCATCATCCTCCAAAACAGAAGTTGCCTCTAATGATATACTTCGATGCCTTCTTGATGAGGTGCTACTCAGGCATCCACGTGACACAACGGAAGAGAATAAAAACGCTTCAGGAGGGAAAAGAATTGAGAACAACGAATGAAATAAAACGGAAAGCGAGAAAGTAAGAAGAATCAGTAACTCTCATTGGATTGCAGAAGCTGCCAGAATCAGACGTCGTTTCATGAATTAGACATTTCCAATACAAAAGAAGTGCTATCATCCCAGCCTCAGTCTGCGGTAAGAAGGTTTATCATTTCGTTGAAGTATATGGCAACAACAAAATTCCTATGCTGGGGAAAAGTTGATAAAAGGCATTCGATGTTATATTTCTTCTCTTTTCTTTTTTTGTTTTGTTTCTTGTTCACTCGGTATCTGCGGTTCTGTTTGAGTTCAGGTAGCTTAAGGGAAACATGAATATCTTCAGAAAAGGAAAGTTGTTCTAGTTTGTACAAACACATCAAATTAGAGGATAAATTGTAGAGAAAAAATATCTGTCAGTATGATATTAAATTACTTGGATTAACTGAAACTAATGTCAACAGCAATTTACAGGGCGACAAAAAATAATCTTCTTGAATTACCTTTGATCTAATGATCGAATTTTAACCAACTAAAACTCACTCCTAATAATTCGAGACCTAATGTTAAATATTTTATTTTTTGAGCAAATATATCCTTTTCTGGTCGGATTTCAATTCATGACCTTCAATATATATTCAATTTCTGTGCATTTCACTAATCTCGAAATTTTTTTGCACACAATTACAAAATTCTTTTATCCGGAGATAATTTTACTATAAAAAATTTTTTAATAACTATTTATTATTTGTTATTTTTATATTTAAAAACAATCGAAAAAAGTTTTGAATTATAAAGCATACAGATTTTTACATCGTTTAAATGTATGCCATTTTTAATGATAAAATAAAACATTTCAACTAAATAGGTCAAATAGTTGTCGGCAAATAAAATTTTAAACATACAACATTCTAAAATATCAACTCAGAAATTAAAATTGCAAACATTTTTATATTAAGCACTTGAATTTAATGTTTTCAATTATTCAGTTCATTACAGTTCTCTGTTTTTGATTGTTATTAAGTAAAGAAATGAAAAATGGTGGTTTTTTAAAAACTATTTTTAAATTGAATTTCCTTTGTAAAAACGGCACAATTTTACAATCGTGTTGACGATTTGCTTATTAAATTAAGAAAGTATATTTTCTTTTGTCTGAATTTGTAAATTAAAATATTATTAGCACTAATATTATGTTTTAGTTGGATACTTACGTTGGTTTGCATTTGTTTATCTAGTAAATAAAAGTTCGAAAATTAAACTTATGTTGTTATATTATCCAAAACAAAGGTATTAACAACAAACAAAAGTATATTCTCCAAAACAAAGGTAATAATTTATTGTATATTGCTCTCTTAATAACATCGGGGGACAGGACTTTTCAACAAGACAATGCCGCTGGCCATACCTTCATATTTAATTAAATCCTGGATGAAAGCAAATAAGGTTAAATCTCTCGAGTGGCCATCTTGGTGCCCAGATCTGAATCCGATAAGAAACCTTTGAGGTATATGAATAAGAGACACTTACAGATATGACCGACAATTCAACAGTAAGTCAAATTTGATTGGTGCAATCAAGAGGTCTTGGAATATTATTGATAGCAGCGTTTTACCAACTCTAGCCGAGTCCATTAATGCTAGATTAATAAATGTAATCAAAAACAAAGGATCTCACATTGATTACTGATTCAATAATTACTGATGCAATACTTACTGATGCAATACTTACTGATGCAATAATTACTGATGCAATAACTGATGCAACAGACTTTATACTTTTTTCCATTTTACTTTTTATTGATATCTTATTATGACACATAAAGTAATGTGTAATGTATTTTGCTAGTAATTTCATTTTGCTTTTGATTTTTATATGATATAATCTATGGTTATATTATAAAACAAAACCTTACATAACCTTACATTTTATCACTTTCTTCAGTGACTTTATACTTTTTTTCCAGCACTGTAATTATTTCAATAAATATTACTGATACTAATTGAATCACCACTGATATACTGCTGTATAAATCAGTGGGAAATAGGGTGATTTATGATTTATTAATTTACATAAAGTTATGTACTAATAAGTACACATAACTATAGATAAAAACTGGATGATGTATTGTTCCAAATAGCTAATGTTTTGAATAAATGATGTCATAGGTAATGTTCTTGATAGATAATGTCTTAGATAGATAATTCCACTGATTTACCTCCGACCGAATCTCTATCAATTTAATAGACTTCACATCAACCGGTTTTGGATTATGAGGGTTGCGTATAATCCAATGTGATCCAAACAAAATTATGTTGAGCAATCTACGTTGTAACATTCGCCGAAAAGTAAATGAAAAACAAAAACAAACTTCGATTAATTCATTCTTCAGAAATCAGTAATGTAAACTACATCTCGGCTTTTCTTTTTAACTGTATGAATTGATAATCTAAATCAAAGTAGAATGTTTTGTTTATTTTTTGTCTTTTAAATAAATTTAACTAATAATGGTTCATTGTATAATAGTTTTACATTTTCTATCATTTTTCATCAAAATTTGCATAATTTGGATTATCCAAAATATTCGATTACCCGGGACGGAGCATTTCCGACAAATCGCGGTTAATCAAAAGTTGTATGAAATGGGATGCTTTATCATTTATTAACATACACAAACAACCTTCATTCTTTTTTTCATTAGAAAAGGCACTTTACTGTTCTGTGTTTAACAACTAATAAAAAAAATATGTAAAGAATGTTAAGCTAAAATCAGTATTTTTGAATTAGGCAATGTTTTCCTACTGACATTCTAATTATCAAACGTCTAATAATTACATCCCATAGTTCAATTTTATAAATAAACAAGAAAATCCATATAGATATGAACTAATAAGTACACATAAACTATGGATAATAGATGACTTAAACTAGTACAATGTATGCATAGTAATTAGTTTTCAGAAGCAGAAAAGCTTAGGGAGAGTCTACGGTCACTGAACAATTCAAAATCCCCCTCCTATTCGTAAGCCAGACTTATTGAGAAATACGAAATGAAGTTTATCGCGTGATAGTAAATGGATTTCAATTTCTCGCAGCTGAGTAGTTCTGGTATAATGCTTACAAAATTATTCGAAATTGAAAAGCTTCTGACGAAAGCAAGGGAGAACGAAGCCAAAGAGATTCTTTGTTGAATTAAAATTGCCCTTATACAGTTGGGAATGAAAGTTGAAACGTTGAATTATTTTCTGTGAAACTCTATTTTCATCTTTTTTCTTGTGTGTGCATAGATGGGTTAAGGTTTATCTTATTCCAACAAAAAATATTGAATAGTTTAAATTCCATTTTGTTGATAAGATATTTCAGTCAGCAATTTTGAATGATTGAAAATCTTTGTAATAAAAATTGCTTGTAAAAATACATAGGCATGCATTTATTACAATTTAGTTTTAACAATGACTATTTCCTTTGAAATGCATGAAAATTTCTTGATTGGAAATAATATGAAATCTGACTATATACTGTTTTGAAGAATCGATGCTAATATTGCATACACGCTGTCATACACTGTGAAAAATTTCCGGATCAAATTATGATAAAAAAAAGTACTTTTTCCGGTACCTTTTATCGTAAATTCATATTACGGAGCAAAAGATCTGACTTACCAAATATTTACAGCAATAATTACCGTAAAATCACTGAATCACTTACATAAAATAAATATCACTGTTAAAATTACGGTATAATTTTTTATGGTAAAAACAAATTTAACGGTAAAATAAATTTTACGGTTGATGCACCCAAAGTAATGGTTCTTCATACGGTAATTTGATCTGAAATTCATTTACAGTGTAGAAGATGGGTAATATAATCAATCTATAAATGAAGCACTAAACTTAATTCACGAGGAGAAACATTCCTTTATAAATAGTAAAAAAAAAACTACGTAATTACGGAATTTATACTGGAAATATATATTAAATTTTAAAAAAAACATTTAGATGATTAAAGTTCTGATCTGCTTTAATTACAAATCTACTCACCTCATTAGGTTTCTAATAAATTGTTTAAAAAATTTTTTGTTCAGAGCTTTTTCCTCCTTCTATAACCAATCTTAAATTTTTGGAACATAAATTGGTTCTAAGTTGCATTAAAATACATAGATAAATAACTGGATTATTTAAATGACCATTAAATGCTTTTCCCCCCATATTTTTGATGATTTTTTTTTCAAAAATATCATATACTGCTTTTAAATTTTTAATTGAAAACCTGCAACTTGAAAAGAAGCTAAAATCAGTTGGTTGTGTATAAGCAAGAAAGAGTGTTAAAGTTACAATTATTAGACATAGCTCATTATCACGCTGAACCAATTTTCAGATGAGATTTAATTGGCTATTTTGGTGTATCCGCAAGCGACACCACGAGCAGTTGTATAACCTGATTGGTTGAGGAATGATGATATTTGCAAATGCCACGAATCAACAATCATGTCAGACGTCACATGCGAGTACCCATTTAAAACTACAGTTGATTTTGAAGCTAACCGTAATTTCAAAGATCAGAATGTTGTGATAAAAGTCATTTCAACCATGCTTACTTGGATAATAAATCGTTATTTGCATTTTAGAATTCTTTAATGCAGATTGATATGAAGATTCCATTAACGTATAGTATTAAATAACATTTTTGCAATGAATGACAAAAGTACGCGAATAACAAAACTGTCTCACTCTTCAGCTAAATTAACATTAATCAGTTATAATGCAAGAATAAAATATGAAAATAATTTAAAGAAAAAAAATTTTCTTTCCTTTTACTTGTTTTTTATTGCTGCCACACTTGAAGATAAATATTAAAAAGAAATCGATTCCATTTTAACGTGAAGACAGAAATCCTTTGATGTCCGATATCAATTCTGATTATGAATTTCCATTCACAAAAAAGTTCACTTCCAAGATATTACTTCTTTCAATATTCAAGTAATAAGTTTTCATTTGAGGTACTTATCTTTAAATCAATATTCTTGCATAGTCGCGAATGAAGAAATATAATTTATTTATTTCTAAAATCAATCTGAAATCATGTTTACTATTTCTGGATGAGATAAAGGGGTTGAAGTTTTAAAACTTCAAGCTTTTTAAAAAGCTACAAGCAGATTTTTCTTAGCAATTCCACAAATTAAAAAACAGAAATGTCTATAAAAAAGATCAACAAGCTCTTATGCTTTGTAAATTATAAAACTTTTATTATTTTGAATAATTTATTAAATAATAAATTAAAAAATAGAATAATTCAGAATGCGTTGATACTGCAAATCGGAAAAGCAGCGTAGAGGAGTTCTTTCATAATCAAATATTTAACCAAGTAAAATGCGATAACATTTGATTTGTACAGTATACAAATGTATTTCACTCGTATACTTTTGTATGTATTTATCCTAAGAGGTATTCATATATTCTTCTTTACATATACTTTAAGTGATCTACATATACAATTATACGTGCAGAAAACTGATTCTAAGAAATTCGGCTCTAGAATTTCCGATCTCAGGTTAATTGGAAATTGCCTCCAAATGAGGTGACCCACACAGAGAAAAAAATTCTCATAAAATTACCGTACTGTATAGGAATGACATGCATCTTAAAAAAATTGAAAAAAAGTAAAAAATAATTAGTGTTAATGAAAGGAAAATTAAAGGTATTTAAATCACTCATTTGATATTTTTTCCGGATGATGGTTTACCGGAAGTTCTGGTGGTCAAACATAAGTTCTTAGTATATATACATATATATATACATATATATATATATATATATATATATATATATATATATATATATATATATATATATATATATATATATATATATATATATATATATATATATATATATATATATATATATATATATATATATATATATATATATATATATATATATATATATATATATATATATATATATATACTGCTTACAGCTTCCATTGAGACTTGTTTTATTAATAAAGCAAATATAATATTTCTTAAATATGGTAATACTTACCATATTTAATTTCTTTTTGTAAAATTTTAATTTTTGAACGACAATTTCTACGAAGAAAACCTTTAGTGTTATTTGATTGATTGAAATAGATCATATCAATTTCAAATAATGATATTGCATTGGAACATGTAGAATTACTTTTACATGATTGGATTATATTAAACAAGAAAAATTGAAGATGAAATTGATGTAAATACTATACGACAATTATTTATTGCATTATTTTCAAGTTTAGTTGACTTAATTATTAGTAAATATAGATTACGAACAATACTTTTAAAAAAACGCATCTATCGACTGATCACGCAAACAACGAAACCAACATCATAATCATATATATTGCATATCGTGCGACAGTAATTTCTAATTTGGAATACAGCCAAGAGGATGAAGATCACGCATCTGAAAGCATCAATAAATTATTTCTACAAGCATATTATTTTCAATCCTTAACATTTTCAATTAATTTACCAGTTATTTTATATGATCCAATGTGAAATTTTAGATATTTTGGAATGAATATATGTATATCTATATTTACACATTTAAAATTTATATATATATATATATATATATATATATATATATATATATATATATATATATATATATATATATATATATATATATATATATCAAAATTCTAAATTTGTAAAAAATAAAAAATAATATTTAAACTGTATAATGTATAAATATTTAGTATATAAATATATTTAAATCATACAAATGATCAAACAATTAGAAATATTTGAATAATGGAATTCAAAATAGAGAGTCACCAATATTGAACCTCCAAGGTGTTTAATTCAAATTATTTTTTTAAACCTTTCCTGAAATTTCAAAAAACTTCTCTTGTTCTTCATATTTAAAGTAAATTAATTTTGCTTATATAAGTATTCTTTAAAAAAATATTTAATCTAAAGTTTATTTGACAAGTAGTTTAGTTTTTAATTAATAATGTTTTTTAAAGCCTGCCATTTCATGCTAATATCTCTATTAAAATGTTTAATTTAAAAAACGCCTGTCTAAACTTCAATTTCTTTCAAAAGTTTTTAAAAAACTCATTTAGGGAAAATACAGACTTTTAATATATTTTGAAAAGTTGAAGTAAATAAACTTTCAAAAGTCTTCAAGTGAATTCGCTTTCATATTAGCTACGCTTAGTGCATTCTATATTTTTTTTCGAAAAAAAAAATATTTTTATTCAGGCCTTCTTTTCAAATATTTTTTGTTGTATTCAATACTCTTTTCAGCACCAAATTGCCTTTTAATATTGTTTTTAAGAAGTGTTTTAAATCCAGCCAAAAGAAAACTAACAATAGTATTATGAGCCATCAGAGCTAAGCCTTTTTAATTACCAAGTTAAATTTAAAAATTTTAAATTCCTTTAATTGAAAGCAAATTTTTGAAAAACACCATAAATACTAAATTTTTTAAAGAAAAAGAGTATGTATTAACAATTAGTACGAACAAGACATACGAAATAAAAAGAAATATAAATAGAATATGAATCGAAAGCAAAAAAAAAATAAATAAATAATGATTGCGACTATCCAAGAATTTCAGCAAATTTTTCGATTTAAAAAATATATTATTCATTAAGTCCAGAAGCTTTGCAGCAAAAAACACTGCATGTCACAATTAAAAAGTCTATGTCAAAAGATTATACTAAATTTAGGAAAATGAAGGAAAGAATGGTGTTCATAAATATGTTGAAAAGCATTTAAATTTCATCAAGAACAGGATTAAACGAGATTTAAAATGATGAGCGAATATTGGAATGCCTTGAAATGATAAATGGAAGAAAATAGTTTTATTTTTTATGCATATAATTTCTTATAAAGAGATATTCAATTTCAATAGTCCAGATTGTTGCTGTTGATATGACTTGACAATGAGCTAATAAAATGCTTCCATCGACAAATGGAAAAATGTGTAGTAATGATCTGGGGAGCTTCAATCCGTGAAAGACTGTGCGATTTACAGCTAAGTCAGAAGCTTTGCAACAAAAAACACTTCATGTCATTGTTATAAAGTTTAAAATCAAAGGATAATGCTACATTTATAAAAATTGAAAGAACAATGTTGTTCATAGATATGTTCAAAATTATTAAAATATTATTAAGAACGCGATTGTATGAGATTGAATAAGATGAGCGAATACCTCATGTGAATGTGATGCCTTAAAACGATGAGTGAAGGCAAATGTGTTTTGTTTTTTTCATAATTTTTCACGAAAAGATGTTCAATTTTGATAGTCCAGATTCTGTTGACAGAACTTGACGCCGAATCTAAAATATTGCTTCAATCGACAGATGGGAAAATGCTCATTAATGGTCTATGGAGCTTTAAGCCAGCATGGACTGTGCGACTTGGCCCTAATTTATCGGCGTATTATCAATTAATACTATATAAATTTCTGATAAAATTTGATCTCTTTTTAAGTGGTCCTATCAGTGAAACAGTGCTTCTTGGCGCTGTTCGAAATCCACTCAGGTCCCTTCCATTCTGTAAAGGAAAAAGTTAAGGTTAAAGTTACCATGGCAAGTAGAATTTCATACCTGAAACCTTTGGGATACAGCAGAGCATTGATACTTGCCGTGTGTTTAATTCTCTTCCCCACTTTATTTTGAAAAAGAAAGATTTATGGATAAAGCTGTCATGGTAAGTAGAATTTCAGATCTGAAATTTTTGGGATGCAGCAGATCAATGCCATGCCATGCATCTAATTCTCTTCAGATCCACTCTGGTTAATAAAAAAAGAAAGAGTTAAGCATAATGTTATCATGGCCAAGTAGAATTTCAGCCTGAAACTTTTGGGATACATTATATCGTATATACAAACAATAATAAAAGTTTTGTTATAGTTACTATTATAGTCACCAATAAACTAAAGTAAGCTACTGTTGAAGAATGATACAATATCACCAAACGTGCCTTTAATCACATAATCAATTCAATGAAAAAAAGGATCTCTCCAAAAATGACAAACTAAATTGTTTCCAATTTAATATTATTGAATAAATTGCTGATTATATTTCAAAAGGAAAATGGTGGAATAAAACATTAAATAAATCATAGTAAAGGAAAAAAAACAAAGGATTTTTTTTTTTTCTGAGACCAAACACAAATATAATTCTTGTTTTGGGGACAGAATGAGCAAATATTTAGAAAAAAAATTTCAAAGGTACAACATCGTTTTTTTTAAAATCGAAATCCACTCTGCACTTCCAAGACTGTTAAAGGTGGTTGATATCTAATTTCAATAAAAAAAATAGCACATGGTATCTACAAAACAAGAGGCAATTCTTTTTTCCAGAAAAAAACATCTCAAATGTATAGCAAAAACAACGTTCTTAATAACATTAAAATATCAAGTAAGTGAAATTTCTAAATATGATTTTTCTTATTCTTTAATTGTCTAAACGTTTAAAATACGTCTCTTTAAACGAAATTTAATATGTTGCGCAACGTGAAAGACTAGTTTGTATTTTGTTAGATTGGTAGGGCCCTCTATTTTACTGTGTTCAGGTATTCCATCAGGTTGAATTATGATAATGAGCAATTCTGTATATAAACGGTTATATACAAAATGGTTAAGTTCATCATGGATTGTACTTACTGAAAATACTTATAAAGTATTAAAAAAATACAAAATAGTACATAGATATAAATAATACTTAATCTTATTTTTTACGGATTTAAATATCAATAAATATGTATCGTTGATAGTTTCTAATTATTTAAAAATTTTAGGGAGAATTCCTTAACAATAAGAAAGAACTTATCTAAGGAATCAACTCAAATAATTTTTATTCTGACACAAAAAAATGCTCATTTAATCTTGAAGAAAAATGAACAAAGAAAAAAAAAACAGCAATGCTGGGAAGTCTTTTGCGCTAAATAGAACCTTCAAACAAAGACATAATTTAATTTCGAAACAAATCTGCATAAAAATGACTTAACAAAATCATAAAAATTACTACGACAGACACAAGAATGAAATTAATATCGCCAAGACAAAAGACTACCGCCAACAAAAAAATCCAATTTAATCGCTTCAAAAGCCATATGTCGACAAAGCCATTTCTAAGTCGAGATCTAAATTTAATGACGGTGAAGGCCTAGCTTTCCAAAATGATAGCCCACACCTGCTTCTAATTATTTCGCCATAGGCCTGCCTCGAACGTCAGAGGGCTTTCAGATGACCCCTCTTGTATAATCTGCTACAGACAGCGGGCAAAAGGGGGGAAATGCCTAGAATTGAATTCTGATGACTGGCCTTAGTTAGATAAATGGTTCAGTGGGAATGAAAAGTGGGCTGAATCTTTGTCCCTGGTATTGTTTACTAGAAAGATAGAAAGGATGTTATATTAATCGTTTAGTCATTTACTTTAATACTACTACGTATTTGCCCATGATGCATTATTCTTAACGACCATTTACTACAATGGTCTTTTGAAGTTGTAGATAGTCGTTAAGCGTTGTTAATTGAAAATCGAACAACCTATTTTAAGTGTTTAAGACTTTCATGAAAAGGCTCGTGTTAAGATTTATAGCGAATGCATTTAATGAATTTTGACAGTACAGTGTTAATCACAGATTATACATTTTAATTAAATTTTACGGATTTTTCCGGCTGCTGAGCTAGAATGCTTAATTTTGAAAAACTACAGCTTGTATACAATAATAACAAAATATTCCCAGCGAGACCAAAATTACATTTATAATAAAATTTGCAGTTTTCTTTCATTGATTGGCGAAATTTTTATGCAATCATAGACAAACAAGTTGCAAATATTTATAGAACTAGGAAATGTATTTTTATTTCGGGGCGAGGTCTAAGCAGGACAAAGGCTCTCATTAAATGAAAAAGATTTTACCTTCTATAGATAGTGCCAGTTTAATGTCATTGGTATTCTTTTTCTGAGACATAAGTGAAACATTTATTTTGACAACTTCACGCGCATTTAAATAACGTATTAATTTAAACCCTGTATCACTAACATATTGAAATATGCCCTATTTATACGAAACCATGTTTAGTTTTATTTTATAAAAAGAACGCTGAAAAGCTGACCCATTTTGAGTACACTGCAATTCTAAAGTTTGAAAATTTCATTAAATGATTCCAAACATGCTAGTGACACTAATGAAATGCACTTCATTTAAAATGGTTAGTATACGTAGTAAACACTTTATGACACCAGTTATTTCTTTTGCTGAGAAGGCTAACGAGTAACGTGTCAATTTATGACTGGCTTAACGGGTGTTCGACTCAAAGCGTTGCCACCATAACATCTCCAATACTTCAACACATTCGGCGTTTCCCCTCGAATACCCTGAACTTTTCAATTGGTGTCCCTGAACTATTGGAGCACGCATTTCTAATGTTCACATTTAGATGGCAGCACCACAGCCTTTCTCAACCCAATCAAGTCATCTCAACAAGTATTCTCATCTCAAACAAGTATTATAACTCTCTCATGCTGGATATCATGCTTCTTCTTCCCTGGCACGGGTGGTTCCCAGTCTTCTCTGGGAGTTTCCTCCAACTGTACCGACAGTGCTCCAGTTTTTAATTTTCAAAGTATAGATGTCCTTCTCAACGCTGTCAATCCACTTACAAACGTGGTCTCCCTCTTCGTCTTGTTCCCATAGGATTTGATAAAAATATTTTCCTGCAGTTTCGGTCTTCCTGCAAACTGTTTAAATATTCAACCCATTTCAATATTTCTATTGGAAGCACTTGATCAACTAATTATGATGCATTCCACTACTCACTGGACAAAACACAATTGAACTACAACTATATTCCATTATCAAGCCACTGAACTGCACTTGTAGCATCAAAACAGAGCCCCGGCCTTCTCATTATTCACACCGCTCTCTAAGAAGGGAGTATTATGGTGAACAGCTTACAAAGCCACTGGGCTCTTTGAAGCTAGCTATGCACTTTAGATGAAAGTTCTGGTATGTCTCGTCACTGGCTGACCGGGGTTCGACTCCCAGTGTTGACACCACAATATTTCCAACATTCCTTCAATACATAAGGAGTTTCCACTCTGCTTCCTTGCACTTCTCAAAAACTATTAAATAAAAATTCCATTTTTAAACATAAGAAACCGCATTTATTGGCAATTTTATCTGAAAACTCTTTTTGAAACACATTGTGGATACTTTTTATTTCGTCAATGATCTGCACATTTAAACAAAACTCTCATAAAATGCTTGAAGTCAAGAATTAAACAATTAACAAGTATGTCGAGAATATAATTCAAAAGTTTTAAGTTTATTTCTAAATGTTGGAAAACAACATAATTCCATGCTTAATTCGTTTTCTTTGAAACGAAAAGAGATGATCAATTGAAAAACATTTGAAAATAGAAATCTATTAAATAATAACTCTTCAACATTGATTTGATGCATTGAGTTAAAAAAAATTAATTTATTATAATACTTTTATTATAATAATTTTGACAAAACTAACATTTTAAAGTAGATTAATTATTATTAATTTGCTTTTTAAAAAAATATGTTATTTGTTATCTTACTAATCAATACTGTCTTTCAGAGATTACATTATACTTGATAATTCACGTCTTAAAGGAATTAAAATAATGAAAAAGTAAACTGCTTCTGTTTGTGATACAATATGTTAAATAATTAACTTATTCTTTGACTTAATTTGATCAAGTCAGCAAAAACTCGTTACATTTTAGACACTTTCTAATAAACTCTGTTAATAATCTGTCCAAACTTGAGCAATATCTCAAATTGTTCTTCTTCATTTTAAACTGGGGAAATAGTTTTAGATATTCACAGTTTACTAGAAGGAATATCTGTTATCTGACACGTGATCGAAGGAACCCTTGTGCTGCACTTCACTTCACTTGACAACACGGTATCGAACCTATCGTCTGATAAGTTTTAGCATCGAAGTTAACGTCAGCATTTTTAACTTCTGCCTCTTTCTTTTCGATCGATGGCAAAGGATTTTTAAATAGCCATTCATCACCCTCAATGTAGCTCAATACCCGGGTCGTTGCTATCAGAGGAAAAGGAAGGAATATATATTTTTATATTGCTTTTATCTGTCACCATCGGGCAAAAGATTACCCGGGTAATGGAATACGGATGTCCTGATAGAGGTAATTTTACGTTCTATCGGTCTTGTAGTCATTCATGATCTATGACTTTAAGCGGAAGAGTAGGTTTTTATTCTAAAATAGAACATTTCGGTGTGTTTGGCTGTTGTTCGGAAGTTTATCTTCCTGTTCAGTGTTCTCGAAATCCTTTTTCTTATTGAAGGATATATACTTTTTGAAGCAATTTTAGAGCTATTGTTGAAAGGTTTGTTGTGTACAAACTGATTTCTTTTTTACAATCAAAATGTTTTAAACAAAAATGGGATTTTTAATGAAGATATTAAAAAGTTTAGAAATTTTTAGCTACAATATTATTTGAATAACAATAAGTAGTAGAACTTTAACACAAATTACAAAATTAAAAATAACAAATTTTTTTTCCTTATTTTTCTTTTTTTTATGAAATAGGAGTATTTAAAAATAATTTGATTTTGAGTAGAATTTAAACTTATTATACAAGCAACCACTTCCAAAACTCAAAGAAGAAAAATATGTAAAAATAAATTGTATAATAAATTAATAAATAACATGTGAAATACAATGTGTCTATTAAATGACTAACCCATTTTCAACGTGAATAATAAAAATAAGATTGGACGAATCAATTTGCTTGCCGCACTTTTTATAGGAAGAGCAATACAATTTTAGTTTGAATATTTTGATTTCTTACTGGTCATTTTAATTAGGATGTGTACCATCAAAACTCAACAAACTCTTTTCAACATCGAACATGCCGAGTGTAACTCAGTCAATCTTATTCATGTCAGTCAAATTAAAGTCAGTTCAATTCATGAAAGAGTTAAACTCGCATGTGAGAATTCTGTCATGAGACTAAACCATATCATTGCTGCAAAGAAAGGCTAAACTTTAAGTATTGTTAATTTTTTATGTAGCATTCGCCTCCTTTTGACAAAATTTTAAAATATTTAATTACAATATATATTTTTAAACAATTCAGTTTTTTTATATCTATTTTTATTACTGATTACGTTTAAAATGCGTCAATCGATTAAAGGTTACACTGTATTTCACAATCTAATTAGATTGATATGGATGTTATTTTTAAACTTATTAATTGTTTGAGGTTTTTTGTAAAGGAAAGTTGATTATTTAATACTATGCTAACTTTCATGTAGTTTTTCGAAGAAACTATTTATTATTATATAAAAAAGCGTGTATTTTTATTCTTTTACTTACATAAAATCAATAAATATAAACATGAAAAATATTTCTTAAACTTTTAGTTTTCTGTTCACTAATTCCTTTTGTAACTGTGCTAAAAATGAAAAAAGATAATATCTTTACTTTTTTTTTCTCAAAAATAGTAAAGTACTATTCGCTTATAGAATTTAAAGATGGATTTAAAATTTATAAATTTAAAAAATACGTACTATTTTTTTCTTATTTTCATGCAGATAAGCTGCATCTGCATTAAATGTATGGCAAAAAGTTTTCTATTTTTAGATTTGTCTTTTAATATACAGTGAAATCGTTTACAGTCGGATTCAAATGCACTTACTTTTCAATAAGATTTTGCATTCCGAAATCTTTATAACATGAAGATATGAAACTTATTTTTTAAAGAAAAAGTTAAGACTCCGATTTTTTTTTATTCAATATTTATGCATATTTATACAATTGTCCATATCTATGAATATTTTTCGGAAAAAATTCTATTTGATATCTATCTCATTTTGAAATACAGAATAAAAGTAAATCGAATGATCAATAAAGGAAAAATAATGCACATGTATGAAAATCTTGTTTTATTTCTTTATATTTGCACGAGATATCCTTTATCAATATTCAGCCCGTCATAAATCTTTCTCTCTCGTTGTTGTCTTCATATTTTTATGTAATTTTATTTATCCATTTATTCATTTATTTTGAATATTTTGAGATTGAATCATTAATATTAAATATTAAACACTCGAATATCTTTTGCGATATAAAATTTTATAATTTTATAACCAACGTTGAACAGCCAATTCCAATTCTGAGTTTACGACTATGAATGTTATACAAAATAGTCTTGTAAT
Source organism: Parasteatoda lunata (assembly GCA_949128135.1). Lineage (NCBI taxonomy): Eukaryota > Metazoa > Arthropoda > Arachnida > Araneae > Theridiidae > Parasteatoda > Parasteatoda lunata. The sequence continues at coordinate 38,169,132 of OX421976.1, read as the reverse complement.
TTTGAACCCAGACCAGAAGACAAGGAAACTTCTGTATCAAGCATTGAGAAAAACTAGCCTTCGTATATATACTTTTCGACTTATAGCGCAAGTTAGCCTTGGAGGACATATGAATGAAACTAACCCACGTTTAAATCGCTCACTGTTTGAACAATGGCAAAGAAATTTTTAACTCATGATCCCACGAAAACTGTGGATATTTTACTTTAGCATTGTGGTTGGTTCGAGCCGGGTGAAAAATTGGCATTAACCTGCCTCAGCTGGGATTTGAACCTGGGGTCACCTCCTTGGGAAGCGAATGCTGCATCAATTGAGACACCGTTGCTCGAATATAAAATTTTATTTTATAAACGGCGATTAACAGCTAACCCAAATCTGATTTTACGACTACCAATGTTCACCGCAGTAGCCTTCTAATTTTGAACCCTATACAGAAGACAATGAACACCTGTCGAGCCGCGATGGCTCAGGGGATAGAGCGTTCGCCTTCCAATGAGGCGAACCGGGTTCGAATCCCAGTCGATACGAATTCCGCATCCGGCTTGCACTGACCACAGTGCTGACGTGAAATATCCTCAGTGGTAGACGGATCATGGGTTAGAGTCCCCTTGCCGTCAGGCTAACCGTGGGAGGTTCTCGTGGTCTTCCTCTCCATGTAACGCAAATGCGGGTTAGCTCCATCAAGAAGTCCTCCACGAAGGCAAATTTCTCCCAATACTCGATCCAGGAGTTCCCTTGTCTTCTGGATTGGGTTCAAAATTACAAGGCTACGGAGTTGAACATTAGTAGCCGTAAACCCATTAAGTTGGGTCGGCTGTTCAACGACGGTTATAAAATAAAAAATAAAATGAACACCTGTGAGCCGCGATGGCTCAGGGGATAGAGCGTTCGCCTTCCAATGAGGCGAACCGGGTTCGAATCCCAGTCGATACGAATTCCGCATCCGGCTTGCACTGACCACAGTGCTGACGTGAAATATCCTCAGTGGTAGACGGATCATGGGTTAGAGTCCCCTTGCCGTCAGGCTAACCGTGGGAGGTTCTCGTGGTCTTCCTCTCCATGTAACGCAAATGCGGGTTAGCTCCATCAAAAAGTCCTCCACGAAGGCAAATTTCTCCCAATACTCGATCCAGGAGTTCCCTTGTCTTCTGGATTGGGTTCAAAATTACAAGGCTACGGAGTTGAACATTAGTAGCCGTAAACCCATTAAGTTGGGTCGGCTGTTCAACGACGGTTATAAAATAAAATAAAATGAACACCTGTGGAGCCGCGATGGCTCAGGGGATAGAGCGTTCGCCTTCCAATGAGGCGAACCGGGTTCGAATCCCAGTCGATACGAATTCCGCATCCGGCTTGCACTGACCACAGTGCTGACGTGAAATATCCTCAGTGGTAGACGGATCATGGGTTAGAGTCCCCTTGCCGTCAGGCTAACCGTGGGAGGTTCTCGTGGTCTTCCTCTCCATGTAACGCAAATGCGGGTTAGCTCCATCAAAAAGTCCTCCACGAAGGCAAATTTCTCCCAATACTCGATCCAGGAGTTCCCTTGTCTTCTGGATTGGGTTCAAAATTACAAGGCGACGGAGTTGAACATTAGTAGCCGTAAACCCATTAAGTTGGGTCGGCTGTTCAACGACGGTTATAAAATAAAATAAAATGAACACCTGTGGAGGCCGGGATAGCCTGGTCGGTAGGGCGCTGGGCCCATATCCAAGAGGTCGTGGGTTCGATCCTCGCCGGCCGAAGACTCCCCGTGTAGTAAATGGTGACTGATGCACGTTAAATCTGTCGAGTCTCAAAGTCCTCCATGTTCCCATAACAAATCAATACCTCTGGGGGTACTGATCCAGGAGTTTCTTTGTCTTCTGGATTGGTTCAAAATTACAAGGCTACGGAGTTGAACATTAGTAGTCGTAAACCCATGAAATTGGGTCGGCTGTTCAACGACGGTTATAAAATAAAATATAAAATAAAATGAACACCTGTGGGGGGACAGGATAGCCTGATCGGTAGGGCGCTGGGCCCATGTACAAGAGGTCGTGGGTTCGATCCTCACCGGCCAAAGACTCCCCGTGTAGTAAATGGGGACTGATGCACGTTAAATCTGTCGAGTCTCAAAGTCCTCCATGTTCCCATAACAAATCAATACCTCTGGGGGTACTGATCCAGGAGTTTACTTGTCTTCTGGATTAGTTCAAAATTACAAGGCTACGGAGTTGAGCATTAGTAGTCGTAAACCCATGAAATTGGGTCGGCTGTTCAACGACGGTTATAAAATAAAATAAAATGAACACCTGGGGGCCGGGATAACCAGAACGGTAGGGCGCTGGGCCCATGTCCAAGAGGTCGTGGGATCGATCCTCGCCGGCCAAAGACTCCCCGTGTAGTAAATGGGGACTGATGCACGTTAAATCTGTCGAGTCTCAAAGTCCTTCATGTTCCCATAACAAATCAATACCTCTGAGGGTACTGATCCAGGAGTTTCCTTTTCTTGTGGATTGGTTCAAAATTACAAGGCTACGGAGTTGAACATTAGCAGTCGTAAACCCATGAAATTGGATCGGCTGTTCAACGACGGTTATAAAGTAAAATAAAATGAACACCTGGATGAAATTTTGAGAGAATTTTGCCTTCGTAAAGGTTTTTTTGATGAAACTGACCCACATTAGCCTTACATGTTGAGGTCAACCACGAAAGCTTTCACGATTAGCCTAACAGCAAGGGGACTCTAGCCCATAAGCTGTTTACCACTGAGGATATTTTTACGTTAGCATTGTGATCGGTGCTAGCCGGGTGCAGAATTCGTATAGACTAACCATAACTGAGATCAAACCATAACTGACAAACCATAACTGAGTTCCCCTCATTGGAAGGCGAATGCTCTATGCCCTATGCTCTACCACCGTTCACTTGGACCACGAACTTTTTATTTCATTTTTTAAACGTCGTTGATTAGCGGAAACAATTTTTGGGTTAGCAACTATTTATATTCAACTACGTATCTTTGTAATTTTGAACCTAAACCAAAAGACAAGGGATTTCCTGGATCAATTATTGGAAGAAACTTGCCTTCGGGGAGGACTTTTTGAAGAAGCAAACCCGCATATGCGTTACATATGAGGAAGACTGCGAGAATCTCCCATGGTTAGCCAGATGGCAAGGGGACTCTAACCAATGATTCGTCTACCACTGAGGATATTTTACGTCAGCACTGTGGTCGGTGCAAGCCGGATGCGGAACTCCTATCGACCAGCAATCTTCGGGATTCGATCCCGGTTCACATCATTGGAAGGCGAGAATCCCTATCCCCTGAGTCATCGTGGCCCTGGACCATTAACTCCGAAGAATTAAAAAGTTTATAATGTGTATCAATAAAATGTAAAACTGAAACTGTATTTAATTACTGAAGGACTTGCTTTCACTCGCCAACCCCCAGCAATTCCTACGCAGTACGTTATTTCGTCGTAATTTTAACCAGATTGTCTTTTTTTGTTGGCATGAAAACAGTTTTTTTTCCATGAAAGTTAAAACTATTCACAATTATATTTGTTCTAAGAAGAATTATGCTCACGCTTCGCACGTCTAAATATTTCCCTTAAGATTTATTAAGACATATTAGTGAACATAAAACTTTTGCTCAGTAATCATTTTTCAAAGCAATATTTAAAATTAAAAGTTTGTTGTTATAACAAAATATGGTAAATTCGTAACGGTCATTTAATATTTTCGCTTGCCAAATATGCTGATATATTAAATACAATTTTGCATGTGTTGTGCGTGAAGCTAATCATTAAGTTCTAAATCATTTGACGAGTCTTTTTGATGGTAATTTATAATAGCATTTTAAGGTAATTTAGGTAAAAAAAATAATACGAATTGTAAAGAAGTTTATAAGTTTAGACACCGATTCAGATCAGCTTATTTTAAAATGTAGCGTGATAAAATCATGTTATAGAATAAAAAAAAAAACTTTTTTTTAAATCCAACTTAAGAAAATTAAAACCTTAAATAGCAGAGTAGAATAAAAACAATAAATATTCCAGTTAAAATACCTTTAAATTAGAGATATGAAAATATGGAATCAGAAAAACAATACCTTAATGAATTTATTAATTTTATGCTGATGAATACCAAAAAAAAATTTCAAAGTAGTGAGGGAAAACTGGATTCTACTATGTGATATTCCAGTCAATAAAAACGTCTGCAAAATGGCCTGACAACAATATGAGACAACTTTATTTTTATAATTTAGCGAAAGAAACAATGAACAAATATTACTATATTTGTTGCTCAAAGGGAAAAACCTAAATTTAATTATTCAACTTGTCAACATAAATCCCATTCATTTCAAATCATTTTACGAAATTGTAAAACATGGCTGTCAATCGGGAAAATTTGCAATAGCCAATTGTTTTTATTTAGCTGAAGTAAGAGGAACTATGTTAATTCCTTCTTACCAAAAAGTTTGTTGGTTTTAGTTATAGTTGGACAGTAGACAAGAGCCCAACGTCGTTATACGGTAAAGTCATTTTATAAAAACTAAAACAATTAACTAGTCATTTATCATGTATTTAGAATGCAGTTCAACATTCGTTGTTATAATAACTGTTCTATTAGATCATGCCATCAAGTTCTGAATGCTTAAATTCACCATTTTTCAGTTCGATACTTGCAGGTGACTTCATTTTAAGTATATCGTGGCATTTCTCGATTCAAACGCCTATCAGACTAGAGCACCTGACTTAGAGTATTAGTCATAGTATAGGAGTCTTATATCAGACCACAGATCTCTGACGTGGCTTAAAGGTATCCAATGAAATCTCATTTAAATCACATGGCTAAGTCTAATCACTTCAGTTCTTCTCGAATAGCAAGTAACCAGTTCTCATACAATTTTGGTGAACTAAGAAGAAAGCAATAGTGAATTTTCCATGGAGATAAGGCAACAGGTAATGAGCGATGTGAACAGAAAACTTAACGGCTGATAGGCACCTGAAAAACGATATTTTTAGAGAATAAAGATCTTACTTTCGGAAAATAACTAACTTGTTTTTGTTTCGTTCTTTCCTTTTGAAAGATAAATGCTCTAATGTTTACTTTGGGTTATTTAATCGAATAACCTAAAAAAAACTTTTAAGGCTTCATAACACTTTGATAACACTTTTAAAATCCCCCAATTTGCCATCACAACTTACATTAAAATTACTCAGAAGTTACAAAATAAATTATAGAATAATGTTTATAAATTTCCTAATAGTAAGAAGAATTCAAAATTGATAAAAAAAGACTTTAAGTTGTAATTAAACTAGAGCATGAATTAAAATTTTACAATAAGTACTCTATTAGTTGAACAGAAGATGATTTTAATCTGATACTGCGACTTGGACGTTTAAAGCTATTTTGAGTCCATTGGATTTGAAATACATATTTATATTGCAGTTAATTTTTCAACTTAAAAGGCCCTGAACCACAACAAAAACCCTTAAAAATTTTGAGGTTTAACGCTTATTGTATTTTAAATTGTTAAAAAAAACTGTGTTTTTAGCCAAAATTGAATATGAAATAAGGTTCAGTTTCCTTTTTTTTTCCTATATTGAATTTCAAATGATGTTGAAGTTCAAGTGAATTTTTTTTCCGTGAACACTTTTGCGGATTTTTATCCAACATTAAAGAATGCATCTTAAAATCGATTAAAGAAAACAGAATGTATGTATTTCAATTGTTTTACTTTATACTGTCTGCGGGAATCTTATATAGCACTTTCAAAATTTGTTTTATATTTTTAAAGATCAATGAAAGGAAATTCATTACCATTAAAAACTTCCAAACAAAGCATGCATTTTTAATTTTTCAAAAATGTGAACCCGAAAAATCTACTAGGAAAAATTAGAAATCTATTAGGTAGATCTCAATAATGAACTGGAAAAATAGGTCAATAAATATTTTTTTCATGCAAATAATAAATTTTTTAAAACTTTCGAAATATTGTTCACTTTTATTATAACTAAACATTTAATAGGCCGTTAATTAACTGGATAAATTAAATCTAAATTCATAAACCACGTAATCACCTTACGTATTGAATCATAACATTAAGGGATAATGTTAACACTCAATAAATAATATGGTGTATATGGCATTACCAATATAAGATGATAATAATAATGCAATAATCTCTCAAATTAATTTCCCGAATAAGCATTAGGGCGTACTCCATTATTGATATTGGAACGATGTCATAATACTCCTAATAACTACTCGCATTATATGCTTAGTTGATATAAAATATTCATATATAAACCAGCATTAACTTAGTGGTGAAATCGAAAGAAGTACATAAATAAAATAAAGTAATTAATATTGATTAAAAAAATATGCCTTCAATTGTTAGAAATCATATCAACCGTAGAATAAAGAGTTTTCTAGGCAGGAAATTTTTAAAACACTCTTTTTCAATCTATATAGTTCAAACATATGGGATTATAGTTCAACTCTACTGAGACAATCCATCGCATGCTTGAATAAAGCAAAAAACTTGAATTTGGCACAAATAAAGGCACGAAAGTGGAGGAACTAAAGTTTTAGTTGTATAAGCAAGAACCTTCTTAAGTGTCGAAACAAAAACTTCAATCCTCAAAAAAGGACTTCGCTTATGAAACCAAAACTATAGTATATCCATTATTATAGTATATCCTTTATAGTACATCCTTTATCTGTACTTAAACGTTATTTTGTCTGAAACGTTACTCAAAGTATACCCGATTTTATTTGGACATCACCTGCTTATTTCTAATATCTCTCCTGCCTAATCCTGCTTATAAATTAGGAACTAAGACATGTATGTTTAAAAAAAGCGCTGTTGTATAAATTTCCATCTTTTTAAACATTCTTCATTCAAATCTCCTTCTGGGAACCAAACTCCTTGCATGGGAACCAAACTACTTGTATGGGAACCAAACTCCTTACATGGGAACCAAACTCCTTGCATGGGAACCAAACTCCTTGCATGGGAACCAAACTACTTGTATGGGAGCCAAACTGTTTCGTGGAAAAGTTTGGTGACCGTCATTTCTCCGGTACAGAAATCTACAATTGTTTTTTTAAAAAAAAGAAAAATATTTAAAATTAAAATATAATCAATAAAGTGGAGTATAAGCTAAATCAATAAGAACCATTTAAAATTATTTTTAAAGAAGATCAACCTAAAATTTTCAAAAATGAAACTCATAAATTTATGATAAAATTATCTTAGATGCAAATGAAACATATTTCAACGATGAACGGTCGAAAATACTAGATAAAGCAGCAAAGCCCAATTACCGAACAAAATTTAAATTACTCAAGAGTTTTAAGAAACTCCGTATAGCGGTCAAAAAAAAATTTGATTAGCATACAAGAGAATTTTGAATCCTAAAAAGTACGAAATTAAAAAAAAAAACTAATTACTAATCGATTAAAAGAAATTAATAAACTAAAAGGAAATAATAGACTAAAAGAGACCACCTCTAACTCACTTACCATATTTACTATATGAAGTCAAACATTCTTTCCTTTCCTTTATGTATACCCTAACGGAATATATTAAATAAGACTGTTGTTATGTCTAATGCCACTTGGACAAACCAAGCTTCTCAGTCATTGGTTTTTCAAATTAAATCAGCAGGAACTTTCGTTTGACAAAAGAGCACCGCAAGGGTGAAAGTTCATCGTCGCTCAGAACCCCCAGATGGCAATATCACTCATTCATAAGAGTACTTCCTTAATTTAAACATAGACCTGAAAGGGAAGGAAATGTTCTCCAGGTCCCTGTATCCATGATACTGTTCAGCGACAGATCTTACGAGTACGTGTATGGCATGCACTCGATTGTTCTTCACAGCTTTGAGGATCGAAACCCGGTCCCTCCGGAGTTCCGAAGTACAGATGCTCTAACTACTTTGCTACAACAATCCCTATGAGACTTCTAATGCTATTATAATTAATGCTGTATTATATGAAGCTGATTATTCTAAAGTATTTAACGACTAAATGTTTATAAAAGTAATATCGTCCTATTAAATGAATTAAAATAAATGTTTTTGCTTTTTATTAATTTCTATTTTATCCACAAATAAATTTACCTTACTATTAAACCTTATTCTAATCGATAGAAACTTACTTTCAGTTATGCAGCACAAAACTGAAAAGAATATTTTTTTACGTTGATTCCATTACACGTTAACCGTAACGCTAATTAACATTCGTAAGTTTGTTCTCGTTTTAGGAGGAATCGAGAATCGTTCTAATCAATATTCCGAAACTTCTTTCACAATCACCCTCATAACTGCCTCTAATTACCCTTTAAAAAGGTGTTTCAGAAACGACGGAAGCCTCAGAATTTACTTCTTTTCAAGGAACTCTTCTTCTTTTCAACCATTTCTATATTCAAATGAAGCAAGCACGCGTGTTGTAATCGCCAAGAAAAGAACCAAAAATGCAATTCCTCCGGGAACTGAAACCTCCAAAACATTTTTACAAAATTAATTAAACCGTTTACTGAAAACATTTGGAATATCCTAATGTACCAGATGCAAATGACTTGTTAATTAGTTTTGGCTTGTATTTTTTTTCTCGCTCGGTTTTGCATTTCTAGGTTTTGTTAGTGAGTAAAAGGGTAATAAAGACCTTTAAAAGTATGCGGTTGACACTCAAAAATGTGTCCAAGAATTTTCATTAACCATTATCAGAGCTTTTTTTTTAATTAACATATCAGTTGATTTCGTGAATAAAAGGATTAGTTTAGAAACAAAATATTCATTTCCATGAATACTAATTCCCGCTCCTCCCGCATTTGTAATTAAATATTTCTTGAAAAACCACAAAAAGGGTTTTTTAAATGCATGTTTTAAATTTTTTTTAAAGAGGCAGTTATTTTAATTTGTTTCAATTTAAAAATAGCTTATTTAGATTATTGTCGAACATTTATTAAAATATCAGAAAAAATATATATAAACTGAGTATCTATTTCTGAATAAATTATCTATTCTCTAAAGCTTTTAGTTTTGCTAGGATGTGGGCTCCTTTCTCTGGATAAATCGTGGGGTTAAACCTTCTTCTTTCCTTCTGTAAATTTAAAACGGTTTAAAAGATATAATTTAAACCTATGTGACATTTACGGTAATTTATTGTAATTGTTAAATTTATATAATTGAATTGCAGTAATTTAAGGAAACATCCTACAACATGCATTCTCATTTAACAGAAATGTGCAAAAAATTAACAAATCTACCAATCGAGAAAACGTGTTGACAGAAATGGTCAAAACAGAGATAACAAAATCAAAACAATAATAATAATAAAAAAAAGACTTTCCAAAAAATAGAAAATAACTGGCAAATGTAGGGGACAATTTATGTACATACAATAGCTGGAATTGTTAATTACTCCTGATTATTCCCATATTTTTATTATTTGTCTGATTCTTGGCTTTAAATACAGAATACATATTTTCAAGTAGTATGTAGGCATTCTGAAACAGCTGGTGGATAATCACTCTGTTTGTGAGGTCATACAAAAATAGCATCTGTTTTTCGGTGAAATCAAAATACTTACAAAATATTAAAATAGTCACTATTGACTTAAAAATATTGTCCAATTTTTGGTGCCCCTAACGAATTCATAACAAACTTTTTTTCCCTACACATTACCGAATAGGAATCAGGTCTGAGGAATTAGTTAGGATAAACTTGTGCATCACATACAGTAAAATGTAGATCTTTCCTGACATATAGCCGAATCTGGCCTTCTAAGATGGTTAAGATTAACTCATTTATATAAAGCAAATTATAACAATAAATAATCTACCACGATGCAGTCAAAGGAAATGAAGAGGTAAAAGATTCTGTCAAATAAAGTGTTTGTAACTTCAAAAATGTTTATCTCAATATTCAAAACTAATTGATACAATAAAATTTAAGCTTCCATTTGTTAAACACAAATCCTGCTTCTGAACAATACTTGATTTTTTCAATTACAAGTTGTGAAAGTCAAATATCGTAAAATCAACTCTCTCTCTAGAGGGTGGTGCAAGTATTTTTTTATAAATAATATTCAAATAAATACTATTTACTTTAGGTAATTTGGGACCGCAGTGACTCAGGGGATGAAAACGAACCTCCCAAGGACTTGACCCAGCTTCAAATTCCAGTGATGACTGACCGGCTCAAATTCTGCTCCCGATTCGTATCAAATACAGAGTTGTGGAGAAAAATGTTCCGAAAGGTTATATTTCCCTGGCAAGACCTTATCAGTTATCAATTGCTGATTTTAGATTTCTTTAAGGGGTATAAAGCTATGGACTTGAGTTAGCTCTGCTAGTCTCTGTGGATGAATGACAACAACAGAATTTCTTTGCCTTCAGACAAATAAACGAAGAATTTCGTGGTTTTCCTCTCCATATTACACAAATGTGAGTTAGCTTTATCAATAAAAGCCTCCACAAAAGCTTCCTTGCCTTATCAAGGAGTTCCATTGCCTTCTGGATCAGATTCAAAAGTACAAAGTTATGGAATGGAACATTGATAGCCGGAAAACTAAGAATTTTTCAGCTGCTCAATGTCGGTTATAAAATATAAAATAAAATATATAGATAATTCGATAAAATAAAATATATAGATAAAATATATAGATAAATAAAATATATAGATAATTTTTAAATGTTAAGAATCCGAGAAAAAAGTTTCAAAAAATTTCTTTTAACTAAGAAAAAGAAAAACTCAAAAAATTTAACCTATAATTGCTAGGATTGTTATGCATGCAAACAATTATTCCAAAAAAAAATATTACTTTTCCTGAGAACTCCGTAAATAAAACATCCATCAGATTGGACAAAAACATTATTGAACTCTTTCAAAAAGATCGGCTCAATTTGTGTCCCTGCTGCGACCATCAATCATCCAGTCATCTCCTGGTGACTGTGTCCTCCTAAAAGAAGCATTTTTACATGGAGGTCAAATTAAAGCAGTCATTAATCAGCAAGATCATCAGCAGCTGACTCTGCAACAATTAGTTAGCTTTCTTGGTCATACTCCCAACAGCACAGAAGAAAGCCCTGACTATCCTTTCTTACATTTGTTTAGTCGGATTACACAATAATACGGCCTTAATTCTCTGCACACCAGTAACAAATTAGAAAAAGAGTTACATTCTTTGAATTCATTCCTGGCAAAGAATAAGTTGAATAAAAGTATTCCTCTCGTATTTTTGGTTAAGGCCACTTAGGATTGAATGCTTTGGAGCAGTAGGTAGTACAAAAACATTGTTTATTTTATTTTGTTGCTTTTTGTCATATTTATTTATGTAATATTTCATAATATTAAAATGAAATTAAACAATGGGCACGAAGGCGCATACTATTATGGTTTATTTTGCTTATTAATGTGTATATCATAAAACAAACTACAGAAAAACATCAATTTATTATGGGGTAAGAAAAGAAACCTAAAAGTTATATCAACTAAATAGAATATTAAAAAATATTTTTAAAAACAATTAGATGAATCTAGATCATTGCATGTCACACTCTCATCAAATCATTACTCGCTCAAAAAATCGGTATAACGTTTAACCACGATACCGTTCAAATTTTCTTCAAACTTAAGAAGGTACTCCGTGTTTCCACTCAAGTTGAACTAAAGTATCGTGTTATGAAATTTAAGAATGATTGGTTGATTAAATGATGTGGAGCTCGGTAACTCCTGGGCATCTTTCTTACTTTTTTCACTTTTTCTTGCGCAAAACTTGGCGTACTAGAGCGTTATATGATGTCACCAAGCATGCGTATTTTTTTTTTTTATTTGTTGCATTATAGGTGATTTACGCTGTAACGCCATTGAAATCTATATATTTACTTCAACTGATAAATAACGTCAGCTATGAACTCGGGGTGCAAGATTACGAATAACAAGATTTCAGCACTAGTCCTTTAACCCACAGACGGTTCTGTACGTAAAAAATACCGTTTTAACCTACAGTCTTCTCCTCATAACGAAACCAGTGTTTCCATGTTATTAGATAGGAAAATAGTGTATAGAGGAGAAACATTCGCTTAGTTTTGCCCATTTGCTGAACCGACAGACGGTTAATTTTTGAAGTGAATTGTCCCATTTCTTTTAAGGAAGGAAATAGGGGAGAGTCGGGTAGCCCCGCCCACTTAAGGACTGCTTATATTTCTGTATAATATTGAGTAATAATCAAGATTTTTGTATGTTTCTATTGTTTTATCATCTAATTAAATAATACAAAAAAATAGACCACAAAAAGAATAGTTTAACTTAAAAAAATAGAAATTTAAAAAAACATGTTTTTCAGCTCTTTTCAAAATGTGTCGGGTAGCCCCGCCCAATTACAAAAATTATGTTTTTTGATTGTTTCTTCAGGTGTAAATGAAAATGACCAATTTATTGACAATAGATAAACCATATTTATCATTTTTATCACAAAATTATTTTTTTATTACATATTTATATACTTTTAGTGAATTCTATCATTTATTAACAACAAATGTTATATTTTTTATTATTAATAATGTATATTAATATATTATAATATTAATATATATTTATATTAGTTATTTAAAGAAAATAATTTAATTTAAGTAAATCTTTGGAACCGTACATTTATCGACGAAATAAAAGTGGGCTGTGATACCTAACATTCATGTGAGCGGGGCTACCCGAAATCCATTTTTTTTTGTAAATTTGTAATTACTCGAACAATTTTTCACAAATAAGCTTCGTTCTTTGTGCAAACTAAACTTAAGACTACATACTTTAATGCTGTATGTATAGAAAAAATTATTTTTTTAATATTAAAATGAAGTTTAATCGAAACATTCAACCAATTTTTCTTAATATCATGACAACTGTATTCAACATATTTTCAAAACTATTGTTTACCATGTTACCAGCTGCATAAATACTTGAAACTTTGAAAATAATCTTTTTTTAATAAAACAAATATTGTCCGATGGCCCATTGACTTGAAAAAATATTCTATACATATGAAATTGACATTGGGCGGGGGTACCCGCTGGGCGGGGCTACCCGACTCTCCCCTACATAGTATTCACTACACTAAATTTTAGGTAAAAGTTCATTACCCAATTTAAAATTGTCCGGTATTCCTAAGACTGAGAATTTTTTTGTTGACGACCATTGTCTAGTATTCTTTTACACTAATGTTTTTTTTTTTTTTTTCCAAGACTGCCATTTAGTTTCTTTCACATTTTTTATGCTTTTTACATTATTTTGCATTAATTTTGGTCAAATGAAATATATTATCTTTAGTATTTTTATAATTTTTAGTTATGAAATGCAGCGTGAAACCGAAGTATCTTTTTCTTCGTTAATGTTAAATTGTCCCTAACGCAACTCACTTCCAAGCAATAATTTTTCAAATTTTCACTTAGTCCCATTTATTCATTGAAATTTCTTTAATTTACAAAATCGATAATTTCTAAATTTTTGATTATGAATGTAAAAAAAAATTCAAACTACTTTTTTTTATCATTATATTTAGTACACATATAATTCGGATAATCTAACAGATTAACTATTAGACTATTTATTATAATTAAAAAATGCCAAAATATACTTTTGTTTGCAATTCGAGATTCAGAACAAAAGTATATAAAATGGAGACCGATGTCCCATCCGCGTTAAAGAATTAATATAAAGGTCTTTCAAACTTCTAGCCGTTTCAAGACCAAAATAACTAAAAACTTAGATAAAAAGATTAGAAAATAAAATGAATCAAATCTTAACTACTAAATAAAAAATAATAAATATAAATAATCGGTAAAAAACACGAAATACGACTAATTCCATGCTTCTGAATGCGTTTTTTATACAGAGAAATGATGTTTTATTTTCGATTTCCAAACTCTGAAATTGAAAATAAATTTTGTCTGTTGATACAACGTATTTCAAGTAAAATATGGTAGCATACACCCCTTATTTTATATCACAAACAAAAAAATCTGAAACAAAGAATAATAGTAATACAAAGAAAAGTAGTAAGTAGTAAAAGAATAATACAAAGAAAGAATAACACAAAGAGTAGTATATAGTTTGTCTAATACAAGAACTTCCCTAGCCATTCTTCTGGTTCCAAGGTGGTGACTATGGTAATGAGGTTTAACTATTTCAAGTAGGGGTGTGGGGTCATTGTTTAGGACAGGTTTTGGCTAGGGTCTGAGAGAGAAAGGGAATATTTTCCTTTGGTCTATTGTGTTAATGAAGGGAAGCTACCAACCCTAAAAGATGCTATAGTTGTTTCCATAGCAGCAGGCGGATTCTGACCGGGTGGAGGGGGGAGTTCTTATCGTGGACAAACTATTCTTAGAATAATAGTAATACAATAAAGCTCCTCAAATTTAAGTTATCTCGCAAAGTGAAATAACTTGAATTTGAGGAGCTAGTGCTGCCCGCTTGTACTTTTGGAATCTTGCACCCTGTAAAAATCAGCTACAATAGCCAAAAAGTAAGTAGCGGAGGCATTGAATTACTAATTACAATTGTTATTTTCAATTACTTTATAAAACTGTTATTAATCTTTCTAATATCAACTATAGATGGTGCGTATATATTATCCCATTTTCGTATATATAAATTTATTGAAAATTGCTTAATATGATTCTAAGTTAAGAATATTTAATCATCTAATGCGCGTATGTAAGGTATTAAGACTCCAAAACATATTAAAAATAACATTAAAAACGAAATAGACTTCCCTTAAATATTTCAAAATTGATATCAAAATTTGAGTCTAATAACTTTTTTTAAAAAATCAAATCAGATTTAAAGTTACTGTATTTTATAACGCAATATGTAATTCTAAAATCTTGAATAATACACTTGATATATATTTTTGTATTCTTTTACAATTTCTTTCAGTTTACTATTTCTTTTAAGTATTTTTGTACTCAGTATATAAATTTAATATTATCTTATAGATTTGGAGGAAATTCATTAAAAAAAAAATCACTAAAAGCCCAGCTAATATTATTATTTTTTGCCACCCGATATCTAAAGCGAGACATTTAATGCGTCTTATCATTTCTAACCATTAAAAAAATTCTTATCAAGAGACCTATAAAAAATTCCATTGACGGAAAAAAAAAGAAAAATACTTTACCAAAGTTTTAACAATTTTTATGGAGCTTTTAAAAAGAGGTTCCAGCGATAACATTTCTTCTCCTAGGAAAAAAACTCACTGTTCGATGGAATTTTCGTCATGCTTTTTTTTCTCTCTTTCGTAAGCTTTTAGCCTAACTATTTACTGCCAAAAAAATGTTTCTAATAACAGTTTTATTGTCATTTATGGTGTTAAGCTTAAAACAAATAAATATCAGACATCTTGGGAAGCTTTATTTTTTATTTGATTGTATGATTTTTTTATACAAAATATTTTGTAAGAGTAGAGAGTAAACATTTATAGCAGCTTGAAAATCAATAACAACGTAAACATGATTAACGCCTTTCATTTTTTAGGGCAATATCTTTTTACTTACATGCTTGCATGCTTATCCTCTTCATACCGAATTCGCACATAAAGTCTCGAGTCTTTTCCTCCACACGCTCCTGCCTTTGGCCAGGCAACGCGCTTCTTCCTATCCAGTTAATCCTGCTCTACTAAGAGCATCTTTGACATGTTAGTCACGGTCTCCCTCTTTTTCTCTTTCCGTCAGACTCCCTTGAGCAGGATTGTTTCTAAGCCATATATTTAGTATCATTTCTGAGTGAATGGCTTAGTATACAACTTTTAAATACATGGCTGAAATGCCATTTAAATTTAAACCAGAGCAGCGTCTGAACTGATAACTCTCTCATAAAATTTTACATCTCATCAAGGGATAATCTGTCGCGTTTGACAAATTTATTTAGCAATTTTCTGCTTATGCATCCGGGTTCTGTATTCGAACTAATAACCTTTATGGTGGGCTTACTGTGATGTATTTGGTTGCACAGAAAATTTTATTAAAGGAGGACCTTATACATTTTATAGGTAAGTTAGTTTATCATTTTTTGGAATTACATTTGAGCAACAATTAAACTCATCCCAATGCTCCAAACTTGAGTATCGTAATATATATATATATATATATATATATATATATATATATATATATATATATATATATATGTATATGTATATATATATATATATATATATATATATATATATATATATATATATATATATATATATATATATATATATATATATATATATATATATATATATATATATATATATATATATATATATATATATATATATATATATATATATATATATATATATATATATATACTTCCCCTCTTAATTTATTTATGCCGTATTTTTTACTTTTTTCCACTTTAAAAATATGTTTGTGAAATAATATTTTTTTTTATTTTTAGCAAATTGCTAAGAATTAATCAAGTAAAAAAATTATATTTGTTTACATAAATTTTCGATAAAAAGGAGGATATTTTTAACAGTTAATCATAATTTTTCTGAAGAAAAAGTCAGATATTTTAAATTGAAATCGCCTGCTTTTTTTTAATTGACCTCTTCGTGGGTTTGCTGGCCATTTGTAGTGACCAATACATAAAAAACAATTGAGATTACTAGCAGTGATATTATTGATGATTAACACAAGTGCTCAAGGTGCAACACAAGAGTAAAGTTCAAATAAATTTGGAAAGTGTAAAACTGTGAAGAGAATTTTTTTTAATGTCTTTTTAAGATGATGTTTCTAAGATGCATCTTTTTTTTACTATTTTTTAAATTTATTTTCTTATTCATTGACAATTCAAAATCATTTCTTATAACTCCAAATACCTGACTCCAAATACCTGACTTTCAGGACTCCAAATACCTGAAAAGGTATCAATGATCTTACACGTATGTAGTACTATTGTAAAATCTTTGTTACATTGAAATTTTTCTTCTTCAGATGTTTCTGAAAACTATTATTCTAAATGTTTCAGAAAACTATTACATCAGATGTTTCTGAAAACTATTATTCTAGATATTTCTGAAAACTATTATTATATAAATTTCTGAAAACTATTATTCTAGATATTTCTGAAAACTATTATTATATATGTTTATGAAAACTATTACTTCAGATGTTTCTGAAAACTATTATTTTAGATGTTTCTGAAAACTATTATTATATATGTTTCTGAAAACTATTTCTTCAGATGTTTCTGAAAACTATTATTTTATATGTTTCTGAGAACTATTACTTCAGATGTTTCTGAAAGCTATTATTCTAGATGTTTCTGAAAACTATTGTTATATATGTTTCTGAAAACTATTACTTCAGATGTTTCTGAAAACTATTACTTCAGATGTTTCTGAAAACTATTATTCTAGATGTTTCTGAAAACTATTACTTCAGATGTTTCTGAAAACTATTACTTTAAATGTTTTGAAAACTATTACTTCTGATGTTTGTGAAAACTATTACTTAACTGCTCCTGAAAACTATTACTTCAGATATTTTAAAAGCTATTACTTCAGATGTTTCGGAAAACTATTACTTCAGAGGTTTCTGAAAACTATTGAATCAAATAGTAATAAGAGTTATAACAAAAGATACACTTCTAACGTTTGAAAACCAGTAAAAAAAATTTTTATTTTTAAAATGTAAACGGTTTTTATAGTTTATGTATAATAAGGAATTTGTAATTCAAAAAAAAAAACTTCAATCATGTGAATTCTTGTAGCAAAAATCATCCAATAGTTTATTGTTCCGTTAATCTTAATGGTTCTGAAGCTTGAAAACTTACTTCCATTACCTTCTTAAGTACAAAACACAGATCGACCAAAGAAAAAACCTCACCCTAACTGTCACAAAACGCCCTTCTTTTTACGCCGAAATCACCAAAACAGAAGGAGCACATGACAGAGGGGACTCTAAAGTTGGAGATGTAGAGAGATGAGGAAATATAATAGCGGGCTTGCTATATTTTAATACCAGCTCTATGGTATAAATTACCTTGCAGAGAACAATTGAATGGACTGCAAAAAAGGTTTTCAATAAAAATACTAAACATTTTTTTAAAAATTACCATTTAGCAAGATTTTTTTTTATATTTTGTTATTATTCTTATTTCCTTAATAAAGGATATTAATTTCCTTTTCATTTTTTCCTTAAAGCAGGATTTAATCTTAAAACAGAATTTCATTAATTTTTTGTCCAAAGTTTATTTTCGCATCTTTATAACGTTCTATAACACTGCACTCGATTTTTGTTATCTAGTTTATAGAATATCTAGTCTTTATAGA
Organism: Parasteatoda lunata; assembly: GCA_949128135.1. NCBI lineage: Eukaryota > Metazoa > Arthropoda > Arachnida > Araneae > Theridiidae > Parasteatoda > Parasteatoda lunata. The sequence continues at coordinate 38,150,811 of OX421976.1, read as the reverse complement.
TATTGAATATGTGCGTAATCTACAGATTTTATCTTAAAAAAGAATTTCATTAATTTTCGGTCCAAAGTTTATTTCAACATCTTTATTGCGATCTATAACCCGGCATTCGATTTCTGTTATCCAGTTTATAGAATATCTAGTTTTTATAGAATATCTAGTTCTTATAGATATAGAACATCTGCGTACCGTACATACTAAAAGTTGAAAAATCCCTTTTACTAACAATTTTTTATTCTTATTTTCAATGAATGTGCCAAAACTATTTTATCTTATTTCTACCACACATTAAATGTTCGTAATAAGGCCTAAAATAAAAACAATAAACTGAATTATCTATATTTAAAACCTTGCATTAAAAACCTTACATTAAAAACCTTACATCAAAAATGAGAATTTTTTTAAATAGATTCTTTATAAACAAATTGGCACTAAAGAATGATACTTTTGAAAACTATTAGCTAAAATATTAACTTTCAGAATATTTATTAAAATATTAAAATACTAAAAGTTTAAAAAAAACATTAGTCAGTTAAAAATGAAATAACCTAACATAAAAACTAAACTATTAAAATTATTTGTTTCCTTTTCTTAAAACATTATTTAAAGTACTTGCTATGTAGTAATTCTATGTTTTCAAGAACATAATTATGTTAAGTGTTTGCGACTTTTTGTCATTCTTTTATAACATCACTATATTTCATAATGATGGCATTTCGAAATTCGAAACTTGCTCACAAACTTTGCTTTTGAGATAAAGTATTTATATTTCTCTTTTGTAAAATGTAAAATAAATTTTAAACTTTACGTCAGAGAAAACTATTATTAGAAGGCAAATTAGTCCAAATTAAACTTTTCAAGAAAAATTGTATTTGTTAAGGATCAGTTCTAGAAATAGTTATTCGAACTAAGTTTAATCGTAAAATCATTCACTTCGCTAGTTTGAAGAAGAAAAAAAGTTCATCATTATTAAATTCTGCTTATTTCCATACATAAGAATAAAATTTTTAAAATAGTTCATACACTTAGAAAAAAATATGAATAACCTTAGAATTTACTATATTTTCTAAAAAAAATTGACATTGTGCTCAAAAAATAAGAATTAAGCTAAAAGTTTAAAACAAAGTTGCTCTTAAAATTTTTGACGACGTATTTAGACTATATACATGGTGCCAATTAAAGTTCGCGTCGATTTGTCTGCAACTACTTTTATGAAAATAGGGATAATAAGTGAAAATAGTACGGAATAGTAAAGTAGAATAGTACATAGGAATAGTAATGTGATTTTGTACAGCAAGAATAAATATCTTACAGAGACACCTAGGTAAAACCGGAGGAGTTAGTGTTCATATCTTGAAAAACGTACGAGATATGGAAGGAAAAGATATTAAAAGATTGTAAAGCTTTTTTTATTTAGTTCGAAAAGCAATCTTATGGGGATTTAAGCTAAGAACAGAGCGCTTAAAACACGCAATTAATTTTTCACAATTTTCTGCTCTGGGGCGATTCTAAACAATCTTAAAAATAAAAATATTTGCTACAAGATACAGTTATTTTCGACTTTCAAATCTTCAGAGAGGTTCCAACATTAAAGATGAAGTCATCTTGTGTTTAATATTTCTTTCTTTCGTACAAAAACTGTTTCGACTTGTCGCAGTTTTGGATTATAAAGAATAATTGCTATTTGCGAAATTTTGTTTTTGGGTTTCAATATCCACGAAGTGCCTATTTGCCTTTAATTGATTAAATCGATAGCTTTGTAATTCATTTTTTTTCAGTTATCACATACCGTATTCGAGATAGAAATGCTAGCATTATGAATTTCTATCATGTGTGCTTCTATAAGTTATATAATCTTGTAACTACTTTACTATATCTAAGTGTCATTTTTACAAGTGAAATAAACTAAAATATTACAACCATCTTTTAATGTTTTTTTTTTTTTTTCAAAACTGAAAAAAGTCATCTTTTTAAAGTCACCTTTTCTTAAATGTTTTTCTTTCTTTCTAAAACCTTTTTAATTCGTCGCAGTAGCAAAAATTCTAAATAAAATCAATATTCGTCTTGAAAGTTTGGGTTTTTAGAATTAATTTACACAAAGTGTCCATTGGCATTAAATTGACCAAATCTGTAGCTTTGAAATCATTTTTTTTTAGATAGAAAGGCTTACGTTGTATATTTCTACTATGTGGCTTTATAAGTGAAATATGTTCTTACCACTAGACTATATGACATTTTTATAGGTGTAAAAAATTAAATACTATAAAAATCTTTTAAAAAGTAATAAAAATGATGAAAATTCTATCCGCTTTAAATATTCAAGAAAAGGGAAAAAACAGTTTCATAAAATATTACTAAAAACTTTATAAGAAATGTAAATATTTTACTTTTTAAAACTATTCGCAGAAATTTAAACATTTTCTATAAATCAATTTAATTTATTTACTATTCAAATGTGCAACAACCTGCTGAATAATTTACAAAAATTATGTTTATTCTTTTCTTTTTGCTGTTGAAATTATTCAATTTTTATTGAATGTTAAAGAAATATAAAGTTAAAGAATAAATTCAAAATAACTTTTCATTGTTAAAAATATTTTTCTTTCAGTTATTACTTCGAAAAATTAAAATTAAAAATTTATGTTTCTAAAAATAACTGATACCTAACTAACTTTCTGAAGATTCTCAAAATATTTTTTTTTCATTTAAAGTTTAAAATAAAATGTTTCAACGAGTAAAGCGTGTTAAAGTATTATAAATAGATATTATTTCTCTTTTAAAAAAATCATAATAGAAAAGATATCATGGTTAAAAAAAATATACAAGCTAAAGATAACGTAATAACTTTAGAATGTAACACGAATAACACTTTTTATATATGTTAAAATAAACTTTTATTCTCAATTATTCATTGTCAAGAAATAAAAAATAAGAAGAAGAAAAAGAAAGAAAATCTCAATTATTTCTCCGAAATTTGATAAAAATGTAATAATCATTTTTTTTTTAAATAGCTGATACCTTAAACAATTTCTATACATTTTTAAAAATTTTGATTTTTCAATTTAAGATAAAATATAAACTGCTGTTATCAATAACGAGGTAATAAAATGCATTATTAGGTTGTTCGAAAAGTAATTTTTTCCCAACAGTAGAACTTAATTATTCCTTTATTACAAGGAACTTCACACTTCAACTGCATTATCATTATATATTTTGGCAGCTGATATAGTAAAACATACTTATGAAAAAGTTCGATTGATTCTTTACAGTAGGTTTTGGTTCGTCAAAAAAGGAAAGGGTCAAATAAGATCCTTTTCAAATAAGGAAAGTGAAAAATCAGAATTTTAAACATATTTTAAATTTTTACTATGAAAAAAGGGAAAAATACTGTTCAAGCAAGAAAAAAAAACTATCCGATGTGTATGCGAAGAAGATGTATTGTCAGTACGCCAGTCACTAAACTGATTTGTAAAATTTTGATTCAGCAAAATTTCGATTAAGATTCATGGTGGCACACCACACCAGTTTGAGCTGATGCAGACACATTAAAGGCCTTCATTGATATAAACTAATTAATAAAAACTCTTGAGAAATTAAAATTATTAAATTCGATCATTCATGTTCATTCGAAAAGCATAAAGGTTTGATCCCAAAGCTGAACATATAGGTTCCTCGTGTTCTTACAGAAAGAAATTTTTGCCGTCGCGTTGACGTATGTTATTTGTTTCTTTAAACCACAAGAAATTTATCCGTTTTTGAAACGCATTATCACTGGGGACAAGAAATGGGCTATCTACAACAATTTTTCGGTTCTCTAGAAAAGTGTTTTGACGGTGAACCATTTACTTCATATAAGGAGGTCTAAAAACATTTGTTTTTTTTTGCCAAAAAAGAACAAAAATTTTAGCGCGTAGAATCATGCTACTGCCAGAAAGATGGCAAAAGATATTGAATCAGAATAATCAATATATGATCTAATTAAATATTTATTCACAATAATAATATAGTTAAGCAGTGGTGGCTCAGGGCATAGAGCATTCGCTTTCCAATGAGATGAACCGGGTTTGAATCCCTGCCATGGCACCCGGCTTGCACCAATCACAGTGCTAACGCAAAATATCCTCAGTGTTCTACGGGTCATGAGTTCGAGTCCCCTTGCTGTCGGGTTAACAGTGGGATGTTTTCGTGGTTTTCTTCTCCATATAGCGCAAATGCGAGTTAAGTCCATCAAAAAGTCCTCCATGAAGCAAGTTTCTCCCAATACTTGATCCAGGAGTTCTCTTGTCTTCTGACTTGGGTTCAAAATTACAAGGCTATGGAGTTGAACATTAGTAATCGTAACCTCAAAATTAAGTTGGCTGCCCAACGACGGTTATAAAAAAAAATAAGAAAATCGCCTTTCATTTTCCTAAAAAAACTAAAGTGCTTTCCAAGCAGCCCAATGAATAAACACCATTGTAATAAAACAAATATGGCAACAAAAATATTAAGATTTTAAAACCTTTACCAAATTATGGAAACAAAATTTTAGGAAAATAACACATTTCATAGTCAAGAAAAAAGTCTCAGTTATTGCGTGGGTTATAAAAAATTAATTTTCTAAAGATAACTGATGCTTAAAGAATTTATAGAGATTTTAACAATCGTTGTCTTTGCTTAAAATTAATTTCACCAAGGAAACGATATTAAAGACACGGTTTTTTTTTTTAATCATACAATGAGCATTTTAATAACATTTATTACTTTTAATAAATATTTAGCGGCAAGTAAGGAATTTATTATTAGAAAAATAAATTTTACAGTAAAAAAAAAGCAATATTCGTTATCAAAACTTTAAATGTTATTTTTTGCATCTGCTATGTAATTGGAAGGTATCTTATTAAGATAGGACATTAACATCCATATTTACTAAGTCAATTCATTTATATCTGTCAAAACCTTTTTACAACATTTTTCAAAAAATGCAAAGAAGTAATTAATTTCAATCAAACTTGAAGATAGTTGCGAGCTTTTCATTATCGATTAGAATGTAAATTATAAATATATCTCAATTTTTTTCGTTAAAGAAGTAAAAAATCAGTAACTTTCTTTGGTATTTATTCATAAAATCTTAAATTAAGAAATCTAAATCTGAAAATGCATTAATTATATGTCTTCAGATTTTCAATAGATTTGCTTATTTCAGTTTTAACATTGATCATATTTTTTTCAATAAATGAAAGCTAACCAGAATAGATTTTAGTTCATTACTAACATTAATTTGCAGTCATGTTATTTTTTTTCTTTTAAAAACTTTAACATATTTGAAATTGTAGAGCATTAAACATTTCAATCAATCCGTTTTTAGTTTCTCATTTCTTTTAAAAATATTATTTCTGCGTTTATTAAAATTAATCATTAGTGCAATATTTACGAAAAAAAGATTTTTAAACTGGCAAAGATAATTTATAACTTAAATTGAAAGCTATACTTTTGATTGAGAGCTAGAATATATTTATTCAAAATTATTTAATTATAATTTTTTATTATGGACCAAAAATGTAATTCTTTTAAAAACAGAAATTCGTTTTTTGTTCAAACAAAAATTTTGTTTAAATGATGTGAAAACTTTAATCAGTGAGGATTCCTTTTGATTATACATTTGTGAGATAAAGTTTTTCGAAAAAGGGTAAATCAAAGTGAAAATAAGTAGCAGTATCTAGAGTGCCTTCAGTGAACAAGAGTGGCGCCAACCTCCCGACAAAATCTGATTGGAGGAAACTAAGTTTTTACCGCCGCAGGCTAAATGGAAAATTTCTCCATTCGTTTAACACGGGAAGCATGATTAGTGATGTGAAAACTGAATATTTTAATACCTATCTTCTGGTAACCCGATCTTATTATGCGAGGTGATAATCAGTGAGGATTCCTTTTGATTATACATTTTATTTTATTTTATAACCGTCGTTGAACAGCCGACCCAACTTAATGGGTTTACGGCTACTAATGTTCAACTCCGTAGCCTTGTAATTTTGAACCCAATCCAGAAGACAAGGGAACTCCTGGATCGAGTATTGGGAGAAATTTGCCTTCGTGGAGGACTTTTTGATGGAGCTAACCCGCATTTGCGTTACATGGAGAGGAAGACCACGAGAACCTCCCACGGTTAGCCTGACGGCAAGGGGACTCTAACCCATGATCCGTCTACCACTGAGGATATTTCACGTCAGCACTGTGGTCAGTGCAAGCCGGATGCGGAATTCGTATCGACTGGGATTCGAACCCGGTTCGCCTCATTGGAAGGCGAACGCTCTATCCCCTGAGCCATCGCGGCTCTGATTATACATTTGTAAGATAAAGTTTTTTCGAAAAAGGGTAAATCAAAGTGAAAATAAGTAGCAGTATCTAGAGTGCCTTCAGTGAACAAGAGTGGCGCCAACCTCCCGACAAAACCTGATTGGAGGAAACTAAGTTTTTACCGCCGCAGGCTAAATGGAAAATTTCTCCATTCGTTTAACACGGGAAGCATGATTAGTGATGTGAAAACTGAATATTTTAATACCTATCTTCTGGTAACCCGATCTTATTATGCGCAGTTTTGCTTTTCACCTCGATTGACGCCACTCTTGTTCACTGAAGGCACTCTAGCAGTATCCAATAGAGGAATTAATACAATTAGGTACCTGAAAGCGACGTCATGCATGGGTATCGAACATAATTAGTAACTGAGTCGGGACATTTGCTTATGCCACAATTGAGCAACTAATCAGGTTCAACACCCACGAGTGAGATCACTTGCAGATAGCCAATTGAATTTGATCCGAAAATTTATTCATTTAAAATCAGTTAGAAAGCGGACGTACAGTGACATTTCTGAATATCACTTCTTATTAAATTTTAATCCTGATGATCTCTAACTCTCCTAGAAGTTTGTCTCAACATTCACGTTACCCCCTGTTATATATAACGTTTTGAAACATGTACATTTCAATAAAAAATAGACTAAAAATGTCATTTAAAAAATCTGTAGCTTTCGAATCTAAACTAATTTCAGATTTGAAATCCCCTCACTCGATTTAACCGAGATCAAGTATTTGTAGAAATGCAAGAAAAAATTTGTTACTCAGTATGCCTGTTATCGTTAAAATTGATTATGATTTAAATACGCCCCAGAAGCAATATTTATTTTACGAACGTGACTCAATATGAACGCCATCTTTATGTTTTAGTAAATTTTATGTATATTTGAAACTACCATCACACTAACGTCTATCTTTTGTGGATTTGGAGCGTAAGGTACTTGACTCATTTTGAAACTGATACTAAATGTGAGAACGCTAGTCATTGGTCCAATTATCCTCCATCGCCTTGGCAACAAAAAATGCTCGTTTTCCTTCTGAAGAGTGGCTCCACATCTACACTGATGGTTCGCTTTGAAGTTTTTCTATTGTTCTACTGTTTTCAGTGATTTTTTCTTTTTCGTGCTTGTTGGTTACAGATCTTTACTTTTACTTGGTTACTGATTGGAAAGTTGGTGGCTCATTTCGATGGGAGCTATCTGTATATTCCTCAAACAGCTTGCTCTCAACCTTGCTCCTCTTGAGAAAGCAATAATATTTTCAGATTCCATTTCTGCCGTTCAAGCAACCAGAGTGCTGATAGGAACTCCTGAGTACAGATCTAAAGGGAGCTATTGAGGAAGATTAAGGAAAATGTAACTTTTTCAATGGGCATTTTATTTTATTTTATAACTGTCGTTGAACACCCGACGGGATTACGACTACCAATGTTTAACTCCATAGCCTTGTAATTTGAACCCAATTCAGGAGACAAGAGAACTTAGGTACCAAGTATCGGGAGAAATTTACCTGTGTGGAAGACTATTTAATGTAACTAATCCTCATTTGCGCTACAGCGAGAAGAAAATCTCCAACGGTTACACTGACGGAGAGGAGACTCTAATCCTTGATCCGTCTACCACTGAGGATATTTTACATCGCACTTTGGTCGGGGCGAACCGGATTCAGATTTCATATTGACCAGCCATCCCTGGGATTCGAACCCGGTTCACTTCATTGGGAGGCTAAAGCTCTATCCTCTGAGCCACCACGGCTCTTTTCAATGGATATCATGAAATTTTAGGAAAAGGTTTTAGCAGAAAAAGGAGATGGTATTTCTCAAGAGACCCGTAAGTACCTCTGTCTTTCCCATGATTAGAAATCAAGAAAATTTTCTAAAAATTGAGTCTTCGGCATCAGGTTTCCCATAATTCTGGAAATATATTCTGAAGTGTGTTTATGGTCCGGATTCGTTTTGTGCTTCTACTCTAGGATGAGATTTTGACTGAACGCAATTACCCTTGCATCTATTTGTTCCATTTTAATTTGATTAATTTACTTTAATGTGTTTCATTAAAATTTGAATAAGGCACTCGTTTGGACGTGTGTTCTTCAATGAAATATTTAGATTTTCTTGTTTAGAAATATGAAGTGATCATTTCCTAATGATCTAATGATCATTGGTCTGGTCTGTAAATTAACAAATATTTGGAAGAAAAGAAACTTCTCCCGCCCCTGCAACTTTCACTATAACTTTTTAATAATTGAAACCACATAATCATTCGTGAAAATACCCATAATCTGCATTTCCTTTTAATTATACTACTAACGTGTGTAAATATTTATTTAAGTAAATTAAATGCATAAATATTTTTCTGCAAAAACACATAAAATTACCTAATTTAAACTCGCGTTGTTTTTTATTAGGATTGATCCTTAACTCATTTTCCTTTTGAAAGGATATAAGTACACCAAGCATGTATGAATTCTTTAAAGTGCAACTACTAAGTCCCCATTGCGAAAATATTAAAGCAAGTAGATGATTTCAAGTAACATTTATTTAAAAAGACTCCATCTTAAAAACTTTACGAACAGCCATTTTACATACGCCACTAATTTATTCATTAGCCAGCCAACACACTCTTTACTTTAATTCAATTTCAACTTTTTCTTGCGTGGAATTCATTTTGGCGCAGTTGGCGCTAATTAAAATGGTTCTCTTTACAACACGTGGTATTCTTCAGGTAATCCATAGCATGTAATGACGCGTGGCATTTTTGATGGGGATAAGTATCTTTTCGCACTCGAGTGTTAGAGTTAAACTGCATCGTTAATTTTGTTTCTAACTGATGGGGCTTGGTGTAAACGCGGTTTCTTTTTTTCCCCTCCATGGTTTTCGAATTATCTTTTAAAGTTTTGCGTCATTTACTGAATTATGCATCTCTTTGCATAACTAAAATAGAGCAATTTTCAGTCGAAGCATTAATTTATCTTCAGCCCAAACTATAATTTGACAGACATCAAAATTAATAACTAAGCAACGTTGTCATCAACTTAGAATTTTCATGTGTTTGGAGCTTTGACTGTAATTTTTGTTTTCTTCAATATCTGATAAACGATATCTAAAAATCATAATAATAATGCATGAAATGAAATACATATGTTTGGAGTAATATTCCTGACTTCTCAAATAATTGACCTCAGTTAAAATCATTCATCTTAATTCGTAATAATATTCAAATGAAATATAATAATATGCAATCTCCATGAAATGTAGACTGCAAAGCATAACACGTGAAGTATTTAAATACTAATATACTGCCATGCAATGTAAAAATAAGCGTAAGCGATAAAAAATTTGAAAAAGATATTATTTTTATTGGTAATTTTTGTATTGATAAGATACTTATTGCAAAAACTAACTTTTTCAAAAATACATTTTTTATCAGTTTCCGAAGATTCTATTTCAGTGCTATTAGTATAAGAATTAAATAGTTGTCAAGCCTTTTTTTTCTCTATAGTGAAATCCATAGGGAAGCCCTGAACTTGCTTTTTCCATTGCACTATAGTATGCAGGATACCCATTTAAGCCTAAGGCCACCCTTTTAATTGAGTTGAGGATAGAGTATACGTTAAAAAAAGCATGCGTTGTATTAAACAGTTACGTTGCATACGTTGTATCAAGCTAAAGAACGTAAATAAAGTATATTTATGTTCCTTTCTGAAGAGAACTCTGTCCATTTAATTGTGTTTTATTCACGTTGTTTTTGCCCTTATAATTTTCAGAAGGTTTCAGCTTTAACTATAAAGCAGACGTGAAGGAGCAGAACTTAAGCTGTGTGATAAAATTTGAACAGCCCCACATGATGCGAAATTGAAGAGTTAGTGCTCCTATCACAAAAACGGTGTGAAATAGGAAGGAAAAGTTTCGTATTAAGCTGTAGAGCTTCATTAATGCTTAGAAAAAAACACTTGAATAGCAAATTTTTTCACGATCATGAATTCATTCGATCGTAGAAAGAAGAAAAGTGACCAATTATCACAACATACCACAATTTTTTAGTACGTTTAAATTTAAGAAAAATAAAGGTACTTCGAAAATAAAAGTATCATTTACAGCTATAGCTGAAGTCGTATAGAAAGAGGTTTCACAGTTAAAAGGACAACTTGTATGCATTTGTTGTGGTATGATGGGTATTGGCAAATCAAAGATGCATTTGGATTTTATGAAAACAGATATTTATTTAAATAATTAGCAACACCTGCATGCTAGGGTTATATGTGAACACTACATATCTCGGCAACTCCTGAAGCGCTCTGTTGACTCCCGACAAGGGAATTTTTGGATCAGGCAAAAGACACGCTGTGCTTACTGCTTACAGCGAAGGGTAACTGCTGCCGTCTAGTGGCAGGTTTTATAATATTACAATGAGCTGTTGGTTGCCACACATTATATTACATACTCTCTGCACTGTAATAAACAATTTATTGGTTCATAAACGTTTTGAAAACAATGCAGTAAATATTTTTGATTATACTATACTGATAGAAAAACGTTTTAGTCTCTTAAGTTACATGAATAGCTTTTAATTACAAAACATATTGCTCTGAATTTTAAATATATGAAGAATTTGTTTGATTTGAGCAAGTTTTTTTTTTAATATGAAACTAAATATTTAGTACGATTTTATAAATATTAATTATATTTAAGTTACTTACATGTACTAATTCAAATCAAAATGTCATTTTGAAAGACTTTCTATTGTATTTTCTTTGCAAATATTCTCATCTAGTGTTCAGTAATAGTTTGTAAGTATATTTGGATTCTATGTATCTTTATAACAATTTTCTATAACTTAAATATCTTTGTGAAATCATTCCCCATATTTATCGCTCGCAGCACCCATATCTTCTGGAAAAACTTCAAATTCTAATCTAGAAAATATATTTTTGCGTGAAGAACAGATATGGGGCAATATAAAAATAAGCCCAATTTTCACAGTGTTTCTTTAATTTGTTAAGTATATGGGTGATTCCCTCAAAATATGACAATCCACAGTCTCTTGCTCCAAGATCTAATACTATACTACTAATAAAATATTTTTTTTAAAAATTAATAAATAGCATTGCTGTTAGCAATTTAAAATGACTTTGCACTAGCATTGACTGTTTTGTATCGTTAAAAAATTTAATTGAATATCAAAATGTCATTTTCCTGGTATGTCACAAACAATATTTCCAATAATAACTAGCCTCAAAACTTCCCATACATTTCTTAATATCTAATTTTTTTTTATCTCAACCGTTGTAAGTATTTCTAGAATATATGCAGAGGGTATTATTTCCAAAAACTTTGTTGAAAAAAAAAATTTCTGTCAATAATTTGTTTGTCACACGAAAATCAGTCATTTTCCTGGCCACTTTTTTTAAGTAATTTATAACCATAATAGATAGCTTCAGTAATCAATATCTTAGGTTAAGAGATTGATTAGAATACCATCCTATCAGAACATGTCTAATTGCAGGAAGAAAAAACCAACTTTCTGAGTCAAAATGTATTTCAAAAAATTTTACAAGGTGAGTAGGTTTTTATGTTGTCATTTTCCTGTTCTCTTGAAATCATAAATAACATAAACTATTTACATTTACCTTAGTTATTTCAAGAAATCCTGATGTTTTCTGCGGAAAGTAAACGTCTTGACTAAAATGTTAAATTAAAGTAATGTTAAATGCTGTAAAATGGCAAAATCGTAATTATCCCGGCTGTCATTTTCCTTCCTGGCTTATAAATTCCGGGACATTAACACAGTTATAAGAAAAAAATTTAAACACTATAATGTAAAGAGGGGAAGCAAATATTAACCTAATACCCAGTTTATGAAAGATTGTAATATGCTACTATGTAATTAAAGTTATTTATTCATTTAATGATTAATTATGATATACAATTTTATTCTGTACATATCAACAACAAAAAAAGTTTTGATTCTTTCTACAGTGGATAAAAGAATTAATTTAAACAAATCATGGTCCATTCAACGCAAAGGCGTTAGACTATTTTTTTTCAAAACACAGATAGTTAAAAATATAAAGGATAAACTAAGAACATTACTGTACAATTTAATTCTGCCATAGTCTTTAAACGCTGCTTTGTTGTATAAATTAAGGAATGTAATAAAGTTGTAAAGTAAAATTATTTTGCATATTTTAAGTTTAAATAATATTATAAAAAATTTTCCAGTGTAAATTATTATAAAATTAATTTTAATGTAAGTTTTTATAAAATTAATTAAAAAATTTCTAAGATTATCATTTTCATTCTAGGAGAAGTTTTTGAAGTCGTTCATAAAGATATTAAAGTTAACTTCATTATTCGTGCTGGCAAACAGACTACTAATCACTTTAAGTGGCCCGGGAAAAAAGACTGTATCAAAATTTCTTAGAATATCACAAATTAATTAATGAAATTTTACAATTTTTTAAACAGTAAAAACAAATTAAAGTGTAGTATAATTAAAAACTATCTCATTGTGTGTGTTACTCTCTCACTTTCATTATACTTAACTAATTTGTTAAAATTGTTCACAATAATTATTTTTGGAATTTATTTGCATAAAAAGTTAAAAGTAACTTCTCAACTTTGTCTTTTTTTTAGTTTCTTAAGTTGAGTTACATATTATTAGCTTAAAATGACTGTTTTCTTAACTTCTAAGTTATATGTCATTTTCCTAGCATACAAAATTTGGTGCATTTCTATTTTTTTTTTCTTGAGCAAATGTCAATAAACTACACTGCTGCCTGCAAGATATTAATAAACGTAACTAAATAAATATACCAAAAACAATTAGATTATTTTGAAGATTTTAAATTTGAAGAAATGTTTTTTCTCCGAATTGTCATGTTGCCATAGAATCACCCATATATCTGGAAACGATAAAAGGGGAGAATTAGACGCAAAAATGCTTCTTCTAAAAAGATTCGGCTCCCGACTTCCTCGAGCCCTTTCTTATTTCGCGAACAAACCAAATAGTAGAATGCCCGAAATTAAATATTCCTATAATTTTTATATTTCATTTAACGATTTCTCATAAACTTTAATGTCACTAACACACAAAATGGTTTATATTATCGTAATGTTTTTAAATGACAGTCATAAACATTCATAACACTATTTACACGTATAAACAATAAATACAAATCTTTTTAAATATTATCACCATGTTTTTGACAAGTTAAACTTTAAAAGGAACGCGTATACTTCTGTTTTCTTTCGTTTGAAAATTTCACGTCTATCATCTTTGAAGATACGGTTACTGAAATATAAATAGAAAATATTTTACCTCATTATTTTCGTATTGAGAAAACACTTTTCACAGAATTTTTTTGCTTACTTAAAATAAATCATTGCACACATTCTAAAGATATATTCAAGAGGCATGTTTTAAGGATGAGCTAAGCATAGAAGTTTTAAAATTTAAATTCATCATTTAAGAATATTTAAATAAATTCAGATCGCTTTTTCACTTATAAAGTTGTAAAATGTATTTTAAAATCTATAAAACAATGACTGAAATTTTTGTTTTAGAAAAGTTTCCTTGTCTAAGTTTAAAACGGCTTTCAACAATATACAAAATTTTATAGTTTTAAAATTTTTACAACATACCATAGTTGTAAACATTTTACAAAAGTATTTTAAAAAGTATTAATGTGAATATTTTACATTTTAAAAGCTTGGAAATGCTATACATATTTTGTTTTTATTGATTCTTGCTTTTAATAAACGCAATCCAGGTTCAAACCCCAGTGATGGCTAGTTAATTCGTATGCCACTATCAAATTACATGATAAGCAATGTTAGTGTAACACATTCCCAGTCAAGTAGCAAAAACATCAATCATAGAAGTTATCATGTTGTCAGGCTCTTGTGAATACGTGTTGTTTAATACTACTAAAAATACTACATTATTTTGGTAGCATGCGTCGTCAAGAAGAGATAGAAATTTCTTCCAAATCAGAAAAAGTTAGCAAATTCATTCAACTAACTTATTCTCAATCTTCTTTTATTTCTCAACTTTCTTTTTAAAAAGTTCCCGGATTTAAATTAATAAAAGTAGCTTGTAGCTCCATTTTCAGAAACTTTATGCCTATATAAAAATATTTCTGCATCTGTATTTATATTTTTATCTACAGATGCCTATGCTGACGTTACTTTACTTAGTTGTTCACTGGAAATCCATCAATTAACAATCAGTTACAGATGCAATCAGTAGGAATATGTTTCAATCGGTATAGAAATACGAATTATCCAATAGGATTAGTGCAAACTGAAATTAATTTTTTAAGAGTGGAACACTGATCCAGTTCAGCCTCTGACTTGGACATCTCTACAGAAACTATAAAAAATTAAACAAATGGAACAATGAATATTATCCTTAGTTTCTCATATTAAGTATGAATTTATTTTAAGTTTTTTTCTGTGTTGTGCGCAGAATTGATAAACAGAGCAATTTCGTTTCAAAGCGGTAAAAAGTTTTGGTGTATAGTTGCCACCTTTTTGGTATTGAGGTACATTTTTAATTACGGAATTACAGTTATCGTGCAAAAACTATATAAAATTGACAAAATAACTATTGTTTTAAAAAAAAAAATTTAAATTGTTAAAAAATTAGAATCATGTGCTGCCAGTAAACAAACAAAAAAGTATTGATAAATAAATAAAGCTACATCAATGAAAAAGTAAATAAAAATGTTTGATACATCCACTGTAAAAATTTTAACTCCAAAAATGGTGGCAATTTTACACCAAAAAGTTTTTACAGTGAAAATTCTTTGCGAGCTTGTATTCTAAACTAATATTTCTTGCTGTAAATTGTATCTTTAAAATAATTAAATTAACTTATACATAAATTACATCTAATTGTCGAGTTTTGTTGTCACAAGTTTTGGTGTTACTAAACACTATAAATGGTAGCAACTTCCTTATAAAATATTACACCAAAAACTATTCTCGGTGTTTCTTTACATTATTTTTGGTTTAAAATAGTTAACAATATTTTCGGTTTAAAGTTACACTAAAAAATTTTATACTGTGCATTCTAAATGATATTACATCAACATTATCATATTCCACTACAGTAACAAAATTCCTCAGCAATATAAAATAAAACAATACAACTATTTCTCAATTTTCGTTTGTTATTAATTCATTCTCAGAACTAAATAATTAAAGTAGTGCTTAGATACTTTGTCATAAATTATGCCAATGTAAAAGCAATTCTGATGGTAGATGCTGGGTAAAATTTAGAAAATTAAATTACAAATATTCTTTAATTAAACCATTGCTTTCTTATATTAATATCCCGAATCTAAATTATATTAAGATTATGTCAGCACTGAGGATGCAATGAAACAAAATTCCTCTAAGTTAGAAATATCTAATAAGTACAACTAATTCATTCATAATCTTAGTTTGTTATTATTAATTCATTCCCGTAATGAAATCATTCAAAATAGCTTGGAGCTTCAATCTCATAAATTATTCCAAAGGAAAAGCATTTCTTACGATAGAAACTGGATGAAATTAATTTGGCGAATGATAATGTATCCGAAAGGCATCAAAAGAAGTTTCATTGAATAGAAGAATTATTTTATTTCCTGTAATGCTATCTTGATAAAATGAATAGACTTATTTACCACTGTAGAAATGACATCTTACACAAGCATTCTAATTAGGCTTAATAAGATATTTCTGGAAAAACCCTATTACTCCACACAAAGGAAAATTTTAATAAATAAATTATTAAGTCATACTCCAAATAAATGTGACTTTTTACTAAGTGTATGTATATTGACTGAAATAAATTATTCTCAATTTGTATTCAAAGCATTCTTTTGTAAAAATTTTATTACTTTAATAAAAAGTATTACTTTTGAAAGCAATGTGAGTCGAAACTTCGACTCTTATGCTTGAAAAATATTTCTTTTAATTATATGTATTGAAATTTAAAATATTATTATTAAATGAGAATGAAAAGAACAAATTGTCTCAAAATTAAATTTTTAATGAAATATTTTTTATTAAAGATGTTAAAGCATTAAAAAAGTATACTCTTTAACAAAAATATTTAATTGCTATTTAAAAAAGCTGCAATAAATTAAAACTTTTAAAACATCATTAAATACAAACTATTATTAAATAAAAAATATATGTTTATTAAATCATCAAAGGAAATTTCAATGCTTATTTTTAGTATTTAATGTTATCAAATGTGTGAAAGAAAATTTCGTCTATATAAATTCGAAAGTATTAAAAAATGATCCGACAACTATTGGAAATGGTTGTTGTAATTATAAAGTAATTTTGATTTGGAATAAAACTCAATGAATGATAGTAAGAATTATAATTTATTTCTCTATGTATACAATAAAAAGCTCAATAATTTTTACCACAGCGCTTTGATACAGATTCCGGTAAAATGAACAATAAAAATATAATTTTATAATATGTGTTAAAATTAGTTAAATGTGGTAAAATTTGAAAATTTTATCATGATACCTTAAAGCATTGAGTTTTAAGAAAAATTTATTTTTCAGTTTTTGCTCCTGGAAGAATGTACTCAATTTAAAATGATATTTCCAAAAACAGATTTTTAAGAGCAAAAAAATAAACTAAATATTTGAATTGTGAATTTTGAGCAGTCGCTCTCACGTGTGTCAAAAAAATTTCAAAAGCATTTTTTTCTCGAATCTACATTTTTCAAATTGGTCGAACTCATAACTCACTTAAACTCTACATAGACTGGTTTAAAATTTACATTAAATGAAACATTCCGGATCAAATTACGGTATAAAATACCGGCACTTTAAGTGCATCATCTGTAATATTCACTTTACTGTAAAATCCATTTTCCAGTAAAAATAAATTTCTTGTTAACACTATTTTTTATTTTGAAAAATTAGTTTATCAACAAATCTTATAATTTTCTTTAGAACGTAATACAACAAGAAACTATAAACCGTATACCGTTCATAAATAAGAAGACTTCGTCATAAAAAGCTAAACAACAGCAATTTTTCTATTTTGTCAAGTATCACCTTTTAAAATTAATTTTACATTTCACTATTTTATGCTACACTTCACTCGTCAAGAACCCTTTTTTTCATAATCTTTATTCATTCAGATGACTCGCAGAAAAATTTATTTCGTCCTCCACTCCCCAAGGAAACAAATTCTGGTAAAATTACCGTTATAACATTTCTGGTAAAAAAAAAAAAAAATTCTGGTTATAAAAACCAAAATTTACGGTATTTAAACCATTCATTTGGTAATATTTTCGTTCATATGGTAACGATTTACCGGAAATTCCAGTTTTCAAAATTATAGTTCTTATTACACCACATTTGATGCCCCACAAAACTGAAAAATAAATTCAACTGAATCAAGAGTTTTTATGCCATTCTCTAAGGCATCATGATAAAATTACCAAATTTTACCACATTTACCCAATTGTATCACATTTTATAAAAACATATTTTATTGTTAAAATCATTACCAAGGCACTTTGGTAAAAATTAACGAGCTTTTTGGTATTCCCATAGATCCAAAACCACAGTAAATTTTACCATAATTTTAAAATTTTAACCATACTTTTTTCTCAGTGTCAAAGCACCTAAATTATTAAACTCAAACCTTCAAAAAATATATTACTAAATATCTGATTAGTAAGGATCAGGCCTAATTTTCTGTCATCATTTTAACATTTCTAATTTTGTAGTTCTATTAAAGCTTGCTTAAGGAAAATTTAAATTCCTTATTTCATTAACACTCTTTGCACAATATAATTATCAACAATAAAAGTGATTTATCCTTAATGCGGATCATAATTAAGAGACACATTTCAAACAGTAAGGCAAAGTAATTTATAGAACCATTCATGTTAAATCTCTGTATCGAAACTAATAGATCGAGGCATGCTAGTGTATTTCAATTAATCTAAATGCGTAGAATGTGTTTGAAACTGCCTATCGTTCAGTGTCGTTTATCGTGGGTATTAGAGTAGTTTATAATACAAGTTTACTATTAAATAAATACCTAGGATAGCTTTCACTTGAATAGATATAAAGAGATTAGATCAGTGACATTCATTGTGTCTATATCAAGTGCTCTATATGCAAATATTTAATGCCCTCCATTACTTGAGGTGCAAATGTTTTATATAGCTGTAGTTTATTAGAGAATTTATTATAGATAAATGATCATTGTTTTTTTTTCATTAGATACATCTTTATCATATGTCTATATCGTATATCTATATCATATGTCAATATCAAGTGCTCCATATGCAAATATTTAGTGTCCTCGATTACTTCAGGTGTAAGTCTCTTTTATATAGTTGTAATTTATTAGGGAGTTTATTATAGTTAAATGAGCATTGTTTTTTATAGGATATATCTTTATCATATATATATATATCATATGTCTCTATCATATGTCTATATTATATGTCTCTATCATATGTCTATATCATATGTCTATAGCAAGTGCTCTATATGCAAATATTTAGTGCCATCAGTTACTTTAGGTGCAAAAGTTATATATAGCTCCAGTTTATTGGTTTAACTATAATTTATTATAGTTAAATGAACATTGAATTTTTTTTGTAGGATATTTTAAATGTTTTTCAGTTTTCTATGATAATATTTTCATTTATTTTTTATTTGTTTCGATGCACTTTAGCTCCTGAAATATCAATAATTATTTGCCAATTTTTTTGCCTAGAAGCCTTCAATGTCAAATATAGAAGTTGTGAACAAAAAATTTTAGTGAATTCTATTTTTTTAATTTGGCAGGTTTCCATTACATTAATTATTTACATTAATTACACATTATTTAATTGTGTTTATAGGGTGGTCTTGAAAAATTGCAACACATGTTGGAACTAGAGTAAGCTTGTTCTGAAGATATACCTTGACCGTGATTCACGTTGTTTCTTCGATTTTTAATATTTCTATCGCAAATTTTTATTCTTTTTCTCATCCTTACTGAATTGGGTGACATTTCCATTTGAAAATTGCATTACAAACTGACACTGTTTTATGGCTATAAAACCTACCTATTGAAAAGAAAAAAGCAGAAAACACTAGTTCAAATTGCCAAAACTTTGCAATAAATTAATTTTAAAAAAATCTGAACATTATTATTGCAAAATATAAGAAATATTTTAATAAAAAAATATCAAAGCAATTATCATATATTATTTTAAACCTTCACACTTACCTTAATAATAAATTATAACTTCCAAACAGTACCAGCTACCAGACAGTGAATTACAACTTGCAGTTCTCTTCTCATGTATGAAGAACTGTTGCTGTTAAACAACATCTGAACTCCCAAGTATCATATTTTCTGTAACCTCCCAAGTTCCATATCTCCAACGTAAATTTATAATAAATTGAGACATAATTTTATGAAGCAATTGTAATTCATTTATTTTTTATGGACTACCAATATATTTAACTATTTTTGCGTCAAAATAAGCTCCAAGTTCTGTCACTGAAAAGATTTTAAAAACAAACAAGTCTCACATTTAAACCCTTCATCAAAGCTTAACACCTTATAATAAAGCTAATAAAATAAAATTTAACTCAAAAGCCTTTTATCGTCTCTTTTTTTCAAACTTTAGCAATAATTATTGACAACCTAAGTCTCAGAATTCGAACTCGATTGGTTAAAGCAGTGAAATATTCAAAGTCATGCGATAAATCTGATGAAGTTCATTCTTTAATGCATTTTAAACAAAATAGCTTTGTTAAAATTAAAATAATCTTCCTTGCTCCAGAAGCTCATAAAGCAATTTTAAATAAATTATTTTTAAAGTATAATGCTTATAAATATGAGTAACTCTGTTTGTTAGCAGATACTAGATAAACCAAATAGTGGGATTTAATAGGAAATTTATCCAATAAGCCGGAAAACAGTTTTCCATGGCAATCAATTTAACGTAAATCTAAAGTAAAAAAAGCTTAGTTTTACTGGTAGCTCTAAATTCTAAGTATTTCTATGTAGCATAAAAAGATAGTGATCAAAAATTGTTTGTCATTGCAGTCAACGCATTTTTATCCACAGAAAATTACACGGTTTGATTCCTTAATTAACGAACAATTTATTAGACTTCCTTGGTTGTCATCAGAATATAATTAACTCTCGTTAATTTTGTTCTGATTTAATTATCGATTTCAACACTTATTTATCATATTTTCTTAGTATCACTATTTACCATTATTAGGTTATTAATTTTGCTAATTATATTTTAAATTACATGCTTAAAACTAAAAGCAGTGTTTCATTATTGAAAAATCACTTTATGACGTTACTTCATTATGCAACGTTTTGCGGAGAAAAATGTAAAAAGGTATCTAACTTTTTTGTGCTTATACAGTTATCGAACAACAAATAACTTACATTTACTTCTATTTGTTTAAAATTGTACTCCTTCAACAATTGCAATTAAAATAATGAAAACTCACTTGTAAAATAATTATTAATAAAAAAAAACTAAACCATTGGAACTTGTAAAATAAGTTTAGAAATAACTAAATAGGTGTTACAGAGTGATCACGCAAATTAATTGGACTTTTTTTTTTTTTCTGTTACAATAAAAGTCTATGAAACCAAATCTGTGTTGATACAATAAAAACTTTTAAGATTTTTCATTTGGAAACGTTTCATTTTTAATGTAACAATATGTCTATGTCTCGTAAAGAAGTGTGAAAATCGTGGAGGTTAGAGGTTGGGAAGAGAGTGGAGGACATGGACTCCTAGTTTTTGTATTGCTTTATTATTTCCTCAAAAAATATCAAAAACAACAGAAATCTGATTGATAAGCTTAATTAGAAGACAAGTAACATAAATAGAAAAGAAAACTACAAACAGTAAAAAAATAGTAATGCCTCGGCAAACAGAAGCTTGAATAAAAATTTACAGTTCTCAAAATTTCAAAACAATTGGAATATGGCAAATTTTACCATGTTTTTGACTCTATAGGAACACAGAAATTCTCAGTAACCTTTACTGAAGTGCTTTGGTAAACAAATTATCTAAAATATGGTGATAAAATTTGGTAAATGTAGAAAAATTTGGTAATTTTATAATGATGCCTTAGAACATTGCGTAAAACCCATTTATTCTGTTAAATTCACTTTTCAGTGTTGTGTTTTTTACTAAATATGTGATAATAAGAACTATAATTTTTAAAATCATACTTTCCTGATAACCATTACTACATAAAAGGAAAAACTACAAACTGAATAGCGTAAATACCACATAGTTTGGTTTTATTAACCAGAATTACAGTTTTTTTACCATAAATGTCATTACCATACAGTATTGTAATTTTACCAGAAATTTTCTCCGCGTATAAACATTTCCTTGTGTCTTATTACATTTCCTTGAGATGCATGATGCCTATTTTTTAAACTTAAAAAAAATATTAATCTTTTTCGTCTAACTAAAATTATTAATTTTAAGCTTAATTAAAACTAATCTTAAATTAATCTTAAATTTAAAATAAACTTTTCGAAAGTTTTTTAAAAAAAAAGTTTTCGGTATCAGAGAGACATTAAAACATAGAAACAATTCAGGAAAAGCTAAGTTAATAAAATTTCCTTTCTCTATAGTTAAAATATTATAACAAATATGAAATGTATGGCACAAATACAAAAAAATAATGATGTATAATTACAAACTATTTCAATTCGTAACACTTGCTGAAAATGTTATTAAAATTTAATAAGATTGTAATGCGTAATTACTTAAAAGCGATACTAATTTATTAATTCATAGAGCATAAAATGCAGAGAGTATCATATTTCTCAAATTTGCTCATTTTTCAGTGGGTGTGAGGTACTCATTATAACTCTCTAATTTGTTTAAAACTGATTAAAGTCTTCTCGAGTTAAACTTGAAAAGAAGCAGAAAAGATGCCAAAATTAGAAATTGCTTCTAGAAAATTTTAAATAATTTAGATATTGTTCATTTACTTTGAAAGAACAAAAATAATTTAAAAGATGTCTTCTCCCTTCTTTAAATATTAAATACCCGTACAATTTAATTGATTTACAGACAAAGTACAAATTAAAAATTATTTTTCTTTTCATAACATTAATAAATTAAGTTTATGTCTGGATAATATTTTTTTAAATGATTAAATGATGATGATATTTTGGCACTTTATGTATTGTACTTTATTAATGTTGATAAATGTATGAAAAAAATCATAAAAGTTCAATGAAATTTTAAAACTTTGTTGAAATACATAGCGAAATAAAAAACTAAATGTAGAATTAGATATTGAAACGATATAAAAGTATTATATAACAATTATAAAGAAAAAAAGCATCAGCAAAACTACTAGAATATGGTGAAATTTACAGCGTTTCTGGATCTATTGGAACACTAATTACCTCAGTAATTTTCAAGTACACACTTTGGTAAAAAATTTGTAAAATTAACAATAAAATATGGTTTTATAATAAGAAATACAATTTGGTAAATGTAGTAAACTTTTCTAATTTTAATCATGATATCTTAGTGCATAGCTTAAAAACTATTAATTCAGCTAAATTTACTTTCCAGTTTTTTATTTTTTACTAAATGTGTGGTAATAAGAACTATGAAATAGAAAACCAGAATTTCCCTTAAATCGTTAACATACGAAAGGAAAAATTACCAACTTCATTGTTTAAATACCACATATTTTGATTTTATGTTCCAGAAATATGTTTTTTTTACCAGAAATGTCATTACCACATTTAGTACGGTAATGTTACCGGAATATTTTCCTCCGTATATATTTTTTCAAAAATAACATGCTACATTTCCTTGAGATGTATGATGCCTGTTTTTTAATGTCAAAAAGAAATTATTAATTTAAAAAGATAATAAAATCTGCTCATTTATGGTTAAAATACTGTAACTAATTTTAAGCTTCAAGAATAAAGTTGATGTACAGGATAACATTAATGTATAATTATAAACTATTTTTATTTTGTTAAACTTGATAAAAATGTTACTAAAATGTAAAATTGTAAAGCATAATTACTTAAAAGCGATACTAATTAATTAAATTCATAGAACACAAAATGCAGGTATTATAATGTTTCTCGAGTTAGCGCATTTTTCAAAGCGTTTGAGTTGCTCATTATAACTAATTTGCTCAAAAATGATTAAAGTCTTCTCAAGTTAAACTTAAATGGAAACAGGAAAGATCCAAAATTAGAAATTGTTTTAAGAAAATATAAAAGAATTCAGATAATATTTATTTACACGAGAAGAGCAAAAATAATTTTTAAAAAATCTTCCCCTCTTTTAATACTGAATAACAGTATAGTTCAATTAGTTTCTAGTTGAATTAAATTTTAAAATAATTGTTCTTTTCATAACATTGATAAAATAAGTTTATGCCTAGGTGGTCTTTTTTTAAAGATGACTAAGCTTCAAATTGTAGAATCAACGTATATATTGTATTTTATTTATTTTTATTCATGTTGATAAATGGATTTTATTTATTTTATCAATGTTGATAAATTTCCAGTCGATGCAATGTTATTTTGTCGTGGAGGCTTAGGAGATAGAGCGTTCGCTTCCCAATGAAGTGGCCCGGGTTTCAATCTCAGCGATGGCTGATCGATTCAAATTTCGCCCCCGACTCTCTCCGACCATTGTGCTGACGTAAAATATCCACATTGGTTGACGGATCATGGGTTTAAAGTCCTCTTGCTGTCACACTAACTGGGGGAGTTTTTCGTGGTTTTCCTCTCAAATTTGGGTTAGTTCTATCAAAAAGTCCTCCACTAAAGCAAATTTCTCTGAATACTTGATTCAAGAGTTCTCTTGTCTTCTGGTTTGGATTCACAAATTCAAGACTACGGATGGGTCACATGCTTGCACTTAGAGTCTACAGTATTCTCCTGATGCCCCCTGACGGGGGCGGGACGAGGTTAAGCTTTGATTAGTAGTCATAAACCTAAAACTGGCTAAACCTAAAATCCTAAACCTAAAATCGGCTGTTCAACGACGGTTATAAAATAAATTAAATGTATTAGAAAAACATACATTTTGAATTTAATTTTAAAACTTTGTTATAATATATAATTAAAAAAATGCAAATCTAACTGTAGAATAAGAAAACGAAACGATGCTATAGAAGTACTGCATTAACTCTGAGAAAAATTATATGAACAAAACTACCAAAATATGGTAACATTTACCGTGTTTCTGGTTCTGAAAGTGCGCCAAAATGCTCAGTAATTTTTACCGAAGCACTTTAGGAAAGATTTTGGTAAATTTAACAATGAAATATGGTTTTATAATACGTGATAAAATTTGGTAAATGTGGACAAATTTGGTAATTTTATAATACTCTAAAGGCGACTAAAAAAAAAACAAATATTTGGTTTAATTTACTCTCAAGATTTTTATTTTTTTAGTAAATGAATGGTAAACCAGAACTTCCGGTATACTGTTACCATATAAACGGAAAAATTACCAAATGAAGCGTTTAAATACCATGTTTTTTAATCTTATTAGCCCGAATTATGTTTCTTTTTTAACAAAATGATATTACCATATAACGGTAATTTTACAGGAATTTTTTTTCTCCCTTCTAAATAAATTTTCACAGAGTAACATTTAATTTGTTTTAATCAATCTTTATAAATATTCGATGATATCTTGCTTCAGTTAAATGTAAATTTTTACTGCTTTTAAATTTAAATAATAAAGTGCAAATCCAATTCCATAATATTACTTCATTTTAATTAAATCCAACCACATATTCGTACAACCACTTAGCTGTAAAGCGAACACTATGATTGAAATTATTAAGCGTTGTTAAAGCATCGCGTTACCGCTCTTCCAGTATTATTGTATTAATTAATTACGTTGTTAGTACACGTTATACATGATAATAATTTGCTCCAAATAGTCTACACTTACTCTCTCGTTTTCATCAGGTTGTATACCTTCATCTTGGATTATATTAAGAAAGCGATCTTAAAGGTCTTGTCTCGTAATTTGTTAGAAGGTATACGTTAAGAGTGTTCCCGAATTTAGCTCAACTTAATATTTGATTGAAGTAGATAGTTTTTTTTATATATATAAAAAGTATTTCTATCTACTTCATTTCATACAAAAATAGTTTTTTGCAAGTAAGAAAAAGACAAGACTTTTCGATATAATGATTTAATGGTGGGTTTTAGGATTCGCTTTCTGTTTTAAAATTTTGAATATTGTTGCTGAAAAAATATGGTATATTGTATATTATGTAACAAAGTAAATAGAGCAACTTATTTCTTATTTCTTTTAAAATAAAGTCTTTTCAAGAAAAGAACACAATTTTTTTTAAGAAAAAGACTTCGATAAATGACTAATTTTATTCTGAGAAAAAAACGTTTGTTCAAACCTCCTATAATATGGTAAAAATTACCGTGTTATATGGGAACACCAAGCATCTCGGTAGTTTTTACCGAAGACCTTTGGTAATGATTTGTGTAAAACTAACAATATATAGTTTTGCAATATCTGATAAAATTTGATAACTGAAGTAAAATCTGATAATTTTATCATGATATCCTAGAGAATGAAAAGCATAAAAACAATTATATCGGTTAAGTTTACTGAAATTAAACCATGTTATGAACTATAATATAGATATACCAATAGATGACGTATTATTAAATTTCTAATCAAGTAAGTTTCTAATCAATTTAAATCTAGTAAGCCCAAAAAAATATCATTTGTGTGTGTGTGTGTGAAAAGGATTCAATAAATAGTGAAATATAACGATCTTTTTTTAACAATTTCAAACATTTTTTTAAACTATAGTTACAGATATTATGGCGAAAAGAATAAATGAATCATTTGCATATTGGTCAGAAAATATCGATAAAGTTAAAAGCAAATGTAAAAAAAACATGGTTTTTAGAAGGAACCATATAATAAAAAACGGATTTTAGAAAGCCTTTTCAATTATAAGTGTTCGTTCTTGAATAAAATACGACGCATTATAGATTGTAAAAATTCAGATAGTAGTACAAATAAATAATAGACAGATATTATCTATAATTGATAATTATAGCTAATAGTTTTTTTTTTATGAAATACAAATGAGAACTTTTTCTCGAATTGTAACATTACTTTTAGTTAACATCGAGAAAACCATCTAATTATTTATTAAATACATTCACATATAAAGTTACTTAAAGATAATGTCATATCGTATTGCTTTTAATGATATATACTTTTAATAAATTAAATTTTAATATATAAATATAAGAAAATAAATAATATGTTATCCACTGAAAAAAAGTTCCATTGTGAAGTATGCAAAGTCTTATAAAAAAATCAAAATAAAAAATAATATTTTTAAAGATCACGTTTTTGTAGTGGAGAATAATAATTAAAAAATAAAAATTTGAAAAACGGAAAACGTGGGGCGCATGAAATACATAACAGTTATGTTATATTAGTGTGTGTGTGTGCTCATAAGAATATGTGTTATGTATATTTGTATCTGAATGTGGATGTGTATGTGGAATATGTTTGTGTATATGCATGTGGATGTATATGTGGATGTGTATGTGGAATATGTTTGTGTATATGCATGTGGATGTATATGTGGATGAGCATGTGGCTGTGCATGTGTATGAGTAAGAAAATGTGTACATGTATATGTACTGTTAGGTATTTCATGCGGCCCACGTTTTTCGTTTTTCAAATTTTTAATTTTTATTCTCCACTACAAAAACGTGGTTTTTAAAAATATTATTTTTTATTTTGATTTTTTTTGTACTCACTTCCAAAATCTCTATTTTTTCACTCACTGTACACAAAACTTTTCAACTGACATGTGACACTAATTTGAAATAATCGAATCGACAACAAAAGACAATCGCGAAAATACTAATTTTTCTTTAATTAAATTTTTTTTTTTACTTTGCATGTCTTCTTTCTCTTCATTTTCATGCATTGTCATCCAATTCTGAACTATGTGCCAAATTTAAAGTCTGTAACTAGTCGGGAAGTTAGTTTAAAATCGATTACAAAATTCCACCCGGACAGACATACACGAAGGCAAGTTAATATAAACGTGGTAAAAATCATATTACTGTCGAAATTTTTATCAATTTCATAATATTTTTCTCTTAATAGGAAATTTTATAAGACTTCTTTATTAAATTGAGTTGTATAAAAATTATAATAATACGAATAATTGCATAAAAATTAAAGTGATATGTTAGTTTTAATAAAAATATTAAATATAAGTTCATAAACAATATATTTCGAAAACCTAATTTTTTTCCTCTAAATAAATTTTCAAAATATAATATTATTAAATTAAAAAATGTATAAATATAAAAGCAAAAATTACGTTTATTATTTTCTTTACAAATGCGTCTCTAGTGCATTAAAGCAACTTTTTGTGACTCATTTTTAAAATATTTTCATAAATTGTTGTAGATAGTTATGTTTATATTATCTCCAGAGATGAACTACAAAAAGAAATAAAATCAATCATCTAATTTTTAAAAACAAAATGTTTAGAAACTATAGAATTTTCTTTGTTTATATTTTTTAAGAAAAAGCGTAGAGTATTGATCTTCTTTTGCTTTTAGAAATTTATCTGAGTACTTTCTTGTTTATTATATATTAGTTCTTTTTATAAGGATAAAAAAAAAACTTTAATTTTAGCTTTAAACTGATAAATAATATTTTTACTAATTTATTTTCTAAGCAACTAAGGTCTTTTTAATTGAATGAAAAGTAAAAAAATAGAACTCGTATATTTTTTATCTTCTATAAAAGTAGCCTACATAAAGACATGTTTTTAAATCATTTGATATTGGGAAACCTATGATTACAGCTTTTAATTTTTTTTTCTGATACGTAAATAAAATACAAATTCTTTTTATTGATTTTTTTTTTTTTTACATAACTTTCTGTTTCTTTGAATTATCAAAGTTTATACTCAACTTTTATAAAAGCATCAAACGAAAAATGTTAATAAAAGATATTTTTATCGGTTATGAAGCATATTTGTATTTATACTGAGAGAAAAAGTTTTTTCTTAAAGTTTTTTTTTTCAAAAAGAAAGATTTTTTTTTAAAAATAATTTATAATTTTTTAAAAAAATCTTAAAAGGCACATTTATGTTTCAGTAATTACAACTCCAATTCTGATAAAATTATAACTAAATTTCTGGTAAAAATACCGCACTGTACGGTAATGACATTTCTAGTTATAAAAAAAAATCCATAATTCTGCTAATAAAAGTCAAAATACTCGGTATTTAAAGTATTGATTTGGTAAGAGTTTATCGAAAATTCTGATTTTCAAAATTATAATTCTTACTGCCTCACATTTAGTAAAGAAAGAAAAAATGCAAAGTAAATTTAACAAAATAAAGGGTTTTCATGCCATGCTGTAAGGTATCATGCCAAAATTACCAAATTTTATCACACATTATTAAACCATATTTATTATTAATTTTACCAACATCATTCCCAAAGCGCTTCGGTAAAAATTACCTAGGTATTTAGTTTTCCCCTAGAGCCAGAAACACGGTAAAGTTTACCATATTCTGGTAGTTTTGGTGCACTACTTACAGTTTGGTACATTTCTGGTGCACTGCTGTGATATAATATTACATTTATATAATATTGTTTTACATACATTCTTAGAAATATTGGTTCAACTTTGAAACATAGTATCTCTAACTTGAACCAAACTGTCATGCAAATTTATCGAAATTTTAATAAGGCGTTAGACAGGGGTGTCTTTCAATTTGTAACAGAATATTATGTAATCAAATTTAGAATGTTTTATATAACATGATAACATGGTTAAAATTCACTGTATTAACCCATCAGCAAATGTACATGATTTTTTTTTTTTTAAATGCATGCCACAATTTCTAAATTTGTAATACTATATCGAAAATATTTAGTTTAAAATGAATACGCAATATTAATTGTGTTTGTACAACTTTGATAAACATCTGACAATCTTTTAAAACTTATCATCTATAAATAAATATTTTTAGAAAGATACGAGTGTTTTTAAACATTGCAAATATTTTTTTTTTTACATGAGAATGCACTGGAAATCTTTTATCAAGATTCTCATGAGAATTTACGAAGAATTAAAGAAGAAAATATTAACCAGAAAATATTCGCTGCAGACTCAGTAGTTTTAGCCAAATTAAATAAATAAAATTCTGTTTTTCCCTGCTTTTAGACATTAAGCCATTTTCTGCTTTAAAAAAAACCGGTAAAATTCCAGTAACGTAGAACCCTATCCAATCCAAATTATCAATCACCGAGCTTTTATTTACGGGAAATTGGACCCCTGACAAATCCATGTTAAGCCATGACTCTACCCACACACGGAATGGGCAACTACTAGCCAATGAAATTAATAACAAACATTAAAATGTTTGAAAGATATTCCCTTTGCTTAAATAAACTGATTAAACCAATATTTTCTCTATTCCTGCTGACAATTAACTGGGTTATATGAGTTTAATTAATAATTTGGATAATTTAATAGCGATTCTTGTTTTCATCTCGATATTTTTGGAGAAATTCCGTGCAGTGAATTTTTCTGAGCATTTTAGTTTAAAAAAACTATCAGTAAATTTGACTTAGCATTTAATAATATTTTATCAATAACTTATACAATATATCCTGATTGCTTATATCATTAAAAAAATATGAATCAGGAATACAATAACAAGATATTAATATAGACGATATAAAAATGAATATTTCGGGGGTTTAAATATTCGTAGCATACATTGAGAAAACAGTATGGTCAAAACTACCACAATATGAAAAAATTTACTGTGCTTTTACCTCTATGGAAGCACCAAAAAGCTCGGTACATTTTACCGAAGTGCTTTGTTAATGATTTTATAAAATTAAAAATAAAATATAGTTTTATAATAAGTGACAAAATTTGGTAAATGTTGTAAAACTTGGTAATTTATTCATTTGCTTAGCATGGAACAAAAACCATTTATTCTGTTAAATTTTTTTTTCAGTTTTATATCTTTTATGTGAACTATAATTTTTAAAAACAGAACTTTCAGTAAACAGTTCTTTTTCCTTTCATAATTAATTACTAATTGTTTATGTTATTATCTTCTTGCTACACAAGAAAATTAAATATTAAGAACAGATTCCTCTCGTAATTTCCCTAGCGGCTACGCATCTTTATATTAAAACACCTTATTTTCGTATTACATGTTGAGCACAAAAATTTGATTACGAATTTATTTGTTAACTTAAATGAAAACTTAAATTAAAAGATATCAAAATTAGAATTTCGTATTACTTCTAATTTCCATAATAATCCTTTTTCCTTAAAATAAGTTTGAAATTAATGATAATATTTTGATATTTGCTTGCAGCAAATTGAATTGTTCAACAAAAATTAAAATGCATGCATTATTTCTTTCAATAAATGTTACGTTTATTTGTAAATTTAAATAAGAGTCATTGAAAATTAATATGTTGTGTTTATAGTTTCAAAATTTTCATTTCATCAAAAAATCTCGATATTTATTTACTCGCCAAATCAAATCAAATATACTACGTCATAGTTTACAATTATTAGTAATATAATAATTTCAAAGTAAGTCACTAGTCCGTTTACTCTCATAAACATTTAATGGCATATTTATTTTAAAAATATTCCTATTAAGTTTAAAAAGAGTTTCTTTTGTACCAGTCATTTGAAAGGGCTTTATTATTTGAAATTAGTACATAAACTAAATGTTAGTACATAAACTAATATGAATTTGGAAAAGAACACAGTGAAAAATCTCACAGTGAAAATACACAGTGATTAAATTACGGTAAAAAATCTTAAAGTTTTACTAGCTTCGTAGTTATCTACTATACTAGCACCAAAGTCATGCTAACACTTGGGGTGCATCATTCGTAAAATCTATTCTACCGTAAAATTAATTTTTACCGTAAAATATTATACCGCAATTTTTACTGTAAATTTCCTTTAATGAGACTGATTCGGTAATTTTACGTTAATTATTACCGTAAAAACAATATATCTGATTTTTTGCTCCATAAATTTCCGGTACTTTTAACCGTATGTTGATACGGAATTTTTTACAGTGTGCCTAGTACTAAGTAATAGCGTTTTTAACCTCCGCAGGTCCAGAATTGTATCCTCAGACCAGGCAAGGTTGGTTCAGTCTTCCCTCCCTTTAGTGAGTCAATCTATTGAGTACCAAACATGCTTGTGGACAAAACACAGGAGGTTTCTGCGTTCAGCTGATCCCCCAGTCGGAACATATGCTCCTACACCCCAGAGCCCAAGGTCACGAAAACTGGGATGGCCTTGGCCTTCCGTGGGCCGTCGTGAGACTATGTTTTAGTAAAATACAGCTTTATCATGATTTTGTAACTACATGTTTTAAAACTTTAAAAATTTCATTGCGAATAATTTTGGAAAATTTGCTTTATAAAAGTACTTACTTTTAGAAGCTATCTTAATTAATTAGTCCAAATGAATCATTAATGCATCTTAACTACAAATCTTTAATTTTATAAGTCTGGTTTTCTAATGAAGTATTTAAAAATTATCATGATAAAAACCTTACGCTCGTAGTAAATGACTTTTTCATACATATGTATCTTTTATCCCAGTCAAAACAAAAATACTTTAAACTATTAAACCGAACATTACTGTTAATGACTAATAAAAACAATAAGAAAACGTGAAACAACCTATAACACCTTCGCTTCTGAAAAATTATGTTATTGCATGGGCAAACATTACCATGACACTTGAGCACTTTAAGAGAATGTCCCACATCCACAGATATTCTCTAAAACGCATTTACTATGTCAATCCTAATGTCTGTGAACGATTCTTAATGATTATGGAGATATTTTAAAATTATTATCTTCATTCGGAACGTTAATAAAAACTTTAATTTACGTTAATGTTTGTTTAGATAGTGATGGAGAGTTATGTTGTGAGTTTTAACTGATTGGTAGATTACATCTATATTATTTTATTTTATATACAGTCACTACTTGTTACAGTCACTGTATATAGTCGGTAATTATTAATGCTAACCGTGCAATATTAATAATAACCAAATAAGCCGGCTAAAGTGGATAATTTAAACGAATTTATCACATTAATTGGTTATTAAATATTATAACCTATGAAGTTTTGTCAATGCCATTCTTCCGCGTTTTTATTGGGGATATTCATTTCCGTATGGTGATCTGCCACGGCAACTAAAATCGCCAAGGTGCCAAATTGATTTTAAACTGGAAAAAAAAATTTAATAATTTAAATAATAATAATAATAAACGTGTTTATGTTTACCCGGTTGTGGCTACGATTCATACCCTTCGAGTTGGGCCTTTTCTGTGATGTATTTTTTTAGTTTCTCGCGGGCTGCTGCCCGAAAGTTGCCAAGACTTAGCGATTATTCTAGCACGGAGCACGATACGGAAATATCCCCTTTTTATTTCTCACTTAGACCAAAGGAAGCGGTTATTATTCATTTTGACTGGTTTGTATTAATAATAACTGCATTCATCACTTTAATTGTAGCACATATACAAAGAGGCACACCTATGTCTCAATGCTATATAAACCGTTTAATCACATTGACCATACTTCATGGGTTATTATTAATAACCTGTTAAAGTGAATAGTTTGTGATGTTTCTCCCCTTGACCAAAACAAGCGGTTAATATTAATATTGGCCGGTTAGTATGAATAATAACCGGATTTATTAATTTAACCATAACATACACATTTGAATAACAAAATGAAACGCGTCTGGAAAAGGATATAAAGTTTTGTTTTAATTTTGGTAGTATACATCTCTATATTGCTATTTTGTATACATATCTGAATAATAACATAATACGTATCGGGATTTACGAACAAACAAATTTAATTTAAATTTTGTAATTTTCTTCCAAAAAAAATATTAAAAAAAACTTACTTTGGTCACTAAGAGGCTATCAGCCAGTACTAGGGGCAACTTATATTAATTTGAAGTTATAACTTTGAACATAAGTATAAGTGATACATAAACAAAAGCAAAAAAAAGTTAAACGTCAAGTTCAAAATTTAATGCATATGTGGTGACCTGCCTACTACAACTCAACGCTGACAGTCTAGTATCCCATAGCAACGAGGAACGCAAAAAAAAAAAAAATAATAATAATTTTTTCTTTTTGCTTTTTCATAATTCTCCTGTTTTTAATATGTACTTTATTATTATTATTCAAGGCTGTTTAATATATTATATTTTATAATAAGAAGCTCTACTAATTTCTCACAAAAAGTATTCCTAGATAGTTACGCAAGTAGGGAAAAAAATGGAAATCTAAGTGATATAAACCATGCATGAATATTATAATAAATTTGTAATTAAAAATGCATGCACAATAGAAAATTTTATACAATTAATGGTATTAAAATTAATAAGCAAATATGAAAAATAGAATAAATTTAAAAAAAATCAAAATATTACACTAAAAAATTTAAATTTTTATTGTACTGGACAGTATGACCAAATAGAATGACATCAATTTCTAACAAAAATCTCGACAAAACTTGATTAAAATGATGATAGTTGTCTATTGACTTCAATTGCAAAGGCAAAAGTATTGTGTAAATTACGGGAGCTAAATAAAAAAAAATCAGTAAATTTTTTTGCATATAGCTCATGATAAAACTATCTAAAAAAAATAGATAGTTTTAATTAATGAGTTCTTATAATTACTCTCCTAAAATGAAAGGGCTCCAAGCACAAAAATTTTAATAGGACGTTTATCTAAAATATTTTCTTTTTCTTTTAATTTACAAAGGGATTTATTTTGAAAAATATATAAAAATGATTCTAAAAAAAGGCATTGTAGAGGATTGATAGTAAATTTAAGGATTTATAATTAGGTGAGTTAGTTTTTGAAGAGTAATCTTTTGAAGAGAAAATCTTTAGACATTTATTCTGTGCAGAGATTATCGGGAATTGGGAATTGAGTTTATAGCCCCTCTCCCCACGTTTAAACAATATAGTTAATAACAGAATAAAACGAAGAAGAATAAAGTGTAATTAAAAAATCATTAAAAATTTTCTTAAAGAACAAAACGGAGCTTTTTTGAAATTTGATTGGCGCATATTTTCTATTTTAAATTGGAATCAATGTACAAATCAAAACTATAATAGAAAAATTTGTTTTAATTATATTAACATTTGTAATACCTAAATTATTTTTGTTCTTGCTCGCTTTATTTAATTCTCCATTCAATTGTAAATTTTTAATATCATTAATGATTAAAAATACTTAAAAAGTTTACATTTTTAGGTTTCATTTATGGAAAGCTAAGTCACTTAAAAATTAGTTATACGTTTAAAAAAAATTAAAAATTTATTTAATTTTGATGATGTTCTTATTGGATGTTTCTGACGACTGAGCATTCATCTAATGTATTGCTGTCCTCTGTTAATTAATCATTTTTATTATTAGTAGTAGTAGGAGTATTTAGGTTAATTTTTCAAAAAATTTAGTTTTTTTTAACTGTTGACTCCTTTTTGAAAATCGAGATATTATTTTAATATTTTAAAAACTTTGCATGCTTGAAAACTAATTTTACACATTTTTACAAAATTATATGATTATTTTTTAATTGACATAATTTTATTTAAATATTGATATAATAATCATTAAACAATGCATGATTTCAAATAATAGCTGTAGAGTTTGTTTTTTAATAAGATTTTGTTTTATTTCATAACCGGCTTGAAACAGCTGAACTGATTCAGATTTTACGATTATCAATGTTTTCAACCCCGTAGTCTTGTCATTCTGAACCCCACCCAGAAGATAAGGGAATTCCCTGGATCAAGCATTAGCCTTCGTTAAAAACTTTTTGATGAAACTAACTCGCATTTGCGTTACATGGAGAAGAAAACTATGAAAATCTCTCACGGTTAGCCCAATCGCAAAGGTATTCCAACCGTTTATCCATCTATTATTGAGGATATTTTACGTCAGCCCTGTAGTCAGTGCAATACGGGAACAAAATTCGTATCAACCACCCACCACTGGGATTGAACCTGGGTCACCTGGGAGGAGAACACTCGATTCTCTGAGCTTCCAAGGCTCAAGTCAAACGATTGCAAATTTAAAAATATTCCTTTTATGGGCTGAAAATTATTATTTACATGACAAAACAAAACCGTTACTGACGAATAAGTATCAATCCTGATCACAGCAGTGGAGGAACATCACCTTTAAAAAATAGTTTAATTGTCATCTGAAGAAGTTAATTTGCTTAGTTTTTGGATATTGCAAACCTTTTTTTGCTCTGAATGACCTCGATATGAATTAGTCAGTGTTAGATAACATTACACACACACACACAATTGCAATTTAATTTATTTTTTATTTAATTTTAAATTTTTTATTTATTTATTTATTATTTATTTAATTATTTAATAATTAATTTTTCTTTCTATTAAGAGTTTTGTCACTTAGACCAAAGGAAGCGGTTATTATTCATTTTGACTGGTTTGTATTAATAATAACTGCATTCATCACTTTAATCGTAGCACATATACAAAGAGGCACACCTATGTCTCAAGGCTATATAAACCGTTTGATCACATTGACCAAACTTCATGGGTTATTATTAATAACCGGTTAAAGTGAATAGTTTGCGATGTTTCTCCCCTTGACCAAAACAAGCGTTTAATATTAATATTGGCCGGTTAGTATGAATAATAGCCGGATTTATTACTTTAACCAAAACATACACATTTGAATAACAAAATGAAACGCGTCTGAAAAAGGATATAAAGTTTTGTTATAATTTTGGTAGTATACATCTCTATATTGCTATTTTGTATACATATCTGAATAATAACATAATACGTATCGGGATTTACGAACAAACAAATTTAATTTAAATTTCGTAATTTTCTTCCAAAAAAAATATTTAAAAAAACTTACTTTGGTCACTAAGAGGCTATCAGCCAGTACTAGGGGCAACTTATATTAATTTGAAGTTATAACTTTGAACATAAGTATAAGTGATACATAAACAAAAGCAAAAAAAAGTTAAACGTCAAGTTCAAAATTTAATGCATATGTGGTGACCTGCCTACTACAACTCTACGCTGACAGTCTGGTATCCCATAGCAACGAGGAACGCAAAAAAAAAAAAATAATAATAATTTTTTCTTTTTGCTTTTTCATAATTCTCCTGTTTTTAATATGTACTTTATTATTATTATTCAAGGCTGTTTAATATATTATATTTTATAATAAGAAGCTCTACTAATTTCTCACAAAAAGTATTCCTAGATAGTTACGCAAGTAGGGAAAAAAATGGAAATCTAAGTGATAAAAACCATGCATGAATATTATAATAAATTTGTAATTAAAAATGCATGCACAATAGAAAATTTTATACAATTAATGGTATTAAAATTAATAAGCAAATATGAAAAATAGAATAAATTTAAAAAAAATCAAAATATTACACTAAAAAATTTAAATTTTTATTGTACTGGACAGTATGACCAAATAGAATGACATCAATTTCTAACAAAAATCTCGACAAAACTTGATTAAAATGATGATAGTTGTCTATTGACTTCAATTGCAAAGGCAAAAGTATTGTGTAAATTACGGGAGCTAAATAAAAAAAAATCAGTAAATTTTTTTGCATATAGCTCATGATAAAACTATCTAAAAAAAATAGATAGTTTTAATTAATGAGTTCTTATAATTACTCTCCTAAAATGAAAGGGCTCCAAGCACAAAAATTTTAATAGGACGTTTATCTAAAATATTTTCTTTTTCTTTTAATTTACAAAGGGATTTATTTTGAAAAATATATAAAAATGATTCTAAAAAAAGGCATTGTAGAGGATTGATAGTAAATTTAAGGATTTATAATTAGGTGAGTTAGTTTTTGAAGAGTAATCTTTTGAAGAGAAAATCTTTAGACATTTATTCTGTGCAGAGATTATCGGGAATTGGGAATTGAGTTTATAGCCCCTCTCCCCACGTTTAAACAATATAGTTAATAACAGAATAAAACGAAGAAGAATAAAGTGTAATTAAAAAATCATTAAAAATTTTCTTAAAGAACAAAACGGAGCTTTTTTGAAATTTGATTGGCGCATATTTTCTATTTTAAATTGGAATCAATGTACAAATCAAAACTATAATAGAAAAATTTGTTTTAATTATATTAACATTTGTAATACCTAAATTATTTTTGTTCTTGCTCGCTTTATTTAATTCTCCATTCAATTGTAAATTTTTAATATCATTAATGATTAAAAATACTTAAAAAGTTTACATTTTTAGGTTTCATTTATGGAAAGCTAAGTCACTTAAAAATTAGTTATACGTTTAAAGAAAATTAAAAATTTATTTAATTTTGATGATGTTCTTATTGGATGTTTCTGACGACTGAGCATTCATCTAATGCATTGCTGTCCTCTGTTAATTAATCATTTTTATTATTAGTAGTAGTAGGAGTATTTAGGTTAATTTTTCAAAAAATTTAGTTTTTTTTAACTGTTGACTCCTTTTTGAAAATCGAGATATTATTTTAATATTTTAAAAACTTTGCATGCTTGAAAACTAATTTTACACATTTTTACAAAATTATATGATTATTTTTTAATTGAC
This sequence comes from Parasteatoda lunata, assembly GCA_949128135.1. Lineage (NCBI taxonomy): Eukaryota > Metazoa > Arthropoda > Arachnida > Araneae > Theridiidae > Parasteatoda > Parasteatoda lunata. The sequence goes on along the minus strand of OX421976.1, from coordinate 38,112,736 downwards.
ATAATTTTATTTAAATATTGATATAATAATCATTAAACAATGCATGATTTCAAATAATAGCTGTAGAGTTTGTTTTTTAATAAGATTTTGTTTTATTTCATAACCGGCTTGAAACAGCTGAACTGATTCAGATTTTACGATTATCAATGTTTTCAACCCCGTAGTCTTGTCATTCTGAACCCCACCCAGAAGATAAGGGAATTCCCTGGATCAAGCATTAGCCTTCGTTAAAAACTTTTTGATGAAACTAACTCGCATTTGCGTTACATGGAGAAGAAAACTATGAAAATCTCTCACGGTTAGCCCAATCGCAAAGGTATTCCAACCTTTTATCCATCTATTATTGAGGATATTTTACGTCAGCCCTGTAGTCAGTGCAATACGGGAACAAAATTCGTATCAACCAGCCACCACTGGGATTGAACCTGGGTCACCTGGGAGGAGAACACTCGATTCTCTGAGCTTCCAAGGCTCAAGTCAAACGATTGCAAATTTAAAAATATTCCTTTTATGGGCTGAAAATTATTATTTACATGACAAAACAAAACCGTTACTGACGAATAAGTATCAATCCTGATCACAGCAGTGGAGGAACATCACCTTTAAAAAATAGTTTATTTGTCATCTGAAGAAGTTAATTTGCTTAGTTTTTGGATATTGCAAACCTTTTTTTTGCTCTGAATGACCTCGATATGAATTAGTCAGTGTTAGATAACATTACACACACACACACAATTGCAATTTAATTTATTTTTTATTTAATTTTAAATTTTTTATTTATTTATTTATTATTTATTTAATTATTTAATAATTAATTTTTCTTTCTATTAAGAGTTTTGTCACTTAAATTTTTCAAATAATTTTTTAATAACGTGTTTTTTTTTTCAAAAATGGCAGCAGTGAATTATAATTTGCTTCGTGTTTTTTCTACCAAATATATTTTCAAAATTATTTTGTACGATTTAAGCTACAAGCACCGTTTTTTGTTTTCTTCTTAGCAAATTTTTGTTAACTCTTTTATAAGTATATCTCTTTTTAAGGTTTTATTCACTTTTACTCCACGACGGTAAGTTTGTTTTCGTCTTTCTTTTATCTCAAATTAATTTTCAATTGCATTTTTATTTTTTAGAAATATAGACGCATTATAAAGAGTAATTTTTATCTTAAGATAATTATTCATTATTTCGTAATATCGCATTCACTATCGTAAAGAAATGCGTCCTGAAGAAAACCTTTACCTTATATATATATGTATGTATGGAAAGGATTTGCACATCCATTTCGGGCAAATCCGTGGCAAAAATTATGTGCAAAACAGGGAATTCATGCTTCTTTCTCTTTTCTATTTTATATTTTTTTCTTAAACAAATATTTATTTTCTAAAATAATTTATAGTCAGCTTCTTTAAATTATCCAGTATAATATTACCTTGCGCACATCCATTTTCTTGCCCCTCCTTGGTAACTAACAAATCAAACGCACTTCAGTAATGCAGTAAGAACGTACTTTAAAACAAAACTCCCAAGTTACGCTATCTCAATTTGCGCTTTTGTTTTCATATTTTGCAATCTGACAATCTTGTTACGAAAATATTTTAAATCATTCTTGAAAAATTTCCCGTTTATGTAAGTTTATTTGATTTCACTACTCGCTTTATAGATTATGTTTTATGTTCTATTCTGTTTTTTCTTTATATTTCATTTTCTGTTTTCACGTGTTATTTTTACTTATTGTGTTCTATTTTATTTGTTGTAAGTTTTGTAAAAAATTTTGAGTGCTCCTCACACTATTGTATTGATATATTTTGCTTTGGCTATATTAATACAATATTAGAAAGCACTCTTTTTTGCAGATATAATCGTGTGGGATGATGAAAAGATTCTATCTTTATTTTCCAGATTTTTTTTAAAAGAATTCTATCCTTTTTTTTCCTTCCAGTTTTTGTTATTTTTATTTTTTTTTAATTTTCTCTTTTTCCCCTTTTTTCATTAGTCTGTAATTTTCCTTTGTTTTATCTTCATTTTGAACTTTTATCTGTATATATATATATTATATCATCTTTACAAAATTTACAGTATAGCGAATGATGTGTAAAAATTACATGATAACTGTTTAAAATGCATGGATATGGTGTATTTGCAATTTAACTGTGACAACTATTCTTCTCAAAAATACGAAGACATAACTTCTGTATTTTTCTTCAAAAATGTAGCATTTACTTGCTATAATTGATAAAAATAATTATTCTTTAAAAGACAATAAAAGATTTATAATGCTGAAAATCTAAATACTTGGAGGTTAAAGTTTTTCTTCACGGCGCCAACAAAAGAATTAAATTAATAAATTTTGCATTTTTCCTTTGATTTCATCTTATCAAGAAAATTTCATTTCAGAATCTCTTGATGAAAAATTCATTAATTTTTCTTCTATCTTTCAACGCAATTTTCCAACAAAACCCACATCTTCTTTCCCACATTTTAACCACTACATCTCAACAGGAAGGAAGAAAAAAAACTTAATTTACGAAATCAACCAAACAAAAAGTTTTATAATAGAATTTTCTCCTTTTTTATTCCGCGTGATAGTGTTGAACCCACAAAGTCACAATAAACAGGGTGCGGAATAACACTACGTGTCTATTTCCAAGTCATGCGTAAATCTTTTACAGTACGAAGATACAATAGCAAAGAATAAAAGAAATTTTTTTTTTTTTTTTTTGGTTGCATTTTATTGAGGTAAGGATAAAATTTAAGTTTTTTTATCAGTACCTTGTGGTATGTAGAAAAAAAATAAAGACTTTTTTTTGCTTCTTTTTCATTATGAAAAGAAGTAATTTAATGTCTTAATTGCTTTTAGCCTAAAGATGCGAAAAAGACTCCGAAAAAGCGTGGAATATTTTCTGCCAGGCATAATTTCGTCTTCCATAGGAGTCACGGTGAAAGTTAATTAACTTTTTGCAAATTATTTCATTTAATGGTAGGGAATTTGAATAATCTGATCACGCTTTTTATATTCGCGGCTAAGAAACCCCCTCTGGCCATTATAAAAAGTTCATTCAATTTTATTCTTTTCGTAATACGAAAACCATTTCTTATTTTCACAAGCAAAACTTTTTTGATTAAAAGTGTTTATAATTTAATTTCGTGTTCTATTTATCTTTTTCATAACCTTTCTTTGCTTGTATAAACAGGTAGTAAAGCTGTAAATTTTGGTAATCCGTTTAAATTTAATTTTCATAAAGCGTGCTGTTAGATTATTTTTTTTAACTCATTTCTGGCATCTTGTTTTCTGAAAACGAGAA